>JAKSZT010053888.1:3756554-4385090 GCA_026826555.1 Tolypeutes matacus | reverse complement strand
GAGAGAGAGAGAGAGAGAGAGAGAGAGAGAGAGAGAGAGAGAGAGAGAGAGAGAAGCATGAATAGGAGACAGATAAGAACAAGCTTTAGAAGAAAAAGGAGTTGCCCACATACTAGGCTTTTTTCTTTAACGTTTTCCTCAGCATCAAATGTGCATTTAAAGCTCAGTTTAGTGGAGCCAGTTTTATTTAATTAGTATTCTTAAGTATCAATTAGTGAAAAAGGTTTGTGATTTAGGTTCCTAGAGAAAATTTGCTCTGGGTAAATGGTAGTTTTCTCTCAAAGCTCCAAACCCTAATGCTGTCTTTGGTTAGAAGAAATTCACCCAATTTCTTTTAAACTATCATTAAAAGAAAATATAATTAATGAATGGCTTTAACTAAATCAGCCTATGTTTCAATAAAATAATGGTATTAAGAATCATCATTGGATTTACTCACTAGTAAGCATTAAAGATAGATGTATATATATTTAGCTCTGAGAAATATTTTTTTAAATTTTTGGAAAAGTTAATGGGCAGTTAGGCACAATTTCTTATGATACAGATGACTTTTTCTACAGTTATCCAATTTCATAGTTCTTGGAAATCATTTTAATTTTAAGTGTATCTCCTAGATGAACACCTCCATACTTTAAGCATCTTCTTAAAGGCTTTCATCATGGGCAAAGTTGTACTTCTAAAATGTCCATTTCGTCCTGTGGGGACAAATTCTAAGACATTGCACCCACCCAAGAAGGCTGGTGCATCCTCATGGTGGTACGGCCAATTTCTATTGTATAGCTTTCCAAGATAAATCCATTACTAACTTCTTTAATCTGGAAAATTGCATGCTACCTGTCTTATGGTTGCTGCTCCCTAGTGATCCAGCCATCTAGTCAGCTATTCAACTAGGGGTCTTATCCTTAGAAATATAATTTCCCTCTAAAGCACTGAAAATGGCATAACTAGGCAGAATGTTCTGCTTCCAAAAAAAAAAAAAAAAACCATTAACAGAGGAGATGCCTGCATTATTCATGTTACCCTTTATTTTAAGAATCATAATTTAGTCAACGTGGGGGTAATTTCTCCTTTTACAAAAAAATAATACTGGCAGGCTCCTTTCCCACTTCTCTTTCCAGGATCTCCTTTCAACTCACTTGAGAAAAATATGGAGAACAAAGAAGGCATTAGGAAAAAGTTGCCCATCAACTTATTTTCTACATCTTATCCCAGAACCACAATGCTCCTAGAATATCTGGCCTAGTCATCCGCAATAGATCACGCTAACGTGACCACCCAGCCAAGTTACGTTGCCAGTACAATCTCATTTTTGTTTTGAAATAGGCAGAGCTGAGGACGCCATCGGAGAACGCTTACACCCGGCTCCCCAGACATCTTTTACCCAAGAGAAATCTCGGATTCCTGGAATCCAGTTCCACAATCAAAGGTACCTGGCTGCTGTCACGTGGTCCTTGCTGAGTGACAAGATGCTGAGTTTCTTGAAGGCTTCTCCCGTGCAAATCGTCACCCAAGCAACCCCGGCATGGCCCAAACCAACACTTTTAAATTCAAGTTTCATCAGCCCGCTGTCCCACTCCATCGCTCATCCCCATCCCTTTAGAAATCTAGGAGAACTGCTCACTTCTCAGCTGGGGAGATGTTTCAAAGTTGAAGCAAACCGAAGGCGCTTTCCTTCTGCTCTTCCGGGAACCCAGTGTTGGTTATTAGGTTTTTCAGAGCCTCAGAAAGTTCAACTTCATGGTATTAGCTTCGCTTTTCCGGCTGAACACGACTTTGGGCCCCGCTGTCTCGGGTTCCACACCCACTCGATTTCTCCAAACAAAGGCGTTAAGTCAGGACTCAGCAACCCCCAGCGCGTGTTACTTCCCGGCGGTCGGCCACTGGGCTGGAGCTGCGGCTTGGAGGAAAACAATACGCGAGGTACCAAGCGGTGCCAGACGCTCCCCAGGAAATGCAGTGATATTTATGAGCTGCTCTCACCCGACTGGGCCGGAGAGGGGGCTCGATTGCAAGGGAGGACCGTGTGGAAGCAACCAAAGAGAGGTTACTTTAGAGAAGAAAGAGAAGAGGGCGGAGGCGAAGGAGCGGTGAGACAAGAAGACAAAAAGGCCAGAGCCACGCCCGAGATGGAAGATCTGTAGCAGCCTTCAAAGTCCTTGCTCTGCTCCGATAGCCCGTACTTGGCAGCAGATTCCAAAATCGCTTGAAATCGGACGCACTGGTTTTTTGCAGAGCTTTGTCCTGGTCTCGATCAATCCCCATCAATTATTTACTTGAGCTGTTTTCCATCCTTTACTGGGAGACGTATTCGAACAGCCATCCGGACGTGACTGACGTCTCCTGATGCAGCTGCGAGGCGCTGGCTGGCTGCTGCTGGGAGTTCTCTTTGTTCACTCACTTTAATTCTCAGTCGAGCTTTCCACGCGCTGCTCGCTCCCCACCCCCCGGCCGGGCGGAGTCATCAGAAGTCGGTTTCACCAGGAGGAAATGGTTGCCAGACCCTCGGTCCCACAGACAAAGGGTTCTTGCGAAGGCAGGACTACTTCAGTGCATACCGAATAAATACCGCTTACTAGAGACTGTGTACAGACCGGCTTGCTCTCGGTGCATTTTCCTCCATACTTTATTAAGTTTCAGCTTCCACTGTGAATATAAGGAGCAATTCATAGGATTTATAATCTTTATTTTAGTGCTTGCAGATAATAGAAATCGGAAAGAGTATATTTATAAGATACGAGCTTTAAAGAGAATTCAGAATATATATAGCCTTTGCAATTTACATGTCAAAGTGTTCCATAGTAATATTTTTAAAATTCGACTGGAAAGTTCTTTTTTTTCCCTTCCAGTTTTTCTTTTGTTTTTGGCAAGGGGGCCTTCTTCCTACCTCCAAAAAGTCCACTGTGAGATTAAAGAAGAGAACAAAACTGAGTACTTCTTTGGAAAGGGCATTTTTAAAAATTATAGTTTTTACATTAAGTGTGGTAGTTTTGTAGGTAAAAGAGACCAGTATCTTGAAACAATAACAATTGGTTATGATAACATGAATGGTAGTGTAGGAGATTTTATTTTCCAAGTATAACATCTAAAAATAAGAGTAGTTTGCATACAAACAATATTCTTATAGCAAAACCAAAGATTTTCAAACTCTCATGATTAATATCTTCAGAACAAAATAATTCATTTATACACTTGTTCTAAATATATATTGAGTTCCTTTATTGTGTGCCAAGCACTGTCCAGGGTGCTGGGGATGCAAAAATTAAACAAGAAAAGAATCCCTGTTCTGAATTGAAATGATTTTCTTATTCTCCTTAGATATTTTTAGGAGGTAGAAAAATGACATGTGACATCTATAGTGAATAGCTCAGACCCTGATTGGCTTGCCAAAAATGAAAGAAAAAACCAGAGTGGAATGTAATCACCATTTATTTGGTATTTATATTAGTCAATTCATCACTATGTGCCCAAACTTGACTTATGATTTCCTTCAGAAAGATCCACACATCTCATTCAACATGCCAGAATGGATGAAATATTTTTTCTTATCAATCTCTACAAAGAAAATACTTTTATTCTGAACAAAATTTAAGGACACAAACATATTTGGTTGGCTTCTCTGAGAACTTGTTCTGTTCAGGCATGTAAGTGTCAATTTCTTCCTAGCGTAATATTATTCACATTAATGCAATTAGTAAGTTATTTTAAAAATCTAATGAAAATCAAGAATGGGTTATTATGCATGATTAGATCAAGCAATCTGTGTCTAAATATTTCATTTTATTATTTAATATTATATGAATTCAAGGTTAAAATGTAATAATTAGAAGCAATATTTAAGATACTTCTTTACACATATAAAAATGACAATATGATACAGAACTTTGGAAGTGGAAGTTTGTCTGATTTGTTATTTTATTTTCTGGCTGAAATTATATTTCTCCATTTAAGCAAACTCCAAATGATTATTCAAAGATTTTTCCAGAATTTAGGAAGACTTGGACATTAGTGTTACTGTGTTTCAGAAGCAAGCAGACCAACTGACTTTTTAATGAATCATCCACTCTGTATCACAGCTAGATGTAGCTCTTCTGTCAATGGAAGAAGATTAAAATCTCAACTTCAATGCCCTTAAGAAATACATAGCTTCAAATGTCTACTCTTCTATTCTTCTGACTTTAACTATATAATGGTATCTTAATCTTACATAGCTTTACAACTCACAAAGTCCTTTCACTTTGTATACTCAAAACACTGTGAAGCATATATTATCTTCCCCACTTTAAACTTGGAGTAACTGAGCTAGCTTCAAAGACTTACTCAAGTTCAATGTCACAATTGGAACTTGAACTTGGGTCCTCTCTTCAGTCAAATCTGCTTCTTATATTCTTCCCAGGTGCCTCATTTTATATCATGACTTAAATCTGTATTTCTAAGTCTGAGTTTGCACTTGTGTTCTAGTCCAATCTTTTCACCTATACATAGAATATCTTCATATGAAGCTAACACTATCACTTTAAATTCCATTTGAAATTTGTATCTCTCCTTCAACTGCTATCTATTGCTATTCTATATTTTAGTGAAATTACCGTTTGATATACTTTCACACCAAACACTGGTTTCTTCATTGCTTTATGTTTTTTCTTCTCTTCTATGTCCATGTTTTCTTTCTTCCTTTAAATTGTGTCTCAGACTCATCTTTTCTTCTTTGTTTCCTTTGTAGTTACCATCAAAGCACAGACCCTCATAATTCTATGTCTAGACTGCTGCACCTCCTTCCTATGTTAAATGATAGATTTTTTCCCCCTGCCAAATCCATGCTGCCCAAGGTGGCCAGTTTACACCTTTATTAAACACCACCTTCCTCATATCACTCTGCTGACAAGCATTACATCATGCCCCAGCTCTTCTGCTTGGACTTCAAAGAACTGTCCTGTGCCCATCCTATATCAAAATATGCTTCCTAACTTTTTGCCACACATGCCCCCAGCCCTGGCAGATGATTGTTTCTTTTTCTCACAAGCATGTGAAGATCATTCTACTTCTGTACCATTCTTCTTGCCATTCCTCATAGTCATTCCAAATTTTAAGGCTCAGTTTAGGTTTCAAATCCTTCTTGTCTTGGTGCAAGTTAATTAAACATTCTGAGCCTTAACTTTTTTCACTCATTTATTAATCTATCTATGCATTTAACACATTGTTGAATTCATGCTATTAATAGTACCCAATTTATGTCATCATTATTATGAAATGATGAAGGCAATTCTTATCTCAGAGAATGATTCTTGGTAAGCATAACTAACAGTAAGTGATGATTAATATGTGTCTGACACTAAAAGCTATGGATGTGTTTGCTATCATTATTATTATCATTTTATCAATATTATTATGCTAGTTTACACCAAAATTTACCATTCCTAATTCCTACTGAACTAATAACTAATGTCACACAGTTAGAAACCCTTGGTTAGTATCCAACTATTTCATAACTATCCATCCAGATGATAAATATTTTAAAACAATGCCCTTGTTCCCCTCATTATCTTTAGCAGAGACTTGGGCACATAGAAGCTGGTCAATATATGCTGATTGATTGGTAGTGTCCTAATTACAGAAAGCTGACATTTTTAGATCCATTCTCTATGTTTGGAGAGTCACTTAGCTTGGAGATGTGCCATTGTCCTGACCTTTCCTGCCATGTACGCCGTCACAAGCCACATTTGCTCTCTGAATTACATTTCAGGTAATAATTAATGAATCATAGATTCCTTGGGTTGTAAACACCATGATTCATCTTTTTATCTCTAAACGTTATTATACATTGAGTTTAGCTTAATTTCAGACATCTCAATAAAGGCTATTCTACAATCTCTCAGAGTAAATGTACACATTACAACTCAACTGTGTGGCCAACAATGTACAGTTTGATTGACATAATTACATTAAAGCTTCTTTGTGAATGCCAGAAATTGGTACTCTACCATGGATGCTTTTGTTATTCCTGCTTTTGTCATTGTGTAATTTTGCATCTGGGTCTTATGTAGTTAAACTTTTATTGCATTTCTTCTTTAAATGCTAATGAATATTCACTGTTGGTAATTAACCCAATGTCTAGCTACTTATTATAACCAAAATATTGTTGAATACCTAATTTCAACCCCACTCCATTTTCAATCCTGTCTTAATCTTAGAGGAGATTTTGTTAGAGTTTGGCAGTTATTATATAAATGCTATATGCACTTATATTTTCCCCTAATATAACTATTTAAAAACCCAGTATTCTCAAATTTTCTATGTCAACCACTTAATAATCCTTTATCTCACATACATGCAAGAGCTCCTGTATCTGTCAGTATTCATCAGTAACTAAACTGCACTAGTATGGGAACAGTAGACCAATTCTCATCATGCCATAACAAAAAGGATGGCAACCCTAAATTACTCTATACTTGTCATGATTAAGTACATGTGTAAACTTGGCCAGGTTATGGTGTCCATTTGTTTGGTCTAGTGAGCACTGGCCTGATTGTTATTGTGAAGGTAATTTGTGGATTTAAATAATTATTCAGTTGATTGCATCCATGGCTGATTACATCTGCAATCAACAAAGGAGATTGCTTTCAACAATAAGAGAAGTCTCATCCAATCAGTGAAGGCCTTAAAAAGGAATTGAAGATGTCATCAGTCAGAAAGAAGAACTACTCCAGTCAGCTAGCTTCTCCTGGGAAATTCATTGAAACTTCATTCAACCTGCAACCTGCCCTACAAATTCTGAATTGCCAATCCCCATGGTCATGCAACCAATTCTTGTAATACATCACACATCTCCCTCTCTCTCTCTCTATATATATATATAGCTGGATAGCTAAATAGATACCGATATAGATATATGTAAATGGACATAACCTAGCAAAGATACTACCAACTGCAAAAGGATCCAATAAATCTTTTATATTTATTATATGCTGAACATTTTAAAGTAAATTACAAAGATAATATTTTAATATTAATTGGCCCAGTTACAGAAAAAATACAAACTGCCACCTATATTCTTAAATCTTATTTTACTTGTTATCCTTAAAAAGCAGTGAGATTTTAAATAACTGCATGGCCATTTAAGTTTTGGATAGTATAACACGCTATACAAAGATCAGAGTACATTATGACTGTTGGATTACTTTGATTTGATTTATTCTCCACCCAGTGATATTTATTGAGGTTAAGTGTCTATTTATGATGACCAAAGGAAATAGATGTCACACTCAATTTAAGATAATTTGAAGAGGGTTTATTTACAAAGGGACTATTACAAGGTGTGGATCAGATGTAGGAGGAACCACAACAGGTAGTATGGTAACCCGGGGTAAAGTAACAGAGAATAGCTATCACCACTCCAGATCAGAAAAAAAACCAACATTGATAATAGCATGAAAAATGTGAGATGGTGGGATGATACCTGGAACCCAGAAAAAGTGTTTATGTACTAGGCCACCTTGAGAAGAACAGTGATTTGCCATTGAGTGACATAACCAGCCCAAGATGACCTCCCCGTGAGGGGTCTAGGAAAATAAATACTATTGATTAACTTTCTTCCCTGCCTCTGGTCTCCTGCTAAAGTTTCCTGTTGGCTGATCCAATGAAATCCAGAGGGCCAGGGAGCCATTTGGTATAGTCTATACAGGCATCATCCTCATTGGAAAACACGTCTTGTTTTTGTTTGCTGAAGGCTGCCAAGGCAATAGACCAGAAATGGGGTGGTTTTTACAATGGGGATTTAACAGGTTGCAAGCTTAGAGTTCTGAGGCCATGAAAATATGAAACATGTAAATCTATTAAGATAAAAATGAATAGAAACATTATTCTAGAAATTCCTGAACAGTACAAGTTCCTAGTGATGTTTTTTTTTTGTTGTTGTTGTTGTTCTGTTTTTTTCTAACAGCTAAAAACGAAAATTCAAGATCTCCTGAAACACCAGAAAATCATCGTTTATGTAAGTAATATAATCTACCAATCTGCTTTACATGGCCCCTGGTTTAAGAATTTTGGGGCAGATTACAGAAGCACTGTATTTGTGCCAAAGTTGAGAAAGATATATCTGAAAGCCTGTGTTGAATTTGCTGGATCTACTCTTTCTGATTAGGTCACTGCAGAACATCAGTCAACAACTTTATTCATTTGGAAAAAGAAGGGACCTAATGTAACCAAGGGTTAATTCTGATTACTACATCATTATAGAGATGCCTTTTTACTTCCAGTAAATTATAAAATATTCAAAGATTGATATCTGAAATTACTGAAACTGGGAAGACTGACTTCACCCTTTGTATGAGGCCATTTCCCACTAAAACGCTGCCATTGTAATTATTCCAGGCAGATCTTATCCTTGTATAGGGACACTTGTATCTGCTATTACAATGATTACTCCAGACAGATCTTACCTTTGTATATGAACATTTCTATTGAAAGGATGACCACTCCACCTTCCTCTGTTGCTATTCATATGAAAAACCTTGTAGCTGAACTTGGTTTTCAGTATCCCCTCTCCTGGATGCCTTGATCTCTGGTAATGATTGTAACTTTGTGACTCACCCTGGTTTGATACTCACTCCCATCCTGTTCAGCCCCTTAATGTATATTAATGCAAGAACCCGTACAAATTCTACTCCAATCAGGATGCTGATTACTCATCAGTATTCAGAATTTCTGCAAATTGAGGAGGCAGTTTTTGGCCATCTTGGGTGCACAAATGATAAACTCTTTCTCTCTTTGAAACCCTGGTGTCTCAGGAATTGTTTTTTCAGGCACATCAGGAGAACAACCCCCCTTTTGCTCACTATCACTACCATATTAAGTACATATGATATATTCTGAATTTCAAAGAGTTTCTCATTTTTCCAACTTCACTTCCATGTTTAACTTTTTTTTTTTTTTAATGAAAGAGAATCTTCTTTACCATTTTAATATTGGTTTCTGCCTTTGGTGACATAATTTGAAAGGCTTCTCTCAACCTGGGATTATTCACCAATATTTTTTCCTAGTATTTCTGTAATTGCATGTTTTTCATTAACTCTCTATATTGTCTAAAATGTGCTGTTTTTGTTTTTCGCTATAATGTAGAATTTATTTTGTTGAGCTGGTGTCTGTCTAGAATTTTAGTGATTCATCCAACACATTATTGAAGGGTCAAGCTCATTTGGAACACTACATATTATCATTTACTTGGGCGAATTTCTGGTCTCCTTTTTCTGTTCCATTTATCTCTTTGTTCTTTCATCATTACCACAGGTCTTGAATTTTCTATTTTTTTATCCTAGGAATAAGTTGCAATTCTAAACTCTCTCATCTGCGTTGACAGTTCTTTATTTGAATATTTTGGATTTTCTAGATAAATTATGTTTTCACTTGTTAATACTGATACTGCCTGAATGGCTGTTTTCAATAGAAGAGTCTACACGTTCCGGCGCCACAAAGGAGAAACACATCTCTCAGTGAGTGGTGATTTTTTGTGAGTGTACAAGAAAGGAACTGGGGGAATCTTCCCAAAACCAGTTCAAAGTGAAAATGGGAGCTAGGGTTTTTATAGGCAAAGAAAAGCCAGTAGGTGAGAAGGAAAACAAGTAAAAAAAAAAACAAAACAGAAAAAACTAGTGATGCTTCCGGGGGTCTTGTGAGATGGCTATGTGCAGTTTCTAAGTCCTGCCTTGTCTCAAGCACATCAAACTTGTCCTTGGTTTCAGCGGCTAATAAGCCACAGTTTAGATATTGTTATGTGGGTACCCTACATGTAAGGGCTTCATGACTCCTTTCTCAGCTGATGTCTCAAGGATATCAAGCTTTTTGGTCTCGGAGGAAAGTTACAGCTTACTGGGTCATAAGGTCTCCTGACAGCATTCTGCCTGGTTTTGCTTTGAGACTTTATCTTATTCCTGTAAGCAGAACTGAGAAGTTCTGGTTAATATCCTTCAGTGAACTACGTGCAAAAAGTAAACTTCTACGATTATATTAATAGAAAACCAGCTCAGCTGGGTATTAGAATTTTCAGAGCTGCTTAAGAAAAGAAATTTTTAGTAAGCACATTTTCCAGCTATCAGTAATGATAATTTTAGCTTTTTCCCCATATCTTATTGATTTCCTTCCCTCCCTCTCCCTTCCATTCCTTCCTTCTTTTCTTCCTTCCTTCCTTACAATTTCCTAAACAATGCTGAACAATGGCAGGCAAGGGTACAATCGTATCTTGTTTATATTATGTTCTTCATGACTTTAATATCAATACCTAGGTTAGCTTTGCCTTTCTTTTCAACTAAGTATGATTTTGCTGTTGGTTTCATTCACTGGTATACCATCTGGGCCAAGTCCCAGCATCAAGGCACTTCCCCTTCAGCACTCATCACCCTCCCTGCTTCAGGCTCAGCTTGCCTACATTCCCTGACTCTTGACCCTTGTTGTACTTTCAGATCTTTTCTTGAGCTGCTGTCTGTTAACCTTCTATATGAGCTATTGAACTGCTAGATGGTTTGTGGTTCAGCAAGTTTAATGCCACTAGTATCATGTCATACAGAAATTGCTTGAAGTCGCCCTTCTCTGATTTCCCTTATTATTATTTTTTATTTCTTTAGAAATTTCTATTGGCATTTAGCAAACAAATCAACTCCATTAATCAACTTGAAGAGGTTAATGTTTTTTTTAAAAATAAAATTTATCATTTTCAACTTTCAAGCATCAAAGCATAAATGGAATTCTTCCTTAACTAATAAAGACAGATGATAATAATTAAAACAAGCCACTCCCACACATAAGCAATGATACTCCTTTAAAAATGTTGTCCTGTTTAACTTACTTAACATTAGATTAAGAACTTTGGTTCCAAAGTGAAAATATGAATATGGATAGATTGTCCCTTTCAAAAAGATGGGAAAATGAAGTGCCTGTGTTAAAAGTATGTTTTTAATTCCAATTAGTCTATAAATTATTTTCCTTTTTTTTTAATATTGAAAAAAAACCTTCCTAAGAAACGATGTTGGGTTTTAGATCGATACTGTATATTAGCTAAGAAAAATTGAAAAACCCTTATTATTCTCTGTGAACAAGTGTTTTTCTGGCAGGACCACTGTACGGTTTTCCATACCAATGCCCAATTTTTCAAAAGATCACTGCTTTTGTCTGTGTTTCACAGCCCTAGGTGTCATTGTCTTTCACAGTGAAGTGTTGTCATCTTTGTTTGGACAGCATTTTTTGCAGGATGGTGTTGAATTCTAATCCATGAGAATCATGAGAGGCTAAGAGAGGAGAGAGACAGCTCGTGTTATCTATTGATGCTTGTGCTTTTTTTTTTTTTTTTGGCATCTAGGAGATTTGCCCCTGCTGATAGCAGGGACATAAAGAATTCCCTGTAAGTAGCTGATCACACTAAATTAGTTTCTCATAGTAAAGAGATATTGCACAGTACTAAGAAGCCCTTTTCTCAGTTGTTTATATGCTTTTAAACTTAGTTCAAAAATAAAAATGAATTTGGATGTTGCCTACCTCTGATCTATTCTGCTGCACCCCACCTTTGTTCTCACACCCTCCTCCTTCAGGAACCTTATGTCCTCATTCACTTTGGGCCGTAAGCCAAACCTGCTCTGACAGATTAACTCTAAATCTAATCGTTCTTTTTCTCTTTTGCCTATGTTTGTCACTTTAACTCATGATTACAACTGTATATTAAAGATGTGATAGAAAGAAGGGCCTATGTTATTTTTCAGGGATTGATCACTTGGTTTGATAATTCTCTACCACGAGTAGCTTGGACTTTGACATTGGTGTTGACATTTTCCATCCAACTGATGATGCTCTATAACTAAGGTGATATTAAAATAAAGGAAATGTCTGCAAATATCATTTCCCTCTTCTGTAGCTATAAAATTGAAGTAACTTAACATCTCAAAACTCTGTAAAGTCCTAAAACAAGTAGTCTTCAATGACACAGCACATGGGTGGTAAGATTTACCAGCTTGGTGACTTCTCAGGCTGATGGAAATGTTTTTTCAAGAAGGCCTCATGGGTGTGGCCACTCTGCAGGTGGAAAGGCCTACCTGACCCCTGGAACTGTTTCCTCCTCCCAGTGGCCCAAATGATCTCCAGCTCACTCTCCCGACAGATGCATTTTACAGCTTTTTGAATGTAGGACATGTCTTGTATGTCTTGCAAATAAAAGTGCCAGATGGAAGAACTGGGATATCTAGGTTCTAGGTCTAGTTCTATTCCTTACTCGCTATGTGTTGGACAAATCGTTGTCTCTGGGCTGGACCTTATTTGCCTAGGTGTTTTGGAAATACAATATTTAATGTTATCTCCTGTTCTAAAGTTTAAAACTCTTGCTTGTCTCAGCGTTCCTACTATATTAGTTCATAACTTAATGTCCTGGTCTGTTGGCTGCTGGGAGAGAATACAAGGCAAACAGGGCACCTATCAGCTCCAGATTGCCAAGATATTAAGTCTTAGCTCAGATATGTGTTTTATTTTCTTCACTGGACTATGGAGCTTATCACCACCTGGTGGTCAAAAGTTAAAATAGTAACCTATACTTGGAGAGAAAAATCATTTTATGAGATCAAACCCAAATAATAACAGCCCTTAGGGGAAATGATACACAGTCTAGACCTAACATTAGATTCCAGATAATGGACTGGCATGGTTTGGACTATAGGATGCTTTTCCCCTATGGAAACTGCTTGATAACTACAAAGCCTGGGTTTCACGGTTCGGCTAGAAAGTCAATAAAGGAACTGAAAAAGGCCTGCTTCTACATATGAAGATCTTTATCCCTGGGAGTGACTTGGAATTGTTTGTGTGCCTTAGTTTTACCGTTTCTCTGAGTGAATAGATTCAGAAACAATTCATGCCTGGCTATTCTGACAGCATTGGAGGTGAAAAAGAACTTTTGATTAAAGTTGAAGCACAGGCAGGACAAAGTTTATTTTTTTTAAGTGTGGAACATGGGTGAAGAAAGTCACTATTGTTCTTGGTGTCAGGGAATACATCTTGGTTGAACAGGAGAGGGGAGTGTTTCTAATAGGCAGGACTTGATGCAAAGTGGGGTGAAAGCAGGAACCAGGCCGTCTTATTTTGCAAGACTGGCTTCCTGGTATTTTTGTTTTCAGGGACCCAAATTAGTTGACTCAAGTATGAGTCAGGCTTTTCACCAAGGAAAGGGGGAAATACATTCAAGTCTATTCATGGGGCTTTTCTGAGACTGTGCTTAGATGCTTTAGAATGCCAGAGCCTTACCCAAAGGAGTTGTCAGAAGGTCTTTCTTCCCTTTGGAGCTAAATTTGTTTGCATAATGACTATTTGCTTCAGAATGAACAACAACTTATCCCATCCCTGCTGCCCTTTCATTTCTCTTATTCTTGTCCCTATCTGGTAAGTTGCTCTAGCAGACAGATTCTACTTATGCTTGTTCTACTTGCCATTTGCACCATCACTGCTCAATTTCATGTTTTCTTTACCAATTACTTGAACTATTTAGGAGCATCCAGATAGTTTTCCCCAATCCTTTCTCCCCTTTTTCAAGTCCTTCCAGCATACTACTTCTGTACACAACCTCCTTGAAGGGCACTCTTTTCTCTCACTGTTCAGAAGCTCTCCGTGGCAACTTAGGGCTTCAGAACTGCCTCAGTTCTTCAGCAAGGGAGTCAAGTCTTCCTTGTTCTGACCCTAAGCTCCCCTGCTTCCCCCTACTCACCTCCATTTCCTCAGTCTTCCTGCCAAACCCTTCACATAGCTTCTGCCGTACTTCTCTCACCTTGGCCTACTGCTATCTGCCCAAAGCTCCCTCCTTCCCTCTGCTCACTGAAGGCTGCTCTTAAAACTTATAGCAAATACCGGTCCTACCAGGAGGTCTTTGCTGATCCTCTAAGTGATTGTCAACCAGAGGTGATTTTGCCCCCAGGGGACATTTGGCAGTGTCTGGAGACATTTTTGGATATCACAACAGGGGACAGAGGGCTTGCTCCTGGCCTCTAGTGGGTTCAGGCCAGGGATGCTGCTAAACATCTATGCACAGGGCAGCTCCCACAGTTTTCAAATAGTCAAACAGCCCTAAATATTTGCTTTGAAGCATTGTAATAAATTTTAATAGTTCTTTTCCTTTAAGTATAAACCTCCTTTTTATTTCTGAAATGATATCTAGTTTCAATTTATTTCAATTTTCAATAATCATCTATTCACATGATTTAAAAGTCAATCCTGACTTGCATTGAAAGAACTGACTGCTTCCATGTTCAGTTAAATCGTCACATGGAGCACTGTTCTCTGGGCACTCACTTTCTGGAAGCTCAGAATTTTCCAGACCATCAATTTCTGGTTTCTTTGTGCTCAGGAGTTCAGTTCTCAGCTCAGCCTTTTGCTCTCGCATTTTACTATAAGCTGCAAGGAGAAGCCAGGCTGCAGTTTCCACATTTAGTCTGGAAATCTCTTCAGCTAAATATCCAAGCTCATCACTTTCAAATTCTGCCTTCCCCTCGACATCAGAACACAATTTTGCCAATTCCTTCCCACTTTAAAACAAGAGTCACCTTTCTTTTAGTTTGCAATGACACATTCATCATTTCTGTCTTTAGCGCCCATATTTCTACCAACAGTCTCTTCAAAGCAATTTAAGCCTTTTCTATCAGGCACTTCACACTTCCTCCAACCTCTACTCACTACCCAATTCCAAAACCGTTTCTGCATTTTTGGTATTTGCAATAGCAGCACCCCACTAAAAATCCATTTTAGTTTGCTTGGCTGATCAAGCAAATGTTATGCTATGGTTTAGCTTAAACAATGGGAATTGATTTGCTTATGGCTTTGAGGCTACGAGAAAGTTCAAATCAAGGCATGGTCAAGGTGCTTTCTTCCCAAAGACTGCCAGCGATACTTAGTCCTTAATTGTCACATGGCAATGCACATGGCGGCCTCTTCTGGCCTCTCTTCTCTCCAGGGTTCTGTTGATGTTCAGCTTCCGGCTCCTCCCTCTGCGGCTTTCTCTCTCTCAGGGCAGTTTTACTTTTCACGTCTCCTATTATAAAAATGAGAACCATCGGTGTGTTGTTTGTATGTGCATGTATTCATGTGTGTGTGCACATGTGAACCTTCTATGTCCTTTTGGTAATTTTTCTTTTGAGTCATTTTCTTCTTGATATAATGTTGCACCATATATGGCATAACGCTTTTGCTGTAATGAGTTGTGAAGATTTCTCTCAGTATGTCATTTACTCCTTTTGTGGCCAAAAATATTTTTATTTCTTCCAATGAAAACTTTAAAAACTTTTTATCCTGAAATATATCAATCTTTTCCTCAATCTGAGATCTGAGTCCAAGTTTCTCCTCTCTGAATTTATGAAGTAATTTATCCAAGGTATCTGCTAATTCTTTTATGCTTCCTTAAAAAAACGTTCTTAAGATATAATTTAATACCATAAATGTCACCTCTTTAGAGTGTACAAGTCAAAAGTTTTTAGCATATTTATAGAGTTGTGTATATCCGTACAATGGAATAATATTTGGTATCTAGAATATCTTTCTACTTCTACAGATCTACATTTATTTTATTCAGTATTGTTATAAAGTTTTCTTTGTATAGATTTAGTGCACTTCTTATTAAGTTTATTCACAGTTATTTTATTTTATTATTTCTACTTAAATGGGATAATTTTATCCATTATATTTTCTAGCAGTGAATAATATAGCAATGTATATATTAATACATTGATTACTACGTATTCATTTTATACTTTGTTTTAATTTCCTGGCTGCTAAAACAAATATCATGCAATGGGTTGGCATAAGCAACTTGAACTTATTGACTCATGGTTTTGAGGCTAGTTAAAGTCCCAGTCTGTGGCTGGCTGCAGGAGCTCCTTGGTCCTTGGCTTTTCTGTCACATGGCAATGCACACGGTAGGCTCTCCTGGGTTTTTTGGATTCTATTGTCCTCCAGCTTCTGGCTGCAACCTGTAGGCTTTATACCTGTGTGTCTGACTTTCGTTCTACATATAAAGGACTCCAGTACAGGCAAATCTCAGAGATATTGTGGTTTCAGTTCCAGACCACTGCAAGAAAGAAAATATTGCAATAAAGAGTCACAAGAAATATTTGGTTTCCCAGTGCATATAAAAGTTATGTTTATACCATATTGTGGTCTATTAAGTGTATAATAGCATTATGTCTAAAAAAAGTTAATAACTTAATTGAAAAATACTTTATTGCTAAAAAAAAAGTGCTATCTTCTGGGCATTCAACAAGTCCTAATCCTTCTGCAAGTAGAAAGTCTTGCCTTGATGTTGATGGCTGCTGATTGACCAGGGTGGTGGGTGCTGAGGGTTGGGGTGGCTGAGGCAATTTCTTGAAATAATATAACAATGAAGTTTGCCACATTGATTGACTCTTCCTTTCATGAAAGATTTCCCTGTACCATGTGATGTTATTTGATAGCATTGTGCCCACAGTAGAACTTCTTTCAAAATTGGAGTTAATACTCTCCATCCCTGCTGCTGCATTATCTACTAAGTTGATATAATATTCTAAATCTTTTGTTGTCATTTCAACAAAGTTCACAGCATCTTCACCAGGAATAGTTTCTGTCTCAGAAACCACTTTCTTTGTTCATCCCTAAGAAGCAACTTTATCATGAGATTGCAGCAATTCAGTCACATCTTCAAGCTCACTTATAATTCTAGTTCTCTTGCTATTTCTGCCACATCTAGTTCTCATGATATTCCTCCACTGAAGTCTTGAATCCCTCAAAGTCAGCCATGATGGTTGGAATCAACTTCTTCCAAACTCCTGTTGATGTTGATATTCTGACCTCCTCCCATGAAACAATGATGTTCTTAATGGTCTCTATAATGGTGAATCTTTTCAAGAAGGTTTTCAATTGACTTGGCCCAGGTCCATCACAGGAATCACTACCTATGACCACTATAGCCTTATAAAATGTATTTCTTAAATAATAAGACTTGAAAGTCTAAATTACCCCTTTGATCTAGGGGATGCAGAATGGATATTGTGTTGGCAGGTATGAAAACAACATTCATCTCATTGTACATCTCCATCAGAGCTCTTGGGTGACCAGGTGCATTGTAAATGAGCAGAAGTATTTTGAAAGGAATCTTGTATGTTGTCATCAGGCTTTGCTCTTCCGTTTATAGAGCACAGGCAAAGTACATTTAGCCTAAGTCCTGGGCCCTAGCACTTTCAGAATGATAAATGAGCACTGGCTTCACTTTAAAGTCACCAACTGCTTTAGCCCTTAATAAGAGAGTCAGCTTGTCTTTTGAAGCTTTGAAACCAGGCGTTGACTGCTCTTTAGCTATGAAAGTCCTAGATGACATCTTCTTCCAGCAGAAGGCTGTTTCATCTACAATGAAAATCAATTGTTTAGTGTAGATGCCTTCATCAATTTTCTTACATAGATACTTTGGATAACTTGCTACAGCTTCTATATCAGTGTTTGCTGCCTCACCTTGCACTTTATCTTTTTTAAAGATTTATTTATTTCCACCACCACCCCCGCCCCGTTGTTTTTGCACTTGCTGTCTGCTCTCTGTGTCTGCTTGTCTTCTCTCTAGGCAGCACTGGGAAGTGATTCTGGGACCTTCCAGAGTGGGAGAGAGGCACTCAATCTCTTGCGCCATCTCAGCTCCCTGGTCTGCTGCATCTCTTATCATCTCTCCTCTGTGACTCCTTTTGTTGTGTCATCTTGCTGTGCCAGCTCTCTGCTTGGGCCAGTACTCCTGCATAGGCCAGCACTCCGTGTGGGCCAGCACTCCATGTGAGCCAGCTTGCCTTCACCAGGAGGCCCTGGGAATCAAACCCTGGACCTCCTATATGGTAGATGGGAGCCCAATCGCTTGAGCCACATCTGTTTCCCCTTGCGCTTTTGTATTATGGATATAGCTTCTTTCCTTAAATTTCATGAATGAACTTCTGCTAGCTTCAAATTTTCCTTCTGCAACTTCCTCATCTCTCTCAGCTTTCACAGAATTGAAGAGAGTTAAGGCCTTGCTCTGGATTAGACTTTGGTTTATAGGAATGTTGTGGCTAGTTTGATCCTCTATTTAGACTGCTAAAATTTTCTCTATATAAACTATAAGGCTGTTTCATTTTCTTTTCATTCATGGTTCACTGGAGTAGCACTTTTAGTTTCCCTCAAGAACTTTTCCTTTGCATTCACAACGTGGCTAACTGTTTGGCACAAGAAGCCTAGCTTTCAGCATATCTCAGCTTTCTATATGCCTTCTGCACTAAGCTTTTGCTTAAAATGAAAGGTGTGTGCCTTTTCTTTTCACTTGAATGCGTAGAGGCCATTGTAGGGTTATTAATCAGTCTAATTTCAATATTGTTTTATCTCAGGGAATAGGGAGGCCAAAGGAGAGGGAGAGAGGCAGGGGGATGGCCAGTTGGTGGAGCGGTCAGAACACACACAGCATCTATCAATTAAGCTTTCCGTCTTATATGGGACTAGTTCGTGGCACCCTAAAACAATTACAACAGTGTTGGAGGCAGCCAGAAAAATGTGAAGCTAAAATGGCCGACTAACAACTAAAAACTAGCCTGATCCTATATTTAGCCTTCTTTGAAAAAATAGCTTACCCTGTTCCCGCGCCCGTGAAACTTTCCCGCGCCCACGAAACTTTCCCGTGCCCGCGAAACCTTCCCGCCTTCCGCAGATAACAAACCCTCCCTAGCAATCAACTGTCCCCAATCCCCGCCTAACACGTACTCCCTCCTTTTCCATGCCCTGGCTCCGACTCCACCCCTTACCTAGCTTATAAAAGGAGGTGCACTTGCTCAATACCCCTCCCCCCCCGCATACTCACCTCGTCTCTGCAATAATTCTTTCCCTCGCCGTCAAGGCCCCTGGGAACGCCGACTACCTCCCGGCGCTCCCCCCTCATCCTGCCTGTCGACACAACAGGAACAGCAAAGATGATTTATCACATATCACTATACCCATTATAATAATAATGAAAATGTTTGAAAAATTGTGAGAATTACCAAAAATATGACATGGAATGAAGTGAGCACACGCTGTTGGAAAAATGGCACCAATAGACTTGTTCTATACAGGGTTGCCACAAAACTTCAATTTGTAAAAAAAAAAAAAATACAATATTTGTGAAGCATAATAAACTGACAAGCAACAAAACAAGTTATGCCTGTAGCAGGATTAAGACGCATCCTAATTCAGTTGGCAATACCTTAACTGAAGAAGCCTCATCAAAAGGCCCTATTTACAGTGAGTTCACACTCACAGGAATGGGTTAAGATTAAGAACATATTTTACTTAAACATCATGAATGAACCTTGCTCCAAACCATCACATGCCTCCTATCTTACTGATTTCTCCTAGTGCTTTTTAGTATATTTTAAATTGATTCTTTTGAGTATTTAAGGTGTAAAATAATATTTCTATTTTAGCTCTCTTTATCTCTTTACATTGATTAATAGGTTTAATTCAATGTCAATTAGTATTACTGACGGGGACAACTGCCCTCAATTTTTCTTTACAGAATAAAGCTAACCATTTCTAACCATTACTATCCAAACTTGCACCATCCAAATACTCTCTATAACTACTTACTCAATTTGCAAGCCCCCCAGTCATGTGTGAACACCAGCAAAACCACTTGAACTACCTGAGAATCTGCATAAAAATGCCTTGTGTCTTAGCTGTTCTCCAAATGTGATTATATCTGTGTGTTATGCATTGCTGCTTTCATTTTCATTTTCATTAAATAAAAATATGTTTTGGAGAAACTGGAGCATATTTAATCTGTTGTTCATTTTTGGCTGGCAGATAAGCAAGAAGAGAAGCTACAAATATATATGTATATACATTAGTATTTAAAATAAATTTTAGATTCTGAAGGCAAAGGGACCACTAATACAAGTAAGTGTGGTCATGTCATGAGCTTCACATTGAAAAATACACTTACAAGTTCTGGCTTCTGTTATCAGGCAGTATATCATTGCATGAGAAAAGGACACACAATACAAATACTGCACGTGGGGATTTTCCCCATTGCTAGGTCTATGGCTTCCAGTATTGCTCCTGGCACCCACTTCTGGACCCTCAAGTACATGGTACCTTGGTCTCGGACATGGATAGACTTTGATGTTCACTCTTTCGGTTTTACCAGGGCATTTTCATTCCCATCCAACAACAGTGACCATAGCCTCCACTTGCCTCCTTTCACTACCAATCTTATTCTGATGGCTCTTTCATTCTTCATAGACCAGTAAGTGGCTTATAGGTTTTCAAATCACCAGCTTATTTAGTTGTTTTAAAAGTAATTAATTTTACTTTTTCTTGATTTTTAATGCACGAATTTCCATTTTTATCATAATTAATTCCTTCTCTTTGCTTAGAAAAAACAGCAATCAACTTAGGACTATAAAACCTTAACTATCTTTTAAGTATAAGGGAAAAACAGAAATAATTTCAGAAGAATTGAAAATAAAAGAATTTACCAGTAAAAGAACCTCACTACAAGATTTTCCAAAAGATGTCTTTCAAGAAAACGGAAAGTAATTCCAGAAGATGGAATTGAGATTTTAGAAGGAATGACCATCAAAACTATGTTGCACACCTCAGAAAACTGGTCATTCACAGCCATCAAAAAAGATTATGAAGAAGTAAAAATTTGACTTTGAAAAAAATAGCTCAAGCAAAAAAAAAAAAATTGTTTTTGAAATCTGATGTGTCGAAAGAGTTTGCATGTGAAGGACCTGGAATTTGGCTAGAGCCAGAACTGGTGCTCTGCAGGATGATAGAGTACCTAGAATAAAAGGCGTGTGTGAGGAAATGTGAGCGAGGGCTGGGGCAAGTTCAGTGAGGGCTCTGGAAGAGGTGCAAGGGAGGAGATGAGAAGGTGGGCAGGGACAAAGCACAGGCCAATAGGGCAAAACCTTTGTGGCGTTTCCTTCCATTTTGTTTCCTTTCCCCCTTTCTGCTGCTTTACTGTGTAGTTGGTTTGCACTTCTGCAACAGTGAACAGAAAAGAGAGGGAGGAAGAAAATACAATCTCAATATCTTTTTGGAGGCAAATAGAATTAAGGTTGTCACCTCAGTTATACATTTCAAATTAGGATGTAATAGGATCTAATGTCAGAAATTAGGCAATATAATAGTTCCAGTAATTAATCAAATGCATTTTTGAACAGGTTTTATTTCAGAAATACGTTCTTGGACAAAAATATTTAAATACATTCAATTTTAGGCATTCCCTCTTTGTTATTTTCTCCTTTGTAACCCTACTCAATGTTGGATGAATTATTTTTATATTTCCTTAGTGTTTCAAAATTTAAATTACACATATTCCTTTTACTGGTTTTTGTGTTTTATTGTGTTTTTAAAACATTTAAAAATTTTCTGTGGATACAAAATTATGGACATTGCTTGGAATGAACCTTTACACAGATCATTATATTAAGTAGTAGATGTATCTTTTTGAGGAAAATTTTTTTTGTTTCCATGGTTAAAAAAATAAGATAATGTAATTATTAGTTTGTACATCTGTTTTCCTTACTAACGCATGAATTTCTTGCAGATGGGTTTTATTTCATATTCCCATTTGTACTCAAAGTACCCAGTACATTTTTCATTCTAAATATCAAATCTGCAATATTGTTTGTTCCTTAAACGGTTTTTCATAACAAATAAGGGTACTCTCTTACTACACTGAAATCCAAAAGGACAAGATTGAAAACTGTGAGGATTCTGTTTGGAAACCCATCAGGAATTTTGTTGAACTTTCAAAGTGGATATGGCAACCCAGGGCTTCACAAAACTATATAGTATTGAGAAAATCTGCAAGTTTTTTTTGGCTTTAGAAGAAAATCATTGAAGAGAGATATTTCTAATTAGCAAATTCACTAAAGTTTAAAATCTCTTATCCTAAGTAGTTCTAAAGCACATTTGTGCTTTATGTTCTACAAATCTTATGGTTATTGATACTTTATCTTATAGCTCAGACTAAAAATATAATTCAATATATTCAAAGAAAATGAAAAACTTTTAATCAGAATTTCTACTGAGAATTTCTAAAATAGCAACATACTTGACCTCATCTTGAGTGACCTTTTACTTCTTTCTAAAAGTAGTAAATTCCTTGCTTATTCTGCCTCCATAAGATTTTTTATCTCCTTTTCCCCCATTGTCTGTAATTTTTTCCATTTTTCTCCTGTGTGCTCCTGAACAAGTAGGTTAGTTACAATTACTGGGAAGTTCAGAAGCCTACGTTTATGAAAGAAAGGCAGTGCCATGAAATAGGGCCACAAGAAGCTAAAGCCAACTACTCAGAATTCTGAAGCAAAAATATTCCTTGTTATACTAGGTGAGCTGAGACACTTGACTTCTTGAAATAGGTAGGATTTTAGAAAGGAAATCTGAATAGTCTATACTTAAATTAAAAATTATGTATCAATATTGGCTCCTTAATTGTGGCAAACGTACCATACTAATATAAAAAGTGAATGGTAGGGTAAACTGGCTGGGGGCTATATAAGAACTCTATGCCACCGTCGCTACTTTTATGTAAATCTAAAACTATTCTAGAATAAAAGTGTATTAAAAAATACCAAATGCTGTGTTTAACAAGTTCTAATAAACTAAGCTAATAAATAACTATGTAATTTATTGATCAATAGCCAAAGATGGTCAACAATTATAAACTCAGGTCCAATGGTATACCAAATCCTTACTGGATTTAATGGAAGACTTTTTCATGAGCAATGAACAAATAGGGTGTGTTTTAACCAATTATGTACAGATGTATATATTAGTCTCACCCTTTGCAGTGTACAAGCTCCAATCCTTTAATTACCATAACCATAATGAACTTCCCCTTTTTCTCACATAAAGGCCCCTGTCTTCTTTTCTTCAGGGGGCCACTCCCTGAATTTCTTCACTGTGTTATTATCCTTGCCTGGGCTAATTAAGACACTCAATGTTCATTTTATTATTCACTAGAGAATCTTTGTCATCCATTTAACATGAATTCTCACTGAGCCAGTCTCTTAGTTTGTCTTCTAGACCAGCGTTTCTCAACTTCACTGTCGTTTTGGGCCAGCGAATTCTTTGTTATAGAGGGCTGATCTGTGCATTGTGGGATATTTAGCAGCATCACTGATCCCTGCCTACTAGATACCAGTAGCATCTTCCTCTCAAGTTGTGACAACTGAAAATATTTTCAGATATTTCCAAATGTCCCCTAAGGGGCAAAAGCAGACCAATTGAGAACCAGAAGGACACATGTCCTGAGAAATGCTCATGGCAACGTAGCTTAAGTCTCTGATCCTGGGGTCTGCTGTTCCTGTTGGTGAGTAACTCAATGATGACAGAGCTCTTTTTGTTCTCTTTGAGTTTTGGTTTTGTCCTAGCCAATTGTCGGTGACATGCAAGACTACGTCATGACTTTAGAGTAAATAGTTGCTTTAGTAAATACTGTTGACACCTCTTATGTGCCAACGCTATGTTCTATGTTAGGAATAAAATGGTTAAAAAATAATATTTATTACAGTATCTTTATTTAAATTTAAGTTAATGCAGAAAGCACAGGATTCCCACATACCACGCTATTATTAACACCTTGAATTGGTATGGTACATTTCTTACAGCTGATGAAAGCAGATTTCTATAATTGTTCTATTAACTATAGTCCATGGTTTAACTTAGGGTTCACTGTTGTGCATCTGCTGTGCTGTACCATGGGTTTTTAAAAAAAATTTTATTCCAGTAACATATATACAACCTAACATTTCCCTTTTAACCACATTCAAATATATGATTCAGTGCTGTTGATTATATTCACAATGTTGTACTACCATCGCTGCCATTTATTATCAAAACAACTCGAGTATCCCAAATGGAAACATCATGTATTTTAAGACTTAACTCCCTGTTCTGTACTCTCACTTCATCCCCTGGTAACCTACATTCTCGATTCTGACTCTATGAGTTTGCTTATTCTAATTATTTCTTATCCGTGAGATCATACAGTATTTGTCCTTTTGTGCCTGGCTTATTTCACTCAACATGATGTTTTCAAGATTCATCCATATTGTTCCACGTATCAGGACTTCATTACTTCTTTTTTTAAAACAATTTATGGAAGTATATCATTCATACATGAACAAACATAAACTATAAGTGTTCAGTAAACATGGTGAACTTACAGAACAAACATACATAACATCATGCAGGACTCCCACACATCACCCCACCACAAATACTTCGCATTGTTGTGAAACTTTGTTAACAATTATGAAAGAGCATCGTCAAAGTATTACTACTAAAAATAGTCTGTATCTTACTCCCCTATATATCTTTTTAAGGACTTATTTATTTATTTACTTTTATCCATTTTTACCCACTCCCCCCGCCCTTTTTTTGCTGTTTGTGTGTCCATCCACTGGGCAACTCTCTGTGTCCATTTCCTGCCCTCTCTTCTCATCTCCCTCCTCATGTCTTCACTGTGATTCGATCCTCGGAACCTCTGATGTGGGAGAGGGGGGTCCCACTGCATGCGCCACCTTAGTTCCTGGATTTTCAGCACATCTTGTCTTGGCTCTCCCTTGTGTCACTCTCCTGTTATGTCATCATCTTGCTGTGTGGCTCGCAGGGCCTGATGGCTCACCTGCGCATGGGGCCTGGGGGGCTCAACTGCACACGGAGCCTGGGGGGCTCACCTGTGCTTGGGACCTGGTGGCCCACGTACCTTCTATATCTTTCTTTTTAAAATTTTTACTGGGAGGTCCCGGGAATCAGACCCAGGTCCCTCCATATGGGAAATGGACGCCCAACCATTTGAGCCACATCCATCCCCCTGCTATATCTCTTAAGGTTGACCAAAGATACCCAAAGTTACAGTCTTTTCCCATACAGGATGCTCATATAATAAATCAGGCTTAGTTTACCATCAGCATTCTAGGGAGAAAAACTAGGTCTGGGGACACATGCATGGTTTCTAATATAGCGAATGTTTAGCCTACCCTGATTATCACAAAATCAGGACAGTGAGAATATTCACATAGGACTTCATTAGTTTTTATGGCTTAATAATATTCCATTGTGTGTACATACCACATTTTGTTCAAGGCCTGGACACTCACAGTGTTTCTCAACATGGCAGAAGTTACACTTTCATAGTAACTACGTAAAACAAACATTTACAATGTTTGACAGTAAGGCTGAAGTTACATCTTTCTATTGATATGAAGATGGTCAAACAGTTCACAGTACAGATTATTCTTGGAATTTCTGGGAGAGAAGTCTAAGCATACTTATCAGTCATGAGCTCATAAACAGTTATTTCTTAAGGCTTGCTGTGCAACTACTAAGAAATGAAATGTTGACTAAAAGGGAAAAAACTGGGAGCGTTATGGGAAAAATACAAAGCCATATATGCCACAAAAACATTGCTAAAAGACACCAAAGAAGATCTAAATAAATGGAAGGTCATTCCATGTTCATGGATTGGAAGACTAAATATTGTTAAAATGTCCGTTTTACCCAAACTGATTTACAGATTCAACACAGTCCCAATAAATATCCCAACAGCTTTTTAAATTCAGAAATGGAAAAGCCAATAATCAAATTTATTTGGAAGGGTAAGGGACCCCGAATAGCCAAAAATGTCTTAAAAAAGAAGAACCAAGTTGGAGGAGTCTCAATTCCTGAATTCAGAGCATATTACTTAGCTACATTAGTAAAAATAGCATGGTACTGGCGTAAAGCTAGACATATTGACCAATGGAACCAAATCGAGAACTCAGAAATAGACCTTTACATTTATGGTCAGATGATTTTTGACAAGGCTGTCAAGTCCATCCAGCTGGGCCAGAACAGCCTATTCAAAAATGGTTTTGGAAGACCTGGATATTCACATCCAAAAGAAAGAAAAAGAACCCCTATCTCACACCTTACACAAAAATTAACTCAAAATGGATGGACCTAAATATAAAACTACAACCATAAAACTTCTAGAAGAATATGTAGGGAGACATTTTCAAATCTTGTGGTAGGCAGTAGTTTCTTAAACCTTGTACTGAAAGTACAAGCATAGAAAGAAAAAACTGATAAATGGGACCTACTCAAAAGAAAGTAAAAAGGCAGCCTACTCAATGGGAGTAAATATTTGGAAAACACATATTTGACAAGGGTTTGATATCCATGTTATATAAAGATATCATACAACTCAATGATAAAAAGACAAACAATTTAAAAATGGGCAAAAGACTTGAATACACATTTCTCTAAAGAGGAAATACAAATGGCCCAAAAGCACATGAAAAAAATGTTCACCATCACTAGCTATTAGGGAAATGTAGATCAAAACTACAATGCAATATCATTTCTTAGCTTATAGAATGGCCATCATCAAAACAAAACAAAACAAAACAGAAAACTACAAGTACTGGAGAAGGTGTGGAGAAATAGGAACACTCCTTCACTGTTCCTGGGAATGTAGAATAGTGTAGCCTTTTTGGAAGACAGTCTGGCAGTACCTCAAGAAGCTGAATATAGAACTGCCATATGATCAAGCAATCCCATTACTAGGAAGTTTTCAGAAGAACTGAAAGCAAGGATGCAAACTCACATTTTGCACACTGATGTTCATAGCAGCATTGTTCACAACTGCTAAAATATGGAACCAGCCCAAGGGTCCATCAACTGAAGAATGGAAAAACAAAATGTGGTATATACATACAATGTAATACTATTCAGCTGTAAGAAGAAATGAAACATGACAACATGGATGAACCTTGGGGATATTATATTGAGTGAAATAAATGTCAGACACCAAAGGACAAATATTGTATGGTCTCACTCATATGAACTAAACACGATGAGTAAACTCACATTAGTAAACTCTAGAATACAGGTTACTAGGAGATAGAATGTGGGTTGAGAATGAGAGCTGACGTTCAGTGTATATAGATTTTTAATAAGTTTATTGTAAAAGTGTGGAAATGAATAGGGTTGATGGTAACACATTATAGGGAGTATAACTAACACTGTGGATTTACAAATGGGATTGCGACTGAAAGCGATAATCTGTGGACATAAATGTCAATTGTAAGGAAACTAGAGAATAATCTAGGGTATGTATAACATTGTGATTTTGGTGGTGGGTGAAGATTGTGGTTAATAGTATAAATATAGGGAAGCGGCTGTGGCTCAATCAGTAGGGCTCCCGTTTACCATATGGGAGGCCCTGGGAACCGAACCCGGGGCCTCCTGGTGAAGGCAAGCC
Source organism: Tolypeutes matacus (assembly GCA_026826555.1). NCBI lineage: Eukaryota > Metazoa > Chordata > Mammalia > Cingulata > Chlamyphoridae > Tolypeutes > Tolypeutes matacus. The sequence goes on along the minus strand of JAKSZT010053888.1, from coordinate 4,357,810 downwards.
CGCCCGTGCGGCGTGGTTAGCTGACCCAGCGAGCACAAGCAGCAAGGGGGGGATAAATGAATAAATAAATAAAATCTTAAAAAAAAAATAGTATAAATATAAGAATGTTCTTTTACAACGTGTTAAGGATATGGTGATACACATGAAATTACAACTAATTTAACTTATGGTCGATAGTTAACAGGAATATTGTAATATTTTTGCAGCAACAGCAAATAAAATATTATATCAATTCTAAGAGACAACTATAGGGGGTGTAGAAGTTTGATATTGTTTATGAATTCCAAACATAGATATTGGATTTTGTATGTAAACTGGTCTATTCCTCTGGGTGTATTATATTGTATTAAATCCAGAGGTTTCACTTTTACTTGATTAAATAATGATTAAGGCTATGGTTGGGCCATGTCAGTAGGATGTTGAGTTCCTGCCCCCTTGGTGGGTGGCAGAGAGAAAATGACATGGCAGAAAAGTTGGAGTTTTGATGCTGGAGCCCTGGGAAGTAAATACACAGGAGAAGAACACAGAGAAGCAGATATGTGAGGAAAGAGAGAAGGCTCCATTAGATGTGGCAGAGGTCCCAGGAAGAGAGATGAGCCATTTGCCTGATAATTTACAGCTGGCCTTGTGGAGAGAGCAGAGCAGCTGAGCCCAGAGAGAAACGAGCCCTGGGAGAGAGATGAGACTTATCAACAGCCTACAGTTGAGTTTGGAAGAAGCTGGGACCATGGAGACTTAAGAGGAAAGAGGAAGCCTGGATCCTCACAGACACCACCAGCCATCTTATGTCAACATATGCCAATGACTTTGGGTGGGAAAGTATCTCTTATGGTACCTTGAGTTGGATTTTTTAGGGCCTTATAACTGTAAGCTTCTACCCCAAATAAATACATAAAACCCAACAGAGTTCTGGTACTTTGCATCAGCACCCGTTTGGCTGATTAATACAGGGAGTATAAGGAGGTATGGGGTTTTTCCTTCTGGAGCAATGAAAACGTTCTAAAATTGACTGAGGTGATGACAGCACAACTTTGTGATGAAAATGAAAGCCACTGAGTATGCACTTTGAATGGTTTGTACAAAACACGGGGCTGTATAACACAAGGAATCCAGTGGTAGAAGATGGACTGTGGTTAACAGGACAAATATGAGAATGTTTTCTCAAGAATTATAGCAAATGCGTAATACTAATACAGGGTGTTAATAATCGAGTGGGTTGGAGGAATATACACCAAATGTAATATATGGGCTATAGTTAATAGCAATATTTTGGTGGTGGTGTTTCATAGTTTTAAACAAATGTTTCATAACAATTTAAGTGCTGGAGTGATGTATGGGAGCCCTGTATGATGATATACATGTTTGCTTTATAAGTTCACAACTTTTACTATACAGTTATTGTTTATGTATGTTCATGTATGAATGATATATTTCAATAAAATTATATTAAAGATACATGTCTGAAAGAATACTGAAGGGTATTTGTCAACAACTATTAGCACACAATTGATATCACTGTTGCTTTTGTTTTTATATTTATCATCATTAAGGTCTTTGGTCTAATAAATGAGTAAATGAATAAGGAAATACATTGAGGGTGACATTTAGAACACTGTTCTCTACATTTTTTTTCAAATAACATGATCAGAAGTCTAAGATCCTGGAATATAAAAATCATTCTCATGGTTTAATTTAGTATAACTAAAGTATTTGCAGTTATTGAACAATTAGTTGATTTAGTAAAAAAATAAAAATCTTTCTCAAAAGTTACAATTATGCCTGCATCTTTTGCTTCTTCCTGCCTTTCAGATGAGACCCAGCGTCTGTTCTCTTTTGCCACATGGTGGCAGCATCTGAACGAGGTTGCACATTTCTTCCTGGGATGTGCCCTGATTAGGCAAAACCTGGTTCTGTGCAATGTTGTCAGAAGGGCACGACTAAGTAAGACGTCTATGCCTAGACCTCAAATGTGCTCTGTAATGCCTTCCTAAGAAAAAACTCTGTCAAAGAAGAAATCAAAATCTAACATTCAATGGCCATATATGAAAATCATACACGTTTTAGAACTGCATTTTAATTTAGAAAGCACTTAGCATAAGTTAAGTAAACTTCAGGATAATTTTCAATATTTGTAATACACTTTACAATGATTTGTCTTTTTTATACGTAAACTATACTCTAAAACCAAAAATTTAATAATCTTTATTCTTAAATTACTCCTGCTGTCTTTTGTTAAAAGTAAAAGTGAAATTTGTCTCCTGTTTTCTGGGAGTGGTTGAAGGGAGCAGGGAGAAGAGCCATTTTAAGGCAGTATATTTTAATTTTAGGAAATTAGATTGTCACCTTATGAATGTGCTTGTATACAGAATAGGACATAATTTCCACCGTCACCATTGTCTTCCTGGAACCTAGCACCTTGTATAGAATGAATGAATAAATTAATGATGGTGTCCTAATCATCTGATGATTCACATGTTCTGGAGCTGCTGTTATGTCCTTAATATAATTATAAAATGATCCTAAAATTGTACATGAGAGATATTTCTGAAATGGACTTTTCTTTTTAAATATCTGGAGTGCATATGTTTAATATACATTTTAATAAAACTCCTTTGAAAGTCTTTTGCGTTGGTTCACTTCAGTGTGTGAATGTGCTTTGGTAAACAGAATTTTTATATACCTGTTAGATTTGTGGCTCACAGTGAGAACATTGTGTGAGATGACTGCCATGGTCATGTAAGATCAATCAATAAATCATCATTGGGTTATTTAAGGTTAAGAAAAGAGTCTTCTGAATCTCAGTTTAGTCACATACTTACCAAAATGTTCTTGTACAAGTTACTTAAATTACCTAAAATTCAGTTTCTTCATCCATAAAATGAAGACAAGAATACATCTCTTATAGAGTTTGGGAAAGATGCAATGTGATAATGTGTGCAAAACACTTAATACAGTGCCTGGAGCACAAAGAATGTTACATAAGTTGCACTAGTTGGTATTATTCTGATAAAGACTAGAGAGCATATTGCTGAAAGTGGAAAACTCAGGTTTATGCATTATAGTAAGAAAGTTTTACAGTGGTGAAGAACCCCAGTGAATGAGGCAGACTGTGCATTGAGATTCATCATCAACAGTAGACATGAATTAGACAGTAAATGTGTGTGTGTGTGTGTGTGTATGAGAGAGACAGTGAGAGGGTCACAGAGAAAGAATTAACCATAGAACCATAATCCAGTAAATGGACTGGATTATTATCAATACTCAGTCTCATTCTGGAATCTGTTTAAAAAAAGGTGAGAAAAAATTACTCTGTGTGACGTTAGAGAAATATTTCTCCACTCTATGTTTTGCTGTATAATATGTCTCAAAGTTATCACCAGTGCAGACTAGAAAACAATGTTTTCTACTTTTACTCTTTCATTTCAGAAATTTTGGGCTATTTTCACATGCTTGCTCTGTAAGGTGAATTTTAGAAGCTTTTGGCCATGTACCCAAATCATTATTTTTAAATTTGTTGAGATTGCATTAAATTTATTGACTAGGTCAGCCTTGATAAAAATATCTAAAATTATTCTTCTTTTCTTAGATGATTAATCTCAAACTCCTTGAATGACATGTGCATTTAAGTAGTCTTTTCCATGCCTACCTAAGCAACTCATTTCCTCTAATTTACCATATCTATCCAAATTTCCAACCATATCAAACTATTCCTATGGTTCTACTCATTCTTTCAATGTCATTTAATTAATAAGTAAAGGAAACAAAAGAGTATATGAAGATTTGAGGGAATATAATGAACTTATTTGAAGAAAATTGAGGTTGAGTTTATGTCATAGATATGAAGTCTGTAATTAAATATTTTCCTGATTGCATAATAATTATCATAGACAAAGATGTAGATTGAGAATTTTCTGTTGTAGATAATAATTAAAATGATGGAGAAGTATGAGAATACTCAGATCAGATATTTTCAATGCCAAGAGAAAAGAATCATGGTGAGATCTGGCAGGTTTGTGTGGGATGCAGAATAGGAAATAGGGATGTAGACTCAACCATGGGAGAGAGAAGAGGAGAAAAAAGCAAACTAAGGATAGAGAATGTTTCAACAAAGAAATGATTAAAATTGTGAAATATGATGATATCAGAAAAGATAAGAATTGCAAAGAGAACATTGGATTAGTAATTAAGAGGTGACCAGTGACCTATGGATGGATTGTTTCGGTGTTGAAAGTTTACAGATTGACCTGGATTGAAAATTAAACAGAGCTAGTATGGGTGGATCTTGTCGATAACAGAAAGGTTAATAATAACCTAGTAGCTTATGGTTGTACAGGATGAAGGAAGTTTCTTTTTTATGATTGTGGGGAAGCTAGTCATATTCTGTGTCTGAGTTAGGTGAAGGACCCCTAGAAATTGAGGATGTATAAATGAAATGTCTAATAGATGCTTGGGGGGCTTGAAAGAGGTTAGATAGGACAGACTCAACAACAAAGGTGGATAGAATAGGCTGGGAAAAATTAGAGAATCTGTTTTTCTCCAAGACAAAGGATAAGCAAAGTGGGATGGTCTTCTTTTGCTGATTATTATACCATTTTCCCTCAACCTTTTCTATTAGAATAATTTCTTCTGTAACTTCAGTGGTTAATCAACAAATTAATCAGGTTTTTTCAGTTAGTGCTTGTACACCTCCTATCTATACTACTTCATTCTTAAAACACTAATGTACTACAGTAATTCATATAATTTAAAGCATGCCCTGAAAAGGCAAGGATTTGCAATGCGAATCTTGTGATTCTCTCTGTTAAATATTTGTGTGTATGTGTCTAAATTAACTTCTTCTTAGCAAAAATTAGGTGAAAAAATTAGAAACCCAAAGCCATATTTTCCCCCAATCTCAGAGTGTACATGCTCTCCACCAGATTGCTGGGAGGTTATTGGCTAGAACTATTTGTTCTAGTACTAGTGGAATCTTTAGAACACCTACAATAACTGTGTGATAAGAAAAAGGGATTATAGGAACTCCATTACAGAGGAAGGACATAATACATGTCCCCCCTCCAAAGTTACAGAAAAAATGGAATTAAATACAGCAGCCAAAACTTTTTGTTTCCATTGACTTCCCTATAAAAATGATAATAAACCTTCAGCTGTCACCATTATGATAGATGAGCTCACAATAACACTATGTGAATTGGTGAGTGTTGTAATGTGGTCAGCGTTATGGTTGATAATGCAGTGTTTTTCCAGATAAAGTTATAAAATTTTGTAACAAATATGCATGTGAAATGAAGTAAAATAACTCTTATTTTTGGTGCACGCTAGTGAAACGTTCTTTTCCTCATTTTTGTAGCTGTGAATTCCATTTCATAAAGCTACTTATATATTTCCCATCTGATCACAATCTGTCAGAGATAAAGTAAATATTATTACAAGAGAGAAATTAAACTCAAATGCTAAATAAGAATATTTCCCTTTCAGTGTCTTCTCCTCTTTCACATTATGTAATGCACTTTGTTCTAGATTATTGATTTATTTAAATGATATTTCCTGATTGGAATTTAGTTTTCCTGACATCCTGCTTAAAAATCTTTCTTAAATTAAAGACAACATTAACAATTGTTTTTGTTCATAAATTTAATCACACTTTTTGAAAATATTCTTATGGCAAAATGGGGCAATGTGCCACAAACTGGGTTTTGTCTCAGAATTTCAAAATTGTTTAATATTAGAAAAAATATTAACTTTATTCACCAAACTTATAGATTAAAGGAGAAAAATAATACATGCATTTGGGTAATATTCAACTGCAAAGAATGATAAAAGAATGCTTAGTAATCAGTGAATAGATAGGTATATTTGTATAATGATGAAAGGTATTTTCCAGAATCCTAGGTTAAACACCATTCCTAATAATGGAAATATTCTATTCCAATGCTGGAATAAGATAGGTATGGCACATCATTGATACATTCAGCACTGTTTTAGAGGTCACACCCTGTAGAGTTAAACCTAAAAAATAAATAAAATATAATGAATGGGTGGTGATGGTAGCACAAAATTGTGAGCATAATTAACACCCTGAATTGTTTGAAAGGGTTTAAAATGGGAAATTTTAGGTCATAAAAACGTTACCAGAATAAAAACTTAAAAAACTAACAACATAGAACAATACAACACAAAGAGTGAACCTTAATGTAAACTATGGATTATAGTTAATAGTATAACTGTAATAGTTTCATCAATTGTAACAAAGATACCACATTAATGCAAAATGTTAATAATAAGGAAAACTGTATGTGGAGGTGGTGTATATGGGAACTTTGTATTTTTTTGCATGATTTTTCTTTAAACCTACAACTGTTCTAACTAAAGAAAATGAAAAAAAATTGGATAGATAGATTAAAAACTGTCATGATAGTTAGGTGATACTCTTATATGTAGAAAACAGTCAAGGGTTCTAAGATAAAGATAAAAAAATAATGAAATCTTGTAAACTTGTTAGATGTATGATTAACATGCAAAAACCAATTGTTTTTATATGCAACTGTAAAACTCAATTCCAAGATGAAATTTAATAAAAAGATAGCATTCATAATAGAAGGATATATGGCAATTAGAAATACATTTTTAAAATCCTCTGCAAAAAATTATTGAGAAAAGTATAGAGCTAACTAAAGGATATGATTCATGTTTATGCATTGGAAGACACAATATCATAAAGATATAAATTCTTTACAAACTGTAGATTCATTGATATGAGAATTAAAGTCCCAACAGATATTTATAAATTGACAGTTGGTTTAAAAATATATTTTGAAGAACAAGGCAAAGATAGTCAGGAACATAAATCTGGGGAATTTGCCTCCCAGATATTCAGACATATTATAAAGTTGTAGTAATAAGGAGTGGCAGAGTAATGGATCAAAAATACAATGGCTTAAACAAACCAGAAGTATATTTTTTTTCACTGGTAAACATGTAGGAAAGTGGGTGGTCCAGGCAGATAGGCAACTCTTCTATCCTTAATACATGGCTTGCTATCTCAAGTCTTCTAGGGATACTGGGGGATGTAGTATTTAGATGAGTAGCCAAATGTCCATCTAAAATTATTAATTTATTTTAATAATTAAGGTAGGTTAAGCAGTAATAGCAAATTGCCTTTCAAAGTTCACCTTGCTCAATTTCTGACAACCAATGCCATGCCTTCTCCCATCAAAAATTCTCTGCCCATCGTGCTTGGACTCCATCACCTGGCACCAGCTTTTCCTTTTTTGTGGATGCCCTTCTAACTGCTCTCATTCTGACACTCTGTGCTAGGCCACCCCACATGTGTGTGCCTTTCTCACTATTCTTGGGCTCTGACACCCCACCCGTTGTGTGGATGTCCTAGTCACTCCATCTCTGTTTGATCATTCAGCACTGGGCATTCCTGTCACATGAATTCCCTTCGCCCTGCTGGGGCTCTGGCATCTTATACTGGGTCATTTCATCTGAGCAAACAACTACCTTTCTCTCCCCTACTTAATGATTCTAAGAATCAATTGCTCAGGAAGAAAAAAGTAAAGGAGAGAAACAAAGGGAAGGGAGGGCAACAGAAGGCAAAGGAAAGAAAAAATAGAAGAACCTATCTTTCATTTTTTAGGATAGATTCTTTTTTATTAAAGAAGTCATAAGTTTACAGAAAAATCGTGCATAAAATATAGAGTTCACATATATCATCTGCTTTAATTTCCTAGGTTTTCCCAAGCAAATACCATAAATGGATTGGATTAACAATGGGAATTTATTAGCTTACAGTTTTGAGGCTGAGAAAAATGTCCAAATCAAGGCATCATCAAGGAAATGCTTTCTTCCTGAAGACTGGCTGCCAGCATTCCTTGACTCCTCTGCTACATGGCAAGGCACATGGTGATGTCTGCTGATTTCTCCCTTCTCTTCTGGGTTTCATTGATTTCAGCTTCTTCCTTCCATGGCTTTCTCTCTCTTGTATTCATTCTGTTTATAAAGGTGTGCTGTTTGAGATTTGTGGACCCCAGAAAATCCTTTTCTTAAAGCAAATCCATTCCTCTACCTATAAACTCATTGTAGAGGGGATCTTTGGATTAGATTCAGTGAAGGGAACTTTTGATTAGATCACTTCAGGCCTTTGTTAGAATATGGGACCCAGGGTGGGTCTTAATCCTCTTATTGTAGTCTTTTATAAACAGAGGAATAAAAAGCCACAAACACACAGGAAAAAGCTACTGAGACAGAGAAACCCTGAGAGGTTGATCAAGAGATCCAGGAGGCCAGAGGCTGGAATCAGCAGACCACAGAGGTGTGGAATGAGGCCCCCAAGAGGCTGAAAGATACTAAGCTGGAAGAGAGGGGAGAGACAAGGCATATGCCTGCTCAACCACAGCTGAGCTTGGGAGGGAAGTAAGCCTGGAGTGGAAGGCAGAGACCCAGACCAGAGAGCCTGCACTATGTCTTGCCATGTGGCAGGAGAGCAGGATCATCAGCAGCCAATCTTTGGTGAGACAGCTTCTCTGATGATGCCTTAATTTAAACATTTTCACAGCTTCAGAACTGTAAGCTTTTAACTTAATAAATTCCCATTGTAAAATTCAACCCATTTCTGGTATATTGCTTCCAGCAGCTTTTAGCAAACTAAAACACTGTTAAATTTGTCCCTAGATATTTGATTCTTTAGTAGCTATTGTAAATGGAAATTTTTTCTTGATTTATTCCTCAGATTTCTCATTACTGGTGTGTAGAAATACTAGTGAGTTTTGTGTGTTGATCTTGTATCCCACAACTTTGCTGTATTCATTTCTTAGTTCTAGTTGCTTTATAGTAGATTTTTTGGGACTTTCTCTAAATAGGCTCGTGTCATCAGAAAACAGTGAAAGTGTTACTTCTTCCTTGCCAATTTGGATGTTTTTTATTTCTTTTTCTTGCCTAACTGCTCTGGCTAGAACTACAATCACAATGTTGAGTAAGTTGTGACATTGGGCATTCTTGTCTTCTTCCAGGAGCAGTGTAGGCTGTTCATGTGTTTCTAAGAATCTAACCATTTCATCTAGATTGTCTAATTTGTTGGCATGCAGTTGTTCATAGTATCCTCTTATGATCCTCTTTATTTCTGTGGAGTCAATAGCAATGCCTCCCCTATCATTTCTGATTTTATTTATTTGTATCTTCTCTCTTTTTTTCTTTGTCAGTCTAGCTAAGATTTTGTCAAATTTTTTTTGATCTTTTCAAAGAACCAACTTTTGGTTTTGTTAATTTTCTCTTCTTTTTTACAGATTTATTTGTTTATTTACTTTTACCCATTTTTACCCACCCCCCCGCCACCCGCTGTTTTTGCTATTTTTGTGTCCATTAACTGGGCAATTCTCTGTGTCTGTTTCCTGCCCTCTCTTATCTTTTTCCTCCTTTCTTCACCAGGATTCGATCCTGGGAACCTCTGATGTGGGAGAGAGGCATTCTACCACTTGCACCACCTTAGTTTCTGTTTTTTTGGTGCGTCTTGTCTTGGCTCTCCCTTGTGTCACTCTCCTGTTATGTCATCATCTTGCTGCGTGGCTCGGTGGGGCTTATGGCGCATCCATGCATGGGGCCTGGAGGCGTGTCCGCGTGCAGGGCCTGAGGGGTTCACCCACTCGTGTGGCCTAGTGGTGCACCTGTGCATGGGACCTGATGGCTCACCCATTCACAGGGCCTGGGGGGCTCAACCACTTGCAGGGCCTGACAGCACACCCACACACAGGGCCTGGTGGCGCACCCACTCAAGGGGCCTGGTGGCCCGCGCACCTTCTATATTTTTCTTCTTCTTTTTACTGGGAGGTCCGGGGGATCGAACCCAAGTCCCTCCACATGGGAGATGGATGGATGCCCAACCATTTGAGCCACATCTGCCCCCCTAATTTTCTTTATTGTTTTATTTTATTCTCAACTTCATTTATTTCTGCTCTAATCTTTGTTATTTCTTTCCTTCTGCTTGCTTTGGTTTTAGTTTGCTGTTCTTCTTTTCCAATTCCTTCAGGTGTTGACTTAGGTCTTTGATTTTAGCTCTTTCTTTCTAGTGTAGGCATTTAGGGCTATAATTTTTCCTCTCAGCACTGTATTCACTGCATCCCATAAGTTTTGATAAGTTGTATTCTCATTTTCTTTTGTCTCAAGATATTTACTATTATCTATTGCAATATATTTCTTCATCACACTGAGTGTTTAAAAGTGTGCTGTTTAGCCTCCATATATTTGCAAATTTCCCCCTTTCCTGCCTATTATTGATTTCCAACTTCATTCCATTATGTATAGATTGTATAATTTCAATCTTTTTAAATTTATTGAGACTTGTTTTGCAATCCAACATATGGTCTATCCTGGAGAATGATCCATGTGCACTTGAGAAGAATGTATATCCTGCTGTTTTGGGGTGCAGTGTTCTGTGTGTCTGTTAGGTCCAGTCCATTGATCACATTATTCATGTTCTCTGTTTCTTATTGATCTTCTGTCTAGATGTTCTATTTATTGATGAGAGCTGTGTGTTGATATCTCTAATTATTATTGTATAGACATCTATTTCTCCCTTCAGCTTTGCCAGTGTTTGCCTCAAGTATTCTGGGGCACCATGGTTAGATGCATAAATATTTATGACTGTTATTTCTTCTTGGTGGGTTAACCCTTTATTAATATATAGTGTTCTTTTTGACTCTTGTAACAGTTTTGACTTAAAATCTACTTATTACAATATTAATATAGCTATCCCAGCTCTTTTTAAAAATAATTTACATGGAATAATTTTTTTCTTCCTTTCACTTTCAACCTATTTGTGTCTTTCTCTTACAGACAACATATAGTTAGATCATTCTTTTTATCCATTCTGCTAATCTCTGTCTTTTAATTGGGGAGTTTAATCCATTAACCTCAGTGTTATTACTATAAATGCAGTACTTATTTCATCCATTTTGCCCTTTGTTTTTATATGTCACTTTTTCTTTGGATCTTTTTCCTTTATTGCCACCTCCTCTTCTGATCTCTTATGATGTATGTGATTGATTGCTTTTTTCATTTCTGTTTCTTTATATTCTTAAAATATTTTCTTTGTGCTTACCCGAGGGTTTGTATTACACAACCTACAATCATAAGCTACTAATTTGAAGAGTCCAACTTAACTTCGATAGCATATATGTTCTCTGATTCCATATCCCTCTGTTACCCTTCTTTATGTTGGCTTTGTCCCACTTTATCTCTTACATTTTGCATGTATATTATCAGGAAATATGCCTTTTTCTTGTTCAATTGTATTCTGACACTTACAGAAATTAAAGAGTACAGTTGCATATCGAAGACACAATATGATTGGGTTTTGCATTTACACTTTTAGTTACTTTTACTGTAGATCTTCATTTATTCACACTACTCCAAGCCACTGCCTCCTATCTTTTCCTTTCAACCCGCAGAATTCCCTTTAGTATTTCTTGTAGGGCAGACTTTTCCTGAACACTCTCAGTTTCTGTTTATCTGCAAATGTTTTAAACTGTCCCTCATTTCTGAAGGACAGTTTTACTGGATATAGAATTTTGGGCTGGCAGTTTTTCTCTTTCAGTGCTTAAATATATCATACTAATGCTTTTTTGCCTCCATGGCTTGTGATGAGAAATTGGCACTTAGTCTTATTAAAGATCCCTTATATGTGACAAATTACTTTTCTCTTGCTGCTTTCAGAATTCTCACATTTCCTTGGCATTTGACATTCTCATGTGTTTCAGAGTAGGTCTATTAGGGTTATTCTGTTTGGTATACATTGTGCTTCCTGGATATGTATATTTATGTCTTTCTTAAGAGTTGGTAAACTTTTAGTCATTATTTCCTCAAATATTATTTCTGCACCTTTCCCTTCTCTTCTCCTTCTGTGACACCATTGATGTGTATATTTAGTCACTCATGCCTTCTCTCAAATCCCTGAGACAATGCTCAATTTTTTTTCTATTATTTTCTCTATCTGTTCTTCTGAGTGTATGATTTCGATTGCCCTGTCTTCTAGCTTATCACTTCTTTCTTCCGCCTATTCAAATCTGCTCTTTTATGCCTCTAGTTTATTTTAAAACTCCAGTATTGTACATTTCATTCCCATAATTTCTGTTGTGTTTCCTTTCAAACTTTCAAATTCTTCTTTATGCTCACACATTGTTTTCTTAATATCCTTTTGCTCTATATTCATATTTTCCTTCATCTCCTTGAATTGATTTAGGAATTTTGTTTGACTTCTTTGATTAGATGTTCTAAATTTTGTTTCTTCTCTGGAGTTTTAATTTATTCCCTTGACTGAGCCATATCTTCCTGTTCCTTAATATGGCTTTTAATTTTTGCTGATGTCTTGGCATCTTATTATTTTGATGAGTTAAATATAAATCCCAGTCTCTCCCTCTTATCTAGTGTTTTATTGTTGATTGGCTTTCTGTTAAGGCTCTTCTTTGATGCTTGGTCCAACTTTCTGGACCTTTAGAGTAGCCTGTGTAGTAGCCTGTGTTTAACTATTCAGATATTCTCAGCTCTCCTTCATCCGTTTCTTCCCCTGGATGTGTGGTACACTTTTTAAGATTGCACTTTTCAGGCAATTGTTTCACCCCTAGGAGAAAGCTTTCTTTCCTCTGTTCCTTCTTTGGGATCTTCATCTATTGTATTTGTTCTTTCCCCAGGTCCTATGATTTATTTAAATTCTCTCCCTCATTCAGAGACCCCTTTTTATTATACTTTTTAGTTCTGAGACTAACCTTGTCTTATATTAGCTCAGTCCCCACCTCCGGTTTTTTTTTTTTTCCTTTGAGGCTTTTCTGCTTCCAGTTCCTTCCTTCTTAAGGTATCCTCCTGGGGACCAGATGGGATCAATCCAGAAAGCAGTGTCAATTCAGAAAGGTCCATTTTGTGTTTAGGTTGTCCAGTGAACAGAGACTGGATTGAGTGTGCACACTTCTTGGCAATAGTTCTGCCATGGTCTCTCCCTCACTGGGGGTTGTTCCATATTTGACATGCCTCAGTGGCTTGATCTTTTTTTTTTTTCTTAAAGGCAACTTTCCCTCATAGGTTTTATTTAAAGTTAATGTTCTGGTTAATTTTTGGATTAATTGAAATTTTATTTTTGATTATTTTTAAGCTAACCATCTTTAGAAAAGTGTTTATAAATTTACAATCAGGAAATTTAGATAAGACAGTTTTAAAAAATTATGTTTAGATAATATAGACTCCAAAAAAACTCATCTATTAGAGAAGTATCTGAGTTTTTGGTTCACACACATACACACACACACACACACATATATATAATTTCATGGTGATAAGAAAAGAATGCTTACCTATTGCATCAGTTAGATTATAGCAAAATAATACATAGCCTTCCTTATCTACTTCATCTGACAAATGTAACTGCTCATTCATTTGTTCATTCCTTCATTTAACAAATATTTAGTAAGTGCTTTCTATGAGCTAGGTCCTATATTAGGCATTGGGAATATAACAATGAACAAGACAGACACCATTCCAGCCCTCATGGAACCTACTATACAGGGAGACATAAAATAAACAATCAAACAAAGGAAGACATTAAATAATATCTGGTAGGGATAATGCTTTGGAGAAAAATACAATAGGGGAAAGCATTAGAGAATAATTGGGGCAATGGTGTTGTCGAGTAGAAAATATAGAGGAGATGATTTGTAAAGGAAAAAAATTACAAGTAATAGTATTAGGTTTCTCTAGAGAAACAAAACAAAACAACAGGATATACACACACACACACACACATATGTATATACATAAACAGTAAGACATTTATCGTACTTGTATGACCATGGGGATTGACAAGTCCTAAATCCATAAGACAGGCTGGGAGTTGGAAATTCCATTGAAGGTGATGTTGAATTCCCTAGGAGAAGCAAGCTGGTTGAAGAAGAATTAGGAATTCTCCTTTTTGACTTCTGAAATACTCAGTTCTCACTTTAAGGCCTTGTAATGTGTCAACTCGGCCACATAATGGTGCCCACTTCTTTGGTCAAGCAAACACTGGGCTAATTGAAATACAAGGGCATCTATGGACTTTAATCATCAGTCTGTTGATTGTATAGATGGCTGATTACATCTACGATCAACCAAGGAGATTGTCGCCAGCAATGAGTGATGTCTCATCTAAACAGTAGAAGGCTTTAAAAGGGGAAGTGATTTCAACATTCAGGGAGGGAATGCCCAGCTCTAAGTCAGACAGCCGTTGCCTCCTGGGAACTCATCAAGTACCTTCATCAGAACCCCTGGTTTGCAGCCTGACCCGTGGAATTTGGACTTGTGTTTAAATAAGTTGTGTGAGAGATTTTTTAAAAAAAATTGCATACTATTTACAGATATCTCCTGTTGGTTCTGTTTCCCTAGAGAACCCTGACTAATACAGGCCTTCAACTGATAGAATGAAGATATTCTTCTCATTGCTGAGGGCAATCTCCTTTGTTGATTGTACATGTAATCAGTTGTAGATGCACTCAATGGACTAATTATTTAAATTCAGCTATGATGATATATCCTTACAGTAGCATTCAGGTCAGTGCTTGCTTGACCAAACAACTGAACACCATAACCTGTCCAACTTGACACATGAAAGTAACCATCACAGTAACAAATACAGATCTTAGATTTTGAGGCTTCATCCTTTCAAAGGCAAGCTAATTAATTTAGTGATTTCTTTTCAGTTCAGTAATATCCAGACTGAAAATTTCTTCCCAGGATTTCTCTTCCTCCTCTTCTTCTCAAGCTTGAATTTATATTCTCATAAACTTTCAAGTCTACATGCCTCTCATGATGATTTTGTGGAATTAATTATCTTTTTTGATTTGGCCAATCCTATGCAAGTAGCTAGACAAATAGACTCTCACTTCTATCCTTTGTGTTGTAGAGGGAAAGGTAGGTATTTGGCCCACTCTAGCTCTCTTTATAGAAAGATTGAGTTTTCTCTAGGCTTTCACCAACATTACATGTAGGACCACTTTTAAAGTTAAATTCTTTTTACTTGAGCAAGTGACCTTGCAAGTATGATGAAAGAGAAATCTGGCTCCCTTTTTAGAGTTAAAAAGAATTTCAAATCATCCTTCACTCAATGTCATAGGAAAGTCATGGTGATGGTGACAGTGTTTTAGTTTTCTGGCTGCCAAAGCAAATACTATGCAATAGATTTGCTTAAACAATGGGAATTTATTGCCTGACAATTTTGAGTGTAGGAGAAATCCAAATCAAGGCATCCTCAAGGTGGTGCTTTCTTCCTGAAGACAGGCATTCTGGGGCTGGCTGCAGGTGATCTTTGGTTCTGGGCACCTCTGTCAAATGGTAGTGTAATGGCTTCCTTTCCTGGCTTCTCTCTTCTTTTCCTGGTTGCATTGATATTCGGCTTCTGTCTCCTCCGCTGTGGCTTTATCTCTTTCTGTCTGAATATCATTCTTCTTATAAAGGACTCTAGTAATAGGATTAAGAGCATCCTGATAGAGTTGGGCTGCACCTTAACTGAAGCAACCTCATCAAAAGATCCTAATTACAATGGGTTCACCCTCACAGGAATGGATTGAGTTAAAAAACATATTTTTCTGGGGGTACATAACTCCAAATCATCACAGATGGGATATGGTATAATCATCTTAAAGTTAATTTGGCACTTATACTTTCCTTGGAGTCGGGAGAAGGGTGCCAAATTACTTTATTTGAAGGGATGGTAGAATTGAAAGAATTTGGTGGATGTTTGAAACAACTTAAAGAAAAAGTAGACAAACCCAACGTGTACTGCTGTGGTGACCCTGGAAGTCCTTCCCATGGCTAGAGGGAAACCAGCCTAAGGCTCAGCGCTGGTCATCAGCCTTTCCCAGTGGGTTCTTGTTAAAGACATACTCTGCCAGGCTAGATTCTAGGAATTACATAAGCCCCACAGGTCAGACAGTTTCTTGGCAATCACTAATGCAGGGAGGAAGGCCTGCAGCAAACCAGTGAAGACCCAGAGTGCACACAGTGAGGTGAGGAGTCTTTATCATACCACTTCCTCCTAGGAAAAAGTCTAATTTCAAATATCTGGTAGCAGTTCATTTCTCCATAAAATAACTTGATATCTCAATCTGATGTGTGTTTGTGGAAAGGTCCAAACTCAAATGTTTCAGAACTGATCTTCCTTAGTCACTATTAATTTTGAAATAAATGTGTTCTTAAGCCTCTTGCACTAAAAAGGCATTTTGGACTTGAGATAGTTGACTTATGCAAATGAAATGATTTGAAAATATTTTGAAATCTTTGTTAATTCAGAGCTAATGACACACTATTTCACTGATATGTAAACTTAACAAGCAATCACTTCTAAAAAGATCATCTGTACATATCCAGACCCCAAACTTGTCCCACACTCAGCTGTCCAGGTTATTTATTACTAGCAATATGGCCTAGTGAGTTTGAGTAGTAAGGACAACGGTAAAAAGAAGGAAATAAAGTAGATTGTAGGGAAGTCATTGAACAGAAACAAAGTTGACACTTTTTTGTAGATGATGTATGTAAACTGACTCAAGAAGAAGGAGAAAGTCTCAATAGACCAATGACAGGTAAAAAGATTGAATTATTAAATAAAAACCTCCCAACAAAGAAAATTCCAGCACCAGATGGTTTCACTGAATTTTACCAAACATTAAAAGAAGAATTAACACCAATCCTTCTCAAATTCTTCCAAAAAATTGAAGAGAAGGGAACACTTCTTATTGCATTCTATAAGGCCAATATGGTGTAGCATGCCTACACCAAAGATAATTATAGATCACTCAAGGAAAAAACCATATTAAGTTAATATCCCATATGAGTACAGATGCAAAACTTCACATGTGGGAAGAACATGAAATTGAAGCGGGGCAGAGTGTGGACTGTGGTGGGTTGAATTGTGCTGCCCAAAAAAGAGATATTCAAATCCTAACCCATATTCTTGTGAATGTGACCTTACTTGGAAATAGGGTCTTTGCAGATGTTATCAAGCTAAGATGAGGTCATAATGGATTGGAGTGGGCATTAAATTCAACTTGACTGAATTCCTTATAAAAAGGACATTTGGACAAGGACCTACAGTAGCACAGGGAAGAAGCCATGTGAAGAAGTAGGCAACCACAATCCAAGGAATAGCTACCAGAGCTATAAGGGAATTCATCCATCTAGAATTCTAGAGATTTCGGAGGAAACATGGTTCTGCCAATACCTTAATTTTGGAGTTCTAACCTCCAGAAATGTGAGTATAAATTTTTGTTGTTTTAAGCCTGTTTGTAGTACTTTGTTATTGCAGCTGTAGAAAACCATTACAGGCTATGTGTAATTGTTTCTTCATTTCTGTGATGATTTTGTGTTTTTTATACAATTCTCTCCTGAATGTCAACTCTCTTTTTCAGTTTTCCTGTTTTTTTTTTCCAACTGAAATTTTGATTCAAATTGGTTTTTCATATGTTCACATTCTTGTTTGAGTATATTTAATTTTGTTTAGAGAATAAACATCCAGTTTACTTGTGCATCACAGTTTTTTTTTCTGGGGGCGGATATTTCCTCAGTTCATTTGTATGAAATTTTATTTCCTGATTTTCTGCTACTGTTCATTATTGACTTTATTTTCTTCTTGTTCATTTTTATTATAGTGTGGTGTTTTATTAGATCCTAATTAATGATATTGTTTTCTGTCAGACTGGTTAAGTCCAGATACTTTTGTCATCTTGTTTGTTTACTTGCTTGCCTTTTGGTTTTGGTGATGAAGGAGGGGTTGTTGATCCTTTGATTTTGTGGTTCCTTTTTGTCTCAAGGGTCATTGAATCTCCTTTCATTTCTTCTTTTCTTCCTCACCACCCAACTACCAAAAGGCATATCTTCCTTCCCTTTTACCTTTTTTGTCTCACAGAAGCTATGCATTTGGAAGACTGTCTCTTTAAAGGACCTGTCCTTTTAAATCAGGCTTGCTTCTTTAGATGGAATCTGTGCTTTTCAAACCACAGACCTGGCTCTTTTACTGGCACCTGGCCCCTTAAGACACACTCAGACTTTGAAAGCCCTTCCTTGCAGTTTGCTGTCACATGTTCTGATCTGCCCTGTTGCTTTTTAGTCTTTTCAGAAGAAGGTTGGATTTAATCTTTGTGGTGGTCACTTCATCCCATCCTCAGGCCACTGTGTTAGTTTCCTTCCCCTCTCTTTCCAGGCCATTTTTCTTGGTTTACTGTTGCTTGCTGGGCTGGGGTGGAAGTCTGTGTCTTTGGGGCACTGGTATTTGTTGATTTTTTTTCTTTTTACTCGGAGGTATTTTGCCATTTCGCTTTGTATATCTTCAAACACCTTTGAGGGTTTCGCTTTGTGTGGACATTTTGTAGATATGTAGTCATTTCACTTGATTTGAAGAGGAGATTTCTGGAGATTGTTTACTACACAGGCTTTGTTATTACAACTACTTGGAAATCCTCTGTGTTTTTTTGTTTTTTTTTTTTTTAGATTTATTTTTATTTATTGATCCCCCCCTTGCTGCTTGTGCTCATACTGTGTCCATTTGCTGTACATTTTTCTGTGTCTGCTTGTCTCCCTTTGTTGCGTCATCTTGTTGCGCCAGCTCGCTCACCGAACCGTGCGGGCGGGCTTGCCTTCACTAGGAGGCCTCGGGTAATGAACCCGGGGCCTCCCATATGGTAAACGGGAGTCCAACCAACTGAGCCACAGCCGCTTCCCCTCTGTGTGTTTTGGATTCAACAGAAACTTATTCATGGCCTTGACTCATCACAAGTATTTTTACTGCCCCACCAATAGAGCACATGTCCATCTCTGATCATAATTATTGTGACAATTGCTACCTTTTCTTGCTGTTTATTCTGGGAAGGGTGTTAGTCACTTACTCAAAATAATCCTGCAAAGTAGGTTTTATAGTCTTGCTTTTAATGATAAGTGAACTGAAGCAAAGAGATGGCTGGAAAAATTGCCCAAGTTCACTCAGATGGGAAAGGATCAAACTGAGATTTAATCTACATATTTCTTACTTCAGTGCCCATGTTATTCAAACCAAATTTATCTGGTTTCTTTTTCCAACAGTTAAAGGGTAGATGTGGTCTGTGAATGAGCCTCTGGGAAGACCTGTATATGAAAGCTTCATGCCATTCTGGAAATGACCACCATCTGGCCAGTGCTTTCTTCCCCTGAAACACAGCTGCCTTGACAGACCTGTCCCTTAAGGGTTCATTATCAAGTGTGGGTCAAAGGAGGGGAAAGTTATGTAATTGTTGTAAACATGTGGCAAGTGAAAGCACAAAGCACACACAAAAAGTGGACTACTCAGTTTTCTTTATTCTGTTTGCCAGTTCAGGTTTATGAGTTTAACATAAAAATTGACTTTCAGCAATTTTATCTTAAAATGTTCCGGATTTTCATTAAAAATCAACAAGATAATTGCTCTAAATTTCATGAAAGTAGGTCATCTAGGATAACAACAAAGAGCCATACAAGTTTCATGACCACTTATTAATTTCTCAGGATTTATGATAGTTTAATGTGATCTCCTTTAGATCCTAATCATTATTACTATCATAGAATTAAAAAATAAAAATTTTATTAGTTGTACAAAAGAATTGCATCATTAATTTGAATTTAGAAGTCAGGAATACATTGATGAAGTTCTATTAAATACATGTAAGTCAAAAACATCAGACACAAGAAAATTATATGATTATTAAATATTAATATTCTAAAATTACTGCTTGTGAAAAATTTACCATTTTGTATTTGTTAATCTTTTCCAGAATTGATGAACTAAATTATTCAATACTTATTTCAAAATTCTTCAGAACTAGCTCCTTGAATCTTCTGCTTCATTGAAATTTTTTATACAAAGATAGTGAATCTCCAAAAGATATACAATATTGTAAGAAAACTTAATTTATACATGATTTTTAAAAAACTTTATTTTAAAAGTTTTAGATTACAGAAAAATTACATTAAAAATATAGGGGATTCCGATATAACCTATACCCTCCCCCTCTCACATTTTCCCCTATTAATAACATCTTACATTAGTGTGGTACATTTGTTAGAATTGAAGAACAAATATTGAAGCATTGCTACTAACCAGGGTCTATAGTTTACATTATAGCTTATACTTTGCACTGTACAATTTTATAGGTTTTGACAAAATATATAATGGCCTGAAGCCATCATTACAATGTCATGCAGAACAATTACAACGCCTGAAAATGCCCCATGTTCCACCTATTCTTCCCTTCCCCTCCCCTCAGAACATCTGATAACCACTATCTTTATATCAATGTTACAAGTTCTTCTGTTACTGCAATAATAATAAGTCTACTTTGGTTTATGGTTGTATTCCCCCCTTATGTTTGTTCATTCCTTAATCCTGAGGATTTGGGGATGGTGATGCCCTCTCTGCTTCAGATTGAGAGGGGGCTTATATCTTATGGGGAAGATGGAGGGAGCTGTTTTGCTTGCAGTTGTAGATATTCATCTTTTTGGGACAGAGGTTGTCTATCATTGTTATTTTGTTAGTTGTCCTGGGTGAGTCCAATGCACTGGAGAGTAGGTGTTGGCTGTAACTCTGCTGAGATTCAGGGCTCAATCGACATATGAACAGACCAAAGATATAAGTCTCTGGGACATACATTTAATAGATATTGTGCAAATTGTAGGTTCATATAAAAGGGGTAGAAGAATCATGTGTAGGAAAATTATAAATGAGTCTAACTCTGCTACATTGGGGAAATAGATTATCATATACTCCAAGGTAAAGCTCACTGATGGGGTGCTGACTTCTTAGTCTTGTCTGTCTTGTCTATAGTGTCTGGATGTCTCTAAATCCCTCAGGAACACTTCTGTTTGAGGCTTTGTTTAACATGGCAGTTAGGGAGATCTGCCTGAGATGTGCACAAGCATAACTTCTGGAATGAACTCACGGCACACTTTGAAATCTCTTAGCTGTATAAACTCTTTTGTATTTAATGTTTCCCCCTTTTGGTAAAGGTCTTTTCCTAAATGCATAGCTGGTTGGTGCTTGGTATTAATTCCTTGGTGCCAGAGAGGCTCATCCCTGGGAGTCATGTCCCATGGAGGCAGAAATGGTAGTGGGTTTATTTGCAGAGTTTGGCTTAGAAAGAGGCCACATTTGAGTAGCAAGGAGGTTTTTAGGAGGTAACTCTTAGGCAATAGCTATTACTAGGCCAAGTCTCTATTCTACAAGATGAAGATTGCTAAGTACAAGCATTAATATCTAGGGCTTGGCATTTTGGTCTGTTTTCTCTTTTTTTTTTGATTAAAACTTGTATTTTGAAATAAAAAATCAAACTAAAACTTTACAAAATTGTCATACAGGAGCAGATTTTAATATATATGTCACTTTACCTGGAAAAAGTTACAGAACTAATCAAAATGAATAGATGTCATTTATAAATGTGAGTTCCTTTCTTTGAGCAAAAAGAAAACTCACCTGAAATGTCAGACTGAAAGCCAGTGAGACACCATCGGGCAGCGACAGCTCAACATCTCCAAGAGAGAGGAGGCTTAGAAGCTTGTCCTCCCTGGTTGTGTATGTCCTTTGCTTCTCATCTCTGGCCTTCAGTTTCCCCATGCACCAAAGTAGAGACTCAGACTGGGTGATTTCTAAAATTCTGTGTGCCGTGCTCCTTTCATTTCAGTGAACAGTATAAAATGTTACCACTATTTTCCTTTGATTGTAAATGTCAACAGAAAATAACAATTAAAACATAATAAAACTTTTCACTACAAATAGCACTATGATTTTTACTGTGATTTTCACCACCTTTGGGAATTTCCATTTCCAAGGTTTCTGATTTGGTTCACTTCCTTACTTGGAGATTCCTGCCTGGGGGCATCCTCTGCATATACCAGTATGTATGAAGAAATTAGACTGATAGTCTTTTTTCTGAAGCTGTGGTCTATGACTCTGCCTTCACTGCATAGGCTGTGCCATGTCTCAGTTCAGGATCAAAACACCTTTTCTCTAATTATGGAGTGCCCAGATGATTGATTTAGTCTTCTGTCCTGACATTCCACTTTTGTAGTAAGTTGTATTTCCATGTCACCTTATAGAATTTCTTCATCCACTATGGCTATAATCAACAGTTTGAGGTTTTTACATAACAGCTCTTAAGATATTTTGCTGATATCTGAAGTTCAAATGATTTTGTATAGGGACAAACTAGGCTACTTATGCCAGTAGACCAGTGGCATTTTAGCACCTTATATTTGTAACTCTATCTCTCTATTAATGTTGCATTTGACTCTAAAAGAGTCAACTCAGTTTGATTACACCTTCTCTCAAATAAAACTTCTAGCTCCTTTTCCAATATTAAACATGATTTTTTTGCAACAAAGACATGCTTGGGACAAAACACAAAACTACGATCTGAGATAAAATACAGTTGACTTATCTCCAAATACTAATTCTTCTCTTTTTTTTCAGGAGGTACCGGGGATTGAATCCAGGACCTCGTACATGGGAAGCATGTTCTCAACCACTAAGCTGTACCTGCTCTGCTCCAAATACCAGTTCTAAAGGTAAAGGTTTTTGAGCCTCAGCCATGCCCATGGATCCTCAAGTTCTAGGATACAGCACTCCACATCATCATTTCTATAGTTTGACAAAAACTAGAATACATAGTCTTAAGTGGGGGCATATCATTAAAATTCATTAATGCAGTTTTAGCTTTTTCATAATTACTTTACAATTTATAGCATTATCACTAAAACTTGCTAATTATGAAAGTTGTAATTTACAATCATTTCCTCTCATAATGATTCTAACATTGTCCATTTTTAAATTCCTAATTAAGTTCAATTTCAACTACAAGATTTTGAGTTTGAAGTAGTTTCACAGTGATTCTATTGCATGCATATGGTATGTTTCAAAGTACTATCTGAAGTATTAGGCTAGATTTAAATGACAGAGGAAAATATAGTATCAAGCATGTTCACACTTGGCATACAAACTGAAAAAAAATATCAACCATTTCTTTGGTGATAAAAATACAGTTCCTTTGTGAGCATGGACACAATACATGGAATCTGCTTCTTTGCATGAAAAAAAGAGTGAAGAGAATAGGACTCAAATTCTATTGCTACCTTTCGCTTAACTGAGTAAGGATATGCATAAATTCAAGCTTGTGAGCATAGAGTTTCAGCATAGCACAACATGACTGGATAAACCAGGATCCATCCTTTGAATTTTGCCAGGAATAGTAACCAGCTGCTGTAGAATATGCATATAAGAAGTCTGCCTCAACTGGCATTTTCTAACATGCATGTCATCATCAATACCACTGTCTGTCTCAATGCCACAATCCATCTCTGTACCTCTGCAGGCCTGAATAATGAAAAGTTTGTGTTTTCCAGTTAGGCTTGTACAATTATCCCTTCTGAAGAAATTTGTTAAATTTTTCAGGTCAGTAGGTCCATTTGTTCCAAAAATTATTCCTTCCTCATGGCTTAGAATCACGCAAATAAAACTGCTCCTTTTGCTATGATCTTTTTCAGAAACATTGTATAACAATTCCATAATTTCTTCATTTGTAAGAGCATTTTTATTCCTGACTTCATATTTCAAGTTATTGAATGTTTCCTTGAGGTTTGCTGCATCTACATCTGTACCAGACCAGTACGCCATTCTTTTCTGAATTTTTCATGGATTTTTGAAGCCACTGAGTTTTCAGTGTTCTCCATGGATACTCTTATTACATCTAGTTGCCTCTAAAGGAAAGGTGAAGCCTTTGCAGGATGACCCTCTTTGGGATATTTACTTCAGTCAAAAAACGATGGGGAAACATGTGGCTCAAGAGATTGGGCTCCCGTCTACCATATAAGAGGTACAGGGCTAGATTCCCAGAGCCTCCTGGTGAAAGGCAAGCTGGCCCACGTGGAGAGCTGGCGCGCGCAGAAGTGATGGCCTGTGCAGGATGCAGCAAGATGACGCAACAAAAAGAGACACAGAGGAAAGACAACAAGAGATGCAGCAGACCAGGATGCTGAGGTGGCACAAGAGATTGTGCACCTCTCTCCCACTCCGGAAGGTCCTGGGATTGGTTCCTCATGCCACCTAAAGAAAAGACAAGCAGACACAGAAGAACACACAAAGGGCAGACAGTGAGTGCAAAAACAACGAGGGGGGTGGGAGAAATAAATTTTAAAAAAATGAGTAAGAGAGAGAAAGGAGAGATAATTTTGTTCCTGAGGTTTCAGCCCTGGATCAGGAGATCATTGAAGTAGATCCTGACAGTAAGGAAATGCTGAAAGTCTTGGACTTCAGCAGCCTCTCCAACCTGTAGTTCACCCAGTCCACAGCTGGGATGAATTTCAAAACACCACGTGGAGCCATTTGAATCCTTCTGCTATGCTGAAATATTTTCAATAAACCTGGGAACACGAAACAAAACAAAACAAAACACAAAAAAAGAACTATGTGCAAGAGGTCTGTCTGCCCTTCCCCCAGCTGAGGTTCTAAGATGCCTTTTTTTGCAGCTGCCACAAAGCTGCCTCAGCACATCTACCTTCCCTTCCATAGACCGCAGCAGGAAGATCTTACCCTCAGAGCAAGGCTCGCCCCCTGCTAGCTCCACCCCTCTCTAGGTTCTCCGTGCTCCCCTGCATCCTGGCATGTCCTCCCACCGTGCAGTCCAGCTTGCCCAGCAGTTTTTCTTTTATTAGGCACTGCCTATGTATTGTAGGGATTCTTGCCACTCTATTTGAGAGTGTAGCAGGACTCCCCAGGTTGGGAATTTGATATTTTGCTGGTGATTGTGTGGGTCTCCACCAACACTGAGATAATATCCTATGACTGCATGAACACATTCATATTCCATAGAGGCATGCCCCAGGTGCACCCTTCCCCACACATCCCCACTGCCACCGACATACTGCCCCAGTTACCCTCCCCTGCCAAAATTGCCAAAAGAACACTCCCACAGTTGTGTTCTCAACCACACTCTTCTACCTCCCCAGAGTTCACCTGTTCCTTCCTCCAGCTCTCCTGCCAAATTTATGGATAACCCAAATCTACCCCCCCAACCCCACTCACACTCACACTCACACTCCAGCATTGTTGACCCCATTTACATCACTGCACCACCATCATCCCCATCCACTGCCAAACCTCCCCCATCCATCTTATTATAGTTCTTCCCAGATTGAGCATCGGCTCACCACTCTCTACTCCCTTTCTGTCCCCTGGTACCCTATCTCCCAGACTACCTCTGTGAATCTCCTCAGTATCCTTAGTTCATATTAGTGAGATCATGCAATCTTTGTCCTTTAGTCCTTTAGGCTTACTTCACTCAGCATAAGGTCATTGAGATTCACCAATGCTGTCACATGTGTCAGTACTTCATTCCTTCTTACAGTTGAGTGATATTCCATTGTATGTATATACCACATTTTGTTTATCCATTCATCCCTTGATGGACACTTGGGTTGCTTCCAACTTTTGACAATTTATATACAATTTTAAATGTTCATTGTAAACAAAATTCTATGTATTTCTCATTCAAACATTTTATGTTCATCACATGTGAGTTTACAAAATAATTATACATACCATACAGGATTTTCATACATCGCCCCACCACCAACACCTTACTTTGTTATAACATATTTGTTACAAATGAAGGAACATCATCATATATTACTGCTATCTACAGTCTATTGCTTAATTTGGTGTATTTTTCCTACAAACCATCCTATTATTAACACCATGAATTAGTATTGGATATTTGTTATAGTTAATGAGAGAAAGTTCTCATATTTGTACTAGTAATCACAGTCTATCATTCACCATGTTGTACAGTGTGTTATACAGTCCCCTCAATTCATCCAAAGTACATTCTGTGGTTCTCAGTTTCATCACAGTGTTGTGCTGTCATCAGCCCAGTCGTTTTTAAAATGTTTCCATTACTCCAAAAGGAAAGATCTCATCTCCCATTTTATCTCCCTGTTGTTGACCCTTCACATTGCTATATGCACCTTCTTTGCCAATGCTGCAAAAGTATTACAATTTAACTTATAACTATAATCTGTAAGTACATTAGTTGTAATTTTCCCATGTATCACCATGTGACAGTTTTATATTATTTATGAATTCCAAAAAGAGATATTAATTATGTTTGTAAACTAGTCTATTCCTCTGGGTGTGATACCCTTTGATTGTATTAAATGCAAAGGTTTTACATTTACTTGATTATGTTAAGATTAGGGCTTTGATTCAACCACATCACTAGGGCATGCAGGGTTGAGTCCCTGCCCCCTTCGTGGGCTACATAAATGGACACTCACTCAAAGAGAACACAGATGATGATATATGGGAATAGAGAGAGCTGCATAGACACGGCAGAGGAGTGAACTTGATCCTGAGGCCCCGGAGAGAGGTGAGCCATTAGCCTGATAGTTTGCAGCTGAAAAGACAAGAGCCCTGAGCAGCTACAAAGGCCTGGAAAGAAATGAGCCCTCCAGCCTACAGCTGAGATCGGAAGAAGCTGGGCCCACGGAACCTTAAGAGAGTGAGGAAGGCTGAACCCTCGCAGACATTGCCTGCTATCTTGCTTCAACACATGCCAGCAGACTTTGGTGAGAAAAATAACCTTGAGTTGAACTCTTTTACCCTAAATAAATATCCTTTATAAAAGTCAACTGATTTCTTGTACTTTCTGGTACATCAGCACCCCTTTTAGCTAATACATACCACATTCTTAACACTTGGTAATAGAGGAACATTCTTATATTTGTACTATTAACCACAATCCTTATCCACCACTGAGTTCCCTATGTTATACAGTTCCTAGATTATTCTCTAGCTTTCTTTCAATTGACATTTACTTCCTACACTACTCCTTTCAGCCACAGTCACATTTATGAATCAGTAGTGTGGTTATACTAACTGTAACATGATACCATCAACTCTATCCATTTCCAAACATTTCCAATCAACCTTACTAAACATTCCACATACAATCAGCATCAGCTCCCCCTTCATAAAACACATTCTATCTCCTAATAACCTATACTTTAGAGTTTACCAATGAGAGTTTACTCATCATATTTAGTTCATATTAGTGAGACCATTCAATATTTGCCCTTTTGTGTCTGGCTTACTTCACTCAACATAATATCCTCAAAGTTCATCCATGTTGTCATAAGCATCCCAACTTCATTTCTTCATACAGCTGAATAGTATTTCTTTGTATGTATATACCACATTTTATTTAGCCATTCATCAATTGATGGACACTCGGGCTAGTTCCATATTGTAGCAATTGTGAATAATGTTGTTATGAACATTGGTGTGCAAGTGTCAGTTTGCGTCCTTG
This sequence comes from Tolypeutes matacus, assembly GCA_026826555.1. NCBI lineage: Eukaryota > Metazoa > Chordata > Mammalia > Cingulata > Chlamyphoridae > Tolypeutes > Tolypeutes matacus. The sequence continues at coordinate 4,330,439 of JAKSZT010053888.1, read as the reverse complement.
CTTTCAGTTCTTCTGAATATGTTCCTAGTAGCGGGATTGCCGGATCATATGGCAGTTCTATATTTAGCGTCCTGAGGAATCGCCAATCTGTCTTCCACAAAGGCTGCACCATTATACATTCCCACCAACAGTGATGTAGTGTTCCTATTTCTCTGCATCCTATCCCAGGACTTGTTTTCGGTTTTAAATAGTGGCCACTCTGTAATATGTGAAATGATGTCTCATAGTTTTGATCTGCATTTCCCTAATAGTTAGTGATGTTGAGCATCTTTCTATGTGCTTTTTTCCCCATTTGTATTTCCTCTTTGGAAAAATTTCTATTCAAGATGTTTCCCCATTTTTAAATTGAATTGCTTGTCTTTTTATCCTTGAGTTGTATGATCTCTTTATATAACATGGAAATCAAACCCTTATCAGACATGTGGTTTCTGAAATTTTTCTGCCATTGAGTAGGCTACCTTTTCACATTCTTAACAAAGTCATTTGAAGCAAAAATGAGTTTAATTTTTAAGAGGTCCCATTAAAAAATAAGAGGTCCTATTTTTTAAATATATATTTTAAAAGATACTTAGATTACATAAATGTTACACAAAAATTGCAAGGATTCTCATGTTCCCCACCTCCCACCCCTCCCATAACATCCCACAAAAACATCTTTCATTAGTGTGGCACATCACCTGCAATGGATATACACATCCTGGGGCTTTGCCATTAAGCATGGACCATAGTTCACATTGTAGACCACACTCTCTCCCACACAGTTCTGCATGTTATATGCTGATGTAAAATGGCCTATATCTGTCATTGTAATGTCACTCAGGATAATTCCCAAGTCCCGAAAAAGCCCCTGTATTATAACTGCTTTTCCCTTCCCTGCTCCAAAAGTGTCCAGTGGCCACTGGCTCCACCTCCCTGCTGTAATTTCTTCCATTGCTTGAATCACAGTATGTCTACAACAGAATACCAGTGAGTCCACTCTAGTCCATAGCTCTTCCCCCAATCCTGAGGAGTTTGGGATGCTGATGTCCACTCCATCTCCAAGTGAAAGGGGCTTATATCCCATGGGTATGATGGATGGGATTATCCTCCCTGCATCTGCAGACTCTCTCCATTCACTGGGATGGCCATTGTCCATCATCATCTCCTCACCAAGTGACTTGGGTGAGTCCATTGAGCTGTAGAGTAGGAGTTGCAGCTCCACTGAGATTCCAGGCACAGCTGGCACATAGGTAGGCCAGAGGCTCCAGGCTCTGGAAGTACACCTACAATCTCTAGCATCACATATAGGTTTGAATAGAAGGGAATGATGGACCATGTGCAGGGGAGGACTTATTTGAGTCCAGCTCTGTCACTCTCAGGAGCACAGATTCCAAAGTAGAGCCCACTGATAAGCCGTCAATCTCTGGGGCTATCCCCCCTTATATAGGACCTGGGTGTCTCCAGAACCCTCAGGAGCCCCTCTGTGTGGGGCGATATCCACTCTGGTGTTCTATGAGATCCTACTGAGGTGTGCGTAAGTGTTACCTCTGGGATGACCTCCCGACTCTCTTTGAAGTCTCTTAGCCACTTGAACTCATTTGTCTTTACCTTTTCCCCCTTTTATTCAAGGTCTTTTTCCAGTTGTGTTGCCAGTTGGCACTTGGTATTAATCCCTCGTTGCCAGGGAGGCTCATCCCCAGGAGTCATGTCCCACGTTGGGGGGAAGGTAGTGCAATCATATGCTGAGTTTGGCTTAGAGAGAGGCCACATTTGAGCAACAAGGAGGCTCTCAGGTGGCAACCCTTAGGCACCCCATAACAGTAGGCTAAGTTTCAATTACAAGAGCAAAGACTCATAAGGCTAGTCATCAATAACAAGAACCCATTAGTGGACCATCCTCCTCTGCCAGACACTGCCTCTGCACTCAGGGGACTGTTGCTGCTCCCTTGGAGAATGTGGCAGAGCTCTCCAGGCTGGGAATTCAGTATTCCCTCATATTGAGTGATTGTCCATTCACTGTAACCATACCCCACCCCTTGACATTTGGACAATTTTTTATATATCTTTCATGTATATTCAGATGAACTTCCTCCCATGAATCCCCCATCCCAGACACCCCTCACCAATGATCCTCTGCAGCCCCCGTTGTAACCCTTCTGTGATTTTTTTTTTCTTTGCTCGTGCTTTGGGTATAAGGTTTAAGAACTTAAGAAACCACTGCCTACTACAAGTTCTTACAGCCCATGGTTTTTGTTGTTGTTGTTGTTTGTTTGTTTGTTTGTTTGTTTTTAAGTACCCGGGGCCAGGGATTGAAACTGGGACCTCATTGTGGGAAGCTGGTACACAACCACTGAGCCACATCGGCTTCCCTGAGTTGGTTTTATTTTTTATTTGTTTTGCTTGTTGTTTGTTTTTGTTTTTTCAGGAGGCACCAGGAACTGAACCTGGGACCTTCCATGTGGGATGTGGGCACTCAACCACTTGAGCTACATCCACTTGCCCCACATTCTTTAATACTGCCCTCTACTGTCTCTTGTCAAGATGATAATAGGTACTGTTTTAGATTGCCAAAGGGTTGCTGATGCAAAGTACCATAAATATGCTGGCTTTTATAAAGAGTATTTATTTTAGGTAAAAGCTCACAGTTCCACGGCCATGAAAAATCCAACTCAAGGCACCATAAGAGGTGCTTTCTCACCAAAGTCAGCTACTATTGATCCTGGTATTGTTGCCACATGGTGATGCAAGATGGCTGCCAATCTCTGTGGAGTTCTCTGCCTTCTCCTCCAGAATATGCCATCTCTTGGAGCTCAGCTGTGAGCAACCAGGCATAGAACTTGTGTCTTTCTGGGACTCCTATATCAGTCTCAGATGTTCTGCTCTCTTCCCAAGTTCAGCTGTAACCTATCAGGCATGTTAGCAGGGTTAGTCTCCTCCTGAGCTTCTCCATGGGCCCATTCTCTTGAGGGTTTCATGCTTAAGCAATCCTCTTTAACACATTGCAGAATCAAATATGCCGGCTCCCTTTATCCTCTGTCTGAGTCTCTCTGTCTCCCTTTATATCAGACCCAGCAATAGGGCAGAGACTCAACATGAATCACAACCCACTGATGCAATCCAGTCAAATGGGTCTCATACCCACAGGAATGGATTAGTTTAAAACATAATATTTCTCCTTGTGGGACTCATAAAATAATTTCAAACTGCCACAGGTACTTTATATTGAATGTTTATCATGTGCGAATGGGATGTTAAGCAGGATGCATGCATTTCTCAATTGATTTTTAAAACAATCTTATGTGTTATAGACTATTAATATTGCTATTTAATTGTCAGAAAACTGAGTTAAGTGGTTGAATACCCACATCAAACAGAGTCATGATTTAAACTCAAAATCTGGCCTCAAAACTTTACTCAATTATTTTATCTCAAGGAAAGAGTAGTAGTCTAGGACTTCCCAATATGAAATTTTAGAACAGGGCAGATCAGAGGTTCATAAACAGGCATTTTAAAATTTCCATCATAATAATCATTAAAAAATTCATCTTCCATCAACAAGTGGAAATTGATAGAATTCTTGATGCTTTGACATCATGAAAAGACACTTACATGGCTTGCCAATTTGGAATGCATTCTATTATGTACATTGTAAACTGTAGCAGTTTGATACTGTTTATGAATTCCAAAAATAGATATTGGATTATGTTTGTGAACTGGTCTTTTCCTCTGGGTATATTAGATTGTATTGGATTCAGAGGTGTCACTCTTTATTAAATTATGATAAAGGCTTTGATTGGGCCATATCAGTAGAAAATTGATTCCCCTCTCCCTTGGTGGTAGAAAATGACATGGCAGAGGAGACAGTTGTAGAGTTTTGATGCTGGAGTTTTAATGCTGGAGCCCTGAGAAGTAAATACACAGAGAAGCAGATATGTGACAAAAGAGAGAAGGCTCCATTAGACATGGCAGAGGCCCTGGGAAGAGAGATGAGCCATTTGCCTGATAGTTTACAGCTGGCCTTGTGGAGAGAGCAGAACAACTGAGCCTGGAGTGAAATGAGCCCTGGGAGAGAGATGAGACTTATCCCAGCCTACAGCTGATATTGGAAGGAGCTGAGACCACGGTGCCTTAAGAGGAAGAGGAAGCCTGAACCCTTGCAGACATCAGCAACCATCTTGCTCCAACACGTGGCAACAGACTTTGGTGAGGGAAGTAACTTATGCTTTATGGCCTGGTAACTGTAAGCTTCTACCCCAAATAAACACCCTCTTATAAAAGCTAACAGATTTTTGGTATTTTGTATCAGCACCCCTTTGGCTGACAAATACATAAACTAAGCAAATAAAAGCAAAATACAATGATCAGTTCTCAGGAAAATAAAATTTTGAGGAAAAGTAAATCAGTTTGGTACATTCCTGAGATGCGAATAGTGATTAGATTCAAAATAACATAAGCAGTGAATATTGAACCAACCAAAATCACCACACAGCAAGACAGAGAGAATGGGGGAATGGGAGGGATACATGTGTACAGTGGAGACAAAGTGAGCTAAATGGTTATTTTCTATAGTGCCAATTCAATGGATAATACCTAAAACTGAAAAAAAGTGTAAAGAAATATTTTAAGAATGTTTTTTTAAAAACAAGTACATTAGCAAGTACCAAAATAATCAGTAACAAGTGGTGTTGGTATTGTTCTCTTTGGATACAGTTTTTTAAAATCAAACAGTCTATCTATTTATTTATTTGATTGAAGGGATAGCAAACCCTCCTACCATTTGATTAATTGAATGGCATGTGAAAGTGGATAATATATGAATTAAAAATAGTTAGAAAATAAAGCATAAGAAAGTACACCTGAGTTCAATATATAAAATAAAGAAAAAAGAAAGAAAGAAAGATATATTGAGAGTAGCTGAAACAGAAATACCAGGATCTGGAAGAGAACTTTTAGGACTGACCATTGCATTGACTTGTAGGGCATGGAGGCCCTGCTCACACTCACCTGCCCTCTCATCTACTCAAGAGGGAGCTGAAGCAGTGTGTCTGGGCATTTTATTAGGTGATAGCATTTATGGATCATCTCTCTTTAGGACTGAAAGATTCTTCAGAGAAGGAAGCGTATCTTATATTTCATTTCTACCTCTTTTTTTTTTTTTTTTTTATTATGGGTAAAAATCAAAATTCTCACAATACATACAAACATTTGTAAAATGATATATAAATATATATGCATATATGTGTATTTGCTTACAAAAATGTTATTTTATATATATATATATACATATATTTTAAGAGGTGCTTAGATTACCTAAAATATTATACGGAACCCACTCGGATTCCCATGTTGCCCACCTCCCACACCTCCCACCACATCCAACACAAACATCTCCCATAGTGTGGCCCACCAACCTCAATGAACTTACACCTCCTGGAGCCTTGCCACCAACCATAGACCACGGTTCACACTGTAGACCACACTCTCTCCCACTCAGTTCTGAGTGGTGTGTGCTGATTTAAAATGGCCTACATCCATTGCCACAACAGTACTCAGGACAACCTCCAACTCCCAAAGAAGCCCCTGTATTTCAACTGCTCATCCCCTCCCTACCCTTTTATTTCCACTTCATTATACATTGTAAATGTTCAAGATTATTTTTATTGTTTAATATAGCATTTTAGTAAGGAAGACGACCCTTGGTAGACATTGATCCCTGACACCTAGTTAGCAGGCCACATACGTTTATAGGCAGGACAGTATACAAAGTAAGAGGATGGACTTTGAGATCATAATGTATTTGAATACTAGCTCTGCCATTCAATAGCTGTATGATTTTAAGCAAGTTGCTAAATGCTCAGGCTCAGATTCTTTACCTATAAAAGGGAGTTATTTTTGAAGTGAGATATATTATATTAAAGTGAAATTTATTTTATTTAATCTTATATTTAAGAATATGTAATTCTTATGCATTTTAAATGGTAGCAATTTAAAAAATTATTTTAAGCGTGTCATTCCTTGAAACCTAAATGAAAAGTTAAATTAGAAAGATAGAAGTTCAAGAAATAAATGTATTAATCAAAAGGATTTTTTGTTATAATTAATGTGATTATAATTATGGGGATTCTACTAATATCAGAAAATTGATCTTTTTTTTTTGTTTCTATGTTTGTGGTGGAAATAGTCACATAAAGATGTAAACTTATGCAACAAAAATTCATAGGTTGTGTGATTTTGGAGCAATTTTTTAAATAACTTGGCCTATTAAAAATATGATATTTTTTGAAAGTACTTCCCTCAGATAAATAGTAATAAATTCAATGAGTCTGAAAGTCTAAGTCCACAAGAGAAAGGAAATATACATAGATAAGTGATGTAGATAAAATTATAATAAATGTTTAGAGAGTAGTTGGCAAGGCTATGTTTTAGGTAGGAGAGTACCGAAGTTTTTTCTTTTGAAAAGGAAAAAATATTAAAAGTAACAAAGGCAGAACTCTGATTTTGAGCGCTTATCCTGTCAAGGAAAAGCTAATCTAGTCAATTCAAGGTTGGCCATTTTAGTCATTTCTTTTAAGTTCAGTAATATCCAGATTGAAAATTTTGTCCCAAGTTTTCTTTTCCTCCTCATCTTCTCAAGGTTGAATCTGTACTCTTAAATATTTCAAGTTGACTTTCTTCCCAGTACTCTTGGGGAGGAAATTATCATTGTATTTGATCTGGGTCAATCCTCTGCAAATAGCTTTACAAATGGACTCTCATGTCTCTCGGTGTAGACAGGAAGGCAAATGTTTGGTTCACTCCAATTCCCTTTAGTGAAGGAGTTGAGTCTCAGGCATTCACAAACATTACCTGTAGCACCAGATTTTTGTTGAAAATTCTCTTTACCTAAGCAAGTGACCTTGCAATCAGGATGAATCTTCCTTAGGGTAAGTTGGCTTCCTAGTTGGGGTTAAGAAAAGTTTTCAAGTCATCTTTGACTCTGTTTTATAGGGAATCCATGATAATCAATCATCTTATTCCTCAACTTGGCACACTTACTCATGTCTTCTGCTCCTTCACTTCTTGCCAGCTTTGGGTATTTCTACAGTTTAGAAGAAGCTGTACATTCCTATAAACAATTACTTTCAAACACCAAGAAGAAATTACTGAGTTTCCATCCATCTTCCATAGAAAAGGTGGGGATGTTAGGAGGAGTGGTTACTGATTCACTTCTTCTGATTTTGTATATACACTCCCCCAGTGCTGTTCATCCCTTCTTTAATGGAGAAAAGATGGGGCAGTGGTCTTGTCTGAATTACTCTTAGAGTTTCTTTCTTGTCTCACATTAGAATAGTGATTTTTGAAACTAGCAGAAGAAATGACATTTTTATTTCTCATATTTGTATTACCTTAAGAGAAAAGAACAATCAGGATCCTCAAATTAATAGTTTCTGCAAATTAAAAATTCATTATTTCATTCTACCACTTTCATCATGAAAACAAACTGTCAAAATTAACCAAAGATTTGGTTTTATCTTTGTTTTCAACATGCCAAGTTGTATTATTCTTTGTATTTATTCTATTTGGTAATCTCTAATTGTTTTGGGTCTATGGTTTGTTGAGAAAATTTTGGAAAATTCTTTGCCATCATCTCTTCAAATATTTCATATTCCGCCTTCTCTCTCTTTTCTCTTGAGGTTCCAGTTAAGCATATTTAGAATCATTTTAATTTGACTCCTTGTTAGGGCTTGGTGTCCTCTGGAAGTCAATTCACCTTGTTGCTTTGAAACTGCAATGTCTGAAGATCTCTTGGATGGACTGTGAGTTCTTTTTGACCCCGCCCCCCTTTTTCTTTCAATTTGGTTAATTTCTATTACTCTATCTTCAAATTCTATTATTTTATCTATGCTATTGGCCTGTGGATAATCCCATTGATGGAATTTTTCATGTCTGATATTGTGTTTTTCATTTCTAGCATTTCCATTCAAACTTTTAAAATAGCTTCCCTCTCTCTGATAATGTTTCTGTCTGTTTATGCATGTTTTCTCCCTTATCCACTAGATATTTTAACATATTAATCATAGATGTTCATAGTCCCTGTCTGAGAGTTCTAATGCTTATTCTGTTTGTGTTGATTACTTTACCTCTTGACAAGAGTTCAATTTTTCTTGCTCTTTCTGTGTGTCTGAGGGAGTGGAGCTAACTGCATATGATACTTGATTAAATGACAAATCATATAAAAGATTAGTAATAGCCGATACCAATAGTATTTGTACCTTAATTTGGTATGCCTCTTTTTCTGTTAGACTGTTAATGTAGGAATGTAGAAGATTTAATCAATCCAGCTAAACTATATTTGGTTTTGTTATTGCTATAGTAACCTTCAGTACACCACAGAACTCAAAACTCTCTAACAAATGAATTGCTCCTATCTTTGCTTACTGTGAGGCCTGATACGGTTTTTTTTGTTGTTGTTTGTTTGTTTTTTTAAGATTTGTTTTATTTATTTCTCCCCACTCCCTCATTGTTTACACTTGCTATATCTGTTTGTCTTCTTTTTTGTTTCTTTAGGAGGCACCGGGAACTGAACCTGGGACCTCCGATGTGGGAGGGAAGCGCCTAATCGCTTGAGCCACCTCTGTTCCCTGCTTTGTTGTGTCTCTCATTATGTTTTTTCTTCTTGTTTCTCTTGTTGCATCATCTTGTTGCATCAGCTGGCCATGCCTGACTGTTGCGTCAACTCTCTGTCTTGCTCATGTTCTTCAGGAGGCACTGGGAACCTCTGCTCCCTGCTTTGTTGTGTCTCTCATTATGTTTTTCCTCCTGTGTCTCTTGTTGCATCACCTTGTTGTGTCAGCTTGCCATGCCTGCCTGTCACATTTGCTGTCTTCTTTAGGAGGCACCAGGAACCGAACCTCAGACCTCCCATGTGGTAGTTGGAAGCTCAATTGCTTGAGGCACATCCGTTTCCCCTGATATGTTTTTCATAGATTTCCTGCCCCATTCTTAGCTTTCAGCAAGCCTCATGACACTCTATTCTAGAAATATGCTGCTTTTGTTTTTCATTTAGTTGTGTAGCTTTGATGGGGACTGGCCAGAGTCCCTCTGCTCTTCCTGTACCAGTTTTAGTTTTAACCATTGCTCTTTGTGCCTGAGCCTTGGGGATGGGGATAGGGTGACTTGGTGACTTTCTTAGCATTCCTGCCCCTTCCCCTCTTGGTGGAGGTCTTGTATGAGAATAAGTATAATGTTTCTCTCTTAGCAGCCACAGACCACTTTTGTATACTAGAACAGGGTGTTGTATCTGAGCAAGTTTCTGCCCCTTTTTCAGTGGCATATGGATTTTGCTTCTATTTCTCCTTCAGCAGCACCCAATCTTCTCTTGAAAACAGAGGACAAGAGGATTTCCTGCTTTCATGCAGCATCTTTGTCTTCATATGAGAGAGTAGTCCAGATATTCTATCTGGACTCTTCACTATGGAGGCAGCTTCTGTAGATCTCTTGTCTTGTAACCAATAATTTTCATGAGCCACATTTTCCTGAGGGATACCAATGGAAAAGAGCTCCTGTGAAAATCTGTACTCCCATTTGTGTCTGGGGAACCTAGGGATTTTAAGCTGTTACATTAGTCTACACTCACCTTTTAAGAATTTGTTAAAATTTCAGTTGATTTTCCCTAACCCCCTTTATGGCTGCCACCTTCTACCTGAGCTCTGCCAAAAGCAAAAGCTATTCCTATTTCTCATCCCTCCTTGGAAGGGCTTATTGTCCCCTAGACTTCAGTTCACCCGGCCTTTGACTGCGGCTCTCTAATGGGCCACCGTAAAAGGTTATGATTGCATGGATTATCTGACTTTTTCTTACTAACAGAGTGAGAGTGATATCCTGCATGGCTTTCTCCATAAGCAGGAGATGAATTCTTCAGTTTTTATATTTGAAGAAGTATTGTTTTCCACTTTTTTTTTTTTTTCAGGTGGTACCGGGGATTGAACCTGGGACTTCGTACATGTGAAGTAGGCCCTCAACCACTGAGCTACACTCACTCTGTTACTGGTGCTCATGTCCCCCCCCCACCCCATTTTAGAAGATATTCATTATTCCAATAATAATAATAATAATAATAATATTGTAATAATATACAAAAAACAAACAAAAAACGCATCACGTCTCAATCTCTTTATACTTCCCCTGCCATTCATAACTGCTATTCTGTTTCCATCTCACTAGTTTATTTGTATTTATATTTTGTAAAAACTGTCTTATATATGCAATATCACCCATATTCATATTTTACATGAGGTTTCACTATGTTATACAGTCCCATGTTACATATTTTAGCTTTCCTTATAGTAATATACATGACCTTAGACTTACCCTTTAACCACTACCATAACCATATAATACTCTGCTAGTTACAAACACTGTGAAGTGCTTTCACCATTTCTATTCATTTCCAAAGATTTACAATATTTTTTTTTTTTTACCAATTCTGCACAGATTAATCATCAGCTTTCCATTCTCTACCAACATACTATTTTCTGGTGACCTATATTCTAATTATTAAATCCGTGAGTTTACACAATATATTTAATTCATAATAGTGCAATCATGCAGTAGTTGTCCTTTTGTGTCTGGCTTGCTACAATCAATATAATGTCCTCCAGGTTCATCCATACTGTCATATGTTTCACGACTTCATTTCTTCTTACTGCTGCATAATATTCTATAACATGTATACACCACAATTTGTTTATCCCTTCATCTGTTGATGGTTACCTGGGTTGTTTCCATTTTTTGGCAATTGTGAATAATGTTGCTATGAACATCATTGAGCAGTCATCTGTTCGTGTCACTGCTCTCAGATCTTCTGGGTATACCTAAAATGGTATTGCTGGGTCCCATCTTAAGTCTGTATTCAACTTCCTTAGGAACTGCCAAGCAGTCTTCCACAGTGGCTGTACCATTTTACATTTCTACCAACAGTGAATAAGTGTTCCTATCTCTCCACATCCTGTCCAACACTTGTAGTTTTCTGTTTTTTTTAATAGTGGCCAATCTAATAGTTGTGAAATGATATCTCATCGTAGTTTTGATTTTCATTTCCCTAATTGCTAGTGATGCTGAACATTTTTTCATGTGCTTTTTTTGCCATTTGTATTTCTTATTTGGACAATTTTCTTTTCAAGACTTTTGCCCATTTATTGATTGAGGAGTTTTTCTTTTTTATTGTTGAGTTGTAGTATCTCTTTATATATCATGAATATTAAACCCTTATCAGATATGTGATTGCCAAATATTTTCTCCCATTGAGTTGGCTGCATTTCCACCCCTATGACAAAGTCCATTCAGCTGCAAAAATGTTTAATTTTAAGGAGGCCCCATTTATTTATTTTTTCCTTTCGTTGCTTGTGCTTTGGGTGTAAGGTTTAAGAAACTATCACTTACCACAAGATCTTGAAAAAGTTTTCTTACATTTTTTAATAGGATTTCTATGGTTGTCACTTTTATATTTAGGTTCTTGATCCATTTTGAGTTAATTTTTTGTAGAAGGTATGAGATAGGGGTCCTCTTTCTTTCTTTTGGCTCTGGATATCCAGTTCTCCCAGCACCATTTGTTGAATAGACTCTTCTGTACCAGCTGGGAGGCTTGACAGCCTTGTCAAAGATCACTTGAATATAGTTGTGATGGTCTATTTCTGAGTTCATGATCTGGTTCCATTGGTCAATCTGTCTGTCTTTATGCCAGTACTGTGCTGGGTTTCTCTTTTTTTGTTTGTTTTCTTGTTTTGTTTTGTTTTGTTTGTTTTTACCACTGTAGCTATGTAATATGCTTTAACGTCAGGAAATGAAAGTCCTCCAACTTCATTCTTGTTTTTAAAGACAGTTTTGGCTACTCGGGGCCCCTTACCCTTCCAAACAAATTTGATAATAAGCTTTTAAATGTCTGCCAAAAAGAAGTTTTGGGATTTTTATTGGGATCACATTGAATCTATAAATCAATTTGGGTATAATTGACATCTTAACAATATTTAGTCTTCCAATCCATGAACACAGAATGTCCTTCAATTTATTTAATTATTCTTTACTTTCTTTTGGCAATGTTTTATACAGGTCCTTTATGTCCTTGGTTAAGTTTATTCCTAAATATAAGATTCTTATCTTATATTCCAAATTATAAATGGAATTTTTTTTTCTGATTTCCTCTTTAGATTGCTCATTAGTTGTGTATAGAAACTCTACTGATTTTTGCATATTAATCTTGTATCCCACCATTTTTCTGAACTCTTCTATTAGTTCTAGTAGCTTTGTTGAGGATATTTCAGGATTTTCTAAATATAGATTCATATCATCAGCAAATAGTGAAAGTTTTACTTCTTCCTTTCCTATTTTGTGAAAGTTTTACTTCTTCCTTTCCTATTTGGATGTCTTTCATTTCATTATATGGCTTAATTGCTTCTGGCACAATACTGAATAACAGTGGTGTCACTGGGCATCCTTGTCTTGTTCCTGTTCTCAGCAGGAAGCTTTCAGTCTTTCACCATTGAGTATGTTGCAAGCTATAGGTTTTTCATATATGCCCTTTACCATAATGAGAAAGCTTCTTTCTCTTCCTATTCTTTGGAATGTTTTCATTAAGAAAGGGTGCTGGGGAACGGATGTGGCTCAAGCGTTGGCTGCCTGCTTCCCACATGGGAAGTCCCGGGTTCAGTTCCTGGTGCCTCCTAAAAACAAAAAGGCAAACAAACAAAGAAGCCAACTTGGGGGAGATATGTGGCTCAGTGATTGAGCACTGGCTTCCCACATATGAGGTCCCAGTTTCAATCCCTGGCCCCAGCACCTCAAAATAATAATAATAATAAATAAAATAAAATATATATATATTTAAAAAGGGTGCTGTATTTTCTCAAACAACTTTTTTGCATCAATCAAGAGGATCGTGATTTTTCTTCATCAATTTATTAATGTTGTTTATTACACTAATTGATTTTCTTGTGTTGAATTACCTTTGCATACCTAAGATGAAACCCACATGATTGTGGTGTATAATTCTTTTAATGTGCTTATGGATTCGGTTTTCAAGTATTTTGTTCAGGATTTTTGCATCTATATTCATTAGAGAAATTGGTCTGTAATTTTCTTTATTCATAGTATCTTTATCTGGTTTTGGTATTAGGGTGATATTGACTTCATAGAATGAGTTTGGTAGTGTTTTTTATGTTCAATTTTTGGAAGTGCTTGAGCAAGACTTGTATTAGAGCATCTTTCAATGACTGGTAAAATTCACCTGTGAAGCTATCTGGTCCCAGGTTTTTAATCTTTGGGAGGATTTGATGACTGTTTCAATCTCTTTACTTGTGATTGGTTTGTTGGAGGCTTCTATTTCTTCTAGGGTCATGTAGGTGATTCAAGTGTTTCTAGGAATTTGTCCATCTCCTCTACATCATCTAGTTTTTTGACATACAGTTGTTTGTAGTATCCTCTTATGATCTCTCTTATTTCTACGGGGTCAGTGGTAATGTGCTCCCTCTCATTTCTGATTTTATTTATTTATGTCTTCTCTCTTTTTTTCTTTGTCAGTCTAGCTAACAGTTTGTCAATTTTGTTGATCTTCTCAAAGAACCAACTTTTGGATTTATTGATTCTTTCTATTGTTTTTTTGTCCTCGATTTCATTTATTTCTGCTCCGATCTTACATGGTTTCCTTCAGCATGGTTTGAGATTAATTTGTTGCTCTTTTTCTAGTTCTCCAGGTGTGCAGTTAGATCTTTAATTTTAGCCCTTTCTTCTTTTTTAATGTAAGCATTGAGTGCTATAAATTTCCCTCTTGGCACTGCCTTTGCTGTTTTTTTAAAAATATTTTTTCATACGTTTTGATATGTTGTATTCTCATTTTCCTTCATCTCAAGATATTTACTGAATTCCCTTGCAATATCTTCTTTGACTCACTGATTATTTAAGTGTGTTGTTTAATCTCCATATATTTATGAATTTTCCATTTCCATCCATTTTTGATTTCCAGCTTCATTCCGTTATAATCAGAGAAAGTGTTTTGTATAATTTCAATCTTTATTAATTTATTGAGACCTGTCTTGTTATCCAACATATGGTCTATCCTGGAGAAGGATCCATGAGCACTTGAAAATAATATATATCCTGCTGTTTTGGGGTGTAATGCTCTATAAATGTCTGTTAGGTTTAGTTCATTTATCATATTATTCAAGCTTTCTGTTTCTTTCTTTATCTTCTCTTCAGATGTTCTATCCAATACTGAGAGTAGTTTATTGAGGTCTCCAACTATTATTGTGTGTATCATCTATCTCTCCCTTCTGATTTTGCCAGTGTGTTCCTCATGTTTCTTTGGCACCCAGGTTAAGTGCATAAATATTTTGTATTGTTATTTCTCCTTGGTGAATTGTCCCTTTTTAAAATATGTTATGACTTTCTTCATTCCTTATGACAGTCTTGTGTTTAAAATCTATTTTGTCTGATGTTAGTGTTGTTTACCAACTCTTTTTTGGTTAATATTTGTGTGGAATATAATTTTCAAACTTTCATTTTCAACTTGTTTGTGTCCTTATATGTGAGGTGCATCTCTTGAAGACAGCATATAATGGCTCATATTACTTTTATCTATTCTATCAGTCTATGCCTTTTGATTGGGGAATTCAACCATTAACATTCAATTTTATTACTATAAAGGCATTACTTACTTCATCCATTTTGTCCTTTGGCCTTCTGTTGTCACATCTTACTGTTGTCTGTCTTTTTACCTTTTAATTTACCCTTCCTAATAATCTTCATTTCTACACTCTTCTCCAAGTCTCTTGCCCTTGTTTTTTTCTTTGCAGGCTACAGCACTCCCTTTAGTATCTCCTGTTTTTCTAGTCTTCTAGTAACATAATTTCTCAGTTTTTATTTGTCTGTGAAGACTTTGAACTCACTCTCATATTTGAAAAACACTTTTGCCAGATATAGAGTTCTTAGCTGGTAGTTTTTACCTCATACCACTGTCTTCTTGCCTCTGTTGTTTCTGATGAAAGGTCAGAATTTAATCTTGTTGTGGTTCCCTTGTATGTGATGCTTTGCTTTTCTCTTGCTGCTTTCAGAATCCTCTCTTTATCTCTGATATTTGTCATTCAGAATAGTAGGTGTCTTTGGGTAGATCTATTTGGATTTATTCTGTTTGGTATGCATTGTCTTTCTTGGATATTGATATTTATGCCTAACATAATGGTTGGGAAGTTTTAAGTCACTGTATTAGTCAGCCAAAGGGGTGCTGATGTAAAATACCAGATATCTGTTGGCTCTTATAAAGGGTATTTATTTGGGGTAGAAGCTTACAGTTACCAGGCCATAAAGCATAAGTTACTTCCCTCACCAAAGTCTGTTGCCATGTGTTGGATAAGATGTCTACCGATATCTGTAAGGGTTCAGGCTTCCTGATTCTTCTCTCCCTGAGGCTTGTTTCTCTTGGGGCTCAGCTGCTCTACTCTCTCCACAAGGCTAGCTGTAGACTATCAGGCAAATGGCTCATCTCTTTTCCCAAGGTGTTTGCCTGTGTTTAATGGAGATTTCTCACCTTTCTCATGTACCTACTTCTCTGTGTGTTTATTTCCCAGGCTTCAGGATCAAAATTCCAACCTCCTTTCTCTGCAGCGTGGTTTCTCTGTGACTCCCCACCCACCAAGGGGTTGAGGACTCAACAATGTACTGACATGGCCCAATCAAAGCTCCAATCATTATTTAATCAAGTAAGTGAAACCTCTGAATGCAATATAATCTAATATGCCCAGAGGAACAAATTAGTTTACAATCATAATCCAATGTCTATTTTTTTTGGAATTCATAAACAATATCAAACTGCTACAGTCATTATTTTCTCAAATATTCTTTCTCCCCTTTTTCCATTCTCTTCTCCTTCTGGGACACCAATAATGTGTATATTTGTGTATTTCGCATTGTCATTCAATTCCCTGAGACCCTGTTCCATTTTTCCATTCTCTTCTCTTTCTGTTTTCCTGTCTTTTCTAGTTCATATGTTCTGCCTGCAATATCACCAATTCTATCTCTGAGCCATTAAAATCTGCTTTTTACTTTAGGTGTTTTTTTTTTTTTTTTTTTTGAGGACCTGGCTGGGGATTGAACCCCAGACTTCCTATGTGGGATGCCAGTGCTCAGCCACTGAGCCTCATCAGCTCCCCTCAAATCTGCTCCTTTGTTCCTCTAATGTATCTTTAATCTCATCCATTGTGTCTTTCATTCCCGTAAGCTCTGTTACTTTTCTTTGCAGGCTTTCAAATTGTTCTTTATGCTCACCCAGGGTCTTATTAATATCCTTTATCTCTTCAGTCATATTTTCTTTCAATTCTTTGAATTGATTTTGGAGATTTGTGTGATTATCATTGATTAGTTATTTTAAATCCTGTATCTCTTTAAGATAATTGGTTTGTTCCTTTGGCTGGGCCACTCTTCCTGTTTCCTAGTATGGCTTGTAATTTTTTGCTGATGTCTAGTCAGCAAAATTTGTTGGTGAATTTACTTTGATGGTCAATTTCTCTTGCTTGCCTAGTGTTTTTATTCACAGCTATTCTTTGATATTTGGTTCAACTTATTCTAATTCTTTAAAATTTCCCAGCTTAAATGATCAAAACCAGGCCAGGGACTCATTAATGGAGTGCATATTTACTCCCAGGAGGCTTAAGAAAGATCTATAAGCAGTCTTTGTGCAATTTCTAGACTACCAGCAAATAATGTTGGCAAACCTATACATGGAGTGTTTCATCCAACCTTAGTTTTCCAGTGTTTCTAGTCTGGCCAGAGCCAAATCTCAAAGTGGGCTCTGCTGGCTGAATTCACTGAAGAGAAGCCCCCTAATTCACTCTCCCTTTCCCCTTGTAACAGCTAACAAGAAGGAAGATATCTGTTCCCCTGTCAGTTAGCTGCAGTGAACCAGGAGTTTTATCCCCTTTTAATGTGTTGGGGCTGGGGAATGGGAGCCCTTCCCAGCTGCCTTGTTGTTTGATAACTTATGTTTGTTGTCTGGGTTCTTTGTCTCTCTGTCCCTCACTCTCCTGGGAGTTGTGCAGCACTGTCCTGTTCTGCTGACCCCCAAAACAGGTCCCTTGGACAGCTTTTGGTCCTTTCTCTGTTGTTTTTGTGAGAGAGTCGAGCCCTGCCTGTCTACCCTGATGCCATCTTCTTGGAACTTCCCTGGAGGAGTACTTTGATCACTTCATTTCATAGAATTCTTAAGTAGTATGAAAAAGATACATTTCACTTCTTTAGTCATATTACCTGGGATATTAAAGTACCTGATATTGAAAAAGTGAAAATCTTGAATCTCTTTCTTGCTTATCCCGAGATAGATGGGGAAAAAAAGGGAAAAGAGAAATAATAGGAAGTCAGATGACATGTTTTCTTTTCCTGCTCACTTTCATATTTTTTGAATCTATAGAAACCTTCAGGTAGATCTGGGAACCCAAAGACCATCAGGAGGCCAACCCTGGAAGGCATACTTGGAAAAGCAACTTCAAATTCTCAAGAAAACTTAACAGGGGGGCCTTTCCAACAAGGTGGAGCATGAGAGAGAGCCAGGTGGATGAGTGTGAAGTAGCATTCTTTTTTCTCACCATTTATAGAGGAACTGGAAATTATCCAGCAAAAGTCTTATAAAAGTTCATATCCTTGGGTCCAGAAATTCCAAATACAGAAATTTATCCAACACACATAATTGAGCAAGGGCACAGATATGGGGTGGCATGTAGGGAAAATGGAGAGTTTCCAATTGGATTTTGGTTTTCTTTTTTTTAGATTAAAGTATCTTTAGATTGCATAAATGTTACACCAGAAATATAGCAGATTCCCATATACCCAACCCCTCCCCCACCCACACTTTCCCCCATTAACAACATCTTTCATTAACGTGGTACATTTGTTCAAGTGGATGAACACATAGTGAAGCATTGCTACTAGTCATAGTCTGAAGTTTACATTATGCTTTATACTTTGAACTGTGCTATTTTATAGGTTTTGATAAAATGTATAATAACCTGTATCCATCATTGCAATGTCATGCAGAACAATTCCAATGTCCCAAAAATGCCATGTTACACATATTCTTCTCTCTCCCTTTTCTCAGAACCTCTGGTGACCACTGCCACCAACATTACAAGTACTTCCATTACTAGAATAATAATAAGTCAACTTTAATCCATAGTTGCCGTCCCCTTTGTGTTTGCTCATTCTTCAATCTACATACAATGGAACATTACTCAGCTGTAAGAAGGAATGAAGTACTGACACACATATTTCATGAACCAAAAAAGAAAACATAATGAAAATTATAAAGAATTTTGTACACAATGAAATAAAAGCACAATATATCAAAAATTGTGGGATGTAGTTAAATCAGTTCTAAAAGGGAAATGTATACTTAAATTGATTCTTTTTAAAAAAATGTTCAAATTAATTAGCTAAGTTTCCTTCTTAAGAAATTATAAAAATTTTTTTCAGATCTTTCATGCCAAAAAGTGTTTATATGTTGCCTTCACATATTTGGTTGCATATTGAATTCTAGCATGGAAATCAATTTTCAAGACCAGTTTATTGTTATCTACCTCCCAGAGTTTTATCTGAGGAGTCCAGTGCATTTCTTAGTCATGGTCCTTTGAACATGACATGCTTTTCCTCGAAATTTTTGGTGATTGTTATTGTTATACTAAAACTCAGGAAATAACTCTTTTCTCTCTGGTCTCTGTAGAAAATGTTCCTTTTTTTTTTTTTTTTTTTTTTTTTTTTTTTATTGAGTATTGCTGTGGAGAATTGTGAATGAACCATGTTTCTCCCATCTATATGTGATTATCCTTTTTTACCTAGTATCTTAGTTTTCTGGCTTCTGTGACAAAAAACACACAATGGATTGGCTTAAACAACAGGAATTTATTGGATGATGATTTCAGAGGCTAGAAAACTTTCTTCCTCCTGGGGTCAGCAGCATTCTGGTTGGCCAGCAATCCTTGGGTTCCTTGGTTTTTTCCACCACATGGCAATGCCTCTCTCCTTTCTCTTCCAGGTTCCACTGACCTCCTTCTTCCACTTCTTCCCCATGCCTTTCTCTCTATAAGGCCTCTGGTAATAGGATTGATATGCATCCTGATTCAGTTGGCCACACCTTAACTAAAAATAACATCTTCAAAGGTGCTATTTAGTATGGATTCATACCCATAAGAATAGGATTAAGATTAAGAACATGCTTTTTCTGGAGCACATAATTCAGTCTACCATATGTGGATTCCATTTGTATCTGTCTTCTTCCAACATATGAAGTAATGTCACCAGTACATGGCTCAATGTAGGTCCATCAGTGTCATTTTTGTGATGCAAATTCAAGACTTTATTAATTTCAGGGTATTTTCTTTGTTTCATTCAATGTTTTTCTTTCTCTTCTTCAGATGGGAAAGAACAATTAGGTGTATTGGTACTATTATTTATTCGTATATCATTTCTTTAATCACGTTCATACCCATCTTCATTTTATTTCATTTGGGTGACTTTTTCACATCTATATATCAAGTCACTGATACTGCTTAAATTCAAATTTATGTCATTTGGTCACTTCCTGTAATTACTTTATATTTTCTTCTTTCCTCTCTAGAACTTTGTAAGGCTATTTTCCATCTTGTTCCAGTATCTTCTAATCTTAATTTCTTAAAAATAATAAACAATTATTTGTCTGAACTCTTTTTCTATCTCCTTCAATAATTTCTCTTGTAATATAGGTTCTTTACCTTTTGATTGTGTTACTTCCCCCTTTTTAGGCTCTGTAAAATCACTTTTCTTTGTGATAATTTATATTTTTCAATTACTCTTATGTTGTATAGTTATTTCTTAAGACTCTGCTCATCTTTGCATGGTGCCAGTTTAAAAATAGACTAGGAAAGGAAGAGAGGGGTGATCTTGAGAGCGTATAATCTTGAGTCAAGTTTGTTTTCCATATATATCCTACCAAATTTATATTTATTTTCTCTACAGGCATGTCTCCACAATTTTCTGATTCCAGGTTATTTTGAGGAGCACACAGTAAAATCCCTTATCTCATTGGCTCTTTTTTGAGTGATCCAGTGACTTCCCTTTCTGTTCCCTCCTTCACTGAATTTCCCATCTGAAAGTGCACTCTATCAGGAGGGAAAGTTACAGATAATCAGAATCACATGTCAGCATGATTTATATCTCAATTTCCTAACTTGACCCTCTTAGATTTCAAATAGATTCTCTAATGATATTCCCTTGTATTACTCTAACCTGACAAGAGTTAATGTTTAACTTACATCAGGTTAAAGGGTTCAGCATGCATCTTTTTCTTCATTGAAGATTTTATACTATTTGATATATATATTTCATAGCCTGCAGATTTCAAGAACATCCATATACTTGTTCCAATGGAGATGCACTTCCGGTGTTTGTTTATTTTCCCCTCTATATTTATAACACTGTGGAAGTCATAAAAAATATTTTTACTCAGTAGTAAATAAAAACTCATTCCAGACATAAAATATACCTATGAGAAATTTATTAGAAAAACATCAACTTCCTTGACATACTATTATTCCATATAAATATATCTTATATAATTGAAACCATGAACAATAAAATATATTTTACTGGTTCTTAACTGAAAGTCGGTTAAGCATTTTGAGATATTTACCAAGAATGTTTATTTTATTTTTTAAAATTTGACCATAGATTTTCTTATTTGGCAATTTTCAAAAGTTATTGGATATTATTACTCCTCATGTGTGATCATGAAACTGTGTGTTTTCCATAAAAAAGAATCTAAATCTTTCTGTTCTTTGCCTGAGGTACAGAATAGGAGGAGAAGGATGAATGTATTCTGGTAACTTAATAACATAACCAAATCTTTACTAAGTCAAGGCACATATTTAAAAGAATATGGAGGTAAATCAAATATATCACCAGTGGGTTGTTTAATTCTAGTGAAAACTCTTTTGTGAACTTATTTTTGCACTGTTTTATATTAATTTACTCCTTTTGTCTACATCTTCTCATTTAGGTATTCCAATTTCTCTGTGCAACAGGTAAAAATGGTTTTATTATTCTTGTTTTGTACAGGAGAGGATTTAGAATGAGAGTTCCTAAGTTCAAACTGTTATAGACAAGGTTGGAATGAAATGATAAGTCTCTGGGTTTTAAATTCCTAGCAGATGCTACATTATGCCATCTAATGTTATTTTGCAGTCGTCAATAAAAACCAATGAATAAAATGTCTTCAAATGTATAAAACGTTGAATTGTTTGAACATGATTTCTTCCCTAAATATTATTCTTAAAATATTATTTGCATCACTATTTTGTGGCACAATATTCATGGCCTATAAGAGCATTGTCTTTGACATCAGACAGCTCTGAGATTGACATCAGACTTTACCATATGCTGCGAGACCAGCTTTGGGTAAGTTCTTTAACCCTGATAAATCTCATGTTCCTTATTTATGAATTGGGATGTTGGTATTTATCTCACATTGATCTTCTGGAGTTGGAGTTATTGTATATCTGTATGTGCCTCTCACACATATACAAATTCTCTATCCAATTATCCAATACAAATAATTATTTAATTATGACAAACACCAAGCAACATGAAATGGAATCATAATTAGTGGACTTGGGAAAGTGTAACACTATTTATACATTAAGTTAAGATAATAAGGCACAGAATTATTAAAAGATAGTATTAGAATATCAGGATTAGGTTCTCCAGATAGGAAGTCCTTAAAAATCATGCTAATAAAGATAAAATTTCACTTATTTATTAGAAGCAGCAGTCCAGAATTAGACAATCTAGAGCTCCATGAATATCAGGAGTATAAGTTCTTCTATTTTTTTATTTCCCTGCTGCCCTTTCCTGCTACCTCATAATGTAAGAGAGGGACAGTCTCAAGATATCATAATTGTGTTCCAGCCAGCCAAGAAAGGGGCAACAAAGAAGAAAGGACAAGCTGTTTTCTTAGGAGGTTTCCTAAATGCTGCAACCTAACACTTGGGCTTATTAACTGGCCAGAGTTTAGTCATACAGCTATGCCTAGTTATGAGATTAGATAAGACAGTCTTTATTCCAAGACAGTGTGTTGCAGTAAAAATTGTGGATGCTTTTACTAAGAAAAAGGATAACAACGAATATTGGGAAACATAACTACCAGTAATTGCTGTGACAAATCTCACATTCATGAGGTTTTTCTGTAAGTTTTCTATTTATTTCCTCTTAAACTAGTTTGGTACACCTATATGCACTGTTCATAATTTTTTTTATCAGAAGACTCAGCTTCTATTACTGACTTATACTTAGAAGCTTAGAAGACAATATGTTGAGTGTGAATAAACATTGAAATATAGCAATCATGGCTTCAACTTCTACAATTGTTTTTATGTGCTGATTAATATTTAAGCAGCCTTTTACGTGTAATTTAAGTTAGTAGTACATAACCATGCAGAAAGCACATCACACTGACAGCACAGATGCAAAGATTTTGCACAGTTACATCAGCCTTCCACACTGGGCAGGTTACACACAATACAATATCAATCCCATTCCTAACAGATCCTAAAAAGTTATTTCAAGACCTAGCTGTAAGTTATAATACTGTATCTCTATATTCTTAAAAATGATATCCACAAATCCTAAAAAGGAATTTTAAATGTAGGACTATATCAGATTGGTAAACTGCCACACAAACTGGTGCGACATAGGTAAATGAATACCAGTCTCATTCTACGTGAACCAGGTACGCCATCTCCCACTAAGTTAAATTACTTTCCATCATTATGAGCCAGAATGCATGCCTGAACCCTAAACTGCACATTCAAAATAATGTCTTCGCCTAGAAATTAAAACTAATGAAGTACAGCCACCAAATTATACCCACTACATTAACGTTTTAATGCAAAATTAAGGTGTTAATCTTTAGTTTAATATGTGCATCCCCATTTACTGTTACCTCTCTGCCCACCCCACAAAAGTAAAAGGAATTTCTCCTTTGACATTTCACATGTGCTTCATTGTTTAAGTTTGTTTAACTTTATTTCCAGCTTCTTTGGGGGTACCTTAAACTGTAACTCTCAAGAATATGCTTCTAATAAGGGTAGAGAAGTTGATTTTAACACTATTAGCTTCATTTAAGTAGCTCTTCATCAGCACGCAAAACAAGGCCCCATTATGTGGAAAAACATATAAAACTTTTAAATGAAAAAGTTTCTTTACTGTTTGTAACCCCCATTGTTAGTTTCTTTATTGTGTGCTATAGAATTTTTCTACTTTCTTATCCCTATATATCATTTATGTGATTCTTGATTTGGTGCAGTTCCCAGTAATATTTCAGAAGGTATTGTTTTGTGAGTAGACTGAAATAGACTTTATTATTATTATTTTGCTTCTCCACATGCAGTGTGGAGCTGTAATTGGAGACAGATTTCCACTCACAAAGGCTCCAGAGGTTAAAATGTTTCCCAACATCGACTTAATACAATGGCAGTAATACCTCCCTCCACCCCTCCCAGTAGGGTTGGCATTGTACTGTATTCCCAACTGGTTTATCCTTTCTCCCTGTAAAGGGTAACATTCTCTCCGGGTTCATAGACTCCCTCATATTCTCAAAGACTTAAGGACCTTTCATTATGGGACTGCAGCCTACATGTATGAGATTTTAAACACCATAAAAAGCTGCAAGACACTCTTTTAAGGGATGAAGAAAATGATCATCTTTTGGGCTAATCCATGGTACAACAGCATCACAAAAATATATAAAAGATTGGATTACTCCACTGGCATACACAGCCATCATGGTACAAATCACGGAAAGTGGAATCCTTTTCCTCATTATCACTTACTTTTCTCAGAGAGGTTACCAGGGTCTTATAAATTGCTGTAGCATGGGGACAACCTCTTGAGGACAAATGAATCAAGAAGACCAATTGTTACTGCTATATTCTCTACAATGTCTTTGGTGTGTGGGGTCTGTTAAGGATTTCTACAAGCTGGTGCAATTCTATAGGAATATAAGACTGCATCTCTATGCCTATTTGAATGGAAATGTCTCCAATTGCCCATGTGGTATTGTTACAGAAATCTGGATTTAGATTGGTTCCAAATATTGACATGAAATCAACTATACAGGGCTTAACATGCTGAAAGCAAGCTTTCATTAGGTCACCTAACAGGGCAAAGGAACTCTGTTGAACTTCCGGCATTTTATCTTGCATGCATTGGCACACTAGTGTTAGAATATTACTACGTGCTACTAGCTGTTCAATGTTGCTTCCAAGTTCTTTTGCCAGGCCACTGGGTATATCAAGAGTCACTATCAGAAAATCTTTATCTGAAGCCTCATATTGATCTGGTTGAGCATTATTCATCATGGCTTGTGCAAGAGTCTTCTGTACTAGAATTATACAATGCTGATAAACAGGTTAACAATATGGAAGGAAGCCAGATTGCAGGGCTATGGCAATGAAGATGGGCACTCAAACAAAGGGAAGAGATCTTTATCTTTGTACTTTAACATATTTCATTTCTGGATCAGTGCTGGCATTAGCATGTGATTATATTCTGTTTTTAAAAATGATATTTTACTGAATTTGCTAATGTTCCTATGGCATTGTAAAGAATGAGCAGGTTCTTTTGCTGCTATTTACTGAATGTGAAGACCAGGGGGTATCAAGTACATAAACAACTTAAGGAACAAGTTCTGTACAAGCTCCTTCTTCTAGGGGAGTAAAGACACAACAGGCAGTTTTTTGTACTCTCTTGTTTCTATCAAGGATATGCCTTAGCAATTCTGTCTTTAATGGCCTCAGGTATGCATTTGGGGGCTGGCTGACTACCCAGTGTGCACAGTAGCTAAGAACCCAGCACGTTTTGGAATGCACAAGGGCCTTTCTATCAGAGAAGCACTGAAGGAGATGACGAACGAGCTCAGGCAAGTATGAAATCATTCCTTGTATGCAACCTTCAGCAATTGCTCTGAAAGCCTGATTTTTTAACTACCTGTTCATGATGTAAAAGTAGAAAGGGCAAATATGTAGCAAAAGGTGAGCACAATACACATTTGCAAGAACATCTAGGGCGGCAGCAGAACATTTTCTTAGATTTTAGTCAGGAATTTTATCTCAGCATCAGTTTTATCATCATCACCATCATGATCATCATCATAATCATCTTCCTCTTCGATTCCATCTTCATCATGCTGCTGATCTACTGTCCTTGACTGATGAAAACATGGTCTTATATCTTGCTTACTATCAGGAATTGTTTCATCTTCTTTAATATCACCCTTAAATAGGATAATACCTATATCTGTATACTTCATGCCATTCACTAACATTAAGGAATTAATTTAGAATACGCATTAGGAGTACATTTTTGCATATTGGCTGCTTGGCTAAAGTTAGCCAAAATTCATAAACTTCTAAAGCCACATTTTCATTTTGATCTTGGGTCCTCTAGCATGTACTGAACTACATTATGCATGTGAGGAAGAAGGTGATCCATTCAAACTTCAAGCAACATCCTAAGAGCTCAGCACACATTTTCCCATACTTCTGGTTATTCACCACCAGCAATGCAAAAAGATTCTCAATAAAAATTTCAATGTGCAACATCAGAGCTTGAATCCTACTGATGATAAACTGATTGACACATGCAACAGTTTGACACCATGTTTTTGGACTACTATGCTTGAAGAACGATAAATCATGATATTGAAAAGATAATCTAAAGTATTATTATCTAAAATCTCAGCAGAATCTTCACATATCTTCTGAAGGGCACCAAACCCTTGCAGGTGTTGTAATCTTCAGAATCCAATAGGCTATAGAGTTTTGATAAGAGGTTGGTCGAATTCTGCAATTCTCCTTTCAAAGCTATGGTTGTAATCAAAACACCTACAATGGCTCTAATCAGGGGACAGGAGTCACCAATATTATTCAAACATTTACTTTTAAGAAAGTCTCTTACACCATTTGGAAAAACTTGAAAATGTGCTTTCACATTATTCTTCAAGTTTAGACCACTCAATGATCTTGTGGGTTCATCTTCAGATTTTAATATTTTTAAGAACAAAAATCAGATAGTTGTTAAAATCTGGATATTAATTGAGTTGTTCCAGTTTTTGTTGCCCGGTTCTCTGGATGGTGGTATCTGGGGACTGGGTCTCATTCAGCAGCTGCAGGATTTGCTGAAGCTCTTGCTGGTTACATATCACTAATGCTCTGTCTTGGTTTGCTGGGGTGACCTAAAGGAAGTATGGAACAGGGAAACACAGTAGCAGCAGCCCGGCAGCCAATATCTCCTGCTGCCGCTGTGGCCACATTTGCTGATTTTAAAAATTTTGAGCCACCTTTGGCCACACACATTGTTTTGGGGCGAGGTGTGAGGGGGACCAGTTAAGAGGCAAGGACCTTCTCTTATCATTTTTTTTTTTATTATTTTTTATTTTTTTTTACCAGGAGGTCCCAGGGATCGAACCTGGGTCCCTCCATATGGGAGACAGACGCCCAACCAGTTGAGCCACATCCGACCCCTCTCTTATCATTTTTAAACCTGCATTTTTCTTGATTCTGTGCTCACCAAGATACTGCAGCCCTTTAACTCCTTCCAGAGTTTTGAGGAAGATGTCTCTTCCAGGTTTCCTAGTTGTTCGAAGTTTCTATGTGGGAACCGCACCTACAGCATCTTATGGCACCTTCTTGGTCTATCAGAAGCTGTAAGTCAGAATATAATTTTTTTTAAAGGTCCAGAATGCTCGTAGTTTTGACACTGAAAATAAAAGCAATTATCACCATTTTCCACTTATATTAATATACCTGGAAAATTGCATAATTAATAAGCAGTTGGCTTTGGGTGTATAAAGTAACAGGAATAAATCAGTTGAATTCTGTTGTGGGATATATGAACTGAACTGTGACACAATTGGGCAGTACTTGACCTGTTATGAAGCATATATATTTAATTATACTCACAATTGAGCATTCCAGATGCACTGCCTACTAATGGGATAATCTTTTTTACACTGTGTATAAGTGAAATCCTAATAATTGTGATTTAAACATGATAGAAAGCTGTTTCTCTCTAAGGTAAAATCCAGATATAGCGATTCAGAGATATTTCATAGCTCTACAGTCTGCTAGGACTCAGGACACCCCCAGCTCTCCACTCACAGATCCCTAAGATTGTACACTTGTGCTAATGGGTCAGAATGGGGTTTAATCCATTACATCCATAATCCATGTAACACCATAGAGGAACAGAAGAGGAAGTGCTTCTTCTACCTTTTAATTATATGTCCTAGAAGTCATGGACACCATTTCTGTTTATGTCTCAGTGATCATCACTTAGGTATGTGGGTGCTTGTGCAAGAGAAACTGGAAATATTGCCTTAATTATTGTGTCTACATTTCCAGCTAAAATTTTTAGATTATTTTACTGATGAAGATCAAAGAATGGTTATTGAGTATTAACTTTCAGGTTTTACCCAACAGACTGGCTTGTTCTTTGACATACTTTGAGTTTCTTCCCTGAAGCAGAAAATTATTTTATAACTGGACCATTCATACATTTTTTCAATTTACCTTTACACGTTATTGTAAATCCTAGTACATAAATCAACTTATTTTATATTGAAATGTTAAAACATTTTTATGGAAGGAAAGCATTCTAATATCTTTGGTGAAATATTTTGTAATCACACTGTAGTTTAGGAAACTTCTGGAAGGTTTCTATTAACAAATAGTTATCTGAAATATTATAGACAATTCTAACTTTGTGTTTAGGTTCTAGCACAGGTTTCTAACACAGAGGGGTTGCACAATTCAAATATTCTAAATGTTAGCCAATGTATCAATTCTCTTTACGTTATCTACCAAATAGTAGTTGTAGAGTCTCTGTATAGACCCTTCTGTTAACAGGAAATTCAGCGCTTGTAAGATGGGCTAATGAAGATTTATAAAGAAATTCTAATCACTGAACATGTCTTCCTTGTATTAATTCAAATTTAACCCACCTGAAGTTAGCACCTCTTAAATAATGCTTTTCTTTTTAGAATTAGGGAGACATGATTAAGTGTAACATCTGATTTTAGGAACCAGTATTCTTCATATTCAATAATCATTGATAAATATATTTAAAACCCAATTTTCTGAGTCCTTTGGTGAGAGATTAACTAATTATGAAGATAAACTGAAGGTTTTCTATTGGGAACCTATGTTCAAAGGATCACAGGACTCAGTATATAGTTGTACTCATGGCTAAGATTTACCACCTCAATATGGCAAGCATACATAGCCAGACCATAAGGGAAAAGATACAAGCAGAGACTGGAGGATTTCATGAGCAGACTTCTTTATGCTCTCTCCTTACCACAGGGGATGGTACAGAACACACTCTTCCTTGAGCAACACAAATATAACAACCTCTGTGTGTTTCTGGCCCAGGAAATCCATTAGGGACTCAATACCCAAGGTTTTCATTGGGGGAGCTGGTCATGTAGAACCTTCTCTAGCTAGTACATACCAAAATTCCAGACTTCCAAAAGGAAAGCAGGTGTTCGGCCTAAAGCATTATGTTTGCACAGTCTAGTCACAGTGAATCACCTTTTTAGTTAACTGAGAACACTCTGATAAGCAAGCTCATAGAAACCAGCCATGGACCAATCTTCCAGGCAGGCTTTTCTAAGGATAGCAGACTCAGGACTGCTAAATTAACCCTCTACTTCAAAGATAAGTAAATGCTCATATCTTTAAAATTCTCAATGAATAAAGATACATGTGCAAAGGAGTCCATCATTTAGTGGGTGTAAGGACCACATAATAGCTATCTTTTTTTAAGTGTCTGAAATATTTGCTCATTCAACTTTAAAATTTTGCAACAGATTTTTCAACTGTCATGTGAGTAGCACCCTATATTGGCAACATTATTTAACAAGGAAGTCATCCTATTTTTTTGGTGAGGCATTTCCATCTTCATTCTATTATCACCAGAAAAAGAATACAAAGTGTTGATGGGTGGAGATCTAATAAAATACCATAAATTCCTCCTCTGTTTCCCAATAAAAGCCCTCCTATAATCTCAAGCCCCAGCTTTGGCACCATGGTGTTCCATTCTTCCTGGGTCTGTGTAATCATTGGTTGTCTTCCTGCTTATTTAGCAGGAGCATACAGCCCTTCAGCTATGTATCCACCTTTGTGGAACCAGAGTCTGGTCAGGTCATAGACTACAGAGTAGAAAACGGAAAGTATATCATTGACCCCTGGATATATCCTGAGAGAATGGGGATGTTTAAGATCTTACTGAATCAGACAGCAAGGTATTTTGCAAAATTTGCACCAGAGAATGAACAAAATGTTTTGTGGGGATTCCCTCTTCAGTATAGGTGGCAATATCTTTCATGTAAGAATGACTTTTTCCCCCCATTATAAAGATTTTCCAATATAACTCTAAAGGAATTGGGAAATTGGATTTGTATATACCATACTATGTCTTTTAAAATTGAATCTTTTCTTTCCCTCTTTTCCCTTCATGATCATTATTTTTCTACTTCTTTTTCTTCTCCTACACAAAGAATTATATTATGGGTTGCCTATTTGTACTAGAAACTCTAATCAGTCATAAAGTATAGTTGCCAATCACAAAAAAGATTTCATATCGAGTCTATTGAACATTTTACAAATACTTATTGACCTCCTACTAGTGCTAGACTCCATTTTAAACACTGGGAAGAATAGAACAGTCAAGGGGATACTGTGATATAAATTTAGTTTTGATTTCTTGAAGTTCTAATTGTTACTATCCTACCATGGAGACAGGGCTAATAAAGGCAAGGCACATTTTTCATGGGGTTTTTGGTCTTCAAATGATCGCTCCTTCTTGAAAATAAAGTGCATTACAATGTTTAGGTAGTAGGTATATTGTAGACCAAAATATCCATGCATTAAAAAATAATTTTGCTTTGACTGACAGAAGACACTTAGGAGTGAGAGTGTGGTCTTCTGACCACCTCATACCACTTATAAGGCCAATAGGGAATTTGTTCTGTTGTGACAGAAAAATTGTAGGGAGAAGATTAAGTTTGATCTGAAGCTCTAAGCAGTGATCTTCTGAGGTTGTCAAACATTTATCTAAGTAAGGGGATTTCCTGGGACCCCGAACTACCCCTGCTCATCTGGTTTTCCTTGGGGTCAAAACAATTAATAACTGAACTCTTGAGCTATGATCTTGGAGCATTCATTAACATAAAGTCCTCTGTGGGAAGCTTGCCAGCCTCAGGGGTTTCTGGGGCCACCACCAGATAGATGCTGAAAAGACTGGCAGATTAATATGCTTCTTTCTCTTTTATTACATTCACCAGTGGGGTCAAATCTGGCTAAACTTCCCTGGTGTTGAGTTTGTTTTATTTTCACCTTCCATGTAGCCAACATTTTCTAAGAGCAGTGGAGAAGAAGTAAGTATTTTCAGACAGTCTTCCTGCCTGCCAACAAAGCCTTTAAAATATAGTTGGAAAAAGAAAGATAACAGAAATTAAACAAAGAGAGAACAGAAAAGGAAAACTCTTGAATAATAGATAAAAGTGCAAAACAAGAGACGGGACAGAATGGGTTCAGCTGAAATCATTAGAAAAAAAAATGGATTTAAGCTGAGTCTTGAAATATGGGTTGAATTTCACTGGGAAAAGTAAAAGAAACCAATTTAAGGAATAATAGAATGAACCAAAACATTGCTTCTCAGGTTTCACTACTACCAGAGATTGTTTTGATTTAATGACATAAGAAACTAAGCTAAAGCAGCATGTTATATATATTAGTATGGAGTCACGTTTGTTTTTGTGCATATAAAAGAAAAATGCGAATATTCTCACTGTTCTGATTTTGTGATAATCAGGGTGTGCTAAACATTCACTATATTAGAAACCATGCATGTGTCCCCAGACCTAGTTTTTCTCCCTAGTTCTGGTTTTTATATGAGCCTGATTTATTATATGACCATCCTGTATGGGAAAAGACTGCAACTTTGGGTATCTTTGATCAACCTTAAGAGATACAGCAGGGGGACGGATGTGGCTTGGGTGTTTGGGTGTCCATCTCCCATATGGAGGGACCTGGTTTCAGCCCCCGGGACTTCCCGGTAAAAATTAAAAAAGGAAAAATAGAAGGCGCGTGAGCCTGCAGGCCCCGAGTGTGGGTGCGCTGCCATGTGCCGCGAGCCACACAGCAAGATGATGACGTAACAGAAGAATGACACACGGGAGAGCCAAGACGAGACGCACTGAAAAACCAGGAACCGAGGTGGTGCAGGCGGTAGTAGGACACCTTTCTCCCATACAGAGGTTCCGAGGATCAAATCCCAGTGAAGACAGGAGGAGAAGGATGAGAAGAGAGGGCAGGAAACAGGCACAGAGATTTGCCCAGCGAATAGACACAGAAACAACAAAAACAGGGCAGGGGGTAAAAATGGATAAAAGTAAGTAAGTAAGTAAATAAATAAATCCTTAAAAAATGTATAGGGGAGGAAGATATGGACTACAGTTAGTAGTAATACTTTGACGATGCTCTTTCATGATTTGTTAACAATTGTTCCACAACAATACAGGATGTTTGTGGGGCGGGGTGTGCTGTGTGGGAGCCCTGCATGATGTTATGCATGTTTGTTTTGTAAGTTCACTGTGTTTACTGAACACTTATAGTATATGTATGTTCATGTATGAATGATATGCTTCAATAAATTGTTTAAAAAATTTAAAAAGAAAAAGAGGGAAGGGGTGGATGGAGAGAGGGAGAGGTGAAGACTTGTTGGGTACCAAGGAAATAAGAAAAGACCCAATTAAGGCAAAATATATACCAAATTTCAGAAATTAACCTTATTGGAATATTGATTACATTTAGTTTGAGTTTGGGAGTTGAGGTTTAGGAAATTTAAACCTACTTAGTTTTTGGGATATCTTGAACAAGTATGTTTTTGCACAGAGAATTTTCATCAGGTTTGTAGAGTATTGTGTATTAGACTGATTAGAATGGGGGATTAGTATTGTTGGCTCAAACTCAGGCCTTATAGCAATAATCCAGATCTGACATGAGGAGCCTGGATGAAAGAATGCCCATGGTGAAGTTATAATAATATTCTTCCAAGGAAAAATGACGTACATTCAGATTGAATACAGAGAAGGAGGAAGGACTGTAGATGCTGAAGTGCAAGAATGCAAAAATTCTATTCTACAGATAGGGAAAGGATCTCTAACCTTGCTTGTGTAAGGAGATGGAAGTACAATTCCAGGCATGCT
Source organism: Tolypeutes matacus (assembly GCA_026826555.1). NCBI lineage: Eukaryota > Metazoa > Chordata > Mammalia > Cingulata > Chlamyphoridae > Tolypeutes > Tolypeutes matacus. Next base: position 4,298,146 of record JAKSZT010053888.1, on the reverse strand, counting down.
CAATTTTACATTAGATGGAATCAAATAGGACAAAATCTCAATTGAATGTTTAGGGCAGAAGAATAATTGTCTGTCACTAACATTAAGGCAATATTTGAAGGCGTGTTGAAGAATGAACCATTTGAGGAGCAAGTGCAATCAAAGGAGATGGAATACTGGAAGGAAGATTTAGAAGACCAAAGAGAGGAAATAAGAGAGAGAAGTTCTACAAAATTCATCTTTCATTCTAATTTACCAATATGAGGAATAACCAATTTTTAAAAAATTTCTTTTATCTTACTTTAAATAGGCATTTTTTAAAAGGAGGCACTGGGGGTTGAACCCGTGATCTCACACATGTGAAACAGGAGCTCAACCACTGAGCTGCACTTGCTCCCTGCAAGGTTTCAGTTATTTTCACACTTCTTATAGTCATGCCGGTTAACAGTACTAACAACTTCTTCAGTAGCCATTCATTTGTGCAAGCAAGTGAAGGAAAGCTGAGAGGGCAAGAATAATGAGATGATAAGGAGGAACTGAAAACATGATGGGAAAATATATGAGAACTCACCATAGGAAAGGATGAGGAGGGTGCAGTTACAGAAAAAGATAGTGGGAGAAAGTGAGTGCATTAGAGAGGGAGAGAAAGATAAAAGAGCTAACATGCAGGTCAGTAAAGATGTGAAGCAGTTGCAGAAGTAAGTGAGAAGAAGCAACTAAGATTTACTTAGATGAAAACTAGGGAAAAGAGGAGGTTATCAGGAGTAGAGGGAAACATGTAGAGTAGCTAGGTAAAAATAAGGAAACAAGCAAAAATATACTGGAGGCAGCAGCTGAAAATTGTGACAAAGACTCAGAAGGGTTAACAAATTATAAGCAAACAAGGTGAAAAAATGACACAAAATGGACATGAATAATGGAGTGAGATTAAGGAAATAGCAACTGTTATTTGGCAAGGAAAAAAAAAAGAAATCTAATTAGTATTTTTGGTATATATACTCACTAAGCTAAAACTTTTCCTGCTTTTTCTCACTTGACACAACAACTTTATGATGTAGTTAATATTATTACGCCCATTTTATAGATGAGAAAACTAAGACATAAAAGGCAACATTACTTAGTCAGCCAAGCTAGTATATGATGGAACAGGTATTTGGTTTGATTCCAGACAACTTCAAATCTTTGTGAATACTGTGTCCTTAATTTTGAAGGAGAGTAAAAAACGAAGTAGAAGAGAGATTAATTGCAAAGCAAGGAGTAGGTAAGACAAATAATTAAAAAGTAGAAAATTGTGGGATTGTTAGGAAAAGGAAAAAGAAATTGATTGAAAGATGGGAAATAAAGGATAAAGCATTATGGGAAAATAACACAAGTCATTTGAAGATGAATGTTTTGTGCATTTTTGTGCATTTTGCTGATCCTACCTAAAGGACAAACCATGGCTATGAATCTGGAGATCTTTTGTGTATCTCTGTGGACAGTTGGTGGGCTGATAGGTTCATTTAATCAACAAAACAGAAAAGTATTAACATTCCAAAAAGAATGTATTCAACCCAAAATCTTAGGGACAGGCACAAAACAAAAATACTACTATTTCTTTTTCAAAATCACCGTATACCCTGTGGTCTTTTTTGTCACATTGTAGGACTCAACAGTCAGAACTAAGCCACTAATGGTTCCCTTATGCATTTCTAGTCTTTCATAGATGAACTGAAACAAGGGATGGCAAGGAACAACGGCCTCTGAAGGATCAGCTCTGGTCATTACTGGGGGTGGGAGGAGGGGCGGGCACACTAGTGATGGACGGTCTCTAGAATGAGGAATGATGAGAAATGAGAGAACAAAGTAAGTTATTCACTTTCCCATTTTGCTCAGATCAAATATGTTTATATTGAAACCCATAAATGAGCCAGAGATTAACCTACCACAACCCATTTCATCTATCAGTAATCTAAAGTGGTAGTCATAAACTGAATGTTAAAATACTCAGAGGCTATTTACTAATTCTTTAATTTAATTGTGTGTTTTAATAAAATGAAATTAATGTATATAACCATTTCTTAGAAATATTTCCCATTAATTAGAAACAAGAGCACGTTAAATTTCATGTTCTCAGAGTGACAAACATCGTATGTATCCTTACATATGGTTTCCTAACACTACAAGTGTTTCTTTACAAAGACCCACAAATAGTCATGAGCACAGATCTAGAATTCAGACTTCCCCATTCTCAGATTTACTTAGTCTGAGGTAGTTTGGACTGTCACGTGGGGTTAGGAGTACATTCACAACTGCATGTCCATGATGGAAAATATGTATCAGTAGTGAGAATCAGTATAAACCAAATAACCAACTACATTAAAATGTCCAAATCTGCTGGAATAGCTTATCTTTAGATAAAACTAAAAAAAGAAAGTCTTAATTGATTGTCAATCCAGCTATCCAATGATTAATTGCCATCAGTTATTACAAATTATTGTTCCAAAGACAGAGGACAAGACAAGGGCTTCTTGATACCATGGTTACAAATCAAACATGTATATATAAAATTAAAAAAATATTCATTTGCCAATCCTCTAATCATATTAGAATATTTTAGAAGAAAACATATTTCACAATTAAAATTCAATAAACGTGCGAATAGTCTTGCTGTCCTGATTTTGTGGTAATCAGTGTAAGCTAAACATTCGCTATATTAGAAACCGTGCATGTGTCCCCAGACCTAGTTTTTCTACCTAGGTCTGGTTTTTAGAATGCTGGTGATAAACTAAGCCTGATTTATTATATGACCATCCTGTATGGAAAAAGACTATAATTTTGGGTATCTTTGATCAACCTTAAGAGATATAGCAGGGGGACGGATGTGGCTCAGGTGGTTGGGCATCTGTCTCCCACATGGAGGGACCTGAGTTCGATCCCCAGGACCTCCCAGTAAAAAAAAAAAAAAAAAATATATATATATATATATATATATATATATATATAGAAGGCATGTGGGCCACCAGCCCCCACATGTGGGTACACTGCCAGGCCCCATGCACAGTTGCACCACCAGGCCCCGCGAGCCATGCAACAAGATGATGACGTAACAGGAGAGTGACACAAAGGAGAGCCAAGACAAGATATGCCAAAAAACCAGGAAATAAGGTGGCGCAGGCGGTGAGATGCCTCTCTCCCATATCAGAAGTTCCGAGGATCGAATCCCAGTGAAGACAGAAGGATGAGAAGACAGGGCAGGAAATGGACATAGAGAGTTGCCCAGCGAATGGACACAAAAACAGCAAAAACAGGGCAGGGGGTAAAAATGGATAAAAGTAAATAAATAAATAGATCCTTTTTAAAAAGGTATAGGGGAGGAAGATACAGACTATAGTTAGTAGCAAAACTTTGACAATGCTCTTTCATAATTTGTTAATAAATATTTCACAGCAATGTAAAGTATTTGTAGTGGGGTGATATGTGGGAACCCTGTAGATGTTATGCATGTTTGTTTTGTAAGTTCACAATGTTTACAATGAACACATTGTTTATGTATGTTCATATATGAATGATATATTTCAATAAGTTGTTTTTAAAAAACTCAATAAGTGGTTTTGTTCTCTGCTGTGGAAAAATTGATATATTTCTTCCTTCATTACTTAGTGCTTGAAAAGTAAAAAAAAATTACCAAATCCATTAAAATTACTTTTTGTTCACAAATATCATAAGCATCTACTCTAATCCTTGTTATTCTTGACTTTAGGGTTATTAATCCCCCTTAGGGCGATTTTTGTTCAATAATTTTGCTAGTGCATGACATTTATCACATTTCTGGATTTGTGAAATTTTCCTTAGCTATTAACAGTGTACTTAAAATTGCCCTCTTTAACATTTGTTAGTACTTGGTAATGGTAAATGTGTTGCTCCTACAGATTTAAATTATTTTCTGTGTGCCTTACCCTTCCTTGCAGTGGTTGATTCTGGCTTGTTGGGGATATCATCACATCAAGTCACCCTTTTGCTACCGCCCAAAGATCAGATAAACTTTTGTTATGATGTTTCTAGCTGTCGTTCATCCTTCTCAGAGACAATGAACAAGTGGACTGCCTTTTATCAGGTTGCCTGTTAAATTTATTATTTATTCTCTTAGGAGGTGGCAAAAGAATTTCTTTTGTGGTATAACACTTTTGTCTGAAAATATAAATAATTTTGTAAGTCATAATAATAATATTACATTATAGTAGCCCTTACATGTCTGTGACCCAATACAGAAATAACACAAAATCCATCCACTTTTCTCTGCGTAAATAAAATTCAAAGAAAAATGTGAGTATAAGTATATCTCACTGAAAGGACAGTAGGTTCTTCTGGTTAATTGGAATTTCCAGTCAATTTTAAGTCAAGTAAGGGATAATCTTTTGTAGAAATGTTACCATGGAATTGTCTTTAGAATAGTCCATCAAGTTATTTCAACTGAATTAATAAATGATCACATGTGTGTAAACTAAACAATTATGTAGCAATCAAATCCAAATATTCAATGACCCAAATAAAACACATTGGTTAAAAGAAGAAAAGATCTAAGATAAATGGTGGGAAAATAGATCTACTAGAGCTTTATATTGTTAGTTTAAAACACTGCCTCTTTGAAGACACGTGTAGTTCATTTCTTCCAGATGCATGCACTATTACCACTAATAATTGCTATTTAGTACACCCTTTGCAAAATATTGGACCCTAAGATCTTACACATATTAATTCTTAGACATAGAGTTCTCCTCATGTAGAATATTGCTAAATTATATATGTGAACAAGTTTGTATTGCAGGGAGAGGAACTGTTACAGTTGTTCAAATATTAATAAGATTCATCTCTTGGTGTTAGTATTTGATGTCACCTTCTAGTAGTTTTGATGACGTGTTGAAGTACTTATGGGCTGCACATAGCTCAACCATGGAACAGACTGTAAAAATGTTTGACGATAGGTAAGAATAAATCCAAGGCAATTTGTCTATATAAGATGGAAAATGATTTTCAGTCTTATTTATGCCTTTTTCTTCTTTGTCTATAGTGCTTGTCGATCTTCCTATCTTACTATTGGGGATTATAATGATGAAGTGTAAATATTTTAGTATTATCAAGTTTAAAAAGTGTTTTATGAAGAAAGGGCAAATATCTGAGAAAAAATTGTCTTGTACAAAACCCCACAAAACAAATAAAAGCATGCAATACATTTCTATAAATGTGGAAAAAATAAAAATTGGTATCATTTTCCTTATTTTGATCATATATGCATAACATGGTGGGGCATACTAGGGAAAAAAATCAATGAGCACCGCGGTTAGCACCCAACATAGCCTAGAATCTGATAAAGCCACTCTGCATATTGTAAGACCTAGAGCTGAAGATGTATGAGGGAATGAGTATAAGAATGATACTACCTAGGGGATGAAATCAACCAGCCAGAGTGGGAAATGAGGTAGAAATCTGGATAAGACAAAAAGCAGGAACAAAGAAAAGAGAACTGACTGGTATCGTATAAGTAGATACGTAAATCCAAAGAGGGATGTTTCAGTACTTCATAAAACACTGGCTGACTTCATCATCCAGCAATGCTAACAGGTTCACGGTGCATTTCCTACTCTACCTATTTGTATGGCGTCAACACCGAGAATTAAATTAGGCAACTTTTGAGGAGTTTATTCCTTTGGTAGTATCTGTGAGATGATTTGGGGTTGTAGCATCAAACAGCTAAATCCCAACTGCTCTTCTGAGGACAGGAAACATACTGAGAGAGTATCAGATAAGAATTTTGGAAGGGGATTGTCAACCTCAAGACTTTGACTGCTATCTAGTCATCGTTACAAATTACTTTTTTTTTCGTTTACAGATTTTTCAGGTTTATATCCAAAAATAAATCACTCGAGTATGCAACTTTTTTTACATGGGGAAAATAAAAATACTTTAGTTATAATTCAAAGAGATTGCAGAATTATTTTCTTTGTAGGTATATATCTTTTCTCTTTTGGACTTAAGCCTTTCAAACCTATAATATTTACTCCTATTTATGCAAAGAAATTACCTTTGAAAAAATCATAGTTTTACAGGTCAAGAGTATTTATAATTGATCTAAAATCATATACAGTAACATGATATTTTGATGAATATGTTTGAATTTGTATATAACTTTTTGATCACAATCACACTAAACTAAAAATCATCCATTTTCTGTTATTGGTAGAGCTTCTATCATTGCTAATTATAACAAAAATTGTTTTTGAGTAACACATTTATTTCCTTTCTAACTTGACCCTCCATTTAGGTGTCCGTGAATGGCATGCTTAAAAGAATTTTAAAAATCACTACTATTTATTAAGTGCAAGAATAAGAATTACCTATTCTTAAATATTAAAAATAAATGAAAGAAATTTCACTTTCATGTAATATATCACATTTCAAAATAACTCCCTTTTATAGATAATGAATTTGAGTCTAAGCATTTAGCGACTTACTTAAAATCATGCTAGTGAATGGCAGGGCTAGTATTCAAATCCAGAGTGATTCTCTAGCCCATCCTCCTACCTTGTATATTGTATTGCCTACAAATGCATGTGGCCTGTGACCTAGATTTCAGAGATCAGTACCTACCAAGGGTTATCTTCCATTTGTCAAATGTATTCTGAACACTAAAAATAACCTTGAATATTTACAATGTGTAATTTAGCAAGCAGGAAAAAATATGATTCACTTCCCTCTGTGAAGACTCTTTCAACTCTGAGGAGAGATAGCCACAGATGCTATCACTCAGCTAACCAAAATGCCCATTCACACTTCTTCTTTCTCTCTCCTGGCTAGGTTAGAGGGCGGGTGAGGACAACCAGGGTTTCCCTGCCATTGGAGTCAGTGTAGTGGGCAGTTCCTCCTTCAAGTCGTCCTCCAGATGCTGGTATTTCTATTTCAGGACCTCTTAAGAGATCATCTTTTTTCCTTCCTTTTTTTTTTTTTTTTTTTAAGAATTGAACTCAGGTATATTTTATTTTTCATTTTTCTACCTTGTAATTATTTTTAGTTTGCATATTATGTGCTTTTTCACATGCTAATGATTTAAAGAGTAAAATGGTTCCATGAGTTTTTCCCCCCACAAAAACAAACAAAAACAGCTGTAACCAGAGATCAACACTATCGCCACTTACTGCTGATTATTTAAATGTTTGCTACTGTATTTCTTGTACTTGTTATTAATTTTTTAATTTTTGGTATTACCCTTAGAGTCATCGTCACGAAAAATTCTGGTTTAGCTCACCTCACAAATGTGACTGTCCCCTCCCGCTCGCCCATTCGCTCTCTATATTGTATAGTGATTTTAGTTAGGTCAATATTCAGAGCTTTCATTATTTTGACAAAAATCACTACTTACATCTTGTGTATGTCCTAAACTGATTAATTTTTCCTCACAACCTTATTACTTTTAGAATTGAGAATTGTTTTGTCGTTTTATTTGCTTAGTTTTCCAAGTACATAACATTAATGGACTCCTAAATTGGCAACCCAAGCAAGTGTTTTCTCAAGTCTTTCAAAAGCATAAAGAAGTCCACCAGCTCCTTCCTCATCAAGAGGTCTCTTTGAGCGCTATTTGACTGGCACTAATCTACCCAGGTGGCCGGATATGACCCTGCAGTCTCTTGTCACTACCACCGCCCAGGTGGTTCACTTTGCCTCCTCACTGTGCTGGATCACCCACTTCCATATCCCACATTTTTATTTCTTGGTGTGCTTTGTTGTGTTAGGGCACTGCCTTCAGTAGATTCTGAATGACTGTGTTAGAAGCAAAATTTATTAAGACTTTCCATATCTCAGTCTATCTTTATTCCATCATGACCCTAGACTGGTGATTTGGGTGCATACAGAAGTCCAGGCTGGTGCCTTAGTTTTCTAGAACTTCTGTAGCAAAGCACTACAAACAGAGTGGCTTAAAGCAATAGGAATTTATTGTCTCGGTTCTGGAGGCTAGAAGGCCAGAATCTGTAGGGGTGATTCTTTCTTTGCCTCTCTCTAGTTCCTGGTGGTTTGCCAGCAATTCCTGGGCGTGATCTCTGCCTCAGGCTCACGTGGCATTCTCCTCTGTGTCTGTCAGCTCTGCCCGTTTCTTCCCTTCTCAGGACAGCAGCCATTGGATTAAGGCCCATCCTAAGCCACTTTGGCCTTATCTTAGCTAATAACACCTTCAATGACACTTCTTTCCGAGTGGGCCACATTCACAGGACTGGGGGGTAGAATTAGAACATGTTTTTTTGGAGGGAAGCAATCAACTAACAGCTAGAAACACTTTTCTTTAGAATTTGAAGGCAGTTCTCCATGAATTTTTTTGTTAGAAGAGTTGTGAGCTTACAAAACAATCATGCAGAACAGCTTCACCTATGCTGTTGAGAAGTCTGACCCCATTCCGATTCTAGATTCTTGTGTATAACCCATTTTCCTTTTTTTTATGTTTGTTTATTTCATTTTGGAATCTCTTATCAGGTTAGAAGCTTTCCTCTGGCAATACTTGCAAGCCTACTTATATTTAAAGAGGAGTGATAAGAACCTCTGAGTGAGTGAATGGAATTTTCCAATGGAATTTTCTATGACCACTCCTCTTGGGTAATCTTGCTGGGCTGTTTAACTACAGTTCCCTTGGGGTGAACGTCTTTATGATTTTTTTTTTTTTAAGTGCACTTACCTAGTTCTCCAGGGGAGACTCTTCCAGTCACCTGCTTCAAAAGTGAAGGCCTGCTTGCTAGTATCTAAGAGCCAGGAGAGGGAGGGACTCTGGGTGTGTCAGTATCCAGTATACTACTTTCACTCACACTCGTTTTTAATGTGGTGTCCATGCCTTCGGCTGCAACCAGCTAGCCCAGTTCAGGGACCCTCTTCTCTACTCTCTCCGGAATGAGGAGTTTTAGTTACCCACAATAAGGAGGTTGGGAGGGAATCTTTGAATGTAAAAGATGCTGTAACAGACTTTCAAACATCAGGATTCTAGCAACCTCCCTCCCCCCAGAAGGTTCCACTTGATCCTAATTTGGGGGAAGCCTGCAAATTATATTAGAATTATTTCTCATCTTCCCTCTCTGGTTGCTTAGGATTCATTTTCTTGATTATAATAAATCATTTTTTAAATTTGTTCCATTTGATTTCCAGCTTCCAAAATTATGCTGCTCCTGTCTCTCCTCCCATTCTCCTAATCCTTCTGGCTTTATTCCCTTTTACTGTCATTTTAATGGAGGTTTGCAGGTAACAAAAGTAGATGCTATGTTAATATCAGTATTTTTACTCAAAAATCCCATTTTTTTCCATTTGAAATCATTTCAGAAAACTATAGATGTATTATTGATAAATTTTCATGTAGATTCACTATTAATTAAGATGAGTTTTGATATGTCAGGCAGTTAGAATCCTCTGAACCTGTATTAGTGGAAGGTGTATCTTTTAATAATTATTGTTATGGCTGATGTCAAATACCTGTTTAGGAGTCGTCTGGTTTGTATAGTCTAATAATTCATATTGATAAGTTCCAGGCTATTGATTATTCCTTGATATAAAATTATAATGTGCACAGCAAAATCATATGCTCTGGAGTTCAATAGGTCAGATTTTTAAATCCTGACTCCGTTTGATGTGGGGATCCAAACACTGATAAACTCTGCAATGTCATCTTTAAAAGGGCAATGATACATACCACACAGAGTTATTTTGAGGATTAATTGAGAAACGCATGCATCATGTTTAGCACACCACTGACACATGAGAAGCATTCATTGCAAAGTAACTGCTGTCATCATGACAAGAAGCAGTTGACGGCAGTGGTTAAAAAAAAAAAAAAATGGGCTTCAAAGCCAGAATACCTGTGCAAAATATTATATATGTAGCCCTGTATTCTAGTTAGGTTTTTTCACAAGACTGGAGCATAACCAGCAACCACTGAAGCTCAGCATTCTACAACAGTGAGCCAGGTAGCTCTGCTGACCTTTCCTGGGTTAGCTCTCAGGCCTGGATCATTAAAGTGCTCTTGGGTGGGACGACCAGGGAAGCTTGCCTCCGGTCCACTCACCTCTCATTCTCCATTGGGCAAACCTGAGTGTTTTCCACCCAGGCAAAATTGCCAGAGAGAGAAGCAAATTTGTGAAAATGCATTTCAAGCTTCTGCACTATCATTTTGGCTAATATCCTATGGCCAAATCAAGTCATGTGACAGAGCCAGGGGCAGGAAATTATGCCTCCCACCCGCTGTCTGGGGCAAGGGGCACTGCAAAATTATAAGATAAAAGGTGGGAATATGGGGTGGGTGAAGAATTGGGGCTATGGTTGCAATCTATACTACACCCTAGGAAACTTCCTTAAAATTTCATGAGTTATTTTCTTTAGGTAAAAAATATAAGAGAGTCATTTATTTAAGTGAAGCAAAGCTTATCACTGTGTAGCCTAAGTATACTCAAATAAAACTGTAGTCCTGTACCCCAAATTGGTACATGTATGTCTATGTTTAATTTAGAAAAACCATTTAAGCTGAAGTTATATGTATATATACAGATATATACATACATACACACATATACATATAGATGCACATGCATAAACATAAGTATATATCTGCATCATGCTATCTGGCTTATTAGATGAATTGACAAACAGCTCCCTAACTGAAGTTCTTGATAAGGGTATATTCAACTTTCTCCTTCTCCAGTATTGCTGGCTATCTTTGCAATTTGATTAATACACTATTACTAGGACTTTTTGACCCTTGCTCAAAATCTTTATAGATGCACTTTTCCTTTTGTCTTTCTTGATTGTCAGCTGGGATGTACTGAAGAGCAATTAATACAAACCAAACTCTTCCATCGTCATGGGTACACTTTACCCAATCTATCATTCCTGGGTGTGAGAGCAGGGAGGAGCCCATGTGCCTGGGAGTCAAACAGATTCCAAGTGTTTTCCACTGAGATATGTTGAGGTTTCCTTAACATTTGGAAACATAATGCAGGCATCTTATGTATATATGTGCGTGGAAATGAGAATATAATCTAAATGCTAGAAATTAGAATATAATCTAATGACAGACGCAAAGCTTTAAATATGTGGATGATATGGTGCTGAGTATAGAGGGAAAATTGACCCATTCCACCTCAGATGGATTGAAATACTGAAGCAGGTGACATATTATGACACTTGAAAGAGGGCTAGGAATTATCTGGTGAACCAAGAGGGGTGCATAAAATGTTTCAAGGGAATAAGCCTGTTTGTAAATTTGCAAGTTTTTTAACATGCTTAAACAACTGATGGAGGCAGGAACAGTGAATTACATTGTTATAAAACTATTTACTATACTTTCAGCCCTTTCACTATACTGATTTGTTTCTCAAATAGGTGAGAAAATTTTGCTTCCTGGCAGACTACCTCCAGTAAGAATCCCCCCAAGTTTTAGAAAATCATACAGGAAAAACTAGACATCCATTTCTCTAGGATGCTCAATATTTTAGGAGCCCCACAAAATCCATGATTTTCATATTTATATTCCCAAAGAGTATGGCATAGTCATGGTCTTACTTCTGGGTGTTATATGATAGTCAAGTACAATGGGCCTAATAAAAAGAAAAAAAAAAAAAAAACCCTCAAAATAATGAATAGGCAATTGATGGGATGGTCCTTCCAAGATTACAACTTAATGACCTATTTTCATATCTCCAATGAAAAGGACTAAAATCATCACATCACATCACTAAAATCTATATTCTAAATAGTGAAATCATGAATGTAGTTTGTTGGTAGATGATATTTTCTGCAGAGCAATGAGTCTGAAATTCTGAGAGCAGGACTTTTTTCCACTTGTCTTTTAGATATCAGTATTATTCTAAACCAGAAGCAGATTTTGGAAGAAGTTGGAGTGTGGCTGTGCAATGTACAGCTGCAGCCCTCTTCCCTACAACTTTGACCAGATTATTTAAGTTTCAGAATCTGCCACTGAGATTGCTTGTTCCTGGGGAAGTAACAAGTTCATTGATGACTTTACTGAGTTTCAGAACATAGTCTTGTTTGGTCTCAATAATCTTCATGGCATTGATGAATCTACAGGTAAGAGCCTTATAAAGATCACTTAATTGTGCTGAATAAATAGAGGAATAAATAAAGATCAATTCAGAGAGAAACATTACAACACATACTTAAAAAAAGTTATGGTTTCCTATGTGTATCCATTCCAATCTTTAAGCAACAATCACTGTTGATATGTGGTAGGAACATTTCATGGGCACACATTTTGGTCGTCCCACTCACGGCATGTCTTTTGTTATGGGTTCCTTACTGAACCTTGAGCCAGCAGACTATCTGTAGTAAATTTTTTTTGTCCCAACACTCACATTTATTCCTCATTTTGGTCACCAGCATCTTTTTTTTTTTTTTTTAACCTTCTAAACGACTCTTAAATTAAAAAAAAATAAGGAGTCTCAAAAGAAAACTTGCCACAATGAATGGAAAAACTAGCAATTGCCTTATCTGAACTTCTTCCATCCAACTCTATTAGTCTTAGAAGAAGTCTTTTGTTTTAGCACTTTAACTGCTGGGTTTCCTAGCATAGTGAAAAACAGGATTCTAAAATTGCAAGTTTGAAAATTACCACATCATCTTCATTTTTCAGATATATACCTACCCACTGAAGCAAACTTAAAACATAATTTTTTAAATTAGTGTTTTTCAAAGCAAGATATTTGAATCTGAAAGGTATAAACAAAGCAAACTAAACATGAATAAATTAAATATATGTTTTGGGAAAAATATTTGCATTCATTAGAATAACAAATAAATTAAATTATTTTCGGGACCTCATGTAATTGGAGTTTCTTCTTGCTCCTGCAATGGTTTCCAGTGCCATGGTCTCCTTTATTAGACTGCTTTAAATCACCCAGGGAGTAGCAGACCAAGACTTCCTCCATCTGTGCTTCCTCCAGGCACTGCCCTCTTTCTTGTCCCCATCCTATCAGCAGAAAGATCCTATAGAAACTGGAGAAGGGCTGGGCACTTCTTTCACTTCATCCCACACTCTACTGGTTCAAAACAGTCATATTGCCGTCCACCTGGATGCAAGGAGTCTGGGAAGTTAAGTTCTTGCCTGTTGCATAATTCTAGAACATGAAAAGAGAAGCAAGAATTTTCGTGATCACATAGACATCTCTGCCAAATTAGCACATATAATAGCATACTGGGCCTGGATCATAGAACCTGGTACTTTCCTCTTAGAATATAAAGAGTGAGCAACTGAGTGGAGAGCTGAAAATTATTTGAAGCTTTGAAGTGTCAGAAACAAGATTTTATTACAAGTTTCAATTTTACTGAAATTTACTTTTGGTTTTAATATGTGGTTTTTGAGTTGCCTCCAAAGGTAAAAGAAAAAAAGGGGGGAGACTCAAATGTTCAAAACTCCTAGTGAAAGAAAAGGAGACTTTGTTTCGATTCTAGAAACCTAATGATTATTCTCAAGGCCAAATCTTAACCATAGTCCCATTGACCCTCAGGTTCAGTCATGGTGCAAAAGGTTTTGGCATTTTCAATAAAGCAGAGAGTAAGGAAAACTGACGCATTGAAAACAAAGTGCTAATAAAAAAATTACTGGTATTCACTGAGAACTTTTAGATTATCTTCAGTAGACATTAAAATGCATTCACATGAAATCAGTGTATCATTTAGCTTCTTTTTAGTCTTCAGAAGCGTTTTGGTTTCACTTTTCACACAGAGCTGACCTAATTTAATTGAATTTAATACTAAAATAAATGAACATTTTCAGGCTTTAAGTTAGAGTTAGCTCTTTATTATTTTTTTTGATGATGGTAAGAATTAGTGTGGAGTGTTGCATTTTTAATTATGTAAAATTCTCAATCACATCTTAATCTTTAGTGGCAGCAGATTTTGATCCTTGAATACACATATGCTAGCAGTAGAGGATTCATATGAAAATCTCAAAATCATATCAACTAATAAATACGTAGTAGAAATTAAACCTTGTCTAAATTTTATATTTCTCATGGGTGATATTGAAGTGAAGATTGACTGTAGGTTCAAACGTGGATAGAACTGGATTATTCATATTTCTATAACTCAAAGTGCTTTAAAAATGTATTAACTTTAAAATCTGATAATATAGTATATTAAATGAAAATATATAATGTGTTAAGTGATTGACATGAGGAAGGGAAATCATTTATTAACTAGGTACCACGTGTGAGAAATTGTGCCTGGTACTTCTATTATTATTATTATATTTAAATATCACTAGAAACCTGAGAGGAAAGTGTTGTTGTCCATATTTTATGGATAAAGAAACAGACTTAGAGACGTTAAATACTTTACTAGCTGGAAGTAATCAGGCTTGGATTTGCGCTAAGACTGTATAAATATAAAATCCATACTCTCAAACCTTATCAAAACACCTTGTACACTGAAATTTGAAGTCACAAATTGTGTTTGAAATCTGGTGTCAGCATCTCACTGTTATTGTTTTTGGCATCCTTGGATATGTGACAGACTGAAATTTAGTCAAATCTGAAAATTTTCAACAAATTTTCATTTCATACATTCATTCCAAAATATGTTATTCACAAACTACACATGTAATGATTTAAAAAAAAAAAAAGATTTGCCCTATTGATGGACATCGTTTATTGTTTTAAGCTATTTCTAATAATGCAACAACGCTTCGAGTGCGTTGTAGGAGAGCGCAGCCCGGCATGGCGCCCCTAGCAGCTGGCACCCGCCTTCAGATGCATACAGGTAGACTATGCACATGTACTCTGCTGTGACAACACTGTCCTTATACCTTTTTTTGGGTCAAGTATATATCCATCCTGCCTAGCCCCGAGTTTTTGGAGCACCACATAATTTGGCATAGTTTATGATGATTTTATCAAAAAATTCCTAGAAAGGAAATGAAATAAAATTTAAGGGTCAGATATTGCAAAATGACCCCCAAAATATTTGCAGGAGTTTACAATTTTGTCATAAAACTACACATTCCTGTTATCCCCAAACCACCATCACACAGAAATTTTTTATAATTTATTTTAGTTTGTCATGTGGAAAATGTTACTTTACTGTAGAACAGATTTGCAGTTCTTTAAGTGTTTCTGTACTTTTTTGACTAGTTACTTGGATTTCTTACTGATTTTTATAGACGATCTGGTAAATAAGTTTTAAATTTAACAAACGTGTGTAATTGCCATGTGATGAACAAATACTATTTGCATGACAAATACATAGAATTTTGTTTAAAATAAACATTTTAACAATTGTGTATAAATTTAAATTTATATGTAGTGATTTTGTATCTTTTTCAGAGTCATCATCTTTGGGATTATGGACATTTTCAATAGCATCAACACTGCAAGGAAGTGATTTCTAAAGAATTTTTATACAGTTATTGAATTCATTCCTTGATGCTGAAAAAAATTAATGAATTAAAAATTAGCAAACCTAAGTTGTTGAGATGGTAATTTCAAAAAGCAAATATCATCCTAATCATATAATTTCCTGTATCTGGTGTTTTCGACTTATGCATGTTTAATAGAATTTTGTCAGTGCATTCCAAACTTTTAAATTCAAATTAATGCTGTGATTATTGCTCCATTAATTATTCTTGATTATTTAAAATTCATCAGTATTTACAATGGTATTTCACTAAGCTACCATAAAGCCCCAAGAAATTAATAGAGGCATTAAACTTGGCGTAGTTCTTTTGTTGTTATCTTATGTAGCCTAATTTCATGAAATTTAGAACAAAATATCTTTATGATTGCAATCCAGAATTAAAAAAAAATAAAGACAGTAATTTGAAAATTTTAAAACTCATATAAACCTGAACTGACAAAATAGAATGCATTAATTGATTTTTCAAACGTGTGTGTGTGTACTTTGACTGACCACATGTTCTACAACAATTACATTATAACATTCCCCATACTTGATAATGAACCCTTAAGGGACAGGTCTGTCAAGGCAGCTCTGTTTCAGGGGAAGAAAGCACTGGCCAGACGGTGGTCATTTCCAGAGCCGGCATGAAACTCTCACGTAAAGGTCTTCCCAGGGGCTCATCCACAGACCAAACCTACCCAATAACTAGTGGTAAAGGAAATGGGATAAATATGGTTTGCAAAACATGGGTACTGGAGTGAAAAAGGAGTACTTTAAATCTCATATTCTATCATTTCCCAGCTGAGTGAACTTAGGCAATTTTTCTGGCCCTCTCCTTGCTTCAGTTCACTTATTGTTAAACGCAAGGTAATAAAACCTATTTTGCAGGATTACTTTGAGGAATCGATAAAACATGACTATAGTATAAAGTGACTAGTGACTAACACCTTACCCAACACGGATTAGGTATCAAAAAGATAGCAAACGTCACAATAATTATGCCCCGAGTTGGACATGTGCTCTGTTGGAGGAGCAGTAAAAATATTTGTGAGAGCCAAGGCCATGAATACGTTTCTGCTGAACCCAAAACACACAGGATTTTTGGGCAGCAGGAGACAACAAAGGCTGTGTAGTAAACAACCTCCCAAAATCTCCTCTCTAAACCAGGTGAAATGACTATACATATAGAAAATGTCCACACAAAACGAAACCCTCAAACTTACTTGAAGACATAGAAAGTGAAAGGGCAAGATACCTCATGGTAAAAAAAGAAAAATCAACAAATACCAGTGCCCAGAGCCACAGGCTTCCACCCCAGCCCAGCAAGTAATGGTAAACCAAAGGGCCTGAAAAGAGAGGGGAAGGAAACTAGCACAGTGGTCTGAAGATGGGAGGGAGTGACCACCACAAAGATTAAATCCAACCTTCTTCTGAAAAGACTAAAAAGCAACAGGGCAGATCAGAACTTGTGGGAGCAAACTGCAAGGCAGGGCTTTTAAAGTCTGAGTGTGTCTTAAAGGATCAGGTGTCATTAAAACAGCCAGGGCTGTGATTTGAAAAGGACAGCCTCCATTTAAAGAGCAAGCCTGATTTAAAAGGACAGGCCCAATTTAAAGAGACAGTCTTCCAAATGCATAGCTTCTATGAGAGAAAAAAGTAAAATGGAAGGAAGATAAGCCCTTGGGTAATTGGGTGGTGGAGAAAAAAAGAAGAAAGGAAAGGGAAGGAGATTCAGTGACCCTTGAGACAAAAGAGAATCCCTACATAGGAGGATTCACACCCCTCCTCCATCCACAAAACAAATAAACAAGCAAGCAAACAAATGTAAAACAACTCAAGTATCTGGACTAAACCATTTTGACAGAAACAATATCATATATAGGAATCCTGTAAAACACTACAATGTAATAAAAATGAACCAGAAGAAAACAAAATCAATAATGAACAACTGCAGAAAATCAGGAAATAAAATTTCACACACATGAACTGAGGAAAATTTCCCCCAGAAAAAAACCTGTGAAGCAGAAGTAAACTGCAAGTTTATTCTTTCAAGAGAATTAAATATACTCAAACAAGAACGTGAGGATATGAAAAACCAACATGAATCAAATGTACAGAAATAGATATGGGTTAAAAGAGTTGGGAATAATGAAAAATGAGTTTATGAAACTCAGGAAAGAAATGGATGGAAAAAACAAAATCATTTCAGAAATGAAGAATAAAATGCCAAGGGGAAGTAGATTGAAATGAAATTTTAGTAATTTACAATAAGATAAGAAAACAACCAAGAACTGATACCTAGTCAAGAACAAATAGACCTGAATACAATGATTAGACCCAAACACATATGGAAACTTAGTATATAACAAAGATTTGCAATCTAAAATCACTGATGTAAAGAGTGACTTCTCAGTAAATGGTGCTGGGATAACTGAATAGCCAGTGGAAAAAATATGAAATTAGATATTTATTTCACAATTTAAATGAAAACAAATGGAATGGCTTAGGGATCTAATTGTGAAAAATGAAACCGCAAAAAATAACAATATGATTGAATTCCTCTTTAACTTTGGAGTAGGCTTAAAAATAATTGATTTGTCGACATAACAACAAGAAAATTTCCACAACAAAACCAGCATAAGCAAAGTCAGAATACAATTTATCTGGAACAAAATATTTATAGTATATACCATAGGCAAATATATAACTCTAATACATAAAGCTCTCTTTAAAATTGAGGCATTAGTGCCTAAAAACCCTATAGAAAAAATGGAAAAAGAACAAACAATTAACCAAAATATGTAAAATTGATATCTAAAAGATGCCAAAGGAATATTTAAAAAAATGGTCCTTATGGGAAAAAATGTAAACTCACTCATAATTAGAGAAACCTAAATTAAAAAAAAAAAAACACTGAGACGCCATTTCTAACCTTACTGAAAAGCAAAAATTAAAATATGTGATAACCATTCTGTTTGTAAGGCTGTGGGGAAAAAGGTGCTATCATATATTGCTGGTGGGAAAGAAAATTGATATAAATCTTTAAGAAGTAATGTTGGCAACACTTAACAAAGCTACATGTGCATTTATTTTTTGACTCAGCAATTGCACTTCCAGGAGTTTACTCTGAAGATGTATCTCCAGAAATGCAAAATATATATGACTATATAATTACAAGTTTATGTGCTGTACTATTTTTTTTGGAACTGCAAAATATTGGGAACAATCTAAACACCAAAACATAGGAGGATGGTTGACTTTTAAAAAATAGATTTGCTATGCAACTGAAAAAAAAAAGAATGCAGAAGCTAGCTATGAACTTATATAGAGAGATTTCCAGGACACACTGCTAGGAGAAAAACGTGCTTATTGAGAGAGAAGAGAAAATTCCCTTAACTGGGTGAGTGATATCAACATCTTCAGTAAAATCACATTGACATTAAGAAACCCCTGATGTGATGCAATAAGAAGAACACAGCTCTTTTCTGTGGCATTCTTGCCAAAAATGCAAAATTTCGGTCAATAAAGTTCTTCTTTATATATCTGGGCCTCATGCTCCCTCATCTGTTCCTCTTTGAGCATTTTCTTCATTTTTCTGTGGTTATCTGAAGGCAGGATTTCAGTACTACATTTGCATACAACTATCATTGCTGCCCCTAAAATATATTCTAAGCATCAGAATCTATATTACTTTATATGGCTAAGGAATGCAGCTTATATGACTAACTCAACCATGTTAAAATGTAAATTTATAAGAGAGAGATTCTGTTTATCTGAAAGCAAGCCGTGGAGGTTTTCTCTTATGTCAGTTGTATTCCTAATCCAATCAGCTGTGAGACTTAGTTTAGAGACCATTCCACTGCAGGCAAATCACGGAGAGGTAGCAGACAGGGACTATTAAACTGAAAGTTTGTCTAAATATTCACAAGCGGGCTCCATTATATATATATAATTTTTCCTCTTTTTAAGTAAAAACAGAAAAATCAGTGCCGGGCAACTCTTTGAGGAATACTTCTCATAGTCTGCTCCTTTCAAATTAGCACTATGTTTTGGGAGTTTATCAAATTCTTAAGGAGAAAATAATTCAGAGGCTAAAAATCTCACAGAAATGAATCTTTGGGATTAAATATCATTGGCCACACAGTAAGCATTCTTCAGTCCCCATTATTCTTCCCTGCAGGGTTTTCCTTCTTAATACTCGAATAATTATTAGCAGGAAATCCAGTTTCATAAGATATTCTCCTCTACAACCATTTTGAGGTGTCTGGAGAAATACTTACATGTTCCACAAATATGCCTAGGCTGTTTCTTATACTGAAATCTAGGCACTGTTCTGAGATACTCTACTCGTTGCCATTTGTAAGCAGCTATTATCTGTTATTTCTCCTCTCCCTCAAACACTTATTAAATTTAGACACAGATCTTTCTTTTAATGCCCCCAAAGTACAAGTAGAAACCAACTTTAACTTTTAATAACACTTTACTGAAATATGTTGGTAAGGGAGATAAATGCAAAGATACGAGTCTAAACTGAACATCAAGTATCATGGTTCCTAGGGCTCAGAGGCCATGTTCCTTTTCCAGGATTCCCTGCTTGCTGCTACACTCCTGCAGTCCACAATGTGCACCATTTTGTAAATGCCAATGTGAACCCTCCCAAAGGGAATAGCTTTCAGCATGCTCTTGAGACCCAGAGCAATGCCTAGTGTGCGCTCTCAGGATCAATAAAAGAAAAAAAATCCCTTCACTCAGAACCATCACCCAGGCACCATATCAACTATTAGTAGAGATTCTACTTGGATAAACATGAAGGTACATTTTTATCTTCTGCTGAGCAGTTTAGCTTCTCACAGTGTCAGCCTCTCCATCCACAGGTATTTATACCTTTGCAATAACCAAAATTTTCATTGAAGTGTTTTTTTTTTTTTTTTTCTCAAAACAAGTAAGCTATCTTGTTTTGAGCCAAAGATGGCTGTAGAAAAGTTACCTTTTAGAGAGACTTCGAATAGAGAGATTAGATCAGATGATAGGAAATAAAAGAAACAGGAGGAGGAAAGTAAGGGTTCTACAGGTAGAAAATACAATAAAAACTCAGAGACACCATCTACTTCCCTGCACCATGACCAGTAAAAGAATACCACTAGTTGAAGAAACTGAACCTCACTATAAAAACAAAAGAGTATATTATTGAACCAGTACACTTAGCAAAACCCTGGGTCTGATTAAAGCAGTTTTCAAGTTTTTTTGTCTCTCCTTCCATCTGGAGGAGGAATCTATGTCCTTTCTGCTTCGCTCAGGGAAGGCTTAGTGACTGCTTTGATGGATAGAATGTTGTAGAAGAGACATTATCAGCTGCCCTGCTGGGTCTTAAAGGACTGGCAGCTTCTACTTCCTGAGACAACAGTAAGAAATGTAGGTGTAGCCCTCTGTAGTACACCCGCAATCTATATCTCAGATTGTGTACTGTTTTTCTTGTTTCTTAATAAATTCTACTCCCTTTCCTAAAAAAAAAAAAAAAAAAAAAATGTGGCTGCCATATTGGAAAGGCCTGTGGAGATGCTGTGTGACTCCATGGCAAGGCAGAGTACACAGCTGAGCCTGGCATTCCAGTGCTCACCTCCAATGTGCCACACATATTAGTAAAACCTTCTTGGCTCTCCAGATTGACTCAGCCTTTAGTGAAATTTCATAGAGTGACTCCAGTTGATGCCACAAGGAACTGCAGAATTGTCCAGCCTAGTCTTGTCTGAAATCCTCTTGCACAGATTATGAGCCTAACAAAATGATTGTTGTTTTAAACTATATTAGTCAGGATTCTCTAGAGAAATAGAACTGAAAGGAGATATCTGTAAATAAGAGATTTTTAAAAGAATTTTCTCATGTGACTCTGAGGATAAGCAAATCCAAATTCCATAGGGCAGGCTGCAAGCTGGGAACTCTACTGAAGGTTTTTGATGAATTCCCCAGGAGAATCTAGCTGACTGAGGTAGAGATAGAAATTCTGTCTTCTGACTGCTGAAATCATCACTTCTCCTTTTAAAGCCTTCAACTGAGTGGAACCACTAAGTTTGAGGTGACTTGTTATATACTTTAAAAAATTCTTCAGGGCTGTAGGCAACAGCCCAATCACTTAGAAACAAATGAAAATCAGGGTGGCATCAAACTTATGAAGAGTCAAGTAGGAAATGATGCAACAGCAGTGTAGAGCTTTCAAGAAACTTAAGATGGTGTGAGAAATATACTTTATATTCAGCCAAGCTTAACCTTCAGATCAAAGGGTTATAGAAAAACAGTTGTAAACATGCAAGAACTAGGGTATAAAATATTCTCAAGCCTTTTCTAAATACCAGAAAATATA
The DNA here is from genome assembly GCA_026826555.1 of Tolypeutes matacus. Taxonomy (NCBI): domain Eukaryota; kingdom Metazoa; phylum Chordata; class Mammalia; order Cingulata; family Chlamyphoridae; genus Tolypeutes; species Tolypeutes matacus. Next base: position 4,276,398 of record JAKSZT010053888.1, on the reverse strand, counting down.
CATAAAGAGTGTGAGAGAGAGCCATCACAAGAGAAAGAATATGACAGAGTTAAGAACAAACATATGAGGAATATCAATAATGGTTAATGGACTTAACTCACTTATAAAATGAGAGAAGCTTTTCAAATGGACTCACAAAGCAAAATCTAACTCTGTGATGCATACAAGAGAAAGAGCTAAACTACTAGTGCATCCCAATACATGTCTACCGTGATGTAGCAAGCTGGATTTTCACTTCCATTGCTCTTCTTATGAACAATTGGCCATCAAGACCACCTCCCTTTTCTGAATTAACAATAATCTGATGATAATCTGCATGAAATTGTAATATTTAATACATTTATGGCATTTCAGAGTGTCCAAAGTGATCTCATTCTTTTGGCAAATTATTTATATAGCACCTGCTAATAGTCCAAACACTGGGATGTGCACTGAGTAGAAGAACAAATACGTTTGTTTCTAGATTGCCTGTAGGGTAGATGTATTTGCAAACAAATATACGCAGTTCAATGATATCATTAATAACATATGGAAGTACAAAAAGCTACATACATTGGAGTGCGGCTCAGGCAAATGAAAATTGATTTCATTAACTCTATTTAGCTATTCTGTTTTTGGTAATGTAATTTAAAGATGTAAAAACACCCCTGTTAAAGAAACCTTTTGCAGCAACTTCATTGAATAAATAAAATAAAATAAAAAACAATAAAATAATGGTTAATAAATTACATATCCATATTATTGAACCATATACAGCTATTTTTAATATGAACTAAAATTAGATAGATGGATAGATATAGATAGATCAATCTAAAAGGGGAAGGATATGTTTACAAATAAATTAGTGAAAACCAAAATCAAGTAATGTGAACAATATGATACATTTTAACAGAAATGATAAAATCCTTAAACAGCATGTTTGTATGAAAACAAAGTATGTCACACAAACTCCCCATTCAACCTTTAGAGTACAAGCTGATTTCCTTGTTTATGTCTGTAAAAACTGTTTACCAACACTTAAAGCCCAATATTGTATCAGCTTTTGTAAGTAATGTGTTTCATTGTTGCAACAAAACTTTTGGTGTCCCGAATAAAATGCTATAATCTGCAAACTTGACTCGGATTAGTCTTTTGACAATCTCCTTGTCTAAAATAAGCATATATCCCTTTGGAGGGCGGGATAAGCCCCAAATCACCGTAGGTGGCAAGAGTGTGCCTTTTCTGATGATATCCCCATTATGCTGGAATCAACCACAGAAAGGAAGGATATTGCAGAGAGATAATATTTATGGTGTATGAAGAAAAGCAGTTATTATTAATACTGTTAATATGTTGAAGAGGTTGTTTCTGATGTAAAGATATCTATCATAAAAGAAAAAAACCCACAGATCCAGAAACATGGGGTTAAAGCTTAAGTAGCAGCTTTGGGCAATATTGAAAAATTTATCAGAAATTTCCCTAAGGATCATAAAAAACACGAATATGCTGCTGTTATAAACCACACTGTCTTAAGGCAAAAATGGATCAAAGTTGTAGATATATTATTTTAAAAAGTGGAAATACTTTAACTGGAATTTGTAAAGCACTAGTCAAATTCAAAACGGAATAAATAGAAGCAAAATATTGATAACTAGGTATATTTTTCTTTTAATGTTGTTTATTCTAAATTGTAAAATGTGAAATTTCTTTAAAATATTCCATTAGGTATATATCTTTGGTAATTAATAGTTTATTTTATTAAACCAAATGTAATTTGTTAACATGGTAAAATAGACTTTTCCCATTCCCTATGCTTTTAAAGCAATATTTTCTATACAAGCTACTGCCATTAGACATTTTCATAGTTAGACTGATAAAATCTCTACCAAAAAAATAAAACAAAACAAACAAAACTATTTCAGAAGATTCAAAAGTTTGGGGACAAATAGATTCCTTTTTACAAAAGTAGTAGTTTTGGTTTATGTTTTGCTTTCTCTTGTTGGATTCTAGGTTGAATCAATTCTTCATGGGAAGGTCATGAATTTGATGTTTGACTGTTACACTGAATTCACCAGCCCACCAACTGTCCACACCAATGCAGAGATAATCCCCAGATTCGTGCCCACAGTCTTTCCTTTTTCTGGGGTCAGCCAGTCTGCCTAGAAGAGAGAGCATGCAGTGTTGGGGTTAGTAGGCTAATTTCTAACCTGTATGTCACTGAAACTTAGTTAGAAACATTATGTTTGCAAGAATGCACAAAACATTTACTTTCTGAATAAATGTATCTGCCTTCCCATCGCTGTCTTTTCTTCATTTTATGAAATTTCCCTCCATCTCCCAGCCAAATTCTTTTCCTTTCTTTAACATTTTTATAGTGATCTACTTTCTTATCTAGGCCTTATTTTTTTCTTTAACTTTGTCTCTTCTACTTAGTAGCTCCTCCAGTGTTCACCTTCAAAGTTAGAAAGTGAATATTCATGTATATTAAAGGAGATCTTAGAGTCAGTTTACCCAAAATCAAATCCCTTTTCCTTTGTTTACTTTTGGCCAGGCCCTGTATGAATAACTTAATTTCTATAATTCTCAGCTTTCTAATCTACAAGGTGGAAGTGTCATTACTAATTAACTCATAGAGTTGGAGAGATTGTGAAACAAAGATGGTCATGCAAAGTGCTCAGAAACTATGAGCTGTTATGCAAGCATTTTGCTTTTTTCCATCCTGTCACTTTGCACATTGAATTGCTGTGTCTGTTGTCCCTTCTACCTTCCTCTCTGCTTATCCTGTCAGGGCTTGTGATTCTCTGCCCATCTCTCTTCCCCATCAACCTTTGATTCCTGTATATTTCCATACTTGGCTTATACTTGCTATTCTTGCTGTTTTCTCTCCTCTAGCTCTCACCTAAGCAATGTTGTTATCTTCACCTGCCCCTCCAGAGTCTCATCGTCTTGATGTCCCGTTATTACTCACATGTTGGCTACATTTCCTTCTTTCCTAACTGCTCTCTAGGGCAATACTCGCCTTACTTCTTCCTTGTTCCCTTCTCCTACACTCTATTATCTGTCCTTTCTCAAGTTCTTCCTGCCTGTTTCCTATAAACATATTTCGTTTCTCTTCTGACCTGCCATCTATCAACATATTATTTAAAAAAAAACAAAACAAAACTGTGAAGTGTTAATGCATGGGCATTTCCCAAGTGACTTTTCTTTAGATTGATATTCCAGCTTGTCAGGAGTAGTATCTGTGCCTGACAGGTATGAAACTCTCTGTTATTCTGTTGAGGCTGAGGGAAGGCAGGTCCAGTACTATGGTTGGAACTGGATGAAATCCCTGCATGACTAATACCTTGTTCTGGAAGACATTGATTCTGGAAGAAATAAACTTAGAAAATAAATTAAGTTTACCAAGACTTTTAACATGTTCAATATCTTTCTGCATATGATTTAAAATAGAATAGATATTGTTATATTTATAAGGTATATAGGTACAGCACTTAATACTAATCAATACACTAATCAATGCACAAGTTCCTCTTTGAGCTGCAGTTAAAAGATCTAAGCTCTAGGTTTGCATACCAGACATATTGTCTCTCCATGTGAGCAGGCCGTAATGCCAATTCTGTTTGTTTAGGTTCTACTCACGTTACTCTGGTAATTATTGCTCCACTGAGTATGTCGTTCATGCTGCAGCACTCTTGGTCCTAGGGAGACTCTAGTGTTCCACTGGCCTGGTGCACAGCACCTTTTGAAGAAGGAAGTCATGGTATTTTTTTTTTTTATATTCCAACCAATCAACACTTTGCATTCCTTTCTTGGTAATAATAAGGTAGAGATGTGAAAGTTACTAAAAAGCATGATCCCTTGAGGAAATGTGGAATATGCATCAAATTCTGAAAAATGTTAGTAAGACATGGCCTTATTGATTTCTGTCTCTTTGTTGTTTGACCTTAATATTAACTATAACACAAAACTACGGGTCCTTTCCTTGGGTATTTGTATTCCTTATGGTGGGGGATGACTATTAATCCAAAAGAAACTCTGATTGTTGGGATTTCAGCAACATAACTGCATACATGAAGCAATTTCATACAAAATTCAGCAGAGCCTTTGGTAAGATTTGTCAATTCTTAAGATCCCTTTTAAATTTCACTTAATGTCAAGACCAGAGTTCATGTCAGACGTGTCTTAATGCTAGTTCCACATTAGCAGGGTCTGAGTTAAAGGCTTGTATGTAGGAACTATATTTGAGAATGCAATCCCAGGGATACAGAGCTACAGAGTAGAGGAGAAGGGCGAAAAAAAGGGAGGAGGAAAAGCTAATGCGAAGAGGAATAATTGGGTTGCCTCCACTAGCACATGGGTGCTTAATGTCATGTAACTTAAGAAGAACGTAAAGAAAGGTATCTCAGAACCATTGGTGTTCAGGGATGGAGGTAAGAATCATTATCCATCTTATCTCATCATCCATTGGTCAAAGGTGGCCCAAGGGGTAACAGTTATCCTGCAACTCTGATTGCACAGGCCTGAGTGCCGTGCAGTTTCCTACAGGTGTCCCATATAGCAGCAGAGGCACAGAAGCCCCTGACAGTAGGTATAAGTAAAAGGAACGGCTGAAATGAAACTGTCAAGTTGCACCTCCACTAAGCAGGTCAAATCTTGTATGTGATGGCTGTAGCAGCAGTGGCTGCAGTCAGAAAGAAGAGCCAGAAGGATTCAAAATTGGTGAAATAAAGGTGCCTGATTCAGAACCTCTGGACCTTGACCTGAATTGTGGGTTGTGATTGCAAATATGGAGTTCATGTGCTCATGCAGGCCCAGCCCTTCCCTGTATGGATATACTGTGTGTTTTATTGAATGACAATGAGTTCTCAGAAAACTCTTTCTCAGAAGGATCTGCCCATGCCTCAAATTTCATTTAACCAGCTATTTATTGTGCAGTGACCTTATTCCTGGTACTCTATCAGCCTACAGGGGTAAACAAGGTAAAAGGTCCTTCTCTTTGATATACTGAACAAAGGATTACTTGAAATTCTTACTTTGTGCTGTAATGTATTTCTTATTATAACATGGAGGAAACTCTGTTATTGTAGCACAAAAACAAAGTAGACAATATGTGAAATATGGATGTGACTGAGTTCCAATAAAACTTTATTTACAAGAACTGAGAGAAGGCCAGATTGGGCCTATAGTTTGCTGACCTGTGCATTAAAGTCTTTAGATAAGGTGGACAATACTGATTTTAAGCATTCAGCAAGGCCTATTTAGTGATTTTTTTTATTGCATCATTCTAGATTCAATAGAACACTTCATTTCTTATTTTTCATTTCTCTTGGAAAAGGGACATTACTTCCTTCTTTCATTTTTAAATTATATATCCAGTTAATAAACACCTATTAAGAATAAAACGTATGTATTTATCATGGGGAATACAACAATTTTAAAAAACCAGCTGATATTCACAGGAAAAAATCTTGAGAAAATTATGAGTAAAGGGTTATAGAAGTTTAGCAAAGGTAGCTCTAGGGTTGGGATGGTAGTAGAGTCAGGTAGTAGAGATGGCATGACAGATGGAACACAGCTCTATTTGCACACAGAGCTTCTGTTCCCACATAACTTGTTTATCCAAAAGTTCCAAAGCAGTTGGAAAGGGATTGAGGAAAGAGGGAAGAAGTGATAGGCACATTGTGAGGGAGCACTCCTTCCTATGCACTCAGTTGAGTTTCAGGCATGAGTGGTATCTTGGTAAGATATCAGTCCAGATTTCTGTTTTTCCACACAACTTCCAGGACCCAAGCACATTGCCTTGCATGTAACAGGTCTACATTCAGTGGATTTGATTACATTTATTAGCAATAAATAAATGTAATCATTTATTGCTAATAAATTGATTAGCAAATGAGAATGCATCCTGAATAGACTGGTGGCAGGGGTGGTGGTGGAAAGTAGCTCAGTTACTCTGGAGATGGTAGCTTTAAAATTTTTTTTGATTGTCCCATGGAGAATGCATACATCCAACCCTTCTTATTGCCCTCCATGCCTATTAACTCGTCCTGTTAGATACAACTTTTGCAATCCTCAGTTTTACATATTTAAAATAAAACTTGATTTGTGTGGTGCTTGTACTGAGAAAAGAAGTACTAGGAAACAATTCTCCATGAATAGTTTTATGTTTCTACTCAATCTGCCCTTTCTGAGCAGAGACAGTTGGTGGGCTCATTAAAGGATGATCGAATGGCCAACATGCTATGGGAGCTAGTCATAGTGTGTTATTCCAGGGGGTTAGAGTCTTTCCTCTCCTTGAGTCATTTGCCTACATTATAAGATAAATATTTTCTCCTACCACCTTCCAGATCAAAGTTCTCCTTCTCTCCCTGCTCCCCCCATGCACTTTCTCTCAGGAGGGGGAGCTGAAGTGTCATCTGCTCTATGTAAGTTCCAAGAGTCATAATTTCAGAGTTCTTCTCCCCAACCTTACTTCATGTCCAGGTGAAGGTCTGGTTTTCATTGTAATGTCTTGTGAAAATTGAAGTATGAGTAACTGGCCCTGCGATGTTTCATGAGTAATAAATAGTATCTCCTTTGTTTCAGAGGCATCTTGTTACTTGTCAAAAACATATATGTGTATGAAACAGATTCTGGATACAAAATAGGGATACTATAAAGGACACGGTCTGCTGGAAGAGAAATATATAGACCAAATGGGTTAATATGAACCAACAGCAGACATGCTGACCTAAGTGCATGGACAATCAGGCAATATGTGATACTCTACTTTGTTTCTCTATAATGAAAGAAGATGTTTGAAGGCCGAGTATTGAGAGGTAGGGTTAAAGCAAGTCGCCTGAATGGAGTTTTTTATTTTTGCTCTCTCTTCCAGGTGGGGCAAGAAAGTGTCTAGGAATTCCCAACATTAGTATTGGGTTTTATGCATAGTGAGAGCAATAGAAGTTCATTTGTGTGTTACTTTTTCCTCCAAGCAAGAGGGGAAAGGATCCAGGAGTTCTAACAACTGGTAGAAGGTTTTGTTTGGGCCAAAAATGTTAGAAATTTGTTTCTTGCTCTTTCCTCCAGATAGTAAGAGAAAGGGTGAAGTATGTCCCAAAGCTAATGTAGGATTGGGTTTGATAAGGCATAACATTTTAGCAGTTGAGCAGCTGCTAGTTTGCTTGAAATTGAAGGTAAATGTGTCTTGCTTACTTGTGTAGAGTCACTTTTTCTGTATCCCCCTGATCCCTTGCTTCCCTTCTACCTTTACTTCCAACTGCTCTAAGAATTAGAAGTGGGGCACAAATCTTCCTGTCCCTAAAAGGGACCAATGACCCTACATATTCAGCTGAATATGTTGAAGAACTGCAAAAGCAGGGAGGAATTCAACTCTTTATAGCTCTGTTGGATACTTTGCAGTATCATATGGAAATGGGATGTTGGGTGCAGGGGTGGCCAAAGCTAAGGACTGAAGAGTAGAAGCAACAGTGCCATGTATGGGGACATAAAGACCTTCTGAGCCAGGGCACTCCCCGGTCACTGGGAAGTGCATGGATAAGGAGCCAGAGTGGGAAATAACCTCTCCAGCCGCTCCAGTTTTCTTCCTGACATAGCCAAGCCCACCTGCCACTTCCTGCAACCCCTATCCACCAGCTGGGAAGTCATACCATCTCCTGGCAGCCGTGGTTGTATATCCCTTGAAATGCTGAGTTCAGCTGATAGGTTTGAACAAAATTTGCAGTGAAGAAAGAAATATTAAAGTAACCATGTGAATATTAAAGTAACCAAGCCAAAGTAACCCTTTGGCTTGATTCCATGTACTCTTTTTGTTGCTTATGAATTAAATTGTTATATGCTAGCAATTTTTCATCTTGTAAGTGCCAAAGGGGACCATCCTAATTACAGAGTACTGCAGCTGGGAAAGTCTGTTAGTGGGACAAACTACCCATCCATTTGCCACCTGAGGGTGGGTTGGGATTTAATGTGAGCACCTCTAATCTCTGATATTCTGGTAGTCAAGGAAAACTCGTGTCTCTTTGACTCTTTACCAAAGGAGGACTAGAGCCTTATTAGATATTTGGTTATAGGAGACAGAACAAGTCTCTATGACTGAAGATTTTTGTTCTGTGACTGGTGATTTGTCTCTTGGAGTCCCTGGCAAAAGAAGGCAACACACAAAGAAAGGAAGCCTCCAGATGAAGGTACATGTCTTGGTCTATGCAGCTGGGGTTTTGACAAAGCCATCAGCTATGTCCCTCTTGAAAATATTTTGGCTTGTTAAATGACCTACTGTCAAAACTGAATGCCTAATCCATAAAGGCTTGGCCATTCTCTGGCCTGAGATGTCCATTTTTGCTGTGGGTCAACTTGGATTCTGTGATGGACAGAATGAGATGGGTCCCAAGGCTTCACTTGCCCAATGGACAAGGTGAATTAAAGAATGCAGCTGTTGTGGCCCTGCAATCTCTCAGCTTTTCATGAGACAGGTGACAGCTATCTCTTTGGGAAAATTTTTTCTCCCGCTATACTGCTTGAAGCAAAGCCAAAGCCACTGATATTTTGGAGTCCTAGAATCAGAATGGTCCCTGGAAACGCCCTGGCTTACTGTGTTTTGCTAAGCTGAAGCCCAATGCCTCCACTGTTGCTCTTGTGCTTCCACTTTTGCAGACCTGAAAGTGGATGTGGTCACTCTGCTCAGTAGGCAGAGCTCACTCCCAGACTTCCCGCCATGAACTGTGCAACCAGATTGTGTTTGCTGATCAGACTGTCCAGATCACTAATGGAGATGCTTACTGTAAGGGATTGTTTTGGATGAGATTAACTGCAATAAAGCAGCTAAGCGAGCTGACTTTATCTCATGATGCACATTCTACCACTACATGCCGGTCCTGTGAATTCTGACAAAAGAGGTATTTGTGTCAAAGTGAGGGAGACCATACTGCCTTTACTGCCACCCCCAACCCCCCCTTAGCAGATGGACTACATTCAGCTTTTATCTCTGTCGGGTCTATTTGTGCTATCTCACCAGTGTTGACTTTTTCAGGTTACTAACTAGCTAGCTCCTGCCATAACTTTACAGGTCTCAGAAATAATCTGAATTTTGGGTTCAAATTTTTGAATCAGGTGAAATTTGATAATAATGTGCCTTTTAGGGCAGAAGTTACTAAAAATTGAGCTAATTGTTTGACTCTTCTTTCCTCACTCCTTCATGGCCCTCATACTTTGCCAAGGTTCGATCATTAAATGCAAGAATCCCACAAAAAGGATGATCTCTTCTGAGAGACTTCTTAGATAATCATCAGGAAGAATGGGGTCAGGGGCTATAGAGACCTATTATAAAAATCCACAATTCTTCCTGAGTGTGATGCATATTCCTGGGCATAAGGCATGTTTCCTTCTCCTAATAGCAATCCCAGGCCAGCCTAGTTGATACACCCTTCAGGTGGCTTCCTGGACAAAAGGGGGCTTGGGGATTCAGAATTAATTCAGGTTAAGTTTTATAAACATGTTTTTTTTTTTTTCCCCTCTTGTACCCAATCCTTTCAGATGAAAAGTCTGGGAGACAGCAGGGGATGATTGAGGGGAAAGGTGAAGTTCTTGCTACTGGAATAAGACACATTGCTTTTGTTGCAATGAATCCAGACACCTGGAGAGGAAAGAGCTTACCCAGGGGCATGTGGTGGGAGGGATGGCATAGTAGTGACTTGGTCTTTCAGAACTTTCTCAAAGGAAAATACCTTGGTGGTTCCAACACTGTTCCAAGTCTGTCATTCCTCTGTCCACAGGACAACAGGAATGGTCCCAGGTCCTATACCTTCCACACAAAGTACTTCTGGATGTCACCCCCTTCTCCATCTTCTGTCATCCTGTTGTCATGGACATTAGGGCAGATTGAACTTACTGCACTCAAGCTGCCTCTCTGAAAAGAAGGACTGAATTCCATTATTCCAAACAAAGTTAGAAGCCTAACCCTGGGAGAGCCTGTGACAACCCCATGAGGGGCCATGCAGGAAGGCCCCCAACCTGTACTGCTTGGCTGAGCTATGGCCCACCTTATGAGGGGGTGGGGGGACAATTGTAAACAACAAATGTTTCCAGGCACCATATGTGCACTCAGAATTATACTGTTTTAAATGCAGGCATTATCAGGCTTGCCTCTTGCACCTTAGGAGTTGTAGGAAACCTTTGAGTGTTTAAGGTAGATCATGGACCCACAGTTGCATACTCTGCAGGAAGTTTACCTATACGATTGGATGGAATCTGTTGGTGACATTACTTCAAGGGATCAATGATACCTCCATGAGGGCTGCCAGGTGAGCCTCAATTCACCTGCCAGGGTCTTTATGGATGATATCATTGCCCTGGATTTTGTCATTGCATTGAAGGCATAGTCTGTGCATATCACTAATCCATCCTGCTGTACCTGAACCAATGCCTTGGACCAGGTTAAAAGAACAATATAGAAGCAGAAGCGTAAGGAAGAAAGCTAGCTGGCTTTCTAAGGTTGACCCTGACAGTTTATTGGATTTGTTCAGGTCACTAGATCCAGGACCTGGGGGGCCATGGCTGATAGCAATAGTGCAGGCTGGCCTCATTTTTTTTGTCCGAGGTTCTCCTGACAATAGCCTTACATAAGCATTGCATAAGAAAAAATGGGAAAGAAACTGGTTCAGCCTTTGTTGATCAGATTCATCAGAATAGCCCATGGAGTGGCATATACACAGAAACTTTTCCAGAAACCAGGTGATGCAGATATGAGGGTTTGAATTTTTGGGGAGACAATTCCCTGTGAATATTTTTTTGTGTCTCTCCCTGGTATGGGGTTTCTGAGAAAGGAATGACATTGGGTGTCATTCAAGGATGATTAACTGGCAAACATGCCTTGGAAGTTAGAGGTGGTGTAGTGCTCCAGAGGGACTAAAGACTTATCATCGCTAGTGCCGTTTGCTTACATTTTAGGGTAGACACCTTCCCATGTCCTCCCCAGAGAAGACTGGTTTACATATTAGAATTAATATGTCGCTCCCTCTCCCCGCAAAGGGGAGTCTAAGCTGATGTATCTGCTGTCCTATATAAGCTCTGAGTCTCATCATTTTGGGTTTTCTTCTTTCAGGTGTAATCCCACTGCATGCACAGGTGAACATATGGCCAACATCGTTTCACCAATGGGATTTGGGAACCAGTGCTAAGAATTCTCTGTTAGTAATAAACAATCTGTTCTCTGTTCCAGAGGCCTCATATTTCCTGTCTTCTGTCCCTTATCCATTGCAATTTCCTTAAATTTACCTTAGAAACACAGAAATACTCCATATAGGCATGCAATAGTGCTATTACACAATTGTATTGAAAAAAAGGATTATCTAGGGACAACACTGTTATCTTCCAGGACACCAAGGAATTTATTCCATCAGATTGCAGGCACAAAACCAATCTTTTCTCTTAAAGTTGATTACAATCTCCACCTTAAATTTGAGGAACAAAAACAGAAGTATTGTAATAAACCTGCTGCTAGTGGTGCAACGTCCACCAAGAACAATATTTTTTTCCTGTGTGTTATGTTATTGTTTTGATAGATAGTTGGGTTCATTTATGTTCTTATTCACTTTTTGTTTTATTCCATCTTCCTTTACTTTTATTTTTTAAAATGTAAACTATTAATATTTTTTTTTAAATTCTGAAAGACAAACTTTTTATATATGAATATAAATATTTATCTAAAGAAGTATATTAATTTTATATATTTATATTAAGCATATCTATATAAATAGTTTGTGTGTTTGCACATTTAACAGAGAAATCTTATTCATTTTCCTATTACTTTCTACTCCATTTCCACCAACACTCAAGGGTTACCAATTTAATTTTTTTCTGGTTTATCCATTCTGTGTTTCTTTTTTTGTAAAATAAGCCTATCTATCTAATAGTTTAAATATCTATATGTCCATCTATTTCCTACTTTCTCTTTCTTCTATAAAAGGTATCATTCATATATACTATCTTTCATTTTGATTTTTCACTTAAATTTTTCCTGGAAAATTGCTTTGTTTCATTCTAGGGTATATTCCTCATTTTTTTTAGCAGGTGCATAGTGCTTCTTTGTGTGGATGTTCAAATTTATTGAACAAATTCCCTATATATGTTCTTTGGATTTTTCAATACTTTTCAAATGTGAATAATGGCATAATGAATAATCATGCAGATATATGTATTTCATATTATAGTAGGTGTGTATGCTTGGTAAATTCTTAGATGTGGGATTACTGGTTCAAAAATGTAAATATGTAAGTTGTTTTGCCAAATATGGCCATACCTCCCACTATAGAAGCTATATGATTTTGCCCTCCAACCAATAACAATGGATTTAATTGTCAAGCTTTCTACTAATATGAGACCTGAGAAATGGCATCCGAGCATGTATTAAATTTGCATTTCTTTTATTATGACTATTATAACAAAGGGCTAAAATTGTCAAAATGGATTCACCTGAATCATAAGACAACCAGGAGTCAGGCATAGACTAAAAAATTTTTTAGGGATGGTCCAGAAATATTCATATGGAGCTTTCTTATTTTCTCTTCCTCCTGCACTAGTGTGTATTTTTTTTCCAAGTTGGCAAATGAGCTCTGGGCAATATAAGCAGAAACATTGTTCCCAAATGTAATCATTTCCATTTTAGAGCTCCCAGTTTAATGCATTGCTGTGTATATAGATAAAATCAATGCCTGTATCAATAGCTATACCCCATAAATCCATACATTCTATGTTCAATTCCAATAGACAATTAAAACAGACCATGCAGATCCTGCTGAAAAGCATTTTTATATAGCAGTTCCTGTTAATTTTTCTCTATTAGCATGTTTACTAGAAGGTTTGCTCCAGGACATTAACATAGTTATTATGAAGTCAGTTATTCCTTGGGGTAGTTCTGTGGGGAATGGGTGAGGCACAGAACCTCTGTTAATTATTTTTTCCCTTCATAATGAGTGGAATGGAACATAATTTCAGGTTTAGGACCCTATGCCTTCATATTTTGGGTTTTTTTTTTTTTTTTTTTCAGTATTGTGTATATATATATATTTTTTCTTTCTTTGTTTTTTTTTTTTTTAGGAGCTACTGGGACCTTGAACATGAGAAGTAGGCTCTCAACCACTGAGCTACACCAGCTCCTTTTATATATATATATATTTTTTTTTTTTTTCATTTGATTTAAAATCTTAAAAAATTTTTTAGGGATATTAGTACTTGATTTGTGTTTGCAATTATTTCCTCCAATTTTTTCATTTGGCTTCTGACTTTCCATGCCTGTGTGTGTGTTTACCCACACAGACATGCACACACTGATACTAGTGCCCCCTCTCACGTCCTCTCCAGCACCTCAGGACTCATTCCATCTTCCTTCTCCCCAGCAGAGGCTTTTTCCCTTCTCTCTGTGGCAATGATAAACCTGTCTCTCACTTTCCATATTATATCAATAATATAACATAACATAACATAACATAACATAAATTATGTACAAGTAAAGTAGTTTCAAAATTTCTAATCTATACCTCTGTAAGAAACAATTTTACCAACTAAAGTACACCATCTGTTTTAGTTTTGCTAAAGGCTGCCAATGCAAAAACACCAGGAATGAGTTGGCTTTAATAAAGGGAATTTATTTGGGGTAAAAGCTTATAGTTCCTAGGCCATGAAATGTTTAAATCAAGGCACCATCAAAGATGCTTTCTCACCAGAGTTGGCTGTTGGCAGATCCTGGAGTCCTGCCATGTGGCAAGACAAGAAGGCAGCTGATGTCTGCCATTCCTGAAGCCCTCTCTCTCACATGGCATGGTCAAAACCACAGTTTCCTGCCTCTATAGGTTTCGGCTTCCAGTTCACAGTTTAGCAAGAGGGTAGAAACCCAATCTGGGTCATGCCCCACTGACATAGTACAAAGACCCTAAAGTGATTTAATCAAGTGATTTAATCAAAGGTCCCTTAACTGAATCTAATCAAAAGGCTCCTCCATCTACACTGCAACTACAGGCACAGGTATGGGTTAGCTGAAGAGCAAACTTTTCTGGGGTCCACAAAAGACAAGCCAGGGTACCATCTATGTACTTTTTTTTTTTCTTTTTGCCTTTACTCTTATGCTATTTAGTCAAAACATTTTTCCAAAGTTACTTACATCAACACTGTTTTTCCCTTCCCTTCTGCAATTTACAATATATTTCTTTTATAGAACTATTTTGAAGAATATATCTAGTTAAATATATAACATATAGTATTAAATCATAGCTTGTATTATACTATAGAAAGTAAGTTTTGTTCATTTAGTGTCTTCCACATTTGGGTAGAAATCTGGTACCCTCAATGAGTTAGGAAATAAAAACAAGGAAAGAACAGAGAGTAATGAGTAATGACAACTTTAGGTAAGGTGTCAGAGGAATCCTGTCTGAGGTGGTGACATTTGAGCAGAGACTGAAAGAAGTGAGGAAGCAGTCCATGAAAACATCTGAAGAAAATGTGAATTTTCTGACCAGAAGAAACAGCAAGTGCCAGGTTCTGGGGTAAGAACTAGCTTGGAGTATTTGAAGAGCCTGTAAAGTACCTACTGTATGATTTCTTGTCTCAACCCCTACAGTAATATCTGTGGTCCGCTAAGATCCCCTGGAGTCGCTTTTCATATCTTGATCCCTCTTCCCTGCCCTGCCATTCTCTTCCAACAGCCAGCATCTGGGAATCTTCTTTGGAAGACCACCCACCCCCAGGATACTGAAGAAACTTTGCCCACAGAGGTAAAGATAAAGAATTGCTTGGAGTTTATACCCTCTACCCCCTGCCCCATGTAACTGCCCCCTCCCTGAAGTCTTTAATCAGTACCTGATAGATGATGTATTAGTCATGGTTCTCTTGGGAAACAGAAACAAGAAGAGATATCTGTCAATAATATAAGATTTTATAAGAGTCTCTCACACGACCGTGGGGATGCACAAGTCCAGGTTCCGCAAGCTGCAAACCAGGGGCTCTGATGAAAGTCCGATGAAAGGTCTTTGATGAGTTTCTGGGAGAAGTTGGCTGTCCAAAGATGGACGAGCTGGGAAATTCTCTCTGAATGTTGAAATCACTTCCCCTTTTAAGGCATTCAACTGATTGGATAAAAGCGTCACCCATTGCTGATGCAATCTCCCCGATTGATGCAGATGTAACCAGCCATCTATGCAGTAAACTCACTGGTGATCAAAGTCCATAAATGCTCTTGCATTACAATTAGCCCAGTGCTTGCTGGACCAAACATCTGGACACAATTACCTGGCCGAGTTGACACATTAGCCTAACCATCACAGTCCACCCCGTGTCAGCTCAGCAACCACACACATTACCCTAAACCATACTTAGTTTCTAAGTAAAAACAATAACAGACAAGCATACATATATATTTCTGCCTAACAATGTTCAACTCCCCTGCATACAACCAGAAACACATTAATTCCCCACAGAATAGCGTGCAAGCTTTGGGTAATATTCACTCTTAAACTTGACATCCTTAAATATTATGATGTGAAATTAATACAACTTTTCATATGATAGGGGAAAAGGTTGGGGAAGAAAACAAAGAAATTCGTTTTGTGTACAGATACAATCATACTCATAACGAAACAAGGAAGAAGGGTCCATGACTATTACAGTCCTCCTTTCTGTAACTGGTCATGTGGTTGAAGTTCATAATTATCACTACCTTCTTCCACTACCCATTCTATGTTTCCGTTACCTTCAGCAAGCACTTCAGCTGGCCATGGTTCTTTGCCTAGTGGGGTGACCCAAACTTTCATTCCTGAAGATTCTGGGCCATTGTTAGTCCTGCTTGAATTGGTTTCTTGCAATTTTCCGTTGACTTTAATCACAGGGCATGGCAGTACTAGGAGACGCCCTAGAGGATCTCCTGCATTCCAGGCAAACTCTTCTTTACCCCCATTATGTAGATGTAGTCCTATTTCCCCTTGATAGTCATGATCAATCACCCCAGCCAGTACAGAAATTCCCTTCTTTGCCTGTTGATTCACAGGTAAGAGGAAGCCAAAGTGGCCAGGTGGCAATCTTAACCTCCAGTTAAATAGAATCATTGTTGTGTTCTCTGGTGGCAGCACTCCTCCTTTTCAGACTAAAACCTGTAGACCAGCAGAACTTAAGGTTGTAGGGACAGGGAGCAAAAATTTTCCTAGTGGGTCACTATGGGTAATAGTGAGTGGTACTGCTCCCATTTCCAACCCTTGATTCCTGGACCCATGGTTTTGGGAGAAACAGCACCATAGAGTGGATGCTGATTTAGAGCATACACAGCCTCCTGGAGAACATTGTCCCAGCCCTGTAAGGTATTGCCACCTAGTTGGTGCCATAATTGAATCTTCAAAAGGCCATTTCATTGTTCTATTAATCCAGCTGCTTCAGGGTGATGGGGAACATGGTAAACCAGTGAATTCCATGGGCATATACCCATTCCTGCACATCATTTGCTGTGAAATGGGTTTCTTGATCAGAAGCAATGCTATGTGGAATGCCAAGGTGGTAGATAAGACATTGGGTAAGTCCACGGATGATCGTTTTGGAAGAGGCATTGCATGCTGGAAATGCAAACCCATATACAGAGTATGTGTCTATTCCAGTTAAAACAAATTGCTGCCCCTTCCATGGTGGAAGTGGCCCAATGTAGTCAATCTGCCACCAGGTAGCAGGCTGGTCACCTCGAGGAATGGTGCCATATCAGGGGCTGAGTGTGGGTCTCTGCTGCTGGCAGATTGGGCATTCAGCAGTGGCTGTAGCCAAGTCAGTCTTGGTTAGGGGAAGTTCATGTTGCTGAGCTCATGCATAACCTCCATCCCTACCTCCATGGCCACTTTGTTCATGAGCCCATTGGGCAATGACAGGAGTGGCTGGGGAAAGAGGCTGAGTATTAGCCACAGAGTGGGTCATCTTATCCACTTGATTATTAAACTCTTCCTTTGCTGAAGTCACCCTCTGGTGAGCATTCATGTGGGACACAAATATGTTCATGTTTTTTTTCTCACTCAGTCTATCCACATAGCTCTTCCCCAGACCTCCTTGTCACCAATTTTCCAATCATGTTCCCTCCAAGTCTCTGACCATACAGCCAAACCATTGGCAACAGCCCATGAATCAGTGTACAAATGCACCTCTGACCATTTCTTCTTCCAAGCAAAATGAACAACTAGGTGCACTGCCTGAAGTTCTGCCCACTGGGAGGATTTGCCTTCACCGGACGCTACACCATGGTGAGTAAGAGGGCCGCTGTGGCAAGCCTTGAAGCCTAGGGTTCAGGCCCGGGTAGAGCCGCCGCAGGTGCAGATCTTGGTGGTAGTAGCAAATATTCAAACAAGAACTTTGAAGGCTGAAGTGGAGAAGGGTTCCATGTGAACAGCAGTTGAACATGGGTCAGTCGGTCCTGAAAGATGGGTGAGCACCGTTCCAAAGGTGGCAGTCAGGACGCACGCAAGAGGTTCAGGAGCACCCCACTCCTGGTACCATGCTGTATTAGTCAGGGTTCTCTCAGGAAACAGAATCAACAGGAGATATCTGTCAATAATATGAGATTTTATGAGTCTCTCATGCAACCGTGGGGATGCACAAGTCCAGGTTCCGCAGGCAGGCTGCAAACCAGGGGCTCAGATGAAAGTCCGATGAAAGGTCCTCTGGGAGAAGTTGCCTGTCCAAAGATGAGCTGGGAAATTCTCTCTGAATGTTGAAATTCACTTCCCCTTTTAAGGCATTCAACTGATTGGATAAAAGCATAAGCCATTGCTGATGCAATCTCTCTGATTGATGTAGATGTAATCAGCCATCCATGCAGTAAACTCACTAGTGATCCAAGTCCATAAATGCTCTTATATTATGATTAGCCCAGTGCTTGCTGGATCAAACACCTGGATACAATTACCTGGCCAAGTTGACACATTAGCCTAACCATCACAGATGCGGACAATTATTGAGGAGTAACTTAAAATCCAGAACTGCCCTGCAGGATCAGGCCACCCCTGCAGGACTTTGCCTGAGATGATGCCCCTGCTGCTTGCTTGGCTTTCTCCATTTCCTGTCCCGCTTCATGCACTCTCTTAACAGTCTTTCCTGAGATTACCTCATTAGCCAGTCACTCGCACATGACCACCTTAAGACAGAGACATATACTGGGTAATGTTGCAATGATGTACAATACATGAAATAAATACATGTGCAGATAAGTGCATAGAGTTGACTCTGCATTGTGTTAAATGCAAATATGATGCCACCCCACCCTTCAGCCCTGCAGGAACCCAAATTGGGGACAGAATGAAGGCCTGTGGCCTGTGCTTCCAAGCTCAAGTCACTGCCTTTTGGCATTAGGAAAGAGATGGTCCACTCTGGAAAGTGAACTTGGAAAAGTCTTTAATGGCATAGATGCTAAAGCTACTGTTTTCCAATTCTAACATTTTTCAAAACCTCAAGAGACAATTTGAATATCGAACCCATACCAGGCTGACAGTTTAAGCCTGTGACTAGGCTAGCTTCCCTACATCCCTTAGCCCTTCCTTGCCCCAAGTGCAGGCAGTTTCTTTATTTTATTTATGTATATATTTTTAAATTTATTCTCCCCCCAACCCCCACCACCACTTGCTGTCTGCTCTCTCTGTGTTCTTCTGTGTTTGCTTGTCTTCTCTTCAGGAGGCGCTGGGAACCAATCCTGGGTCCTTCCGACATGGGAGGGAGGTGGTGCTCAATCTCTTAAGCCATCTCAGCTCCCTGGTTTGTTGTATCTCTCATTGTCTTTCCTCTGTGTCCCTTTTTTGTTGTTGTTGCATCATCGTTTTGCATCAGTTCACGGTGCGGACCAGCTTTCCATGGCGTGGGCCAGCTGTCCTCAGCATTGGCCAGCTTCACCTTCACCAGGAGGCCCCGGGAACCGAACCCTTGACCCCGTATTTGGTAAATGGGAGCCCAAACACTTGAGCCATATCCATTCCCTCTTTATTTTATTTTTATAAGAGTGTTGTAAGTATTAAATAACATATGTAAAATTTTTAAAACAGGACTAGCATTCAAAAAGTTCTTTTTTATTATATTATTTTTACCTTCATAAGCAAGAAATAATAATTAAAAATAAACTAAAGGCCTGAAAAAGAATATTCTAGTTAATTAGTAAAAATTACCTTTGAGACAATAAAATAATCCCTTTATTTATTATATTTTATGCAGAATAGCTGCTACACCAACATTCTCTCCCCTTATGTGCAATTTTCAAAAGATGTATGCATATTTAAGTGTCCCACATTTATTTTTTTAAATTTTCATTTATTTTTTATTTTTCCAAGCAGGACCCTGTCTTCTTCCCACCACCTTGGTAATTGCTAATCTACATTCTATATCTGTAAATCTGCCATTTCTAGTTATCTCTTATAAGTGAAATCATAAAATATTTGTCCTTATGTGCCTTGCTTATTTCACTGAGCATAATGTTTTCAAGGCTCTTCCTTGCTGCCACTTCATTCTTTCTTATGGTCGAATGCTCTTCCATTGTGTGTATGTATAGCATTTTGTTTATCCATTCATCTGCATGGTGGTGGGGTGATGGGGTGGTTTGAAGCTGTATATACCCCAGAAAAAAAAAAATGTTCTTAAATTTAATCTATTCTTGTGGGTGTGAACCAAGTGTAAGTAGGACCTTTTGGTGAGGCCACTTCAGTTAAGATGTGATCTACCTCTATCAGGATGGGTCTTAATCCTGTTACTGGATTAGGAGAGTGAAATTCAAGCAGAAAAAAAAGAAGCCATGGAAGCAAGACGCTGAAATCAATGAAACCCACAAAAGGAGAGAGAGACCAACAGACATTGGCATATGCCTTACCATGTGACAGAGGAGCCAAGGATTGCATGCAGCCAGCCTCAGAACACCAGTCTTTGGGGAGAAAGTATTGCCTTGATGATGCCTTGATTTGGAATTTCTTTTACCTTCAAAACCATAAGCTAATGAATTCCCATTGTTTAAGCCAACCCATTTCATAGCATTTGCTTGAGCAGTCTAGGAACCTAATGTATATAGTGCATTTTTAAAAAGATTTGTTTTATTTATTTCTCACCCCCTTGTTGTTTGCGCCCACTGTCAGCTCTCTGTGTCTGTTTGTTGTGGGCTCTCTGTGTCTGCTTGTCTTCTTTTTAGGAGGGACTGGGAACCAAACATGGGACCTCCCATGTGGGAGGGAGGCATCCAATAGCTTGAGCCACCTCTGCTCCCTGCTTGTTGTGTTTCTCATTGTGTCTCCTCACTGTGTATCTTGTTGCATCATCTTGTTGTATCAGCTTGCCATGCCAGCCCATCATGTCAGCTCTCTGTCTTGCTCATCTTCTTTAGGAGGCACTGGGAACCGAACCCAGGACCTCCCATGTAGTAGGCGGGCACCCAACTTCTTGAGCCACATCTGCTTCCCACATAATACATTTTAAATAAAGTTAGTTTCATTTGTACTGGTCTTCATTTCATCCTAGTTTCCTATACCTGACACTAAGAAAGTGATCTATTGTGCATGTGGCCTTTTTGGATTTTGGAGACAATCTACCTCATTAAAGTGCACTACTCAAACCCATTCACTGGATGACTTGCAAAGATGCCAATTTTGAGTGGGACCCAGAATAACATGTGATAGATCCAGGCTGCTGTGCAAGCAGTTCTGTCACTGGTGCCATGTGACCCAGAGGATCTTATGGTGAATAAAGTGTCAGTGGAAGATAGGAATGGCAGTAGATATATAAGATTGGACTCAAGGAGGTCCTCAAACAAACTCCTAGTATATTTTCTGTGAACATTTGCAAACTGATTCTCAAAATCATATGAGCTCAAAAATATGAAATATCAAATATGAAAACATGTTATAAAAGACTAATATTTGAAAGTACTTGCAGCAGTTTGATGTTCTTTCATGAATCCTGTGTTAGTCAGCCAAAGGGATGCTGATGCAAAATACCAAAAAACTGTTGGCTTTCATAAGGAGTATTTATTTGGGGTAGAAGCTTACAGTCACAAGGCCCTAAAGAGTCCAGCTCAAGGTTACTTAAGAGGTACTTTCTCTCCCAGGCCTGTTGCGACATATAGATGCAAGATGGTGGGCGATGTCTATGAGAGTTCAACCTTCCTCTTTTCTCTTAAAGCTCCATGGTCCCAGCTTCTTCTGATCTCAGCTGTCAGCTGACATAGGCTTGTTTCTCTCCCAGGAGCTGGTTTCTTTCCAGGTTCAGCTGCTTTGTTCTCTTCACAAGGTCAACCATAGACTATCAGGCTCATCTTTTTTCTTGGGGCCACAGAATCCTGTCTGATGAGCTCTCTCTCTTTCTCTGTGTTCTTCTCTGTGTTCTCCTTCTCCATGTATTTAATTCCCTATGAGAGTCTGTTTTATCCCCACCAAGGGGGTGGGGACTTAAACCTGCACACCCTAATGACGCAGTCAAATAAAAGCCCTAATCTTGATTTAATAAAGTAAAAGTGAAACCTCTGAATCTAATGCAATCTAATATGATCAGAGGAATGGACCAGTTTACAAACACAATCCAATATCTATTTTTGGAATTCATAAACAATACCAAACTGCCACAAATCCCCAAAAGAAAAAGGTTATGCTTTGAACAAATCCATTCCTGTGAGTGTGAGACCCTTTTGTTGGACTATGTCAGTGAGGCGAGACTCAGGTCGAGGCTCCACCCTCTTGCAGGATCTGATATAAATGGAGAAATAGAGAGAGAGAGAGAGACACAGATGAAAAGGGAACTTCCATATTATATTGATCCTGTCATGTGAGAGAGAGGACTGCAGGAAAACAGAGAAATCCCAAGGGCTGAGAGATGTCCCAGAGACTGGAACCAGCAGCGCACAGAGGGATGGAGGGGGCCCCAAAGGGCTGGACCCATGGAGCAGTTCAAGAGGAAATGAGCCACATGCCTGTTTGCCTATAGCAGAGCTACAGGAGATGGTAGATTCTGGAGGCGAAGGCAGTGACCTTGGCAGAGATCGGCAGCCATTTTACTTTACCATGTGGCAACATGCCAGGATCACCAGTAGTTGACTTTGTTGAGAAGCATCTCTGCTGATGCCTCGATTTGGACAATCTACAGCTTCAGAACTGTAAGGTTTTACCCTAAATAAAATCCCCATTATAAAAGCCAACCCCTTATTAGTACTTTGCATTGGCAGTTTTGTGGCTAACTAAGAAAGTACTGTTCCCCAGGAAGTTATCTTTGTAGATATATATTTCATTACAGTTTTCCAGAAGTATTTCATTGAAAGAGTGAAAGTAAATACCAAATTTCTAGTAAGAGATTCTTTGAAAATTTTAATGTCATTAAAGCTTCCAATGCAATGAAAGACAATGTTCCTAGAATAATAGAAGAATATATTTAAAAGTTTTAGGTAAAAATTTTATTTTATACCCCAATGTTGAAGCTATTTAAAATGAAATTCAATTTAATGAGTGTGAAATTAGTATATATTTATATGCATTCTTTAATAAATCATGAAATATTTTGTTACATATTATGCCTTCATTCTCAAACTTACAAGAAACATAAGGGATTAAAGTAATTAAAAAAATGAAAATTCATAAAAAGCAAAGCATTATTTTTCATATATCAGACTAGTAAAAATTTAAAGTATGTTAATATTTATTTTTGGTATTTATGGAAAACAAGAACCTTAATAATAATTTGTGGGGATTTTTTTTTTTTTTTGTAAGAACATAATCTACAGTATACTTTGAAATTGCCATTTCATAATACAAGGTCCATAAATTCATTTCTAGTAATTCTGTCATTATTATGATAAATTCAGCTAATAAAAGTATGTATTGAATGTCACTTCTGTATTACTTGCAAGAACCTAAAACTGTATGTAATGTTAATGCATTTAATGGAAAGCTATGTATTATTTAAAAAGAATGATGTGTGTCAATATTTGCTGACTTGGCAACATCTCAAAAATACATGATTAGTGAAAAATGTATAGCACAGAACAATGCCATACATGTAATCTTGTTTATGCAATCAACAAAATTTTTATCAATTTATTAATTTGTTTATATTCACTCAAGTGTGTATAATTTCTTGTAAGAATGAGCCCTGAAACTTTTTTGAAAAATATTAGGCAATGAATCAAGGCATGTAGGTTGTCTTAGTTTGCCTGAGCTACTATCACAAATACCACACAATGTGTTGGCTTAAACAACAGAAAATTATTGGTGCATGATTTTGAGGCTAGAAGAAGCCCCAAATCAAGAAATAGATGAGCTTTGCTTTCTCTCTGAAGACCGTAGCATTTTGGTACTGGATATCAGCAATCCCTGGGCTTCTTTGGCTTGTATTTTAGCCTCCCATCACATGGCAATGTCTTCTCCCTTCTGCCCTCCTGTGATTTCCGGGTCCTCTTTATAAGGTCTCTAGCAATCCATATTAACTCCCACCCTGTTTCATTTGGGCCACATCTTAACATCTTAAAATAAACATCTAAAAATAACATCTTTATAAGGCCATATTTATAGCAGGTTCATATATACAAGAATGTGGAATAGATTAAAAATGTTTTTTCTGAGGTATATAACTCAATCTATCTCTCAGGTGAGTAGGAGAAATATATTAGAATGGATCAATTAATGTTCAATATGGAAAGACACAGAAACCTGATCTTACTTCTTTTTTCCCATTGCTTTATTTTATGAGAAGCTATTTCCTTAACATTAGCACTAGTTTCTTTCTTTCCATGGGGGAATCTGATTGAAGTATGACAATTGGTTGGAACTTATATATCAAAAGTCCCAAGAGACAAGAATCACACTTTTTCCCCTATATCTTTCCATCCTTCCACTCTAGAGCATAAAGCCGTAATAATATATAAGCAGTCATTTCTGAAAACTAAACTTTCCCTTGGGTGGTGTCTTAGTTTGTCACAGGGCTGCTGAAGCAAAGTACCAGAAATGAGTTGGCTTTTATAATGGGGATTTTGTTAAGGTAAAAGCTTACAATTTCAAGGCTGTGAAATGTCCAAATCAAAGCACCATCAGATGTTTTCTCACCAAAGTCAGCTACTGGTGATCCTGGTGTGCTGCCACGTGGTGAAGATAGAGGCCAATCTCTGCCAAGGTCCCTGCTTTCCCTGCCAGAATCTACCACCTTCTGGCACTCGGGTTGAGGGCAGCCAGGCATAGGGATTTTCTCATTTTGGGCCTCCTCTCTCAGTCTTGACTGCTCTGCTTTCTTCCTAATTCAACTGTGGGCTATCAGGCAAACAGCTCATCTCTTCAGCCTTCAGTTACTCCATGGGCCCAGTCTTGTGGGGGCTTCATGCTTAAGCTTTCTCTAATAGCAATCCTTAAGTCCTCTCTAACATGGCAGATTAAAAAATGGAAGCTTACTTTCTCTGTGTCTTTCTCTCTGTATCTCCATTTATATAAAGCACAAATAAGAAGGCAGAGACCCAATCTGGTTCATGTCTCACTGATGTAGTCCAATCAAAATGGCCCCTCACCCACAGGTATGGATTGGTTCAAGAACTTAATCTTTTTCTTTTGGGGATTTATAAAATAACTTTAAACTGTCATACCCCACACTCTGAATACCAATAAGACATGTTATTTCCATATGCAAGATACATTCATTACATCACAATATTTCAAAAATTCTTAAATCATTTCAGTAGCAATGCTGTATTAGTCAGCCAAAGGGGTGCTGATGCAAAGTACCAGAAATCTGTTGGCTTTTAGAAAGGGTATTTATTTGGGGCAAAGGCTTACAGTTACAAAGCCCTAAAGAGTCCAAGTCAAGTCTGTGTTCTCACCAAAGTCTGTTGCCACGTGTTGAAGCAAGATGGCAGGTGATCTCTTCCTGGTCTCTCCTTCTTTCTTCCTCTTAAGGCTTTGTAGGCCCAGCTTCTTTGGATCTCAACTGTAGGCTGGCATAGGGTTCATCTCTCAGGACTTCCTATTATCAGTCTGGCATCCGGCTGGTTTCTTTCCAGGCCTTATCAGCTGCCCAGCTGTTCTGTTCTCTTCAGCTGCAAACTATCAGACGAATGGCTCATCTCCCCCCAAGGGCTCCAGGATCAAAACTGATAAAGTTCTCTCTCTCTCCTTATTGTGTGTTGTGAGTGTCCACTTATATAGCCCACCAAGGGGACAGAGACTCAACCCTGAGTCATGGCCTACTGATGTGGTACAATCAAAGCTCTATTCTTAACATAATTTAATCAAAGACATCTCAGCTGAACCTAATACAATCAAAGGATATCACACCAAGAGGAACAGGCCAGTTTACAAATATAATCTCTCTTTTTGGGTATTCATAAATAATCTCAAACTGCGAAAAATGCTAAGTACAAAATCAGTTAAAAATCAGTTATAGGCATGTATTCTGTCTTGGAGAAGAATTCCCCTCTGGCTGCAGACCGGTAAAACTTAGAAAACAAGTTGTCTGCCTTCAATATACAAAGGAAGGACATTAACAGGATAAATATTTGCATTACCATAAGGAGAAATTAGGAAGGAAAAGGCATCATGGGTCCCAAACAGTTCCAAAAACCTGTGGGGCATACTCCATTAAATTTCAAAGTCTGAGAGTCATGTATAGAAAGATGGTCTCTTCCCCTTGGGGTCTTATGGGAATCCAACCCTTCCAAGGGCTTTCCCAGTGGCCATCTTCTCAGTTCCATCTTCATAAAGCATCTGGCTGGTGGGAGAGCTATAGACCTCACCCTCCAAGAACATTGGGGTGACAGCCACACATTTCTCAATCTCTGAGGGACAGTCTCAATGCCCTTAGTGCGATTGTGGCAACATTTTCCCTAATCTCTGGCTGATACGCCCAACACCCTCAGCAGTAGGGTGTCAACTTAACTCTCCCTAATCTTTGGGGAATAGGCAAACCTCCCTCACAGCAGTGTGTTGGCCATCTAACTCTCCCCAACCACTGGGGAATGTTCTTAAATATCTCTGTAGCTTGGGGCAGCCAAACTCCCCCTGAGCAATGGGCTGGAAGATCCACCCTCTTTAAATGCTGGAGCAAACTCACTCTTTCCACACATATGGGCAGTGTCCCTCTCCTGGCCCAAAAATATTTCCCATGCTCAGACTTCAGCTTCCATGGTTTCCCTGTTGAAGCCATTTTCCCTTCAATTTTCCCCTCCCTGTCTCTTTTAGTTCAGGCTTACAGTGTTTTCATTCATACAGATCTTGCAAATAGCTTGTAGGTTTTTCATGCAGTTCACAGACAGTTCCAAGACATCTGTGTGGCCTTTTACAAGACTGGTTGAGGTAAATACACAATTATACCAAAAAGGAAAATGCTAATTCTCTCAATCTCTGCCAAATAATGAAGACTTGAAATTTCAAAAATATTAAAGCATAAAGGCTTAAATACATCAAATTTCAATCCAGGTTTGTTTTAGTTTCCTAGTTTTCTCCAGCAAATACCATGAAATGGGTTGGTCTTAAACAATGGGAATGCATTTCCTTACAGTTTTGAGGCTAGGAAAATGTCTAAATCAAGGCATCATCAAGGTGATACTCTATTTCCAAGAACCAGCTGCTGGGAGATTCTTGGCTCCTCTGCCACATAGCAAGGCACATGGCACCCTCTGCTGATCTCTTTTTCCTTTTCTGGGTTTCATTGATTTCAGCTTCTTGCTTCTGTGGTTTTCTCTCTCTTCTCTGTATTCATTCCATTTGTAAAGGACTTCCATAATAGGATTAAGACCTATCCTGAATGAGGTGGGTTTCACCTTAACTGAAGTAATCTCATCAAAAGGCCCTACTTACAATGGATTTACATACACAGGAAAGGATTAAATTTCAGAAAATGACTTTTCTGGGGCACATACAGCTTCAAACCACCATAAGGTTTTGTGTAAAGCAAAATCTTAAATTTTCTGATGTCAAAACTTAGCTGAGTGCCATGTTAAAAAGTTTATTATATTAATTTTCTGACTAAACCAAACATAGGTAACTGTAAAAACATTTTCATTAATGGTGTTCTGTTTATTATTTTTCATATATTTGAATTAATTAAAAATATCTGCCAAGGCTTTTGGCACTCTACCTGAATTCTGAGCATCAGTAAGAGCATGCAATTACTAGAGAAGGCTAGCAAGTCAGGTGGCCAGTTGACTTACATTCCACTTTTCCATTTCTTTTCATATTCTTTTTTAAATTAGATCTTAATGACCAACCCATTTATTTATTAAAGCCTCAAGTGTTAACTTAAGTAATACAGTCATGATTTTTAAAATTTTAATATAAAATCTATTTATTTTTATTTTGTCATGTCTTACGTTTTAATTTGATTTTGAATTTTGCTAGAAAATGAATATATACTTTTTTCTGCATAGAGCAAAAGTAAATGGTGTTTGGGAAATCTTAAGATATAGTTATTTTAAAATTTACCATTATGTCATTTCTTCTGTGTTTTCCATTATTAGTAAATCCAAAATTTGGAAAATTTGGAGAAATATACTTCCTTAATGACTAGAATATTTTTTCTTTATGTCTGTACCCTGTAGAACTAGATGAATAGAATTCATATAACACAATTTATTTTTTGGTTCTATTAGTCATTGTTATATTTATTTATTTTTTTCATTTAAAAACAATGCAGGAGGTAAAAATAAAATAAAAAGTATCCAAGAAAGGAATAGAGAGACTTCCTACTATATCCTTGTAAAACGAAAATGTTTTCATATGTTGGTAAGAACACCATAGGAGAGAGAGGTCATGCAAAATGAGGAAAGTCTCATAATAAATGCTTATTAAGTAAAACTTAAATAAGTCCAAAATGATTATTGCTAAAACTATGTAACAAATACCTATAGGAATTCAATATTTCCTTCTTAGAGAGTGTCTTGTTATTTTTTCATAATTCTGTCTTTAATGCTATTTCTTCTACCATGAAATCAATTAGAGAAGAATTTACAAAAAATTAAAATAAATCTCTATCTCTTACCTATAGAATTATGCATCTTGTGGAGAAAATTTAGATGAAACAGGACTGTCTTCTGAAAACTGTAAAGTCATTGAAGAATGGGGCGTTATCCTTAGTATCAAGCCTTTGTGGTGCCAAGCCCTTCTGAAAGTCAAATATTCGAAGCTCGGTTATACAAAAGAGTGGTGGAACTAAATAATCCATAAATGTAAACCAGCCTCTTTGGAAATCTGCTTCTGGTTTAGGATAATATTTAAATCTAATTCATATAAGAACAAGTTTTCAATTACAATTAGTATACTCAAATTTCTACCCTATCAAATTTCAAAAAAAGATGATCTGCTCACAAACTACATTATTTCATGCTTTAGAATAAAGACTTTAGAAGGGGGTTTATGATTTAGCACCCTCTCACCTTTTTATGTGAAAATGAATTTTTAGAAGTTTAAACTTGTAAAGGATCATAACAAAAAGTTCAATTTTTAGTTGGATGTTCACCATTTAATTAAGCATGCTATCCTTGTATACCAGCTAAAATCTATGTCTAAGTCACATTTATTTTTCTGAAATATAAAAGTAAAAATCAAATGTGTTAAGAAAACATTTCTTCTGGACTTTCTCATCTCTATCAGAATGCCTAATTTTCCACATAAGGTAACCATAAAAAATGAAATATCTTACAAAGAGCCTTTTTATTATTTGTTTCTCATATTATAGGTGATGAAAACATTAACATGATAATTTTAGGGCTCTGGAGAAGGGTTCTGCAACAATATCATCTGTATCTATCCCAGTCAATGTTCTAAGCATGATGAGTAACTTCGAGTTTTGCAAATAAATTTCCATTTGGAACATTTTACCTTAATCAGCTTCTACCTCTTTCAAGGCTTATCACAGTTGACACACAATTCCTGAAGCTTTCTTGCTTACCTTGAGCAATTAGTATTATGCTAAATAATACAGACATTGAGGCTATGTACAAGAGATGTGAAAAGAAATTAGAACATAATCTCTGGTTAACATCTAGTGAAAGAAACACACCCAGAAATTTGCAGTTCATATGAAATTATGAGAGCAGAGTGGAAAGTGATTATTTATGCACTTGATGACAGAAGAGTTCGGCTAACATTTTAAGCATCTTCTTAAATCCGTTTAGCTCAGGTTTAAGAAAGAGAAAATGTAAGGGACTTCGGATTAGTGGTGTAAGACAATCCAGGGAGTCATTCCACCACAGAATCTTTGAACAACTAGCAAAAATTGGCATAGCCATCTTCCTAAAAATCCAGAAAATAAATAAAAGATTGCAGTAAATAGGCAAGCACAAAGTCAAGAAAACACAGCTTTAAAAACAGTAGGAGAAGCTCGTGGGACTCTTGCTGGCCTCTCCCCCAACCTTTTGTGGTGCACTGTGGATCAGCCAGTGCTCCCATTGTAGGTCCTTGGACCTGTTGCAAAGGGAGCTGAGTAACCTCTATTCACATACTGGGACACTTGTATGTTGCTGCCAATCTATTGAGTTGCATCCTGAAAGACTGAACCAGGAAATTCTTCTCAGGCTAGCCCTCCCAGAACTTGTCCTGTAAGCAGAAGTAACTTGGGGTACAGCAAAAACTATGTAAGAAACCATTAAGTCAAAGTGACCTGGGGCAAAGGAAGACCAGTTTTAAGACATAATATAACACCCTGTAGAAGGGGAAAGTCTATTTCATAGGGAGTAGAGGGGACATTCTGATTCTCATAACATAGAAATTACTAAGGACATAAATGATACAATTCCATGGCAAGGCTCAGGCTCAGAAAAGATAGAGTGGGTCTTGCACTTCACTTTCACCTCACATTGATCTTACTAGGAGGGCTAAACTCAGAAGATCAGCACCAACTGACTCAAAGCCAATATTCAAAGACTGTGAAAGGTGTTTTTGCATTTGGTTTGTTTTTCTTAAGTTCTGACATATAAATAACTCTCTGTCATATCACTAGCTGAATATGAACTCAATGAACAGCAGATCAGGGGCTAAATATCAATATTAACACATTAAAATATTAAAATGTACAGTGTGACTGATGTTCAATCTGAGGAGGAAATCGGAAAAAAAAATCTCATTTATAATAACAACAAAACAGTCAAATATTTAGGAATAAATTTAACCAAGGACATAGAGGATCTGTATTCAGAAAACTATAAAACATTGTTAACAGAAACCAAAGAATTATATAAATGGAGGACATTTCATGTTCATGGATTGTAAGACTAAATATCATTAAGATATCAATTCTACTCAAATTGATTTACAGATTCAACATAATCTCAATAAAAATCCCAGCAGCCTTTTTTTTTTTTTTTTGGCAGAAATGGAAAAGCTAATTATCAAATTTATTTGGAAGGATAAGGGGCTTCCAAGAGCCAAAAATGTCTTTAAAAAGAAGAACAAAGTAGGGGGATTCTTGCTTCCTGTCTTTAAAGCATATTACTTAGGCACAGTGGTAAAAACAGCATTGTACTGGCATAAAGACAGACAGATTGACCAATGGAATTGAATCAAAAGCTCAGAAATAGACCCTCACATCTACAGCCAAATGATTTTTGACAAGGCTGTTAAACCCACCCAGCTGGGTCAGAACAGTCTATTCAAGAAATAGTGCTGGGAGAACTGGATAGCCATATCCGAAAGAAAGAAATACCCTATCTCACACCTTATACAAAAATTGTATCAAGGACATAAATATAAAAGCAACAATTGTAAAACTCCTAGAAGAAACTGAAGGAAAACATCTTCAAGATCTAGTGGTAGGTGGTAGTTTCATGAACTTCATGCCCTAAACACAAGTAACAACAACCAAAAAATTGATAAATGGGACCTCCTCAAAACTAAACACTTTTGCACCTCAAAGGACTTTGTCAAAAAAGGTGGAAAAGCAGCCTACCCAATGGGAGAAAATATTTGGAAATCACATATCCAATCAGGGTTTAATATCCATGATATATAAAGAGATCATGAAACTCAACAATAAAAAGACAAACTACCCAATTAAACAATGGGCAAACAACTTGAAAAGACAATTGTCTGAAGAAGAAATACAAATGGTGAAGAAACACATGAAAAAATGCTCAACATTACTAGTGATTGGGGAAATACAAATCAAAACTACAATGTGATATCATTTCACACCTATTAGGCCACTATTAAAACGTCGGAAAATTGTAAATGTTGGAGAGGATATGGAGAGATAGGAATACTTATTTACTGTCGGTGGGAATGTAGAATGGTACAGCCACTGTGGAAGACTGGCAGTTCCTAAGGGAGTTGAATACAGACTTGCCATGGGATCCAGCAATTCCATTGCTAGGTATTTACCCAGAAGAACTGAGAGCAGATTCACGAAAAGATACCTTCACATTGATGTTCATAGCAGTGTTATTCGCTATAGCCAAAAGTTGGAAATAACTCAGGTGTCTATCAACTGATGAATGGATAACTAAATTGTGGTGTATACACATGATGGAATATTATGCAGTGGTAAGAAGAAATGAAGTCATGAATCATATGACAACATGGATGAAGCTGGAGAATATTATGTTAAGTGAAGCAAGCCAGAGACAAAGGGACAAATACTGTATGATTGTGTTATTATGAAATAACTCATGGACTCAATAATTAGAAAATAGGTCACCAGAAAATACAATGAGGGTAGGGAATGGAAAGCTGATGGTTAATCTGTGAAGAAATGGTTAAAAGGTTGTTTGTAAATCTTTGGAAATGAATGGAAATGGTGAGAGCACATCAGGCTGTTTGTGACTACAAGAGCTATTATATGGGTATGACAGTGGTTGAAAGCAAAAGCTTAAGGATATTTATATTACTTGAAGGAAACTTAAAAAAATATAACATGGGATTGTATAACATAGTGAAACCTCATGTAAAATTCGAGTATGTGTGATATTGCACATATAAGACTGTTTTTACAAAACATAAATACAAATAAACTAGAGAGGAGGAAATAGAATAACAGCTATGTACGGTAGGGGGACATAGATTGAAAGGTGATGAGTTTTGGTTGTTTGTTTCATTTTTGTTTTTTAATATTATTACTGGAATAATGAAAATGCTCTAAAAATTATTGAAGTGATGAATGCACAACTATGTGATTATACTGAATACCAATGATTGTATACTTTGGATGGGATTTATGCTTTATTAATATGTATCAATAAAATTGATTTGTTAAAAAAATGTACGGTGCGTAACAAAAATTACAAGGCAAATAAAGAAACAGGAAATGATGGTTCATCCAAAGGAATGAGATAAAACTTCAGAAACCATCAATAAAGAATTGGACTTTGGACATACCAGAGGAAGACTTTAAAAAATGATCTTCAACATGCTCAAGGAGATACAGGAAAACACAGAGAGAGAACTAAAGATGTCAGGAAAATGATAAAAGAATACTATGAGAATCTCAATAAAGAGATAGAAATTTTAAAAAGGAACCAATAGAAATGTTGAAGACCATAATAACTGAAATAAAAACAACTTAAAGGGTTTCAAAAGCAGATTGGCGCTGGCAGAGGAAAGCATCATTAAAACTGAAAACAAAACAATGGGAATGATTCATGCTGAGGAGCATAAAGAAAAAAGAATGAAAAAAAATGAACAAAGACATTGGGACACCATCAAGCATACTGTTATACATATTATGGAATTTCCATAAAGAGAAGATAAAGAGAAAGGGGATAGAGGAACATTCAAAGAAAAAAAATGGCATAAAACTTCCCAAATTAATGAATATACACATTCAAGAAGCCTAGGAAACCCCAAACAGGATAAACTCAAAGAGAACCAAGGCAAGACATGTAGCATTCAAACTGTTGAATGCCAGAAACAAAGAGAGAGTTCAGAACTATGCAAGGGAAATGCAATGTGTTACGTACACTGAAGATCCTAAAGGATTGCATCAATTTCTCATCAGAAACCATGGAGGTAATGCAGTGGAATGATATGTTAAAAGTGCAGAAAGAAAACAATTGCCAACTAAGGATTTTTATAACAAGTGATTCTATTTTTCAAAAATAAGTGAAAGATTAGGACAGTCCCAGAAAATAAAAAAATAAAACTCAGGTTGTTTGTCGCCACTAGCACAGCCTTTCAAGCAATACTAAAGGGAGTACTCCAGAATGAAAGAAAAGTACACTGACACTGGACAGTAGATCAAAGCAGTGTGAGGAAATAAAGATAGTCCTATGGGTAATAATAAATAACCAGTACTATTGTAATTCTATTTTTTGGTATGTAACTCTACTTTTTACTTCTTCCAGGATCTAAAATACAAAGGCTAAAAAAAAACATGATGACTCTATGTTTTCAGGCAGACATTATATAAAGATATAATTTAACAAGTACAAGAAAAAGGTGGAAAACAGAGGAGTATAGGAACAATGTTTGTGTATGCTATTGTAGTTAAGTTGGTATCAAAACAAATGTTATCAATATAGATTTAGGATGTTAAATTTAAGCTCCATGGTAACTACAAAGAAAATATCTGAAAAATATATACAGAAAAAATGAGAAGGACTTAAAATGGCACAATACAAAAACTCTAATAAGTTTGAAAGCAGGCATTAACAGATGAATTGAGGGACATAAGAAGTATAAGACTTAGAAAGGTCAGATAGCAAAGTGGCAGAAGAAAGTCCTACATTATCAGTGATTACTTCAAATGTAAATTAATTAACTTCTCCAGTCATAAGACAGATATTGGCAGAATGGATAAAAAGCATGACCAGTCTATATGCTGTTTACAAGAGAACGACCTTAAATTCAAAGACACAGATAGGTTGAAAGTGAATGAATGGAAAAAAAGTATAATAGGCAAGTAGTAAACAAAAGAGAACTGCAGTGGCCATACTAATAACAGATAAAATAAACTTTACCTCAAAAACTGTTATGAGGGACAAAGAAGGTCATTATATACGGATAACAAGGCCAATTCAACAAGAAGACATAACAATTATAAATCTATATGCAACAAACAGCAGTACCCAAAAATATATGAGCAAATATTGACTGATTTGAAGAGGAAAATAAGAGCTCTATAATAATAGTAAAAGACTTCAATACAACACTTTCAAAAAGGGAAAGAACATCTAGACAGAGGATCAGTAAGGAAATAGAAGAATTGAAATATCCTATAATCCAAATAGACCTAACACACAAATATAGAACTTGACTAGATGTTGCTTCAAAGAAGATATACAAATGGCTAAAAGCACATGAAAATATGCTCAATATCATTAGCCATTAGAGACATGCAAAAAAAAAAAAAAAAAAAACAAAAAACCACAAATGAGACACCATTTCACACTAACTAGAATGGTTACTATTAAAAAATGGAAAATAACCAGTGTTGGAAAGGATGTGGGGAAATAAGAACACTCATTAATTGTTGGTGGTAATGTAAAATGGCATAACCTTTGTGGAAAAGAGTTAGTGGTTCCTCAGTAAGTTAAATATAGAATTATCATATAATCCAGCAATTTCCATATCTACGTATATACCCTAAACAATTGAAAGCATGGACTTGAACAGATATTTGCACACTGATGTTCTTTGTTACATAATTCACAATTGTCAAAAAGTGGAAGCAACTCAAGTGTCCATCAACTAATGAATAAACACAAAGTGGTATATACATACAGTGGAATGTTTTCATCCATAAAAATGACTGAAGTTCTGATACATGCTACAACATGAATGGACCTTGAAGAAATAAGCCAGACACAAAAGGATAAATATTATATGATCTTACTGATATGAAACAATTAGACTAAGGAAATTCATAGGATCAGAAACTAGAATACAAGTCAACAGGAGTTGGGGAAGAAGTAGAAATGGGGAGTTATTGCTTAATTCGTACAGAGTTTCTGTTTGGGATGATGGAAAAGTTTTGGTAACAGATAGTGGTGATGGTTGCACAACATTGTGAATATAATTAACACCACTGAGTTACATCTTTTAATGTGGTTAAAAGGAGAAATTTTTAGATTGTATATATGTTGCTAAAATAGCAATTAAAAAGAAATAGGACTGGCTCATGCATCACCTGGTGAGAAGGAGGAGGAAGTCAGTATGGAAATCCTTTAAATAAATACATTAGACACTCTGAAGGATTATCTTATAATGTGGATTCATTACAACAAAAATACCAGCATATTGGAAGAGCAGTCTCATATGAAGCCCAGTTTTTATGTCTAGATTTCCATGCCCATGGAAGACATTTCATTCTATGAATGAAGAGAAACACTTCTCTTTTCAGTGATGAATTTAAATTAGAAACATCAAATAAAGAACTTGATTATTACACTTCTCATATTTACACTGGACATATTTTTGGTGAAGGAGGAAGTTTTAGCCATGGGTCTGTTATTGATGGAAGATTTGGAGGATTCATCCAGACTCATGGTGGCATATTTTATGTTGTGCCAGCAAAGAGATATATTAAAGACCAAACTCTACCATTTCACTCTGTCATGAGATGAAATCAACTATCCCCATAAATATGGTCCACAGCAGGGCTGTGCAGATCATTCAGTGTTTTGAAAGGATGAAAAGTACCCAATGACTGGTGTAGAGGAGGTAACACAGAAACCTCAAGAAGAATATGCTTCTAATGGTCCAAAATTCCTAAGGAAAAAACGTACAACTTCAGCTGAAAAAAATACTTGTAAACTTTATATTCAGATTGATCATCTGCTCTTTAAATATTATGGAACTTGGGAAGTTGTGATTGCCCAGATATCCAATCATGTTAAAGTGATTGATACAATTAACCAGACTATCGGCTTCTCCAGAATCAATAACATCAGCTTCATGGTGAAACAAATAAGCATCAGTACAACTGCTGATGAGAAGAACCCTACAAATTCTTTCTGTTTCCCAGATATTGAGGTGGAGAAGTTTCTGGAATTGGATTATGAGCAGAATCATGATGACTACTGTTTGGCCTATGTCTTCACAGACCCAGATTTTGATGATGGCATTTTTGGTCTGGTTTGGGTTGGAGTTCCTTTGGGAAGCTCTGGAGGAATATGTGAAACAAGTAAGCTCTATTCAGATGGTAAAAAGAAGTCCTTAAACACTGGAATTGCTACTGTTCAGAACTATAGGTCTCATGTACCTCTCCAAGTCTCTCACATTACTTTTGCTCATGAAGTTGGACGCAACTTTGGATCTCCACATGATTCTGGAACAGAGTGTACGCCATGAGAATCTAAGAATTTAGGACAAAAAGAAAATGGCAAATACATCATGTATGCAAGAGCAACATCAGAGGACAACTTAAGAACAACACATTCTCACTTTGTAATATTAGAAATATAAGCCAAGTTCTTGAGAAGAAGAGAAGCAACTGTTTTGTTGAATCTGGCTAACTTATATGTGGAAATGGAATGGATGTGATTGTGGCTATAGTGACCGGTGTAAATATGAGTGCTGCTATGATGCCAACCAACCAGAGGGGAAAAATGCAAGCTGAGACCTGGAACACCTGCTGTATAGCACAGTGTGCATTCAGGTCAAAGTCTGAGAATTGTCGGGATGATTTAGACTGTGTGAGAAAAGGAATATGTAATAGTTTCACAGCTCTCTGCTCAGCATCAGACCCTAAACCAAATTTTACAGACTGTAATAGGCATACACAAGTATGCATTAATGGGCAATGTGCAGGTTCTATCTTGGAGAAATATAACTTGCTTTTTCAACTGGCAATCAAGGCTAGGAGGTTCAACCACCTCAACATTGGAGACATCCCTTGCCAATGTATATACGTTGTTATATGCAGACATGTATTTCTTACGTTCACTGGACTTCTGTGTGCAGTCATAAATAAAAATTGCAATATGGATGTTTCTTTGCATTATAAATTTTTTACACTCTTAATGAAAAGTTACTGTTTAATTGACATATGCAGGATAACAGAATGGCGGTGGTCAGTGGTCCAGGATTCTGGAAGGCTTTACATAGGCAGTTTTGGCATGAGAATCAAGCCACCCTTTTCTTATGATAGACTTGGTTCTGATATTCATTTTATCTGTTTCTAGTGGCTGCGAAGAGCACCTGAGCAACTATGCTGAAAAATGCAGTTAAAGAAGTTTGCAAACTGGACATACGCAGCCTTCTACTTCAGTTAGTTCTTTATGTAAATGTCTGACTTCCGCTTACTTATTTTAAGCTTTCTAATTCAATTTCATTTTTGAAATGATAGTTGAAATTTTGTTCATGTTTTGGTAGAAATTATATCAATAAAATGATTTTTTATTTGTAGCCTACTCATTTGGGTTTTTCATATATTTAACATATGCTAATTATGTTTTTGTCTGATTTGGAGAAGAAAAACTCTATCTTTATTTTATCAAAATATTTGAAGTTATTTCAGCATATCATCACTGATCATTGGTAACTTGGTAAACACTAAATGAGAATAATCTTGCTCAACTAGTAGTTAAAATTGTATTTAGGCTTTCTAATATTTTTCCCTTAAAACATTTAAACAACAATGAAGGTGAAACAGTACAACTTCCCATTCCAAATTTATTTTTTTAAACAGATGTAAATAATTGGCATTTTAAAGAAAGATAGCAAAAGTATTTGCTGTATTAATAGGCTTATTGCTCTGCAGGAAATGGAAAGGGGGCATTACAAAAAAAATAAGCTTGTGACATATTTATTGCTTCTGTTTTCCAACTTTGTCACTTAAATTAGAATTAAACAGCTATTATTTTTCCTGGCTTCACATAGGAGGTAAATTTAAGGAAGGTTGAAAAGATTTCTGTGTTTTGGCTTTTTCCCACTTTTGTTCTTAAGATTATAAGGTTTACACCATCATTCTCACAATGTGACACAAGCCCACAAGGCTAAAACTGTTAGAGAAAGAAATGGAATCTCTTCCTTGTAAACATGTCAGAATGTGATGACTTTTTTCAAAATACATCTTTTTTGGTACATGATTTAGAGACAAATTTTGTACATGAAACCCCAGATAGCCTATAAATAATCCTAATCAAACAAGTAGGTAGATATGTATTTAATTGCATTGAAATAATTTATATGCCTTTGTTTTGGGCTATGCAATGTTTGGAAGTGGGTTTGCTTTCTAAAATGGTGACTTTTATTCTGTAAGAGGTCTTAGTAACTTGTTGAGTGTGGTACACTTGTAACATGTAAAATTTTTGCTTGTAATGTTATCCTATGTAGGGTTTTGGCAGGTACACACTGCCAAGTTAAATGTTGAGTCTAAGTTAAATGTTTTCTGAAAAATGATATGTGCATTGAACTCTTTCCACTAAAAATCATGATGTGGTAAAACAAAAGGATCAAGACAAATGATATATAATACTACCATTGGTTTAATGTCCGCTGTGTTTTATACAGTATCTTTTGGTTCACTTTGGAAATTTTTACTAAAATTTACAAAAAATATTGTGCAAAGACATAAGGTTTTTTGAACTTGAAATGCATTAATAAATAGACTTGATGGAAAAAAAAAAAAAAAAAGAAATAGGTCCCTACAACATAAATAGTGAGAAGTAATGATTTCAGCAATCAGAAGAGAGAATTTCCATCTTTACTTCAGCCAGGTAGCTTCTCCTGGAGAATTCATTGAAAACCTTCCTAAGAGTTCCCAGCTTCCAGCCTGCCCTATGGAACTGGTATAATGTTCTCAGGCAACTGACATGTTACACAACTGATGTAATTATATTTTACGAATGCCCTGCTGTTTCAAATTAGTTAGTTGGATTTTAAATTGGGGTTCTGGATGGAAGTCAGGTGTGACACAAAGTGAAACTGAGGCTATAATGCGTGGGAACAGATAGTGTGTCACTCAGATGTCCCAGAGAAAGAGGGGTGCCATGAGGGTTTGATGGAAGTGTGATTGATCAGAGCGGTTTGAACAGCAGGTGGGAAACACACAAGCAGAGTGAGAAGGGCCCATGAGCCTGTGCCTTGATTGTGGTTCCCATGGGTAGAGCTTAGTAGATTTCCCATGGAAGCCAAGGATTGGTTAGTTTCAAACAAACACGAATGAAAAAGTGAAGGGACTGGGGTGCCCAGTGGGATGGTGATGGTTAGCTTATCACTTGGGGCCAGTTGTGGTTCCTGGATGAGGTGTGTGGGTAGTAGGGATGGGGGCTGCAGATGTTGGTTAGGGCTCTGGGGGAATTTATGGCCCAGGGATGGAAAACTGTGTATTAACTAGGCCGAAGATCAGTGTTGAGGTAAGTGGCTTAGCCAAAGTAAGATGGATGCTGAGGCAGCACATACAATTTCTAATAGTTATGACAATCCATCCCTTAATGCTTCAGCATCATTTATTTGTAGGATTGTGGCAGTTTGGCTGGCTGATATATTTACTGGTATAGGCACAGCATTATTGAGCCAGTGCCTAAGATACTTGAGGATATTGGTTATTACAAAAATGCTAATAAATAGTAAAACCAAGAGCTGGAAGCTTTGCATAGCCATTTCCCCCACCCTTCAGGTGATAGCGAGGAAGAAATGTCAGAGGTATTTTGTGTTCTGAGCTCTATGTGGAAAAATCTTGGCTATCTTGTGAAATACCTTAATCTCTTGCGCCATCTTTTGTAAGTTAATTTTGGCCAGCTCCAAATTATTAATATTTATGTAGCAGGAGTTTTTTCTTGGGGCATAGACATCCCTTCTTTTGGCCAAGAAGTTGTCTAAGGATTGGTAGTTACCCAAGACCACATGGGCTAGGGGATCTATTTATGGTTGTAACAGACTTTATTAGCATGTAGAGAGACATGAGATCAGGGAAAGAAACTGAGGGCAAATGTGTGGGCCTTTAGATGTCGGAATGTTGTTTCTGCTGTGTAATATTAAAGGTAAGGATATTGGAGATATTACATGTTAAGTTCCAGACCAACTGCAATAAAGCAAGAATGTTTTGGATTCCCAGTGTACGTAAGATGTATGTTTATACCTTACTGTAGTCTATTAAGTGTGTAATAGCATTATGTCTGTTACAACCCAACTCCTGAAGGGGATGAGTTGGTGAGGTCATGAGACCAAAGAATACACCTGGTACTTAGTCAGGCATAAGCTTTATTGGGACTTACAGACAGGAGAGGCTTTCTGATGGTGGTGGGTCAGAGAATGAAGATAGTGCACCCCGAAGAGACAGGTAAATGAGGAGTGATATAAGGAGTTTCAGAACAAGGACACTTCATATGGTATGAGAACAGAGTTCCTGCAGCATCAAGTGACGTTATACACATGGGGTGTAGTGATGTTTTCACTACATTTGTAGGAAGGACATTTACCAAGGATGTTACTGCTTTGGGGAGATTATAGTTTACGATAACATCTAAACATTCTCTTCCTTCTGGGGAGGGAGTTAATGTCTAACTTATCTAGGTCATGCAGACAGCTACATGCTGAAGACTTAGGGAGGCGCTATGTCCCAACAATGTCTAAAAACAATCTACATACATTAATTAAAAATAATTTGATGCTACAAATTCTTAATTATTATCTGAGCCTTCAGCAAGTAGTATACTTTTTACTGGTGCAGGGTCTTGCCTCAATGTCGATGACTGCCGACTGTTCAAAGTGGAGGTTGCTAAAAGCTGGACTGGCTGTGGCAATTTCTTAGGATAAGAGAACAATGACGTTTTCTGTGTTTGACACTGCTTTTTATGACAGATTTCTCGGTAGCAGGCAATACTGATGATGGCATTTTACCCAGAGTAGAACTTTCTTTAAAAATTTGAGTCAATGCTTTCAAACCCTGACAGTGCTTTATCAACCAACTTTGTGTAATATTCTAAATCCTTTGTTGTCATTTCAATAAATGTTCACAGCATCTTCACCAGGAGTAGATTCCATCTTAAGAAACAACTTTCTTTGCTCATTCATATGACCTGCAGTTGTCATAATATCAATGAATTTCTGTAGGGCCTGCTCAACAATTCTTTAATGTTGCCTGCCATGAAGATATCAACAATATTGTTGATGACAAGTACTTCTGGGGAAAACTGGGCTTGTTGCAAGTCTAATCCTACCCAATGGTGACAAATTGCAGATGAGGTCAGGTATTCCTGCAGGAGCCCAGTAAATGTATACTGCAGGTCATCTACTTGAATGCAAACTGATCTTGGTCCTTATTCCACAGAGGTA
This sequence comes from Tolypeutes matacus, assembly GCA_026826555.1. Classification (NCBI taxonomy): domain Eukaryota; kingdom Metazoa; phylum Chordata; class Mammalia; order Cingulata; family Chlamyphoridae; genus Tolypeutes; species Tolypeutes matacus. The sequence continues at coordinate 4,235,275 of JAKSZT010053888.1, read as the reverse complement.
TGGAGAGGAAGGCATTGGCTAGGTCAGTGACAGCATACCAATCCCCTGTGTGGGCTGACACAGCCTTGGAGACAGCAATGATATCAGGTCCTTCAGGAACCAAGAATGGCACCTCCTCATTTAATCTGCAATAATCCGTCATCAGCCTCTTGGCTCCTGGGGTCTTTTTCACCAGTCAAACAGGACATGGTTGTTAAACTGGGACAGGGTGGTTCTCAGCATGCTTGCCTGCATCAAGTCCTAAACCAACAAAAAAATATTCTCTTCCCAACCTGGGAAGTGATCTTGCTTTCTTTGAACAAGCCTGCTATGCTCCTGTAGTGGGTGGGAGTGGCAGGCCCCACAGTTATGGCTGAGTTTCTCCTCCTTGCAGGAGTGTACTCCCTCCAGTAACAGAGGTGTTCTCTGCTGAACCACAGGCAGCCACAATATCAATACCTATCAGGCACTAAGTGGTGGGAATCATGATCATTGGCCCTGAAATGGCCCAAAGGGCCCCACCAGGAGTGTATGTGTGCTTGTCTGCCATGGTTCATTTCATCTTCTTCAAACCCCTGAATACTACCAGGTTGTCTTTGCCCCTGCAGGGGGCTCAGGATTACTGCTACTTGGGCACTTGTATCTAAGATTCCCAAGAAGGTCTGAATTCTTTCTTTTCTCCATCTGCCCAAATGAGAGCAAAGAGCTGTAGATCCCCAGCAGGACACAGAGACCTTGGCCCCACCCTTAATCATTCTTTTTAAAGGGAGTAACCAGTGAGGGAGATCATCCTCCCAATCCAAGACATCATGCTCATAGTCAGAATTATCTTCCTCACTGCCTTGTTCAGGCTGCATGGAGGCCTTGTCAACTGTTGCCTCCCACCTGCCCCAATCGTGTTCAATGTCTTGGAGTTGGAGGGTTGCAATGCAGGATTCCAAACCTTTCCAGTTTTGTGAGTTTTCTTCCTCCTGTTCCCTATGGCTCTTACCAAGCCCTTCACACCGAATTTAGAGGGACACCCTTCTGCCCAATAGTATTGGCAGAGTTCCCCCACAGGAAAGCCATCAATTTCAGCTCTATCAATCCTATGCTTTAGCAACAAAAGCAACATTGCCTGAGGTGGTACCCCCCGACTTTCCCTGGTAGCTCTTTCTGTTCCCTTTATGGCCCTTTGGGCTGGCCATCGCTCAACTCTTCTTGTCGCTCCAGACCTGCCTCAGTGAAGACAGCTGCCATCACCTGCTATTTATACCCCAGAGCTGGACATTATGGGGGAGCATTCCTGCCACTTCTGTCAGTATCATCCTGGGGACAACTGGAGGAACAGAGGCTTCATCCACTGGGGAGGCCCCTGTTTCTGAGCACCTCCAATGCTATCAGAGACAGGACATTCTCATCTAACCCTTTCTTGGGTGCAGCCATATAGTCAAGCATCTATAGTCTTCACCCTCAGGGTGGTTATAGCCTTATAAACAATTTTCTGTGGCAATTTCCATGTTGGAAAGTTTCCCATGGTTAGGAACACTATTCTCATACTCCCTGCAATACAAACTAAAAGTGACATAGGCTTGACTATATCTCTGTCCTGTCAGTTGTCTCATGGGCAAAAGTGTGTAGTAACAGAGGGCCAGTAGTTAACGCCACCAGACCAGACCACTCAGCTCTAGACATCTGAGTCTGCAACGTCACCTCATTGTACAAATGTACCAAGCAAGCTTCAGGACTCTTCCCTGGCTTCTCCTCATGTCTATCTTTTGACTTCCGTATTTCACTCTCAGAAAGTTTGGCTTTCAGCACTGCTATTTGTAGTTCAGTGTGGAGTGAAAACAGGTCTAACCAGGAGCCTCCAAACAAGGTGGAAAGGGTGTAGCTCCCTGCCTGGCCCCAGATACTGTTCAGAAGTTATTTGACACCCTTCAGATACTGTGGGGGACAGCTTATAGCAGGGGAGTTCATAGCTGGCCAGGATTCAGGGTATAGTTTCTCTAGTCTTCTTGGAACCCATCTCTCTTGTCTCCACCTTTACCCACTGCACCAATTCATCCCTGTTAGCAGGGAGACTGCTTATACCTCTCCTGTCTCTATGTGGCCAAAGTGAGGCCAGCACCTCAGTCAGCTGGTTATCCCAGCAGGAGCTGACACCACCCTGGAATGACTGAATTGACCATCCCTTACGCCTCCTCCATGTCATGGTATGGCAATTTGAAGTGTTTTTGGATCCCAGAAAATCCTATTATTAAAGCTAATTGATTTCTGTGCATATAAACTATTGTAGGTGGGACTTTTGATTAAATTGCTTCAGTGAAGGGCCTTAGATTTGATTGTATAACCCATGGTGCATCTTAATCCTCTTAATGGAGTTCATTATAAATGGAGGAGTAAAAAGCCACAAATACAGAAATAAGCTGCAGAGATAGAGAGAAAAACACATAGAAGCTAAGAGGAGCAACTTAAGCCTGAAGCTGAAAGCAATGAGGCCTGGAGGACAGGGGAGAGATGAGCAAAAGATGCCATTGTGCTTGCCACATGCCTGATTGCCCACAGCTGCAGCTCAGTGAGAAAGCATATCTGATGATGCCTTGATTTGGACACTTTCACAGTCTCAGAAATGTAAGCTTATGAGTTAATAATTTTCAGTTATAAAAGCCAGCTCATTTCTGGTATATACATTGCCAGCTTTTAGCAACCTAAAACAGAAATTGGTACCAGGAGAGTGGGATGTGTGCTCACTGTATGAAAATACCAAAAGTGTTGGAATGATTTTTTAAATGGGTGAAAGGAAGTTTCTGGAAGACTTGATAGAAAAAGCCTATACTGACGAGACTTTGAAGAGACACTCGGTAGAAATATGGACACTAAAGACACTTCTGATGAGTCCTTAAACTGAAATGATGATTGTGTCATTGCAAACTGGAAGGAAAACAATCCTTGCTTTAAAGTGGTAGAGGACTTGGCAAAATTGACTTCTGATATTAGATGGAAGGTAGAATTTGAGAGTGATATTTAGCTGAGGAGATTTCCAAAGTAAATGTGTACTGGCTTCTCCTTGCAGTTATAGTAAATGTGAGAGGAAAGTGTTAAGCGGAGAACTGAACTCCTGGGCACAAAGAAACCAGAAATTGATGGTTTTGGAAATTTTGAGCTTCTAGAAAGTGAATGCCTAGAAGAGTGCCTCATGTGAGGATTTAACTGAACTTGGAACCACCCAGTCATTTCAGAGTAAGTCAGGATTGGAAATCAGTTTTCCAGGAAGGATCTGTGGAAGGTTTACTGTCTGATGGCTTGGGCCATGTCTCACTTGTTGTCACATGTGAAACCACCAAGTTTTTTTCCAGATCTGTATGAAAGGAACCACTGCCAGCCTGGACTAAAAGGGACAGAAAAGGGAGAGACTGAAGGGAAAATAACTTCAAAGGTAGAACCATGGAAGCTGAGGTCTGGACTAAAAACATCTTCTCAGGCCAAGAGAGGGACCCCACCCATGCATGAGGAAAGGGTGAGTTTACCCCAGAACTTGGAGAGGGTGGGCCTTCTGCCCCGTTCTTCAGGAAGAGTGTGCCCTCCCCAGACATTAGAGAGGGTAGGGCACATTCCCCAGGAACTGAGGAGAGTTTGGTCCTCACTCCATTGTTATAAGAGGTTTGAGCCTGTGCTCTGGAGACTGGGAAGAGTTTGGCAATCCTGGAATGTTCTCAGAGGGTGGAGTCTAGGGTTAATGAGGGTGGTGCTGAGAATATGGCTTCTGGGCAAGCCTTTGGAAAGGATGGGGCTGCTGTTCCATTGCTCCCCCAAGGAGAGTACGACATTGTTCCAGAGATGACTCTCAGACTTTCAAATTTAATGGAGTATGCCCTGCATGTTTTTGGAACTATTTGGGACACATGACCCCTGTTTTCCTTCCAATTTCTCCCTATGGCAATGGCAACATTTATCCTGTGACTGTCCCTTCTTTGTTTATTGGAATCCTAAAACTTGTTTTCTAGGTTTCATAGGTCTAAAGCCAGAGGGGAATTTTCCCCCAGGAAAAACTGCCTGCAATCAACTATGATGAGACTTGTACTTAATACTGTTACTGAAATGAGTTAAGCTTCTTGAAATATTGTGAAGGAATGAATATATTCTACATATGGAAGAACATGTATTTTTAGGATCCAGAAGGTGGATTGTGGCAGTTTGAAGCTTTTGTGGATCCCAGAAAATCCTGTTCTTAATGCTAATTTATTCCTGTGTGCTTAAATCTATTATAGGTGGGAACTTTTGATTAAATTACTTTAATTTACTATTGCTTTATTACCTACACATCACAAAGGGTCCAAAGAGCAGAGGAAGAGATCCCATCATGGCTGATCCCCCAGGGTTGCAAAATGTTTGGATCAGTGTCTGTGAATGGCAGCTCCATATGCCTCACTTCCCATTGGAGGGGAGGGCCAAACTTGTGCTGTCCAAGGGGTATGTATCTATACTCCCCAGGGGGACGAGGCCCTGCCACTGAGAGTTCCCACCTTGATAAGCTGCTGGACTTGCTCGATCCTAGTTTTGGATATAAGGTATTTTCAGACCATTCAAATAGACCTAATGTCTCTTCCCCACCCTACCACCAGTCTGTAATGGAAACATTTGAAATGTCTGCACACAGTAGAAAAAGAATAGGGAAAGGAGGTTAAGTTATGGCTGGAAGATGGCTGCTAGGCATGTCTGTGACTTCTCCAGAAGATTCTTTCAGTTGCATAATGTTTTTGAGATTCATCCACATTGCAGGATATACCAGTATTTCCTTTTTATGGTTGAGTAATATTTCATTATATGGATATTCCATATTTTGTTTTTACCTTCATCCATTGAGTTGTTTCTATCTTTTGGCTATTGTGAATAGTGCTGCTATGAACTTTCATGTATAAGTATTTGTTTGAATATTCATTTTCAATTCTTTTGGGTATATGCCTGTGTAGAAGTTTGAAGCTTTTATGGAGCCCAGAAAATCATGTCATTATGGTTAATCCATTCCTATGCATGTAAACCTAGTGTAAGAGAGGACTTTTTGATTAAATTACTTCAGTTACAAGCATTTGATTAGATTGCTTGTCCAGTGGGTCTTAATCTTCTTCCTGGAGTCCTTTATAAATGGAAGAATGAAAAGCCCCAGATATGGAAAAATTGCTGCAGAGACAGAGAGGAATACTTGTAGAAGCTGAGAGGAGCCACTGAAGCCAGAATCTGAAATCAATGAGACACAGAGGAGAGGGAGGATGAGCAGATGCCACCAAAGTGCTCTGCCATGTGCCTGATTGCCCACAGCTGCAGCTCAGTGAGAAAGCATCTCTGATGCTGCCTTGATTTGGACACTTTTATTGCCTCAAGACTGTAAGCTTATAAGTTAATAAATCCTCATTGTGAAAACCAACCCATTTCTAGTATATTTCATTGGCAGCATTTAGCAAACTGAAATACATCAATCATGCTCTTTTTTTTTGTAAGCAATCCTGCTGACTATACACCAATCCTGCTGACTATACACAGAAGGAGAGACACCTAAACACCTAAAGTGATTTTGACCCACTCTAATACAGGAGTCAGGGACTCCAGCAAAATCACGAGTTACACCGACTCTGATGGAAAGATGTTTTACTCACATAGAGAAGAGATAGAGCAAGATCACCTGTACTAGTGGGCATTGCATCCCCATAGCCAATGGGTCTCAATCTGTGGGTGATGCAGGGGGATGATTTACGTGCTGCATTCTCTTAAGAATTCGAAATATTCCCTTCTTTGTTGCATCTAGTCTGTTTGATAAGGGAGTATCTGCAGCTAAATTCCCCATCTAGGCACAGCTTTCAAGATTAAGGAATTTAGAATTTACCTAACTATTCTCAGGCATTCCTCTCCTAGGTAATATGATTTCTAGACTGAATTATCTAAATATTTCCCATCTCCCCATAAATACAAACACAAAGTCAATTCTACATATTTTGGAAACTGTTTGCTTCTGTTACAAAATTCTAAAGTAGTTTTAGATGTATCTCCATGTAATCAATATCTTAAATAGCTGTGCATATCACAAGGAAGAAGTTAATCTTGTATTCACAAATAAACTCCATGAATCCAGAGCTGGAGCAGTTGCTTTATGGTTTTAAGAATTCAGACTTATATTTTCTTGTTCCTCATTTATTGGTAGAATTTGGGCTTGAAAATACAAATCAAGAAACCTCACCTCTATATTTACTCTTCAACCTTTAGGAATGAGGACATGAACATAAAGGGAAATTCCTCCCTTTAAAGAAATGTTCCCTTAAGTATATGTAGATAAATCTTCCATTCATAGCACTTAGGAATGAATTTCATCATACAGTATTATCTAGATTCAAGGGAGGTGAGCTATTAAACCCTTTATTGGCGTACTTATGTGTCTAGTTTAAAAGCTGGTGTTTTTATTATTATGAAGAAGAAAGAATAACTTTGAGAGATTAATTAGTGTGTGTTAAAGAGTGAATTGAAGTAATTAAAAATTCTCTGACCTTCAACTTATAATCTAAAAATGGAGATGAAAGCATCTCCTTTCTAGAATTATTGTTAAGGAGAGTTAAATGGAAAAAAGTATATATCATCCTGAACAAAGACACTCAACAAAAGATGTATAATTCAGTACCCTCTAATATAGCAAGTGTTTAGTTTATATTACTCTCCATTACATTTCAGGCACCCAGCAGAATTCCTGACACATAGTATTGCAGAATAATCATCTCATATTTTTGAGAGAATGAATATCACTCTACCTAAGGCCACAATGTAAGTGAATCTGATCTCTCCATACCGTTATTCGTGGTGCCCTTCTTAGGTTTGCCCCCTTAACTTTATATGCACAATTCCATGTGATAGGACCAGTTTCAGTAAATTAGACATTTCCTCCTCCATTTATTCCTTCTACTGCATTTGCTTTCTTGATAAGGAACACTGTCCAAGCACACACAAAAGAACCTTGAGAGTCATCCAAGGCCTTAATGTAAACAGCCCCTTAAACTGAATTGATTATAAATGTCAATATACAACAGCAGATGTGAAGGAGAAGAAGAAATCAGTGAACTAGAAGACGGGATAATCAAAATCAGTCAGTTAAACAGATAAGGAACAGAATAGACAAAATTGAGCAGTGTCTAAGGAATTTGAGTTGCAGCATGAAGCACACAAACATATGCATCATGGGTGTCTTAGAAGGAGAAGAGAAGGGAAAAGGGACAGACAAAATATCTAAGAATATAATGACCAAAATTTCCCAACTCTTACAAAAGACACATACATAAATACATGTCCAAGAAGCACAAAGTACTCCAAAAAGAATAAACCCAATAGACCTACTCTGAGACACATGCTAATTAGAATGTGCAATGCCAAAGATAAAGAGATAATTTTGAAAGCAAAAAAAGAAAAGTGATTTGCCACTTACAAGGGATCCTCAATAAGAGTAAGTGCTGATTTCTCATCAGAAACCATGGAGGTGAGAAGGCAGTGGTATGATGTATTTAAGGTACTGAAAGAGGAAAACTGCCAGCCAAAAATTCTTTATCTGGCAAAATTGTTCTTCAAAAGTGAGGGAGAGTTAAAAATATTCACAGATCAAAACTAAGAGAATTTGGGCTTGAAAATACAAATCAAGAAACCTCACCTCTAGTCAACAAAAGACCCACCTTACAAAAATCACTAAATGGAGTTCTGAAAGGAAAAGACAGGAGAGTGGGCCTGGAAGTAGTGTGAAGAAATGAAGATCTTAAGTAAGGATAACTAAAAGGGGAAATAAAAAACATCATATCCTCAATATAAAACTGTACTCTGTAATTCTTATAATTCAGAATACAATTGAACAAAAAATGGCATATTTCTTCACAACAGACAGGCAAAATATAAAAAAATAATGTGGTACAAAAACAACATAAAGAGGGGAAATGGAGGGATATGGGAGCAGAGAACATGTGCTATTGAAGCTAAGTTTGTATCCTTTCAAATTAGTATGTTATAGATACAGGTTGTATAATACAAACCCTAGGGTAAACACAAGGAGAGTACTTAAAATACATACAGAAATAGTAATGTGAAAAGGCTATATCCAATACCTATCAAAAATATCAACTGTAGAGAAAAGGAGGTTTCAAAAAAGGAAAAGAAGGACAAAAAGTGATATGACATATAAAAAACAAAGGACAAAATGGCTGAAGTAAATACAGTAATAACCCTTGATGTGAATGGATTAAACTCTCAATTAAAAGACTCAGATTAACAGAATGGATAAAAAAGCATGATCCAACAATGTGTGATATACCAGAAATTCACCCAAGACCTCAAGACAGAAATAGATTGAAAGTGAAAGGATGGAAAAAGAGATCCAATGCAAATAATAACCAAAAAGGAGCTGAGGTAGCTGTAATATTTACTTAAATTGACTTTGACTTAAGTAGAAGTTGTTACAAGAGGCAAAGAAGGGCACTATATATTAATAAAAGGGGAAATCCACCAAGAAGAAAAAGCAATCATAAATATTTATTCACCTAACAGCAGTGCCTCAAAATACATAAGGCAAGCACTGGTAAAACTAAAGGGAGAAATAGACTAGACACATTTACAATAACATTTGGAGACTTCAATATGCCACTCTCATGACAGATAAACCATTAAGACAGAGGAGCAATAGGAGAGAACCTGAATAATATGATAAATGAACTAGTCCTAACAGACATATACAGAACATTGCATCCCCAAACAGCAGGATATACATTCTTCTTAAGATATCATGCATCATTCTCCAGGATAGACCATACATTGAGTCACAAAACAGGTCTCAATAAATTTTCAAAGATTGGAATTATATGAAGCATCATATCTGAACATAACGGAAATATAGATGGAAATCAGTAATAGGCAGAAAACTGAAAAAAAAACACAAATATATGGAAGTTAAGTTTAAAAATCTTACACAATGAATGAGTCAAAGAAGAAATAAGAAGGTATATCAATAAATAAGTTAAATGAAAGCAACAAGACAACCTATTAAAACTTATGGCACACAGAAAAGGCAGTGAAATTTGTAGCCCTAAACACTTAAGGCTAAAATCAAAGATCTAAATGCATACTTGGAGGTACTAGAAAAGGAAAAGCAAACAAAGCCAAAGAAAGAAATAACAAAGATTAGTACCAAAATAGGTTAAATTGAGAATATAAAGGCATAGAGAGCATTAACAAAACCACAAGCTGGCTCTTTGAAAAGAGCAATAAAATTGACAAACCCATAGTTAGAATGACAAAGAAAAAAAGTGAGAAGACACAAATAAATAAAAACAGAAATGAGATGGGGGCATTACTGTTTACCCCACAGAAATAAAAAGGATGATAAGAGCATACAATGAACAACTATATGCCAATAAATTAGACAAAATGGATGAAATTCCTAGACACACATGAACAGCCATCACTACCTCTAGAAGAAATAGAAGATCTCAACAAACAAACCATTTACAGGTAAAGAGATTGAATAGTCATCAAAAACCTCACAATAAAGACAAGCCCAGGACCAGATAGCTTCACAGGTGAATTCTACCAATCCTTCCAAGAATAATTATCACTTATCCTGCTCAAACTCCTCCAAAAAATTGAAGAGAAGGGAACACTACCCAACACATTCTATGAGGCCAACATCTCTTTCATAACAAAGCCTGAAAAAGATACTACAAGAAATAAAATTACAGACCAATTTATCTTATATAGAGAGATGTAAAAATCCTCAGCAAGACTCTGGCAAATTGGATGCAAAAGCACATGAAAAGTTATACTCGATGATCAACTGAGTTTCATCCCAGGTATACAAGGGTGGCTCAACACAAGGAAATCAATTAATGTAATACACCACATTAACAGAATGAAGGAAAAATCACATAATCATCTCAACTGACACAAAAAAAAGGCATTTGACAAAATACAGCATCCTTTCCTGATAAAAACTATTGGAAAGGTAGGAATAGAAGGAAACGTCCTCAACATGATAAAGGGCATATATGAAAAACCCACAGCTAACATCATGCTCAAAGGTGAAAGAGTAGATGCTTTCTCTGTAAGATCAGGGACAAGACAAGGATGCCCACTATCACCAATGCTATTCAACATTGTGCTGGAAGTTCTAGCCAGAGCAGTTAGGCAAGGAAAAGAAATAAAAGGCATCCAAATTATAATGGAAGAAGTAAAACTTTTGTTATTTGCAGATGACATGATCCTATATCTAGAAAATCTTGAAAAATCTATTTAAAAAGCTATTAAAGCTAATAAACAAATTCAGCAAAGTGGCAGGGAATATGATCAACATACAAAAACCAGTAGTGTTTCTACTAAGAAATCTGAAGAGGTAATTAAGAAAAAGATTCTATTTATATTTGATAGAATGAAATATACATTTAACAAGGATGGAAAAGACTTATATATGGAAAATTACAAAACTTTGCTAAAAGCAATCAACAAAGATCCAAATAAATGGAAGGACACACCATGCACATGAATTAGAAGGCTAAATATTGTTAAGACATCAATACCCAATATTCTTACAGATTCAACACTATATCAATCAAAATTTCAACAACCTACTGTGCAGAAATGGAAAAGCCAATTATCAAATTTATTTGGAAGGATAAGGAGCTCTGAGTATCTTAAATCATCTTGAGAAAAAGAAAAAAGTTGGAGGATTCACACATCCTGAATTTAAAACTGTGATGTATATATACGATAGAATATTATGCAGCTGTAAGAAGAAATGGAAGTTGTGAAGCCTATAACAACATGGATGAACCTGGAGGACATTATGTTGCGTGACGCAAGCCAGACCCAAAAGGACAAATACTGTATAATTGTGCTATTATTATAAACTAAATATATTGTGTGAACTCATGGAGTTAATAACTAGAATATAGGTCACCAGAAAATAGAATGAGGTTAGAGAATGGAATGCTGAGGGTTAATCTGTGCAGAATTGGTAAAAGTGTTGTTTGTTAATCTTTGGAAATGAATAGAAAAGGTGCAAGCACATCATTGTGTTTATAACTGGCAGTGCTGTTATATGGGTATAACAGTGGTTGAAAGGGAAAGTATATTCCTAGAAGAAAAGCTAAAAATGTCATATAGGAGTGTATAGCATAGTAAAACCTCATGTGAAATATGAATATGGGAAATATAGCACATATAAGACTTTTTCATTGAAACTGAACAAACGTATGTTAATGTTACAAGATGTTAATACCAGGCAAAAAAAAATACAAAGCATTATGCTAAGTGAAAGAAACCAGACACAAAGTACTACATGTTGTATGATTCCATTTATATAAAATTTAAATATGAATCAGTTTATAAAGATGGAATAGATTAGAGGTTATATAGGGCTGGAGAAAGAGGGATTGAGAGGTGCCTGCTAAGGGGTGTGGAGCTTTTCTTTTTGGAGTAATGAAATTGTTGTAAAATTTTTTGTGGTGATGAATGCACAACACCGTACTAAAAGCCATAGATTGTATGCTTTGTATAGATTGTATGGTATGTGAATATATCTCAATAAAACTGGTTAAAACATTAATTACAAAGCTACAATGGTGAAAACAGCATAGTACTGGCACAAGGATATCCATATAGACCAATGGAATCAAATTGAGAGTTCAGAAATAACCCCGCACATCTATATCCAATTGATTTTTTAAAAAATTTTATTGAAGTATATCATTCATACATGAGCATACATAATAAGTGTATAGTAAAAACTGTGAACTTACAAAACAAACATGAATTACATCATACAGGGGTCCCCTATATCAACCCTCCACCAACACCTTGCATTGTTGTGAAACATTTGTTACAAATTATGAAAGAATATTGTCAAAATCTTACTACTAACTATAGTCCATATCTTACATTTAGTATATTTTCTCCTCAACCCACCCTATTATTATTTTTAAATATATTTTAATTACAGAAGTTGTGAACTTACAAAACAATCATGCCTATGTGTGGAATTACCATACAACACCCCTTCACCAACACACCACACCATGGAGGGACATTTGTTACAGACTATGAGATAATATCATCAGACTATTACCACCAACCATGGTCCAGAGTATACATTTGGCACATTTTTCCCATACTCTCCCATTATCAACACCATACATATTTGGCATAGATGCATGAATATTACAATACTGCTGTTAACCACAGTTCATAGGTCACACTAATTGTATTTTTCCCATGCTTTTCCACATTCCCACCACCCTGCAATAGTGATGTACATCTGCTCTAGCTCACAGAAGGACCCTCTTGCATCTGTACCATCAACCATAATTCTCAACCACCTCTGGGTTCACTCTGTTATTCAGTCCCTAGATTATTCTCCAGTTTTCTTTCAATTGACATTTACATCCCTAGACTACCCTTTCCAGCCACATTCCCATTTATGAACTCACTATAATGTGTTACCATCAACTACATCCATTTTCACACTTTTACAATAAAGTTAATTAAAACTTCTACATACATTAAGCACCAGTAGTCCTTCTCAGCCCTACTTCTATCTCCTAATAACCTATACTCTAGGTTCCAACTCCATGTGTTTATTCTTTGTATTTAGTTCATATTAATGAGACCATGCATTATTTGTCCTTTTGTGTCTGGCTTACCTCACATAGCATAATGTCTTCAAGATACATCCATGTTATCATGTGTCCCAATTTCATTTCTTCTTACTGCAGCATAGTATTCCATCCAATGTATATACTACATTTTGCTTATCCATTCATTGGTTGGTGGACAATTGGGCAGTTTTCATCTCTTGGCAATTGGGATTAATACCGCTATGAACATCAGTGAGCAGATGTCTGTTCCTGTCACAGTTTTCAGTTCTTCTGGATATATTCCTAGTAGAGGAATTTCTGGATCATATAGCAGTTCTATATTTATCTTCCTGAGGAAACCGTCTTCCACAGAGGCTGCACCATTTTACAATCCCACTAAGAGTGAAGGAGTGTTTCTATTTCTCCACATGCTCTCTAGCACTTACTGTTTTGTTTTTTCCCCTTAATAATGGCCATTCTGTGTGCTGTGAGATGATATCTCATTGTCATTTTGATTTGCATTTCCCTAATAGCTAGTGATATTGAACATTTTTTCATGTGCTTTTTGTCTATTTGTATTTCCTCTTTGGAGAAATGTTTTATTTAAATCTTTTGCTCATTTTTTAAATTGGATTGCTTGCTCTTTTATTGTTGTGTTGCATGATCTTTTTATATGGAATGGAAATCAAACCCTTATTGGATATGTGGTTTCCAAATATTTTCTCCCATTGAGTGGGCTGCCTTTTCACCTTCTTGATGAAGTCCTTTGAATCACAAGTGTTTAAGTTTGAAGAGGTCTCATTTATCCATGTTTTCTTTTGTGGCTTGTGCTTTTAGTGGAAGGTTTAAGAATCCATCACCTACTACCAGGTCTTGAGGATGTTTTCTTACATTTACTTCTAGGAGATTTATGGTTCTTGCTTTTATATTTAGGTCTTTGATCCATTGTGAGTTAATTTTTGTATAAGATGTGAGATAGAGGTCTTCTTTCCTTCTTTTGGCTATGGATATGCAGTTCTCCCAGCACCAGTTGTTGAGTAGACTGTTCTGCCTGAGCTGGGTGGGTTTAACAGGCTTGTCAAAAATCACTTGACCATAGATGTCAGGGTCTGTTCCTGAACCATCAGTTCAGTTCTGTTGGTCTATATGTCTATCTTTATGCCTACCATGGTTTTTTCACCACTGTAGCTAGGTAATATGATTTAAAGTCCAGAAATGAGAGTCCTCCAACTTCACTTTATATTTTAAGATATTTCTGGCTATTTGGGATTCCTTACCCTTCCAAATACATTTGATAATTGTGTTTTCCATTTGTTTAAAATGTGCTGGTGGAATTTTAAAAGGGATTGCATTGACATCTTAATGATATTTAGTCTTCCAAACCATGAACATGGAATGTTCTACCAATTATTTAGGTATTTTTTTGGTTTCTTTTCACAATGCATTGTAGTTTTCTGAATACAAGTGCTTTACATCCTTGTTTAAGTTTATTCCTAAATATTTTATTCTTTTAGTTGCTACTGTAAATGGATTTTTTTCCTGACTTCTTCCTCAGATTATGTATTACTATTGTCTTATAAAGTCTATTTCATCTGATATAAGAATAGCTACTCCAGCTTTTTTTTTTTTTTTTTTTTTTTTTTTGGTTACTGCATGCATGTGATATCTTTTCAGCCTTTCACTTTCAATCTACTAGTATCCCTGGGTCTAAGGTGAGTCTCTAGTAGACAGTATATAGATGGCTCATATTTTCTTATCAATTCCACCAGTCTGTGTATTTTGATTGGGGAGTTTAATCTACTAACATTCAATGTTATTACTGTAAAGGTAGTTCTTATTTCACCCATTTGTGGAATTCTTATTCCACAAAATTTTCACAAAAATGCTTCTTTGTGCTCATCCAATGTGTTCTTAATATCTTTAATATTCTTTTAAGACTTTTAGTTACTTTTACTGATATAATCTTTGTTTCTAGACTGCCTTTCAAACCTCTCTCTCTTTTCTTTTCAGATTGTAGCACACCCTTTATTATTTCCTGCTAGGCTGGTCTCTTTGTTATAAACTCCCAGTTTCTGTTTATCTGTGACTATTCTAAACTTGACCTCATTTTTGAAAGACAATCTTGCTGGATATAAGATTCTTAGCTGGAAGGTTTTCTCTTGCAGTATCTTAAATATATCTTACCACTGTCCTCTTGCCTTCATGGTTTCTGATAAGAAATTGGCACTTAATCTTATTGGGTATCCCTTATATGTTTTGCATTGCTTTTCTCTTGCTGCTCTCAGAACTCTCTCTTTGTCTTTGGCATTTGATATTCTGATTAGTATGTGTCTCAGAGTTGGTCTTTTTGGATTTATTTGGATGGGAGTATGTTGTGCTTCTTGGACAGGGATATCTATGTCCTTCAATAGGATTGGAAATTTTCTACCATTATTTCTTCAAATATTCCTTCTGTTCCTTTTCCCTTCTCTTCTCCTTCGGGGACACCCATGACACATATGTTTGCATGTCTCTTGTTGTCATTTAGTTCCCTGAGAACTTGTTTAAAATTTTCCACTCTTTTCTTCATCCATCTTTTTGTATGTTTGCTTTCAGAGTCCATGTCTTCAAGCTTACCAACCCTTTTTTCTGTCTCCTCAAATCTGTTGTTATATGACTCCAGTGTATTTTTAATTTCATTTATTGCTCCTTTTATTACTGTAGATATGCTATTTTTCTAAGTATGCTTTCAAATTCTTCTTTGTGCTCATCCAATGTCTTCTTAATATCCTTAATCTCTTTAGCCATTTCACTGAATTTATTAAGGAAATTTGTTTGAACATCTATGATTAATTATCTCAACTCCTTTATGTTGTCTGGAAGCCTATCTTGTTCCTTTAATTGAGCCATACCTTCCTGTTTCTTAGTATGGATTGTAGTTTTTTGTTGGTGTCTTGGCATCTGGCTTAGTAGATGTATTTATTCTGGGTGCAGTTTCTCTTTTTGGTTTAGGGCTTTCTTGCCCTTTCTCCCTTGCTGGTTGTGTGGTAGGAGATGAGAATGTAGTTGGTGCAGTAAGCTGTGGAGGCTCAAGCTGCCCTCGTTGCCCCAGGGACTGATGAGGCTTCTGCCACCTTTCTCCTTTGCCAGGGGTAGGGACAGAGCCACAGCCTTATAAATAATCCAAGTCGTGCAGACAAAATAGTCTGCAGTGGGGTGGAGAGGCTGATGAAGCTTCACACCCCATCCTTCCCTGTCTGGGACAGGGATGGAGCTACAGGTGTGGGCAGAAATCTATGCCCTGAGGGTCCAAAATGACCACAGTTGTCCAGTTAGACTTCTGACTTTTCAGTCTGTGCCGGTCGAATGTAACTGCAGTCACCCAGATAGGGTAGTGCAGGTCCCACCAGCTTGGTCCCTGCCAGAGGTGGGGTGAAGCGTAGGCTAGGGCTGCAGTCCGATCTGGGTGGAAAGAAGCCGGTGCCTACCATCACTGTGATTTTCAATCAGCCCGGCTTCTGACAATGTACTTTTAATCTCATGTATTACAGTTTTTAACTCTAGAAATTAGATTTGGGTCTTTTTAATGTTTTATATGTGTTCACTTAACTTTTTGAACATCTGGAATACAGTTACAATAAGTGGTTTAATGTCCTTGTCTGCTACGTCTAACATGTATAAGTTCTGGGTCAGTAAAGATTGGTAGACATTTTCCCCTCACCATGGCTATATTTTCCTGCTTATTTGCATGTGCCATAATCTTTGATTGGATGGTAGACAGAGAACTAATTATTTCTCCCCTCTTGCCTTTATGCTACTTTCACCTGTATATATGTTAAAAACCCCACAGCACCTTGCTATTATTTTTGTTATAATAATTGATTATCTTTTAAAGAGATTTAACACTAAATTAAATATTTTATATATTTAAACATGTAGATATCATCATTTTCTTTCTGCCTGAGGAATTTCCATTAATTCTTTAGTGCAAGTTTGTTGGTGATGTATTTTTTTCAATTTTTGTATACTTGGAAAAGTCTTTAATTTTTTAATTAAAAAAAAAATGCATTTGCTGAGTATAAGAGTCTAGATAGATTTTTTTTTCCCTTCAGGTGATTTACAGATATTCCTCCATTGTTTTCTTGCTTATAATGTTTCGAATGGCATTTTTTTCTTTGGTTTTAAGATTTTTCTTTATAAGACTGTTTTGATTTTTATGATTAGATTGTGATGGACCTTTGTATATTTCTTTTCTTGTTTTTTCCTTAGGTCTTGTTGAGAGTTTTGGATATGTGGGTTCCATATTTTTAATCAAACTTGGAAAAATTTTGGCCATCATTTCTTCAACAATTATTTTTTCTGTTTCTACCCTCCACTTTTTTGTACACTCTAATTTCAAATTATATGCTTGAAGTTGTCCTACAGATGAATGATACTCTTTCAGTTTTTTTAAAGTATTCTTTTTTCCTCGTGTGTCTTTTGGGTAGTTTTTATTGTCATGTCTTTAAATTCACTGATTTTTTTTCCTGCAATGTCTTATCTGCTTTCCATTCCATCTTCTGCATTTTTCATATAACACATTATAGCTCTCATCCCTAGAATTTCTTTCTCAATCCATATAAATTCATATATAACTTGTTTTGAGATATTGAACATTGGAGTCCAGTTATAATAAGTGTTGTGCTGTCCTTGTCTGCTAATTCTAACATCTTTTGAAAGACTGATTAATCTCTTTATATGGATCATATTTTGCTACTGCTTTGCATGCAGGACATTTTTTAAATTGGATGCCAGATAAAGAAAGATTTTGAAATTTTTACAATTTTGAGTGTTAGTAATTTTGTATATGCATTTTTAATGGAATAAAATTAAAGTACATAGAAACTGTTTGATATTTTTATGGTTTTTAAAATCATTTTTAGTATATCTGTTAGGAAGAACAAATATGCTTGAGGCAAGATAAAGCCTTCTGTGCACTTTACACAATATCTCATGAGTTTTGATATTTTCAAGTTTGCCTGGTGGGAAGAGTCAGAATACTTATCTTTGTGCAAGTATCTGACAATGGTACTTAAATCTTGTTGTCTCCATTTTTTAAATCTTTAAAATAGTGTTAATAATATACATCTCATAGAATTATTATTAAATTACACAAACTGATAACTTAAAAGAGACTAGCAAACAATCAGAACTAAATAAATGCCATTTCTCCTTCCTCCTATTCAGTGATCATCCAAGCCACTAATAAAAGTGCATTATGAATAATATTGGAGCACAGAGAGGAATTGACTTTTATGTCTATCTGTCCAATGACAAAAGTGCTTTTTATTGGTTTATTTCTAAATTTTTGGTTATCACCTGGAAGACAACTTTTATACAGAAAGACCGTATTCATTGAGGTTATATTTAAGACATTGTTTTAAAAAAGATGACAATATTTAAGTAATCTAAACTATAGGAGATAATTGACCACTTGACTATTGGCAATAAATTATCTGAGGAAATTATTTCCTTGAAGCATTTTTCAATAGCATTTAATCATTTAATTCAAATCAATACTTGAGATAACAATTTATTTGTTCATTAATATCCATCCAGGTTCTTGTTAGGCAGTGTATTATCCAATGAGAGAGTCATCATTCTCTGCCAATAATAGGATTGTTTGGCAGCCACCTGGTATAAAACTGCTCCCACTTGAGACTCAGGATCAACCGTAACAGGAAGTGAGAGGATGTGTTCTTCTTTGTTAATCTTGACTCTTCTTTTTCTCAGATTCTTTTCTCCGGACTTGGACCAAATGCAGGGCCACCACAGATAAAAATGACAGCTACCCTCATTTTGGGGATCAGATTAATGGGAGTATAGCAGAATTTCCAGTGAAGAATAGCAAAATGATCATTGATCCCTAGGAATATATGGATCGATTGCAAATGTATAAGATCCTCATTACAAAATCAGACAAATATTTTAATTCATATGGACAAAAGAATTTGGACAACGTCCTGTGGATGTTATTTTATGGGAAGCTATATAAAACAGGTATGCATGTTTTAACTATTTCCAAGGAAGATTGTGTTTTCTTTCTTTATTCCTGAGATTCTCGATTATTGCCTATTTCTGTGTTATTGTCTGAATGCTCATGTACTGTCAGTATAATCACTTAACTTCCAGTATTCAGAAATGATTATTTCCTAACTAATGACTCTTTTCTCTTAAAAAATTATTTAGCATACTTGAATCTTACATTTCCTAAACTTTATGGTCAGAGAAATTTATTTGCATTTGTAAAATAAACTTCTGTGAGTAGAAAAGTATATTGTCTAGAGAAAAAATGTTTCATTCTCAACTCAAAATCATTGAATTCAAGATATCATCATCTTCAATCCTTATAGTTTTCTAAAACAAATGTGATACTCTTAAACAACTTTTTTTTTCACTAGGTGGGACTACTATAGGAAATATAACAAAAGCACCTTTCAACCATAAAAAGCAGGGTGAGAATCCATGCAAAATAAGATAAGAAATATGCTTTCCCTTAAAAACCTGGACTTTGCTCCAAATAATGCTAGCGGGAAATTACCTACAATATTGATCTCAACCCATGACACCTTTTCCATTAGTGGATAGAGTCAAGCAGAAGGAAAAAAAATGAATAGAAGGGAAGAACAGCCTTAACTGGGCCCTTCTTTTGTTCTGAAACAAGTAGGATTGGGGAACAGAATAGAAATGCTATACTTTAGCTTGGAAACTTGGTGTTTCTAGAAAATTCTTCACATGTATTCCTTTCTTTTGGTGATTTCTCCATCTGGCTTTTATTCTATCTGGTCCCAAGAAATTCAGGCTAAGCACAGAATGAAATGAGCATTAGTATGTGGTGACTTGATATTGAAAATAATTTCTTGTATATTTGTATTATTGCAAGCATCACTTGGCTTGCAAACAAGTCACCCACAGAAGAGAGGCTGCCTGTGATGTGAGATACTCAGCTGGTCCTGTTCAGTTTGCAAAAGGTCAATACAAATTGGTGTTTCTGAGGAGCTTCGAACAACCAAAGTCTGTGACAGCAATAAATGTTAAAACTGGACCATGGCATTGGCAGGAATAACCCTACTTTCCTAATTTTTTTAAAAAGGGGGGAATAGTGTTTTTCCCCTTTTTAAAATCAAATTTTCCATTACAACTTGAAACTTGTTTGGAACTCTGAAGGACTATTGAGACCGGAGAAGGACCCCACAAATACTAGAGTGGAAGAAAAAGAAAATAAAACACCAGGAAAAGGTTGGAGATCTCTGTCCCATAGCTACCAGTTGGACTCCTCATTTTCACTCAGTCCTGTGTGGCTTAGAAGTCATACAGGGAAGCAAGGCCTGGGTACTTCATTCCATTGATGCAGACCACAGAGCCAGTGACAGCAGTGAGTTAGAACTCCATGTATATCAAGGCACAGGGACCCAAGTCGTCAGTAACCCAGGACAGAAAATAAGTGGCTGAAGAGTAAGTGCATACAAAAAATCCCCCAGGAAATAAAAGTGACTACAGCAGAACCGTTGGCAGAGGACCTTTTTGAATATTTGTATACAGTAATGGGGAAGTAAGTGGAGTCATAAAAGCCTCACAGAAAGATAAAGGTGAAAATGGAACTTCTGTAAGGCAGAACAAGACCCAGAGCCTAAGAGTGTAATGAAAAGGGGACAGTGAGTGAGGGAGAGAAGTTAAATCATTGGAGCTAGGGAGAAAATTCTGCACAAAAGCATACAGAACAGATCAGGATTCCTGGAGAAGAACAGAGCTAAAGAGTCTTTCTCCTAGAGGTAAATCATTGCACATAAACGTGTAATCTTAAAAACTGTACTGCCTGTTCAGGGTAAGAATTGGGTGCAAAGGACTTGAGAAAATCTGACCAGTTAAACACAGGCTACTCAAATGTTCAATATTAGTTGGACCAAGCATCAAAGAAGAGCCTTAATACATAGCCAGTCTACAACAAAAATTTAGTCAAATGGGACAAACTGACATTAAGAATTAGCATACAAAATAATAACATGCCCAGACATCAGCAAAAATTGCAGGCTGTACTTAGAAACAGGAAGCTATGGCACAGTCAAAAGAACTAATTAAATATCACAGCCAATGCAAATAGATAAAATATCCAGATAGCAAATCAATAAAGAAATAGAGAACCTGAGCAATTTCATAAATGAACTAGACCTAACAGACATATACAGAACAATGCACTCCAAAACATCAGATACACATTCAGTGCTCATGGATCATTCTCCAGGATGGACTCTGTGTTAGGACACAAAGCAGATCTCGATAAAGTTAAAAAGACTGAAATTATACAAAGCACTTTCTCTGATCATAATGGAATGAAGCTGAAAAATCAATAACAGGTGGAGGACCGAAAAATGCACAAATTTATGGAGGTTAAACAACATACTTTTAAACAATCAGTGGGCCAAAGAAGAAATTGCAAGAGGAATCAGTAAATATCTTGATACCAATGAAAATGAGACCCCAACATACCAAAAGCTATGGAATGCAGTGAAGGCAGTACTGAGAAGGAAATTTTCAGTCCTATCTATAAACCCTTAGCCAAACTGACAAAAAAAAAAAAGAGAAGATGGAAATACATAAAATCAGAAATAAGAGGGGGGACATTACTACTGACATCACAGAAATAAAAAAGATCATAAGAGTATACTATGAACAACTGTACACCTACAAACTAGACAGAGTAGAAAAAATGGACACACGAACAACCTACACTAACTTTAGAAGAAATAAAAGACTACAACAAACTAATCACGAGTAAAGAAATTGAAATAGTCATCAAAAACCTCCCCAAAATGAAACGCTCAGGACCAAATAGCTTCACAGATGAATTCTACCAATCATTTAAAGAAATCATCCCAATCTTGCTCAAACTCTTCTAAAAAACTGACCAGGAGGGAATGCTACCAAACTCATTCTATGAAGCCAACATCACCTTAATATCAAAGCCAGATAAAGATACTATGAAAAAAGAAAATTTCAGACCAATTTGCCTAATGAATATAGACACAAAAATCCTCAACAAAATATTTGCTAATCATGTCCAACAGTACATAAAAGAATTATACAGCATGATCAAGTGGGTCTTATCACAGATATTTAAGCATGATTCAACACAAGATAATCAATCAATGAAATACACCACAGTAATGAATCAGGGAAGAAAAATCACGTGAACATCTCCAGTGATGCAGAATAGATGTTTGACAAAATACAGCATCCTTTCTTGATAAAAACACTCTGAAAGAAGGAATAGAAGGAAACTTTCTCAATATGACAAAGTGCATATATGAAAATCTCACAGCCAACATGGTACTCAATGGTGAAATACTGAAAGCTTTCCCCCTAAGATCTGGAACAAGGCAAGGATGACCATTGTCACTACTGTTATTCAATATTGTGCAAGAAGTTCTAGGTAGAGCAAATAGGCAAGAAAAAGAATGAAAAGGCATCCAAATAAGAGAGGAGGAAGTAAAACTTTCACTATTCACTGATGATATGAGCCTGTACCTAGAAAATACTGAACAATCCACAACAAAGCTACTAAGGCTAATAAATGAGTTCAACAAAGTGACAGGATACAAAATTAATATGCAATAATCAGT
This sequence comes from Tolypeutes matacus, assembly GCA_026826555.1. Taxonomy (NCBI): domain Eukaryota; kingdom Metazoa; phylum Chordata; class Mammalia; order Cingulata; family Chlamyphoridae; genus Tolypeutes; species Tolypeutes matacus. The sequence goes on along the minus strand of JAKSZT010053888.1, from coordinate 4,213,038 downwards.
AGCATTTCTATACACTACTAACGAGCAATCTGAGGAGGAAGTAAGGAAAAAATTCCATTTAAAATAGCAACTAAAAGAATCAAATGTTTAGAAGTAAACTTAACCGAGGACATAAAAGACTTGCATTCAGAAAACTACAAACATTGCTAAAAGAAACCAAACAAGACCTTTTTAAATGGATAGACATTCCTTCTTGGATTGGAAGACTAAATATCATTAAGATGTCAATTCTACTGAAATTGAATTACAAATTTAACGCCATCCCAATCAAAATCCCTATTTTACAGAAATGGAAAGGCCAATTATCAAATTTATTTAGAAAGGTAAGGGGCCCCAAATAGCCAGAAGTTTCTTTAAAAAGAAAAATGAAGTTGGAGGATTCACTTCCTGACTTTTAAGCATATTACTTGGCTACAGTGGTAAAAACAGCATGCTACTGGCATAGTGATAGATGTATTGACAATTGAATTAAATTGAGAGTTGAGAAACAAACTCTCACATTTATAGTCAAGTTATTTTTACAAGACTGTCAAGCCCACCCAGCTGGGTCAGAATAGTTTATTCAGCAAAATGTGCTGGGAGAATTGGATATCCATATCCAAAAGTAAGAAAAAGGATGCTTATAAGGATGCACCTTATACAAAAGTGACCTCAACATGAATCTAAGACCTAAATATAAAAGCTAGAGCCAGAAAACTCCTAGAAGACAATGTAGGGAAACAGCTTCAAGATCTTGTTGCAAAAGGTGGGTTCTTATACCTTACCCCCAGAGCATGAGCAATGAAAGTAAAAAATAGACAAATGGGGCTTCCTCAAAATTAAGATTTTTGTGCTTCAAAATATTTTGTCAGGAAGGTGAAAAGGCAGCCTGCTTAATGGGAGAAAATATTTAGAAAGTATATATCCTTTAAGTGTTTAATTTCCATGTTATATTAAGAGATCTTACAACTCAATGATAAAAAGACAAGAAACCCAATTTAAAAATGGGCAAAAGACTTGAACAGATACTTTTCAAAAGAGGAAATACATGTGGCCAAAAAGCACATGAAAAGATGTTCAAATTCACTAGCTATTAGGGAAATGCAGATCAAAACTACAATGAGACATCATTTCACACCTTATAAAATATCTATTATTAAAAAAAAAAACAGAAAATTACAAGTGCTGGTGAGAATGTGGAAAAATAGGAACCCTCCTTCACTGTTGGTGGGAGTGTAGAATGGTACAGCGTTTGTGGAAGACAGTATGGCCGTTCCTCAGGAAGCTAAATATAGAATTACCATATGATCCAGCAATCTTGCCACTAGGAATATATTCAGAAGAACTGAAAGCAAGTTCATGGACTGAGATTGTACACCCATGTTCATAGCAGCATTATTCACAATTGCTAAAAGATGGAAGCAACCCAAGTGTTCATCAAGTGATGAATGGATAAACAAAATTTGATACATAATATGATAGAATACTATTCAGCTGTATGAAGCAATGAAGTTGGGAGGCATATGATAACATGCATGAACCTTGAGGACAGTATGTTAATTGAAATAAGCCAGATACAAAAGGCGAAATATTGTATGATCTTACTAGTATGCACTAAACACTTTATGATCAGAGAAAGTGCTTTGCATAATTTCAGTCTTTTAAAATTTATTGGACCTATTTTTTGACCCAACATGTGGTGTAGCCAGGAGAATGATCCGTGAGCATTCGAGAAGAATGGGTACCCTGTGGTTTTGGGCAGCATTGTTCTCTATATGCCTGTTAGGAATAGTTCATTTATCAAATTGTTCAGTTTTTCTATTTCCTTATTGATCTTCTGTCTAGATAGTCTATCTATCAATGTTAGTGGGGGTAATGAAGTCTCCAATCAGATGTTTTAAGACTGCTTGAAGTTGTCCCACAAATGACTGATGCCTTTATAGCTTTTAAAAATATTCTTTACTTTCTGTGTTTCTTTAGCATAGTTTTTATTGCTGTGTAATTAAATTCACTAACATTTTTTTCTGCATTGTCTACTCTGCTTTCTATCCCATCGTCTGCATTTTCATTTAACACATCGTAATTTTTATTACTATAATTTCATTATTCATCTCTAGATATTCATCCATACCTTGTTTTTAACTATTGAACATTTGGAGTATAGTTATAATAAGTGTTCACTCTCCTTTTCTGCTAATTCTAACATCGTTGTCAGTTCTGAGTTGGGTTTGATTGATTGGTTTATCTCTTAATATGGGTCATATTTTGCAACTTATTTGCTTGCAGGGCATTTTTTTAATGGATGCCAGACATTTAAAGTTGTACCATTTTAAATTTACTATCTTAGTAAATTATAATATTAATATATAAATATATTTAAAATGGGATACAATTAAATTATGTAGAAACTACTGGATATTTTCAGTTCTTTTTTGTATTTTTTTTTTAAGAATATCTGTTAAGTATAACTGGAACACTGAGCACTCTTAAGGGTAGGAGAAAGCTTTCTGTTCACTCTACAGAATGTCTCATGAGTTCTGGTATTTTCAATTCTGCCTCATGGTGAGAGAATTCTTCCCATCTCTGTGCAAGCACAAGGCAATGAGACTTAAATCTTTTGCCTCTGCTGTTTTAACTTTTAAAATAGTGATAAAAATATATATCTCATAGAATTATTGTGAAATTGCATAAACCAAATAAATAAAAAGATGCTAGCAACAGAGATAAATAAGTGCTAGTTCCCTATTCTTCCATCCACTGATTTCCCTATTCACCAATAAAAGTACGTTATGAATAATATTGAAGCATAGTGAATAATTTAATTTTGTATTTTAATCTGTCCAATGACAAAAATATTTTTCTTCTCATTTATTTTTAAATTTTTGGTATCATCGGGGAGATAAATTCTCCATAGAAGTTGGGGTTAAATTTAAGAAATTGTTTTAGAAAAGCTGGCAAGAGAGAAGTAATTTAAGCTTCAAGAAATAACTGACATTTGACTATCTGCAGCAATGTATCTGAGCAAATTATTTACTTGAAGCATTTTGCAATAGAATTTCATCATTGAATCTAAATCAATATCTCTAGCTGGCAAAAGGATTGTTTGGCTCTCACCTGCTATAAATCTGCTCCTGTTTGAGACTCAGGTTTAAATCCAATAGGCAGTGAGAAGATGTGGTCTTCTTTGTTAATCCCCACTCTTCTTTTTCTGAGCATCTCTTCTCTGGAGTTGGCCCAAATTGCAGGGTCAGCCACAAATGAAAATGATAGCTACCCTCCTTTTTGGGACCAGATTAATGGGAGCATAGCAGAATTTCCAGTAAAGAATAACAAAACAATTATTGATCCCTGGGAATAATGGATCGATTACAAATGTATAAGATCCTCATTACAAAATCAGACAAATATTTTAATTCATATGGACAAAAGAATTTGGACAACGTCCTGTGGGCACTCACCTTATTTTATGGGACACTATATAAAACAGGTATGCATGTTTTAACTATTTCCAGGAAAGTTGCTTTTTCTCTCTTTATTCCTGAGATTGTCATTATTGCCTGTGTTTAAAATTGTTACTGTCTGAATCCTCATGGAATGTATAGTCAATATAGTCATTTAACTTCCAGTATTCAGAAATGATTATTTCCTAACTAATGACTCCTTTCTTTTAATAAAATTATTTGGCATACCTGATTTGTACATTTCCTAGACTTTATGGTTAAAAAAAAATGCAATTTTTAAAATAAAATTCTGGGTGCTGCAAAACCATATTATTTAGAGAAGAAAAATTTCCCTCTAAAATCAAAATCCTCAGGCACAAGATATTACCATCTTAAAGCCTGATAGTCTTCTCAGAAAAATGTGGTACTTTTCATTTCATGAGGTGGGGCTGCTATTGGAAATATGACAAAATTACCTTTCAACTATAAAAACCATGGTGTGATTTCATGCAAAATAAGGTCATGCTTTCTCTTAAAAACCTGGACTTTGCTTCATATGATGCTAGTGGAAAGAGTATCTAAGAGATTGGTCTCAGGATATAGTACTTTTTCCATTAGTGAATAGATGCAGGCAAAAGGAACAACAACAACAACAAAAAAAAAAAAAAAAAAAAAAACCAAGGGAAGAACCAGCCTAATAATGAGACAATTCTCTTCTTTTTTGGAAACAAACAGGTTTGGTAAATAGAATAGAAAGGTGATACTTCAGAGTGGAATTCTGTGTTTCTAGAAAGTTCTTTACATTAATCTCTTTGTGTTGGTGATTTCTTCATTTCTTCATCTTGCTTTAATTCTATCTGGTCCTTGAAACATTTCTTTCTTTCTTTTTTTTTTTACAAGAGGTTCCCCAAATGAACCAGGTTCCCATTTTCATGAAATTAATTCCCAAATGTCTTCTTTGGAAGCAACTGGACTCCCATGAAATTCAGGATAAGCACATAATGAAATGAGCATTAGAATGTGGTGACTTGGTATTGAAAATAATTTCTTGTACCTTTGTATTATGGCAACCATCTCTTGGCTTGCTTAGGAAGAGTCAAGTCACCAACAGAGTGGAGGCTGCCTGTGATGTGAGAAGCTCTGATGGTCATGTCCAGTCTACAAGGGGTTGTTACAGACTGGTCATTCTGAGAAGCTTCCAATTCTCAAAGTTTTTGATAGAAATGAAGAGCTATGGCTAGGCCATATCATTGGCATGAATAACCTATTTTTCTAAATTTTAAAGGGGGACATACTTTTTTCCCTATTTCTCAAATATTCCATTAATATTTAAAAAATAGGGAATGGGAGGTTAAGGCTTAAAATGTATAGGGCTCTTATTTGGAATGAGGGAAATGTTTTGGTAATGGATGCTAGGGATTGTAGCACAACAATATGAACACAGTTAACAGCACTGAAATTTATATCTGAATGTGATTTACAGGGGAAATGTTAAATTGTAAATATGGTAACAGAATAAATATTTTTTAAAAGTCCATGAACTATACTACACAGTGAGCCCTAAGTTAAATATGGACTCTAGTTAATAGTAAAATGATAAAAATATGCTATCCTCAATTGTAACAGATGTTCTACACCAATGCAAGTTGTTAATAATAGGTAAATATATGGAAATCCTTTACTTAATGCATGATTGTTCTGTAAACCCACAACTTCTCTAATAAAGAAGAAAACAGATTAAAGTATTGAAAACCTAGAAGTCAAATCTAGAGCTTTCAAATGAATAGACAAAGAAAAGAGAGATGAGATATAGGGGAAAAAATCTATCAACATAAATAAAAAATAAAGAAAAAAAATGGCAAAAAAATCATGAAATAAGATAGTATTAAAATTCAAATGTATGATTATTCATAAAAAATATAAACAGATTATATTCACCTATTAAACACCTAAATTATCAGATTGGATTTTTAAAATCTAGCTATATTCTAGGACTAATTATATTATATGAGATTAGAGAGATAGCTAGCAGGAAGATGGCATCAGACTAACAGGCAGGGCTCAATGCTGTCACAAAAACATTGGAGAAAGAGTTAAAAGCTGCCCAAAGGAACTGCTTTGGGGGTCAGCAGACCAGGACAGTGCTACACAACTCCCAGAGGGTGTGGGACAGAGAAATTAAGAATCCAAAACAACAAACTTGAGTTACCAAGCCTCTAGAGCAGCTGCGAAAGGCTCCCTTAAGATATTAAGCTGGGGTAAAAACCCTGGCTCACTGCAGCTGACTGAGAGGGAAACAGGTATATTCCTCCCTGTTAGCTGTTTTAAGGGAAAAGGGAGGGGATTCAGGGGGCTTTTCTGCAACCAACAGAGCCTGCTTTGAAACACTGCTCTAGAGATTCAACACAGGAACGCAATAAAGCCTAGACAGAAACACCTCTGTGGAAAAGTGTGCCAACAGCACCAACTGCTGGCCATACTTGAAATTGCATGAGCAAAAACTGTTTACAGTTCTCTCTGTATCACAGCCCTTGGGAGAAAATCTGTGCCCCATTAGTGAGTCCCTGGCACGATTTTGGTAACTTAAGCTATGGAATTTTAAAGACTTAAAATAAGTTTAACTAAAAATCAAAGAAGAGCTGTGAAAAAAACAATAGGCAAGAGGATAAATTGGCCATCAGTGTAAATTCACCAACATATTCAAATGCCTAGACATCAGCAAAAACTACAAGCCATACTAGGAAAGAGGAAGAGATGTCCCAGACAAAGGAACAAACAAAATATTCTGAAGAGATACAGGATTTAAGACAATTAATCAGTGATAATCACACAACTTAACTAAATCAATTCAAATAATTTAAAGAAAATATGAGCAAAGAAATAAAGAATATTAAGAAGACACTAGGTGAGCATAAAGAACAAAAAAAGTAACAGGCCTTATGGGAATGAAAGACATGATGGATGAAATTAAAAATATATTAGAGGCACATAAGAGCAGATTTGAATTGCTCAAAAACAGAATTAGTGATTTCAAAGACAGAACATCTGAGCTAGAAAAGACAGGAGAACAGAAAGAGAAGAGAATGGAGAAAATGGAGCAGAGTCTCAGGGAGTTAAATGAACACTGAGCACTCAAACATTCACATTATTGGTGTCCCAGGAGGAGAAGGGAATGGAAAAGGGGCAGAAAGAATATTTGAGGAAATAATGACCGAAAACTTCCCAACTGTTATGAAAGACATAAATATCAATATCCAAGAAGGACAATGCACACCAAACAGAAAAAAAAAAAAAATCTGCATAGAACTACCCTGAAACACCTACTAGTCAGAATGACAAATATCAGAGATTAAAAAAAGATTCTGAAAGTAGCAAGAGAAAAGCAAAGCATCATGTACAAGGGAACCTCGATATGATTAAGTGCTGACCTCTCATTAGAAACCATGAGGAGAGAAGAAAGTGGTATAATGTATTTAAGGTACTGAAATAGAAAAACTGCCAACCAAGAATTCTGTATCCAGCAAAATTGTCCTTCAAAAATGAAGGTGAATTCAAAGTCTTCACAAACAAACAAAAATTGATAGAATATGTACCAAAAGACCAGAATTACAAGAAATACTAAAGGGAGAGATACTAAAGAGCTGCAGCCTGAAAGGAAAAATCACGAGTGCGAGATATGGAGAAGAGTGTAGAAATGAAGATTATTAGGAAGGGTAAACTAAAAGGTAAGAAGACAGACAATAGAACAGTATCACAACAGAGAGCTGGAGGACAAAATGGATAAAGTAAGTAATGCCTTTACAGTAATAACATTGAATGTTAATGGCTTGAACTCCCCAATCAAAAGGCATAGACTGATAGAAGAGATTAAAAAATATGAGCCTTCTATATATTGTCTACAAGAGACTCACCTCAGATGTAAGGACACAACCAGGTTAAAAGAAAAGGGTTGGTAAAAGATATTCAATGCAAATAGTAACTAAAAGAGAGTGGAGGTAGTGATACTAATATCGGACAAAATAGATTTCAAATGCAAAACTATTATAAGGGATGAAGAAGATCATTATATATTAATAGAAGGGACAATTCACCAAGAAGAAATAACTATACTAAATATGCACCTAACCTGAGTGCCCCAAGACACATGACACACACACTGGCAAAACTGAAGGAAGACATAAATATCTCTGCAATAATAGTTGGAGACGTCAATACACCACTCTCAGTATTGGATAGAACTTCCTGACAGATGATAAATAAAGAAACAGAGAACTTGAATAATATGATAAATAAACTAGACCTAACAGACATCTGTAGAGCATTGCACTCCAAAGCAGCAGGATATACATTCTTTTCAAATGCTCAAGGATTCTTCTCCAAGTTAGACTATACGTTGGGTCACAAGACAAATCTCAATAAATTTAAAAAGATTGAAATTATACAAAACACCTTCTCTGATCATAACAGAATGAAGGTGGAAAATCAATAATGGATGTAAAAAGGGAAAATTCATAAATATATGGAGATCAGAAAACGCACTCTTAAATAATCAGTGGGTCAAAAAAGAAAACACAAGAGAATCAGTAAATATCTTGAGATGAAGGAAAATGAGAACACAACATAACAACAACTATGGGACACAGCAAAGGCATTGCTGAGAGGGAAATTTATAGCCCTCAATGCTTACATTAAAAAAGAGGAAAGAGCTAAAATTGAAGACTAACAGCTCACCTGGAAGAACTAGAAAAAAACAAAACAAAACAGCAAAATAATCCCAAACCAAGCCAAAAGCCAAAGGAAAGAAATAGTAAAGATCAGAGCAGAAATAAATGAAATCAAGATAAAAAAAAAAACAACAGAAAGAATCAACAAAACCAAAACTTGGTTTTTGAGAAGATCAACAAAATCAACAAACCCTTAGCTAGACTGACAAAGAGAAAAAGAGAGAAAACACAAGTAAATAAAATCAGAAATGAGAGGGGGGACATTACCACTGACCCCACAGAAATAAGAGAGATCATAAGAGGATACTATTGACAACTTTATGCCAAAAAACTAGACAATGCAGAGGAGATGGACAAATTCCTAGAAGCACACAAACTGCTTACACTGACCCTAGAAGAAATAGAAGACCTCAACAAATCAATTACAAGTGAAGAGATTGAAACAGTCATCAGAAACCTCCCAAAGATGAAGACTGGGACCAGATAGCTTCACAGGTAAATTTTACCAAATATTCAAAGATGCTCTAATACCAATCTTGCTCAAGCTCTTCCAAAAAATTGAACATAAAGAATGCTAACAAACTCATTCTATGAAGCCAACATCACCCTAATACCCAAACCAGATAAAGACAGTACAAAAAAAAGAAAAGAAAAGAAAATTACAGACCAATATCTCTCATGAATATAGATACAAAAATCCACAACAACATACTTGCAAACTGAATCCAAAATCACATTAAAAGAATTATATACAATGATCAAGTAGGTTTTATCCTAGGTAGGCAAGGGTGGTTCAACACACAAAAAATCAATGAGTGTAATAAGCTGCGTTGATAAACTGAAGAAGGAAAATAATATGATACTCTCTATTGATGCAAAAAAGGCATTTGACAAAATACAGCACCCTTTCTTGATAAAAGCACTCCAAACATCGGAACAGAAGAAAGCTTTTTCAATATGGTAAAGTGCATATATGAAAAACCTACAGCTAGCATTGTTCTCTATGGTGAAATATTGATCTGCTGAGATCAAGAACAAGACAAGGATGCCCACTGCCATCACTGTTATTCAATAATGTGTTAGAGCTCTAGCTAGAGCAATTAGGCTAGAAAAAGAAATAAAAATCACCCAGATAGGAAAGGAAGAAGTAAAACTTTCACTATTCACTGATGATATGAACCTATTTCTAGAATATCCTAAAAAATCCACAACAAAGCTACTAGAACTAATAGACAAGTTCAGCAAAGTGGCAGGATACAAGATTAATATGAAAAATCAATAGCCTTTCTACACACTACTGATGTGAAATCTGAGGAAGAAATTAGAAAAAAAATTCCATTTATAATAGCAACTAAAACAATCAAATATTTAGGAATAAACTTAATGAAGGACATAAAGGACCTGTGCTCAGAAAACTACAAAACATTGCTAAAAGAAATTGAAGTAGACTTAAATAAATGGAAGGACATTCCATGTTCATGGGTTGGAAGACTAAATATTGTTAAAATGTCAATTCTACCCAAACTGATTTACAGATTCAATGCAATTCTAATATAAATTTCTTTTTTGCAGCAATGGATAAACCAATTATCGAATTTATCTGGAAGGGTAAGGGGCCTCAAGTAGCCAAAAAGATCTTAAAAAGAAGAATGAAGTTGAAGTTCTGGACTTTAAAGCATATTATGGAGCTACAGTAGTAAAAACAGCATGGCACTGGAATAAAGACAGACACATTGACCAATGGAACTGAATTGAGAACTCAGAAATAGACCCTCACATCTATGGTCAAGTGATTTTAACAAGGCAGTCAAGCCTTCCAAGCTGGGACAGAACAGTCTATTCCACAAATGGATATCCATATCCAAAAGAACGAAAAGGGACCCCTATCTCACATGTTATACAAAAATTAACCAAAAATGGTTCAAGGACCCAAATATAGATGTGGCAACCACAAAACTGTTAAAAGAAAATGGAGTAAAACATCTGCAAGATCTTGATAGGCAGTAGTTTCTTAAACCTTACACCCAAAGCATAGAGAGATTGAGAGGTGATGAGTTTTGTTTGTTTGTTGTTAATTATTATTATATTATTGGAATAACAAAAGCACTCTAAGAATGATTGAAATGATGAATGCACAAATATGTGATTACACCAAATACTATTGATTGTACATTTTGAATGGATTTGTGCTTTATTAATATGTATCAATAAAATGGTTTGGTAAAAAAATTCACCAAAAAAAAAAAAAAAAAGAGATTCTTATATACCCCACCCCCTCCTTCTCCCACATCCACCCCCATTAATAACATCTTACCATAGTGTGGTACATTTGTTACAACTGATGAATAAATATTAAAGCATTACTACTAAAAAATTAGAGCTATAGAATGATCTACTAGAATATCAGACTACAAAATTCCTATATTATCAGAAGAAAACACAAAACACACAAACGTATACACATGCCTCCCAAAAAAGTAATCACAGATTACAATGTGAAATATACTAAAACATCAAGAAGACGTATTAAAACAAAGGAATAACTTAAAAGACCAAAAGTATTGTCATGTTAATAAATGCAGATATTCACTCACCTAAGATAAAAACAAACAAAAGACTTTAATCACATCTCAAAGTGGACAAGGGATTTCAACAAGTTTCTGAAGAGAAATAACTAGCAAATAAAGATAACTTAGAGTGTAGGGCAGGAGCAACTGCAGCGGGCAGCATGCTAGGAGGTGGATGGACCCTAGAATATTGCCAATATGCCTCACAGAACACTGATGAGGCATGTCAGCTGTATGTTCCCCCAGAGGCTAGGAGTGCAACATGGAAGTGAAAACAGATGGATCAATTCAAAGTCGGTACATGGAACACCCGCTCACAACTTGCGTGCAGAATACCTGGCTATAGAGCATCTCTCCCCAGGCAGGGGGTTCATCCCTGGAGAAACTGAATAACACCTGTTGATCTGGCATTTGAGGGTCACTCAGAGTTAAAGCAAACTTCCTACCCGGTAGCCTAAAGCAAAGTTCACCTATTGTAAATTCCAACCCATTGAATAGTTTCAATCAGCTTAAATAAGAATCAGCAGTTATTATTACCAGGTGTTTGAGAAAAAAGGTTGAAACTTTCAAATTAAAGATTTTTTTTTTTATTAATTTATTTTTTATTGTGGGTAAAAATCAAAATTTTCACAATACATATCACAATTTGTAAAATGATATATAAATATATATGCATATATGTGCATTTGCTTACAAAAATGTTATTTATATATATATAAATATATTTTAAGAGATGCTTAGATTACCGAAAATATTACACAGAACCCCCTGGGATTCCCACCTCCCACACCTCCCACCACATCCCACACAAACATCTCCCACAAGTGTGGCCCACCACCCTCAATGGACTTACACATCCTGGGGCCTTGCTACCAACCATAGACCACAGTTCACATCATAGACCACACTCTCTCCCACACAGTTCTGAGTGGTGTGTGCTGATTTAAAATGGCCTACATCCGTTGCCACAACGGTACTCAGGACAACCTCCAAATCCCAAAGAAGCCCTGTATTTCAACTGCACATCCCCTCCCTGCCCCAAAAGTGTCAAGTGGCCACTGGCTCCACCTCATTGTTATAATTTCTTCCATTGCTAGAATCACCATATGTGTACAACAGAATATCATCAGTAGGATGGTATCTCAGTAGGAGCTCATAGAACATCTAAGTGCCTATCACCCCACACAGAGGGGCTCCCCACCCAGGTCCTATATAAGGGGGGATAGCCCCAGAGACTGATGCCTTATCAGTGGGCTCTATCTTGGAATCTGTGCTCCTGAGATTGACAGAATTGGACTCAAATAAGTCCTCCCTGCACATGGTTCATCAGTCCCTTCTATTCAAACCTATATGTGATGCAGAAGTTTTTAGGTATACTTCCATAGACTGGAGCCTCTGGCCTACCTATGTGCCAGGTGTGCGTGGAATCTCGGTGGAGCTGCATCACCTACCCTACAGCTCAATGGACTCATCCAAGTCACCTGGCAAGGAGACAACGATGGGCAGCGGCCATCCCAGGGAATGGAGAGGGCCTGCATCTGCAGGCAGGATCATCCCACCCACCATATCCATGGGATATAAGCCCTCTCTCACTTGGAGGTGGAGTGGACATCACCATCCCAGTCCCCTCAGGATTGGGGGAAGAACTATGGGCTAAAGATTTTGTTTTTAATCTATTCTCTTGTGTACTGTGCAGATAGATTCTCAGAGCCTTCCAATAGTTCAGTCTGTGCTTATAATGCTGAAGCCCCTGGCTGCATATCCATCAACAGTGGCTGGGCAGGTATGTGCTCTACTTGCTACATACTTCTCAATTCATGTGTGGCCGTGAGACCTGCTCTGCTTTTATGTGTGGTTGGATACATTGGGACAAATCCTCTTATAACTATATATTTTTTTCTCTGCAATTTTCCTGGAGACTAATCAGTTTAAGAAGCCAAATAAAAATGTCACTCTGACCGTTGCCATATCCAAAATATGCTGTACAGCACATTATTAATTCGAGTTAAATATCAGTGTTTCAAAGTCTGACTATTGCTTATTCCAAAGACTCTGAGCCTCTTTCCCAAATAGCTACAATTTATTCCATCACTTCTATATCCAAGCATCTTAACTAAGCTTTTCAGAGACATGGTTTATTTGAATCTTGACAGAATATTACTGGGTAACTATTATTATGCCTGGAGTATAGATAAGCAAACACAATCTAAAAGAGATTAAGTAATTTGCCTCTTTTCACAAAACTAGTAATAGATTCCAAACCCTTACCTTTCCATCTCCAAAATCCATTTGGTTAATCACTGTGCTAGTTTACTTCCCTCATCACCTTTCATATTTCCAATTGTAAGATTCATATTAGGAGTTAAAGACAAATTTCAGTACACATCTGATATATCTACTTCTTTTCAATAGTTTATTCAGATATATAAACCTACCAGGAGCAAATTTTTTTTAAAAGAGAATCTTGTAAATGTGCATTTCAAAATAAAGGCCATACTTTGTAATGAATCAGATCTTTTAGCTCCAGAACAGGGAACTCAAAATCAAATTTATATCAATTTTCACAAATTCAATTTTTGTATTTAGGTGAAAAGGAGAAACAAGTGGAATGAGGTCACCTTAGTGTACCAAATTTCAAATAGTGAGAAACTACTTGCCACCTAAGGGACTGATGGGCACTACTTGTAATTCCTGCCTAATATTGTGTCTTTGTCTTCATATTTTATATCACTAGTTACTCTGGCTTCCCCTTGACAGCTAGACAGACAATTTGGGAAAATGACTCACGGACAGAAGGTGTAGAACCCTGATTGTGACCACCAAAGACAGGACTGGGAGCTGCCATAAGCCTGGTAGACAAGATGGTCACAGGGTCCAAGAAACAGGAAAACAGTTCAAAGACAGTACCTGCACAACACTAGAGTGAACACTTGGTTGAAATGAGTTAGTGAAAAAAAAAACAACAACAGAAGAAGATATCTAGTTGAAAGTTAAGGAAATATGTTGGCGGTTGATTGGAAAGGAAGTCTGAAACATGAATCTCCAAAAGAATTGAGACAATAGAATGAGACAGTTAATCCAAATCCTCTTCAGCAGTTCAGGTTAAGAGTCTCGTCAGGCAAAGCATATTTAGTATCATCTGCATATATGCCTATAACTGAGGTAAATGTTTCCCCAGCCATACTTGTTAAGTTAATATCTGTTTGAGGAGTAAACAAATATAGAACATAGATAATTTGGGCTTGCAGTTGGATTAGTTAGGTAAGTGCCTATGTTCCAGATTCTAAAGAGTGATTCATGTACATGTATCTGCACCCAGACTATGTCCTTGACATGGAAGCTCTCAAGGTTGTGTTTATCCCTAAGTTCTCCAAGTCATGTGCATTTCCTCGAGCCAACAAATTCAACATAATGGCTGAGGTGATAAATTGACAGCAGAATATAGGCATAGTCCTAGTCATTTTACTAATTGCATTTGAATAGATCCTTGATGATTCTTGACATCATTCTTCTGTTACACAGGCTTTAACTTCTATGTGATTGTTTCACCTTTCCTTTCTGCACTTGAAACGGGGTTCTTGGGAGAAGTACCACTCGAAGTAGAGTTATTATCTCGAGAAGAACCCAGATCTAACTTCTGCTATTCGATTGCGGAATGCCGTGAGTCCTATCCTCAAGCTATGGATGCAGCCAAACAGTATTTTCAGGTAAAAGAATGCAATAATTTTTTAGAAGTGGCATGCATGAAGTCACTGAAGTGCTTCCATTAAATTTATGATTTGCAAATCGATGAAACTTCATGTTTTCATGCATATGAAACCATAAGGATAGAGTAAGTTTCCTTGCCCTCTGGCATTTTTCCTGTTAGTATTCTGAAGTGAAGAAGCTAACTAGATAATTTATAGCAAATTAATAAAAATTTATTTATAAAAAGTTTATATTCATATAATTGTCAAATTATCTTTTTCTATGCAATTAACTTAGCCTAAATATGTTTTATTTATAAGGCAAATAAATGTCATTCTGAAATGTTAAAATTTATTTTGATAATTATTTTTCAAGACAATCAGCTAGATTAACATTTCATAGTAATATAATTCATAAGTGCATGGTATTTGTCACTAAATTTATTTTATTTTGAACAAGATCATATTCTTTATTCTTCAGTACTTACAGAATGGGGCATTATTTTCCATTATCAGTGATATCCATAGATATATCAGAGATAAGGACAAAGCCATCCTTTATATGTGGGAGATGCATTAAGCGGCCATTGATGTTGGAACACCAAAGTTCAGTGATGTGTAAGATAATTGATCTTTATAATACAATTAATCAATAATTTATTTCTAGCATTGTAAACCATAACGTACAAGTATTGGTTGATGTAAATATTCATTTCTCATATTTTCTAGACTGTGTTCAAGAAATAGCTTCTCCAATTGAGTGATAACTGAAAATATCTAAGAGAAAAATATATACATATATTTAAATATACATACATATATACTCATAAAATATTCTTCTAAACTAAAGACAAAATAACAACACTTGAGACAAACAAAATTGCTTATATTGGTGTTTTATTGTTGTAAAGTTTGATGATCTTTGTTTTTTAAAAGATTGTTTTAGTATTTACCCTAAGTAATGCATTAATTACATGTTAAAGTTTAATATATATTTATGTAAGTGTCTTTACTATTCCTGAAAAAGTCAAGGACCTTAAAACATGTTAAATCAATTTACTTTCACCCAGAGTATGTACTATTGTCATATGTACTTTTACAAATATTATTATGTTTATTCTTTCATAAAGCAATATTCTTTTATAAAGTAATATTTTTTAGCTTTGTCAGTTCAACTTGCATTTCTAAATTTCTCTTTGTATACTTTTCCTTCTTTTTAAAGAAGTCCTTTTAGAAATTACTTTCTTCCAGCTAGGCAATTGCAAATTTTCCCAATTTTATTTGCTCAAGTGTTGTTGTTTTGTCTTTAGAAGAATATTTTATGAATATATGTAAATATATTTAAATATATGTATATATTTTTTCTCTTAGATCTTTATAGCTGTCACTCATTTTCTTCTGTCTTCTAGTTTTAATGTCACAATAAAAGCAGTAAATTTCATGGTTGATTATATTTAAATAATTTTTCATTAACAATCATTTCTTTGTGTTGTGTTTTCTATATTTTCCTTTTATGTGCTTAGAAAAATTTGTTCTAATAAATCTGCATGGAATTTGTAGTTCTTCTATCATAGCTTGATGCCTTTCATTCGTTTTGGAAAATTTGCAGTCAATATCTTTTCAAGTATTGATTCTGCCTTTCTATATAAATTTTCCTCATTAGAAACTTTATTGAATATATATTATATCAAAATAAAGGACTTTCCATTATTTTGTATCTATGCTTTCTTCTAGACATCTTCTTCATTCCTATCTTTCAGTTCACAAGTTTGTTTTTAGCTGTGTCTATTCTTCTGCTAAACATATTCACTAAGAGATTAATTTGTTATTGTAAATCGTCACTACTAGAACTTCCATTTAATTCATTTTTATTTTTTCAAGCTTCCTTCAGAAATTTATCATCATGCCATTTATTATCATAGCAATTTTAAACTCCATGTTTAATTATTCCAACATAGGAACTCTTTTGGGTTTTTCTAGAGTGTGTGAATGTATGTGTGTGTGTTTCCTTTTGATTCCCAGCTATTTTCTTATATGCTCAGTTATTTTGAATTGTGTGTTGGACATTGAAAATGAAAAATTGTAGAGATAATTTGTACCACTAAATAGTTTTATATTACTTCAGAGAGAATTTAGTTTGCTCCTGGCAGCAAGGCTAGAAGTAGATAGTGTTAGTACAAACAGGAAGTACAATTATTCAAAGCTGTGCTAATGTTTTTATGAAGACTAGTTTATTTCTTGTTCACTCTTAAACCTATTTTGTGGTCCTTTGCAGTCCTAAATGAAATGCAAGAATATGTACCATGGCCTCTCCAATTTTGTTAGTCATTAATTATAATTTTTCTCCTCCTAGTTCTAAGATTCTGCCAAGAACTCTTCTCACCTGACTAATGTTTGACTCACAGCTTTCAGAGGCATCTATTGACTAGAGGGGAAAAGTGTCCCCGTATAACAAGTTTGCCACATGACTTCTCCTCTTTTTTGAATGTTAACCTCACAATTTCTCAAAATGTATCCATTTTCTGATACTGACACACATTTAAAAAAAATATTTTATTCAGTTTTTATAGTTGTCTTCAGCAAGAAAGAATTTAACTAGCCATCTAATTCTTCAAAACATTAATTTGAATAAAATCAAAAGAAACCTTGAAATCTGTGTTGGTTTTCAGTCTTGAACACTGAAATAAGTCCTACCCAAGAAAGCCTTTTGTTTACCATGGCAAATTCTTAATCCATTTCTGCTTTCCTATTAGTTTAAGAGATACCAGGTATATACAAAGAATAGACAAGAAGGCCAATACTCTATTTTGTTGTAGAATTGATAGAATGTGGGATTAGGCAACTCTCTTCACTATATTGGTTCGTTTTTCTAGTCCCTTAGGTTGTGGCAAAAAAAAAACTAATGCCTGGAGAAGTGAATAGAAGTATAGAAATTAGATATAAAATAAATGAATTGAGAAATCAATAAGAATAAATCTGATGGAAATAAAGAGGTGACTAAATAGTATTCCATAATTTTTTAAAATTATAATTCAAAATTTAGTCTTCTCTGTTGCTGAATTCTTCAGCCAGGAATGATGCAGAAGGCATTGTGGGGATTAATTATTAGACTGAAGTAGTGGATTCTGGTGAGTAAATTATACAGTAAATTACATATTAATTCTAAGGAATATGGGGGGAAACACACAGTTGGACTTTGTATTGCATTTGGAATGAAATATTTTGTAACTATTGTTGCTAATTATGTGTCCACCTTGCAGATAACAATATTCTTCTGCAGCTGAAAGAAAATTCACCAAGGACTTTCTAATTGCTATAACATTTTGTGAGATAGCGAGATACCGCTCAGAGTTTGAGAGTTCAGTAGAATTCTTAGTGGGTTACCCACATAGGCTACTCACAGATCAAGAACATCAGTTTCACACAAATGACTTCAGCATTCGTGAAAAAGCACTTTTGATAGGAGCTAAACTCATTTCAGAAATATATGAAAGCACAGGTATGATTTTGAGCTATAATACATATGAGACATTAATGAAATAATGCCATATACAATATGAATATATTTAATAATTCACTCAAAAAGAATTTATCAATATCGACTACATATTAATTATCTACCATATATCATTATGTTAATTCATGATGCTCTTCCTTGTATGACCTCAGATCTTATTAGAGAAAATAGATACATAAATGAATTATCACATGTATTTTTATCAGTGCAATAATATAGGTTTACTCAAAATTAACTTTTATGACAAAGCTTATAAGAAAGCAAGGAGGAGGGCTAAATTTTTCCCTATATAAATAACAAAATGTGTTTTGATTGCCCTCTGTTTGGTAATCCTGCATCAGTTTCCCAGATACTATCCTCAGCCTTCTGCTCCTCTTACTCTTTCTGCATGAAACATCAAATCACATTGTTTGAATTCACACCAGTGTGATTACTGTTATCTCCAAAGAAGACCTCACTGCTGAACTCAAAACACTGGAAATTTTCACTTCCATGGCTGAGAAATAGTTCAAATTTAGCATGTCAAACTTCCATCACCATTTCACCATAAACTGTTTCTCCAAAATTATGAAATCCTAACATTTTGCTTCTTCATAACACCTCCCATCTGTTATCTGCATTTTCCTAGGACAAATCTATCATTCTTCACCTAGTGTTCATCATTAGCTCCCTTACTGGTCTAATTGCACCTAGACTAAACCATCCTCATACCCATGTTGCTACTGCAGTAATAACATTTCTAAAATAAAAATCTTTATGTGATTCTTAACATTTTCATTGTCTCCCTGAAAACATCCTGGTTTTGGATTAAGACTTAAACCCATTAGCCTGTGAAAACCAGGCTTGTCATTATTGGTCCATAACTCTCTCTTGCCCCCTATAGCACCATGTTCTTGCAGCCAAACTATTTCTGTTCCCTTACATGTCATGTTATTTCCTCATCTTATCTAGTCTCTGGGAATCCACCCTCCACTCCACCCCTCCCCCCACCGCCACACACACACCCAGAACACAATCATTCTTAGAATGACTAGTTCCTGCTCTTCATTTCCTCTAAAGTTTCCTATCCTCTGACAATCACCCTGATCTCTTAAATCAGGGTATTCTATGTCAATATCAAGAATTGCATTCTCATTATCCTTGCAATTACTCTTCTATTAGAGTAGAATCTCCAACATTTTGATTTGTTTGTTATATTCTGCCTATGGGTAGGGAGAATTGGACATAGACTAAACAGCCTGGGATAGATAGCACGTAATTGTAATGCAGGGGGAAGGAAACATCTAAGAAGAGGTCAGCATCTCAATTTAGATCAGTGCATAAAGAAGGGGAGGAAGTGAGTTCTCTCCGAAGATGATAGGAACACATAGACATGATAACCAAGGGTGTTCCTATGAATTGCACAACAACCTAGTATTTAAATTGTCTTAAAATGTCCAAGGAATTATAAACAGGGAAATGATATGCTTTTACAGTTTAAAAAGCTAATAAGTCTGGAAATGTCTGAGTTTGAATTGTAGGAGTCTGAGGCTGGAACTTGCTAGGCTCACAAGGACATTAATATGGCAGTAGCAGTGGGGGGACAGATTTAAATGGAATGGTAGGCATTAGACTTGGCCATAAGAGTTGCTGGAGCGGAAGGAAGATATGACTATCACTGATTTTGGTGAGATTGATGGGGTAGAAGATGGTGTTATGTACCAAGATGGAGAATATAATAAGAAAAGAACACGATGGGAATGGAAGTAGGAAGATCTGGTATAGAGAGAGGTGGATATATAATATTTATTTATCATCAACTATATAGTAGATATTGGGCATAATGTCTTCGTACATTAATTTATTAAATGTCCATAATAACAGAGTGATTTGATTAGCATTGTCCTTATTTTAAGTAAAAATATACATTGAAATTAAATAGGGTTCCTAAAACCACCCACTTTGTAAAAAGTTGAAGTAGATTTTTAACTAGCTGCTGTCTAACTTCACCTTCTGAGTGTTTTGTTTCCCCAATATGCAGTATGCCTTCCTTGGAAATATTAAAATCTCAGTGAAATAATTAATATACATTTGAATCTAGGGTTTTAGGATTGGAGAAAATTGTGTAGAGTCCTTAGTTTTAGTTCATCTTTTCAATGTACATGTGTAAGGCATAAGAGAGTTGAGTTGTCAAATATCACTTGGTTTTAGTGTCAGTTTTACAACAAGGAGGTCTCTCTCCTCTCAGGAAAAGAATCACTCCATTAAACAGAACATTATCAGCAGGGTAGGGAGGTTGACACCATGGGTCTTAAAAATCTGATTTGCAATAAAATAATACTTAACATGTGTCCTTTATTTATTCCATAAATAAATTTGGTTAAAGCATTGTTTGAGAAATGTTGGATAGGTCTCATTCTCAAATAAGTTAAACAGCTCAAGATTTATCTGATTGTCTAACTCAAAGCATATTCTTATATACTTAGCCAAATCTCATTGTCAGGCAGAGCTACTAATATATTATAAATTGTACAAATAGGAGATTTAATTTGTCTTTGATGTCTTTAGAATTCTAAATTGTATTCTTGTTTTCATAAATTAACTGGAAACAAATTTCTCCTATTTTTTACAGGATGCTCGTTTTTAGCAATTTGGAAGGAGTTCATGAAGACAAAACTAGAACGTACCTTTGGACGGTTACTCATTAAAAAGCTGCTTTTAATCCCAAGTTTTTAGTTGCCTAAATTTATGTGATTTTATAATGGTCAACTGATTTCCATAATAAATAGCAATTGTAATTTCATAATAAGTATTTTAGGAAAAATTCTCTTGTTCCATTCTATCCCCTTTGCACCTCCAAGATCACCATCCAATACTTTATTTTTCCCCAAAATTAGCTACACACCTGGTGGAAACTTAATTAACCCTGTAAAATGCCCATGTTGCATATGAATATGCAAATGTTGTTGTCAACAGCAGATTATACTATTTAAAGTTTGATCATTTTTTTCAATGATAATATACTGCCTGGTAAGTAAGGCAAATTCTTCCCTAACAGATTATTCTTGCAAGAGACAACTTTTGGCACCTGGAATAAAGATTTTTGGTACATTATATTGTGGGATTGAGCTCAAAATGCCTGGTAATATGAGCATAATTGTTAATCCACATAGTGAAAGAGACCATTTCCTCAATGTTTGAGTACTAGAGGAATTATTTTCACCATCGAGTAGGAATCTACCTAGTTACTTCAGTGTGAATCACCCAAACCTATCATTTTCCATTTTTTAGTATTTTTTGCCTCGAAACTCTTACATGGAAAAACAGATATTAAAAATAAAAAGTAATGAATTGTCTAAAATTTACCATTTCAGGTATTTGCTGATAGCATTAATCAAAATATAGCATCAGTTGTATTTTGTCTTATCTTGTCTTCTCTATAACTTATGCCTCTGGACCTCTCAGATTGCAGTATCCCTTAGCCATCTTCCAACCAAAATTCTCTCTTCACCTATTTGTTTGGAGCCTCAGTATCAGAAACAGGTCAGAGATTGGGACCTACTCACTTGTTTCATGGGTATGTCCACAATTCTGTTCATGTGCGAAGCTTTCTATATCCCCCAGAATATTTCAAAGCATTTTAAAGTCTCCCATGGGCATCTTGTTCCCAGATCTTCCTTAGGCTCTTGCTTGACCCAACTGGTATAGTGTTCTCAGGCAACCAAGATGTTACACAACTGATGTGATTATATTTTACAAATTCCCTGATGTTTCAAGTCAGTTAGTTGGATTTTAAATTTGGGCCTGGGTAAAGGTCAGGTGAGACACAAAGGGAAACCAAGGCCATAAAGCATGGGAAAAGATAGTTTGCCACTCAGAGGTCCTAGAGAAAGAGGGGTGCCAAGAGGGGTTGACAAGAAGTGTGATCAGGTAGCGTGGCTAGAACAGCAGGTAAGGAACACAAAAGCAGAGTGAGAAGGACCTATGGGCATGAGCCTTGATTGTGGTCCCTGGGTGGTTCTTAGTAGATTTCCCGCGGAAGTCAAGGATTGGTTAGTTTCATGCAAATGACATTAAAAGGTGAAGGAACTGGGGTGCTCAGTACAATGGTAATGGTTAGGTTATCATTTGGGGCCAGCGGTAGGTTTTGAGCGAGGTGTGTGGGTGGTATGGGTGGTGGCCACGGATATGGGTTTGAGCTCAGGAGGCGTTTATACCTCAGGGGTGGAAAGCTGCTTATTAACTAGGCCAAAGTTCATTGTTGCAGCAAGTGGCTTAGCCAAAGTAAGATGGATGCCAAGGCAGCACATAAAAATTTTGAAAATACCTTCCTTGATGCTTCAGCAGCATGTATTTGGAGAATTGTGGCAGTTTGGGTGGCTGATATATTTACTGCCAGGAGCATAACATTATTGAGTCATTGCATGAGACACTTGAGGATCTTGGTTGTTATAAAAATGCCAATAAACAGTAAGCCAAGAGCTGGCTGCCTTTGCATGGCCATTCCCCCACCATTAAGGTGATAGATGGCAGGAAATGGAATTTTTGGGGGGTTTGCGTTATCTATAGAAAAACCTTGGTTATCTCATGAAACACTTTAATCTCTTGAGCCATCGTTTGAATGTTAATTTTGACAAGCCCTAAGTTATTTATATATATGCAGCAAGAGGTGCTTCTTATGGTGTAGACACCCATTTTTCTGTCCAAAAGTTAGTCTAAATCTGGGTAGTAATCCAAGACTACCTGGACTAGGGAATTTATTCATTATTGTATCCACTTTTATTAGCATATCAAAGGACAAGAGATTGGGGAATGGAACTGAAGGCAAATTTGTGTGCCTCTACATGTTAGGATGTTGCCTTGCTGTGTAATAATACAAATACAATGCTTACATTGCCATAAGGGGGCGGCAGAATGCAAGGCAGCTTTACAATTCTTGCTGGGTATGACTCATGGTGACAAGCATCCTATAAGGAAGAAGGACCCATGGGGCAGTCTGTCACTTTAACTGGTTCCCCTTCCCATTTTTCAACATAGCATCTGTGTTCATTAGCTGTCTCAAATGTAGAGGGACCTCTGGTTTGTTGGGGTGTCAGGAGAGGCAGTGGGTACCCTTAGTAGTGGTCTTGGGCAGTGCTGTCTCCAACAGTAGACTCTTGGGCTAGGGTATAGCTGGGGGACACCAGCAGTGGGTATTGCTCTCCCGCCCCCCAAGTAGCAATCCATAAATGATGGCAAATTTTGTCATAGGCTTTTAAAGAACATTGGACAGATCTATTCATGACATCTCTACAGTTTCTGTAAGATGGTTGTCATCACAGACTTTTAGTGGTCATCTAGGTTGTACCTAAGTAAAGGCTTTGGTTGCATGTACCCATGGATCCTCCTACACCTGCACTTCCCTCCATAGGAAAAACAAGTTTTTCCATATTTTATGCCAATAGGTTGTTAATTACTTGAAATATTTGAAATCTATGTTCTTGTCTTAGAATAGTATGTCCAGGAAATTGTAGTAGAGTACAATTAGCCATGCAGTTTTATCTTGTTTATACTAATGAGGCCATGGAGAATCATTTATGCACTGATGTCAGTGGACCCATTTGGTATATAGGTGGGATAGCTTTGAGTTACTAGCCACTCTGGTTAGCATGCTGGGCATAGATATTTTAGGAACTACAATCAGCAATCTCCTCTCTCCCATTCCTGGGCACAATTTTAGGATTAGCCTAATATTGTTTGAGCATTCCTAGGCTTGCAAATTGATTCCTTGTGGCCTGGTAAGTCTATAGCCAATGCATCCAGCAAAAATACTAAACCCAGAGCCTGGGTAAACACTGACATTGTGAAAGTCAGCCAGGACCAGTTTCTGGGGTTGTTTCTTGTATCCTGACAGCCAGACTTGGTGTTTCTTTCTTGCTGAGAGATTGCATAATGTTTTCTGTCAAGGCCTGCTCTGGGTGGTGTTTGCCAGTACAGGTGTTGTGCCTTGTATAGGGAATAGGAATTCATGGCATAGATGTGATTTGCATCCACCAGAAATAGCTTTTCTTCACTTCTAAAGGTCACACAGACCATTCCACTACTTGGTTTGGGAGTGATAATCTCTACTTCCTGGTGCTTTCTGCAGAGATGGGATGTTGTCCAATGTAATCAATATGGCAACAAGAAAGCAGGTTTTATCTACTCTTTCCCTCACCCCAACCACCTAATTGGAACAGGTCCCCATCTATGGGATGCCAGTGTTTGGTTCTGGAGCACAAATCACAGTGTTTAGTAACTATTTTAGCCAGTGATGATTCTAAACCCAATCCCTTTCTAGGTGCCCACTCCACCAGGACAGAGAGCCTCTAAGGCCTGAGGTGCTATTGGCCTAGACTGCCAGCGAGAATGGGAAGTTTTGGGGCCTGAATGGGCAGTCTCTAAGGTACCTGCCAGAGATGCTATATGTAGGACTGAATTTTAGAGAGTTAATGGGCCGGGTCATGGTTCGGGGACTCCAGTGTGGTGAGCTGTGTATGTGTGGAAGTGGCTAAGGCTGCAAGCTTTTTCCAAATGTGTAGCTCCCCACAGGACCTTCCTTGTATGAAAAAAAAAAAATTATTGTTTCCATTGACCTGTACCCTCTGATAGCCATTTGGCTACCACCCAAGAATCAATGAAAATTGGTCCTTCATTTGTGGAATTTTTAAGAACTAGTCTAAAAGGGCTATTATATGGGGAGATGATAAATATAATGACTCCCTCTTTGAGGAGATCTTGCATTAAAGACAGGGGCCGCACAGTTCCTTGTTCCAAGTGATATTGTAGCATTTATCACCTTGACTGTCAGGGGCATTTCCATGGGGATACTATTTGGTATGGTCCACCAAGGAAACCAAGGATTTGATCATAATCTAGGTGACTTGTTAAAGCAGAAATACCTATAGTAGGGAAAGAGCAAAAAGTGCCACCACTAGAGATAGGTGTTCAGTAAGAACTGTTCCAATAGTCACAACTCTCAGAGGGTTGGGGGACTGGAACTTTGATATGCAGAAGGAGGATATGGGGTCCTTCAGAGGATGGGCCATGTGACCCCAGGTAGGGTGGCCTCCAGGGCCTGATGAGGCAGGATCTTGACTTTGCAATCTCCTTCTATTCTGCCAATAGGTCCACCCAATCCATAGCTTTGTAGACAGTATCAGCTATGCAGATAGAGCAAGGCTGCCAGGTAATTGAGGGGAAGGGGGTTCCCTGTGAGAAAAATTTCTATGACTTGCTGTCAAAGAGTTAAGTAACAATTGAGCCTCCTTAATTGCTGGCCAGCATTCTTCTGCCTTCCTGGTAATACTCCCTCTGGATGGGTGTGCCTTTTTTATGCTATAAATACTTAAGTAAATAGTCAAGGCGCTTGGATTCTTATTCATGTTAGACAATTGCCTCTTTTTGGTGGGGAGAAAAGGAATGAGAATGGCAACACAGATCCCATATTTTAGACTCTCAGCAACCGATCTCCTTTTAAATTGTCCATTTGAACAAAATCTTTAAGTATGGTTTGAATCTCCAATGATGTAAAGTTGAATTTTGTTTCCCAATTTGGGCTCTTTTTGGGGCCCTGCTTGACCTTTGGCATGGTGATGGGAAGATTTGTGGTTCCTGCTGACTGGACTCATAAACACCTATCCTCTCCCCATGGTGCCCCAGTGGTTCTCATCAGGGTTTGGATTTTTCACTAACTGATAGAGGCAGACTGATCAGGCATAGTTTCCAGCCCATAGGAGCTCAACATCAAGGCTTAGATGTGATGATAAGGAGCAGCATGGAGTAGGGCCAATGCACATTACATGAAAGTCTTATGTTTCTTAAGCAATTTAGAAACCACCTATGGCGACTTAGAGGGTGCTGGCACAATAAGCTCAGATCTCTTCTCTCTTTCTCCCTCTTTCTTTTTCCCAGTAGTTCCTTAGCCATCTCACACCAGGGATTAGATTCATATCCCATGGGTTTAGTTACAAAGAGTGACAGCAAAGGAGACAGCAAGAACATAGGGATCACAGATCCTTGTAACATTTCTTATGGGGTATCAAGTGCTTCTCATGGAAGAGATAGCCCTCAAGTTAGGGGTGGGATTAAGGCACAGACATGATGGTTGGAGTGTCCCACAGGAGTCTCCCAGCCCCCTCACTCAAGGATCACAGCTTAGGGGAGGGGATGCCTGACTCCTGCCTTGTGGGTTCCTACTGTTGGAACTGCAACAAGACCTTCACATGTAGCCAGTGCTGTTTAGTGTTGTTTAGTGTTGGTGACACAATGCCAGTTGTTCCCGTTTGGTGGAGTGCAAGAAAACACAGGGTTTCCTCTTTTGCTGTACTTGGGCTGTCTGTTTGTGGCTTCTGAGGAGGATTTCAATCGACAGGACCACCAATTTGATGTGGGAAGCTTAGGCAACACCTAGTAATGGAAATAGACAGCAGCACAAAGCAGCATGGATATAGATCAGCAAGCCATCGAGTCTTCCCAGATAATATTAGCTGTCTGAGAGAGCCAAAAGACATTAGGCCTTATTTCTCCATGGTCACGACCAATACACTGCTCACTGTGCCAATTGTTTCAAATTAATTAAGTTGGATTTTAAATGTGGATCCAGGTGGAGGTCAGGTACCACACAATGGGAAACAAAGGCCATATGCATGAGAAAGATAGTTGTTACTCCTAGGTCCAAAGAGAGAGGGGGTCTTGAGGGGTTGACGTGAAGTGCCATCATTTTGGGTGGTTCAACAAGCAGTGGGGGAAAAACAAGTAGAACAAGAGTGACCCATGGACTTGTGCCTTTATTGTGGCCCCAGAGGTGAAGGTTAATAGATGGGAGTCAAGGACTGATCAGTTTAAAGCAGATCAAAGTGGTGGAGATGGTGATCTTATCATTTAGCACCAGCTGGGGGTTCTGGTTGAGGCATGTGGATGGTGGCAACAGATGTGGGTTTGGGCTCTGGGGGAGTTGATGCCCCAGAACTGGAAAGATGCTTATTAACTAGGCCAAAGATCAGTGTCAAGGCAAGTGGCTTAGCCAATGTAAGTTGGTTGCCAAAATAGCAGACAAAATTTTTTGATAGTTATGACACCTGGAGAAAGGGATATTCCTCGGAGTGAGCAGTAAAGACAACACTCAGAAATGAGATTTTTCCAGGGAGCAGTAAAGATAGATTGCTCTTCAACCATAGTAACATGCAGCCATCAAAACGATTTTCAAACCTCTTCAATTAATCAATAAAAAACTTTCCTCCATGACCAGGTTTTTGCAAGGGCTCCAAAGAGTGACACCTCCTCTTTTCTGAAAGTCAATCAGCAACAGACTTTCTCCAGTTAACATGTATCTGAGTGTCAATTGACAACAGTCTCACCTGAGTATCCCTCTGATTCAACAGTGTCACCTGAGTATACTGTTGATTCAACCACTTACATACCTGAAAATCTACCCATCTCTGAACTCTTCATCTCCAAAACCGCACTGTAAGATCAGAAGCCTGCTCTGTTCTGTGATACTGTGCCTGATCAGCTTAGCTCTCTTCCTACAGTTGCAATAAATTTAGATTTGTTGTTTTATTCCAGATATTGAGTGCTGATCTCATCGTCCTTTGACAGTTGCTACCAACAAAACTATTGCAGGAATTTAGTTTTGCATGTGATTGGGAAAGTTTGTAAGTGAAAAAATAGTGTCTTATAATCTATTTTTCTATGAACTAATGCCTTTCTCTTGGTGAAAATCTTGATGTTGACAATCCTCTCTTTACTCCCT
Source organism: Tolypeutes matacus (assembly GCA_026826555.1). NCBI lineage: Eukaryota > Metazoa > Chordata > Mammalia > Cingulata > Chlamyphoridae > Tolypeutes > Tolypeutes matacus. The sequence continues at coordinate 4,185,374 of JAKSZT010053888.1, read as the reverse complement.
GGTGAATAACCTCATCCCTCTTTGGAAGTCATTGGAAATACGTTTAGCAGTAAGTTATGATGGCTACAATCTTAAGTCATCTCACAAAAATGCCAGGGAAATTAATTCTTCCACTGTCATGTATAAAAAGCAGCCCTTGAAGCAATACTAAGAGATAAAATGTGCAATGTGAATCTCCTGATTCTGGGATTTGTTTATCTTAATGGAATCAGGAGTCTGTTGGAAACAAACAGCATGAGGTTAATAAGATGTCCTCAAACATGTATGTCTGTATTAAATATATTTTTAAAACTAGTAACCCATTCTTTCTTTCCTTCTACCCCATTCCTCACTGCCCCCTTAATTAGTGTCATCCACTTCTTTACCAAATCATGCTACCTTTATTCAACCTAATTTGCTATAAAAAGGGGAGAATTTTGATGTTATTTTAGCTGTCTGGCATGATAACCCAGACAATTCTTGAATATTTTAGTTCAAATATGTTTTAACCAAACAATTTTTCTCTGATTAAAATGATTCAGAGATCCTATGCTACTTTCTGTTCCATCCTCTTGGCTTACAGATGCAGTTTGTGTTAAACAAACTGTTTCACTTCTTGTTTTAATTTTGTTTTATTGCTCTTTATTTTGTTTTGTTTTGTGATATAATCCTACTCTTCTTCAGATTTTCATTTCTCTATTTATAAAGTACTTTTTGAACTTTATCCAGTAACCTTTTTCTTGTCAATTTTCTCTTTCATAATACTCCCCATATGTGACAGTTTGAAGTTCTTTTATGAATCCCCTAAAGAGAAAGATGATGTTGAACTAATCTACTCCTGTGCTGTGGGTGTGAGATGCTTTTGATTGGACTACATCTGTGAGGCATGAGCCAGCTTGGCTTTCTGCCCTCTTGCTGGACCTGATATAAACAGAGACACAGAGAAAAAGGTAGCTGTAATATTTGATCCAGCAATGTGAGAGAAAGGACTCCAGGTTCATCCACAGCTGAGCTCAAGGAGAGAAGCCCCAAGAGACTCAAAGAGCTGAGGCCCAGAGAGAGACCAACCATATGCCTGATAGATGATAGCTGAATTCAGGAAGAAAGTGGAGCAGCTGAGACTGAGAGAGAGCAGGCCTGGTAGGAGACAAGCCCTATGTCTGATTGCCTTCAGCTGGGCTCCCGGGAGACAGTAGCTAACTAGACCGCAGGGCAGACACCTTGGCAGAGATCGGTGGCCATCTTGCTTCACCATGTGGCAGTTGACTTTGATGAGAAAGCATCTCTGCTGATGCCTTGATTTGGACATTTCATAGCCTCAGAACCGTAAGCTTTTACCCCAAATAAATCCCCATTTTAAAAGCCAACACTTTGCATCAGCAGCCCTATGGCAACCTAAGACACCATAGCTGACATATTTTTAAATAGGTTGATTAAAAGAGATGTAGGGGGAAGCGGCTGTGGCTCAATCAGTAGGGCTCCCATTTACCATATGGGAGGCCCCGGGTTTGGTTCCCGGGGCCTCCTGGTGAAGGCAAGCCCGCCAGCACGGCGTGGTTAGCTGACCCAGCGAGCACAAGCAACAAGGGGGGGGGGGTAAATGAATAAATAAACAAAATCTTAAAAAAAAAAAAAAAAGAGATGCCGGTGAAAAATATAGCATTTGATGGAAAGTTTGTTACCATATTAAAGTGAAACAACCTTGGTTCCATTCTTACCTATTGTGAAAACTGTTAAGAGCAATCTCTAGAGATGAGATGTGCAGCCCTTAACTAATTTAATAGGTCAGCCACTAGAAAATGACATTTCATGCTATCTAAGGAGGAAATTGTTATAATATTTAGGCAATTATATAATCTCTCTTCCTGAAAAATCAATTGTATTTACACCTATAATTTTGCATCATTCTAAATGAAAGGAGAACATTGTTTAGATATCAGAATTAAAGTACAGAAGATTTAGTGTTTAACACTCCCTAAAAAGCTTGAGGTTATATTGATTAGTGTTAATAGTTAATGCATCTGAAAGCAAAAAGCCATAGGTGTTTTTGAAATGTTAAAACTTTTGTACTGGTTAACCTAAGACCCTTAGAATTGTATTTGTTTATTTTTTTACTGCTTCCAAAAAATGAAATTTCCACATGAAAATGAATCTTAAGAGTCTGATGGGGGAGAAAGTAAGACTGTGTTACCTAATCTTATGCGGAAAAATAAGGAAGTTCTCTAAAGGGAAATTTGCTATTTGGTTATCTACTCTTTCACCCAGGTCACTCTGAACATCAATATTTACTTTTGATTGTGAAATGAAATGTGTTTCATTTCACAATCAAGAGAGTTGAAATCAAGAGAGTTGAAATAAACTGATCAAATTCACTAAATCCTACTCTATAATTTTATTTCTACAAGTGACCTGAAATTATGATAAACTAAAACACTTTCATTACCATTATGCCATAAAATCTCTGTGCTTATGTGTTTGTGTATAATTTATTTGGTGCAAGAAGAGTGGATAGGGCTGCCTCAATAATGCATTGAGAATGAGAATGCTAGTGAGGTATGATGATATGATATCATGGGGAAATCTTCCTATTAATATTGCTATCATCATAAACATTTTCATATTGAAAACTTTATTTTTTAGGCACATACTGTTCAATGCACAAAATAATCCTACATAAAATATTATCCAAATATTATCTGGCGACCTGCTAAGATTATTCATTAAAACACTTTTAAAAATCTGGTAAATTTCATTCAACTCTTTGATTGCTTCTGGAAAGGATAAACGACAGCTAGAAACATTATAACAAAAATTCATTTGATCCTTGGATGGTGGCAGAAAGGTGATTTTGTGTGATGATATCTCTATTATGCCAGAATTAACTGCAGCAAGGAAGAGGATTGCAGAGAGGTAGTAATTATGGTCTGTATGAAGAAAAATAGTTACTATTAATATGTCAAAGAGGTTGTTTATGAAGTACAGAAAGCTATCATAAAAGTAATCCCAAAGGATCCAGATATATGTATAAAATTTAAGCAGTAGCTCTGGGTACTTTAGAAAATTTTATCAGAATTTTCTCCAAGGATCATAAAAAACTTGAATATGCTCCTGTTAAAAACCCTACTCTCAAGCACCAAAAACAAATGTAAATTGTATATTATGTTAAATCATAGATAATATTTATACTAGAATTTAAAAATAGTAATTAAATTCCAAAAAACAATAAATAACAAAGAAAGAGTTCACACTTTCACTTTTACCCAGAATCTCATAACTTGGCCCTTTATATTTCTCTGGTTGTTTTATTTCTAACTTTCTTTTCCAACAGTTATAAGTCCTTTGAGGGAAAGGCATGAAATCCACCTTAAGTTTCCTTTACACCTTCCACAACCCTGCACTGTTTCTCTTCCCTTTTTCATGTTGGTGGTACTTACCTTACCCTGCCTAAGGCTCCCAATATCCTCTTTTTGGCTTCAACATTTTGTAACAAATTCTCTGAGCTATAATAACAAATGAACTGTTGACACATGCAGTTTGATGGATGAATCTCAAAATAATTGTGCCAATTGAAATAAACCAGACCAAAAAAAGTATACACTGTTTATATGAAAATTCTAATAAAGCAGTGTAATCTACACTGATAAAGATCAGTGGTTGCGAAGAAATTGGAAGTGGTGGGAGATGGGCAGTGAACATAAGGGCCAGGGAAATTCCTTAAGATGAGAATAAAAAGGGAAAAAGAAGAATTTTAGATTCATGCATGTGTTTATATTTGGTGATGAGTTTGTGCATATATGTAACTATATTCATAGAACTCCAGAAAAAAAGCACTACATGAAAAAAATGAATGAAAATGAAGGTTGATATAATGGACTATTCTTTTCCTCATGTATGTTTAAATCAGGTCTAATGGATGAAGCAAAGATAACACCCTTTTCTGTGATGCTCAATGTGTTGGGGAATAAAAGGTAAATATATTTTAAAAGTGAGGGAAGTAAAGGGGCCTAAATGGAAGCAAGGTTTCTGGTCTTAATGTGAAGGGTAAAACACCTTAGCGGTAGATGGTGATAAATTCTACACGCATACTCAAATACCTACAGCAGCCATTAAGAAGTGTCTACACTTGCTATGCTGAAAAACCTATGAATAATTTAAAATGGAAATCTAAAGTAATGTTCGAGTAAAACAAAGAAAGTCAAGAAAAAGGAAAAGTGAGAGTGAAAATCAGAAGGAATAAACAACAAAAAAAAACAAAATGGATGAAATAAGCCCTTCCATGTTAGTAGTAATTTAAATATAAATGATCCAAATATACCGATTAACAGACAAATACCAAAAAGGTGAATTTAAATAAAAATATGACCCAACTATAAGCTGCTTACAAAAATAAACAAATCCAGAATTATAGTTGGGCAATTCAATACTCCCCCCAAATTGTGATAGAATTATTAGATAAAAGATTAGCAGGTATATAGAAGCACTATAAATCATCATAATCCAACAGAATCTAATTGACATTTATAGAACACTCCATCCAACAACAGCAGAATACACATTTTTTTCAAGTGCCCATGTTTGCCAAGATAGACCATACTCCGTCCATAAAACAAATCTCAACAAATTTAATATAATTTAAATTATCCAGAGTATGTTCTTTGTATAGAATTAAACTAGAATAATGGAATTGAATTAGAAATCAATAGCACAAAGATACCAGGAAAGTCACCCTATACTTAGAAATCAAACAAGACACTTCCAAATAATACATGGGTCAATGAAGACCTGTCAAAGAAAATAAAAAAATATATAGAACTTGTAAAAAGAAACAAAACAACACAGAGTTACTATGACTCAGAGATTTAAAATGGGGTTGGGAGGTTATTCTGGATGTTACTCTTAAGCAAATATCAGCCAGAAATCACAAACTGCCAAAGGATGCAAAGCCTCAAACAACAATGTTCCTCAAAACCCTAAGGACATACCGGCCCCATAAACCACAAGATAAAGAACTCAATGAACTCTGACTTAAAGGACAGTCAGAGAGCCCCAAATGTCTACCAAGACTTATCTAGTCTTTTTTTTTTTCTTTTCTTTAAGATCTTTGTCTAGAAATGCCAAAATGGGACATGATTTGGCTTGTGACATGAATCTGTGCTCCCTGAATTGCAATTCTAAGACCCCAAATAAATGCCTTTGTTGCCTTGGAGCTTAGTTTCTTATTTCTCAGTGGAAAAATTGAGAACAAATAAAAATACAATGTACCACAGTTTGTGGAATGTACCTATCACAGTGCTTCATACTATCTCTGGAAAGAATGTTATCAAGAGGACAAAGAAGACACTTCTTTGTAAAGGAGAACAACTTTGTTTTCCATGATTCTGAAGCACTCCATAAAAAGTATCAATTTCATTGTACCAACCACTAGGGCAACCAGACTAAAAAAATAAATAAATAAATACATTTGGTAATGAATTCATTCTAAACTAGCAGTTGAATTTTATGCATATTAGAAATCCAAAATTACTGTCCACATTATCTTTTTTTTTAATTTTTAAAATTTATTGAAGTGTATCACTCATACATGAACATACATAATAAGTATATAGCGATAGTTGTGAACTTACAAAACAAACATACATAACATCATACAGGGCTCTCATACCTCACCCTACCACCAATAAATTGCATTGTTGTGAAACATTTTCAACTAATGATTAGAGAGCATCCTCAAAATATTACTACAAACCAAAGTATTTTCCCCCAAACCACCCCACCATCATTATTTTTATATCATTTATACATGAACATACATAAACAGTGAGTGTATAGTAAAAGTTGTGAACTTACAAAGCAAACATTCATAACATCATACAGGAGTCCCATACATCAACCATCCACCAACACCTTGCATTGTCACAAGACATTGTTACAGATTATGAAAGAATATTGTCGAAATCTTACTACTAATTATAGTCCTTATCTTACATTTGGTGTATTTTCCCCCTAACACACGCTATTATTATTTTTTAAATATATTTTTATGACAGAAGTTGTAAACTTACAAAACAATCATGCACGTGTGCAGAATTCCCAAATGATATCCCTCTATCAACACACCACACTGTAGTGGAACATTTGTTACAGATTATGAGATAATATCATCAGATTATTACCAGGTCCATAGCGTACATTTGGCACACACTTTCCATACTCACCCATTATCAACAGAGTACATCTTTGGCATAGATGCAAGAATATTACATTATTACTGTTAACCACAGTCCATAGGTCACTCCAGTTGTATTTTTCCCATGCTTCTCCACATTCCCACCACCCTGCAATACTGATGTACATCTACTCTACTTCACAAAGGACACTCTTGCATCTGTACCATCAACCACAATTCTCATCCACCTCTGGGTTTACAGTGCTATTCAGTCCCTAGATTATTCTCTAGCTTTCTGTCAATTGACATTTATATCCCTAGACTACCATTTTCAGCCACATCCCCATTTATAAACCAGCTGTTACTCTCTATAATGTGTTACCATCAACTCTGTACATTTCCACACTTTTACAGTACATCTTATATACAACTTCTACATACATTAAATAGCAGTAGTCCATCTCAGTCCTCCTCTTATCTCCTTTAAGACTCCACCACCTACCACCAGGTCTTGAAGATGTTTTCCTGAATTTTCTTCTAGAAGCTTTATGGTTCTTTTATATTTAGGTTTTTGATCCATTTTGAGTTAATTTTAGTATAAGGTGTGAGACAGGGGTCTTCTTCTTTTGCTATGGTTATCTAGTTTTCTCAGCACCATTTGTTGAATGGACTGTTCTGCCCAAGCTGGGTAGGTTTGACAGGCTAGGAAAAAGTCACTTGACCATAGATAGGAGGGTCTGTTTCTGAGCCATCAATTCAGTTCCATTGGTCTATGTGTCTGTCTTTATGCCAGTACCATGCTGTTTTTACCACTGTAGCTAGGTAATATGAATTAAAGTCCAGAAATGAGAGTCCTCCACCTTCACTTTTCCTTTTTAAGATGTTTCTGGCTATTCAGGACCCCTTACACTTCCAAATAAATTTGATAATAATGTTTTCCATTTATTTAAGAAATGCTGGTGGAATTTTTATTGAGATTGCGTTGAATCTGTATATCAATTTGAGTAGAATTGACATCTTAATGATATTTAGTTTTCCAATCTGTGAGCATGGAATGTTCTTCCAATTATTTAGGTCTTTTTAAAATTTCTTTTAGCAATGAGTAGTAGGTTTCTGAAAACAATTGCTTTACATCGTTGGTTAAGTTTATTCCTGAATATTTGGGTTTTATCTGTCATATTTTATTTTCACCACTCTTTTGACACTTTTAGTTACTTTTATTGATATAATCTTCATTTCTAGACTCTCTTCCAGACCTGTGTCTCCTGTCTGTTCTTTTCAGGCTGTAGCACACCCTTCAGTATTTCTTGCAAAGTAAGTCTCTTGGTTACAAACGCTCTCGGTTTCTGTTTATCTGTGAATATTCTAAACTCGCCCTCATTTTTGAAAGACAACCTTGCCGGATATAAGATTCCTGGCTATAACTTTTTCTCTTGCAGTATTTTAAATATATCATACCACTGTCTTCTTGCCTGCATGGTTTCTGGTGAGAAATCATAATTTAGTCTTACTGGGTATCTCTTATATGTTATGCTTTTTTCTTGCTGCTCTCAGAACTCTCTGTCTTTGGCATTTGACATTCTGATTAGTGTATGTCTCAGAGTTGGTCTTTTTGGATTTATTTGGATGGGAGTACGTTGTGCTTCTTGGATTTGGATATCTATGTTCTTCAATAGGGTTGGGAAATTTTCTACCATTATTTCTTCAAATATTCCTCTGCCCCTTTTCCATTCTCTTCTCCTTCTGGGACACTCATGGCACATGTGTTTGCATGTCTCTTCCTGTCATTTAGTTCCCTGAGACCTTGTTCAAGTTTTTCCAATCTTTTCTTCATCTGTTCTTTTGTATGTTCACTTTCAGAGGCCATCTCTTCAAGCTTACCAATCCTTTCTTCTGCCTCCTTAAATCTGCTATTATATGATTCCAGTGTATTTTTATTTTCATTTATTGCACTTTTCATTCCCATAAGATCTGTTATTTTCCTATGTATGCTTTCAAATTCTTCTTTGTGCTCATCCAATGTCTTCTTAATATCCTTAATTTCTTTAGCCATCTCATTGAATTTATTAAGGAGATTTGTTTGAACATCTATGATTAGTTGTCTCAACTCTTTTATGTCATCTGGAGACTTATCTTGTTCCTTTAACTGGGCCATGCCTTCCTGTTTCCTGGTGTGGATTGTAATTTTTTTGTCTTGGCATCTGGCTTACTAGAGTATTTATTCTGGGTGCAGTTTTTCTCTTTAGTTTAGCACTTCCTGCCCTTTCTCCCTTGCTGGTTGTGTAGTAGGAGCCAAAGATGTAGTTGGTTCTATAAGCTGTGGAGGCTCAAGCTGCCCTCATTGCTCCAAGGACCGATGAAGCTTCTCCCAACTTTCTCCTTTGCCAGAGGTAGGGACAGAGCCACAGCTGTGTGGGATAATCCAACTCATGCAGGCCTAGACTGTTGTTGCCCAGAGATACTGATAAAGCTTCATACCCCTTTCTCCCCTGCCTGGGGCAGGGATGGAGCTGCAGGTGTGGGCATCACTCTATGCACTGCAGGTCCAAGATGACTGCAGTTGCCTCATCAGGCTTCTGATTATTCACAGATTATTCAGTCTGTGCCAGCCAAATGTACCTGCAGTTACCCGGAGAAGCTGGTGCAGGGCCCACCAGCTTCCTTCCTGCTAGAGTTGGGGCTGAAGCCTAGGCTAGGGCCGCAGGCCGATTTGGGTGAAAGAAGCCAGTCTCTATCATCACTGTGATTTTCAGTCAGCCCGGCTTCCCCTCATGCTGGGGTTGGAATCAAAATGGCAGCTACTGGTGTCTTTCTGACTTGGACAGGTTCAAGCTTTAGCTGTTCATAGGGTTATACTTTAGCCACCTGAATTTACTAATCAGTAGCTGAAGTTGGTGGCCAACCATATCTTCCTCCCCTGTTTTTGGGAAATGGAGCTTCCAATTCCTGACACAGAGTAGCTCCTAGGCTGGCTTGGGTTGCCAAAATAGGATGATCACTGGCCTCCAAGGCATGGCCTGTAGTTTCCCGGAAAGGCTGGTGTACCTCCCCCCCCACCTTCTTCCCTGCCTGAGGTGGGCCTGGGGCTTAGGCTAGAGCTGCAGTCTGATCTAGATGGAAAGAAGCTGGTCCCTACCAGCACTGTGATTTTCAGTCCACCCCACTTCCCCTCATGTCAGGCATGGAGTTAAGATAGCGGCTCTGGGCCTCTTTCTGCCTTGGACAGGTTCAAACTTCAGCTGTTCTTAGGATTACACTTTAGCCCACCGAATTTACTAATCAGTAGCTGAAGTTGGTGCCCAGCTTCCCCTGTTTTGGGGAAGTGGAGCTTCCGATTCTAGTCAACCGGCCTCCAAGGCGTGGAGGGCTCTACTTACAATCTTCTCTGCCAGTGGGCAGTCTCCTCCTTCCATTCTTTAAAGGATGTTGCAGGATGCACTTCTGGTCTCCTGGAGCCCCCAAACAAGTGCTTTATATAGCTCTGGGTGATTACTAACTGCCCTGTAGCAGGAGCTGATTCTAGGAGCTCCTTACTCTGCCCCCCTCTTCTGGTTGTCTCTGTCCATATTATCTTCTTTTTTTTTAAACAATTTTTTGAAGTATGTCATTCATACATGAACATACATAAGCTATAAGTGTTCAGTAAACATTGTAAACTTACAAAACAAACATGCATGCATAGCATCTTGCAGGGTTCCTACACATCACCGCCCCATAAACACCCTGCATTGTTGTGAAATATTTGTTAACAAATCATGAAAGACCATCATCAAAGTATTACTACTAACTATAGCCCATGTCTTCCTCCCCTATACATTGTTTTTTAAGGATTTATTTATTTATTTACTTACTTTTATCCATTTTTACCCCCCCCACCTTTTGCTGTTTCTGTGTCCATTCGCTGGGCAACTATCTGTGTCCGTTTCCTGCCCTCTCTTCTCATCCTTCTCCTCCTGTCTTCACTGGGATTCGATCCTGGGAACCTCCAATGTGGGAGAGAGGCGTCTTACTGCCTGCGCCATCTTAGTTCCTGGTTTTTCGGTGAGTCTCGTCTTGGCTCTCCCTTGTGTCACTCTCCTGTTACGTTGTCATCTTGCTGCATGGCTCCCGGGGCCTGGTAGCTCACCTGGGGCCTGGCGGCTCATCTGCTAGTGGGCCCTGGCAGCACACCCACGCATGAGGCTTGGCAGCTCACCCGGGGCCTGGTGTCTCACCCGCACGCAGGGCCTGGTGGTACACCCTCACGCTGGGCCTGCAGCTCACCTGCTCGCTGGTGGTGCACCCGTGCACAGGGCCTGGTGGCCCATGCGCATTCTATACTTTTCTTTTTTTTATTTTTACCGGGAGATCCCAGGGATCGAACCCAGGTCCCTCCATAAGGAAGACAGATGCCCAGCCACCTGAGCCACATCCATCCCCCTGCTATATCTCTTAAGGTTGACCAAAGATACCCAAAGTGACAGTCTTTTCCCATACAGGATGGTCATATAATAAATCAGGCTTAGTTTATCACCAGCATTCTAAAAACCAGATCTACGGAGAAAAACTAGGTCTGGGGACACATGCATGGTTTCTAATATAGCAAATGTTTAGCCTACCCTGATTATCACAAAATCAGGACAGTGAGAATATTCACACTGTCCATATTATCTTTTAATATCTTCTGCCTTTTGACTATGAACTGTAAAAATTTATTACTCCAAATTTTAAGAACTTATGTTACATAAGATAAAACCTAAAGCCCAATTAGGTTTTATGACTCTATTAATTTATCAGCATTGTTGACATTTACCAGAACTATATTGGATGATTAACATTTTAGTTATTATTGATTATTAGTTCAATAATAATTAATTGAGTAAATTAGGACTAATTTTTGTAAGTACTGTTCCTCAAGATGTTATCATTTTAGACTTTTATCTTATTGTAATTTCCTCATAGCACTGAATTAAAATATTGTAGGAAGAATTCCAAAATCTCTAAAAAATAGTTCCTTGAAACTTGTAACTTCATTAAAATTTTCCATGCAGTCAAAGACTTTGTTCCTAGAAAGATGTGAAAGTTATTAAAAAGTAATTGGTCAAAATTTATTCTCACCACCCATAAATTTATAATGTTAAAAACAAAATACAATTTAATTAGTACAAAAATAAAATGTTGATAAACTCTTTAATCAATGTTTAAGAATTTAAAATTAAGATTTTTTTTTTAACTTTCACACTCAAGCTAATAAGAAATATATATGAAATTTGAGTAACTAAAGAGAATATTGGGCAAAATATAAAACCACAATTAAAGAAATGAAAAATTTTTTTAAAGTGAAGTATTTTTTCACACATCAGACAAAAACCAATTTAAATGTTTACTCACACTCATTGTAGATAGCTACATAGGATCAAAAACCTTAATGAATTCTTTTTTTTTTTTTTTTTTTTTTGGCAGGATCACAAACAACACCACGCTTTTTGAACTGCCATTTTATAACTCCTAATCCATTAATTCATTTCTAAAGTTTTATGAATGTTTTTACAAATTAAGCTAAGAAAAAATACACCTTGAAAGTCATTCGTGGACTGTTTGCAAAAGTCTGAAAGTGGAATGTGCAAATATGTATTCTTTAAAGAGAAGGCTGTGTGTCAAATTTGCTGGGTTTGCTATTAATATTGTAACTGCTCATAAATTAACAAACACATTTTAGTCTACTAAATTATATTTTAGGCATTTACTAATCCTCTGATATATTGCAATATAGCTTTAATATATGTTAAACTTTAAAAATAGCCAGAAGCAAATATCTGTAACTGTTGTGACTCACTGAATTGGAACTTTGATGCTTTGTTTCTTTGAAGCTGATGCTATATTTTTTAAACTGCATAATCTTTACCCTGTAACTGAACAGTAAGGAAACAACTTGTCACTGGCCCCCGTGTATATACCCTTAACTTATTTTGCAACCCTGAAGTCTGATACTCCTGTACTTAGCCCTCAATGTTTATTAATGAAGTAACATGAGTCTGCCCAGAACTCACCAAGCCAGTTCTAATCAGCTAGCCTGCCTAACCTGTGCAATCACCTAAACCTTACACTTCAAGTGAACTAAGTATGTAACAATCTGTACATACTCAAAGATCAGATTATCTCTAACCCCCTCACCCCAAACCACCCACTCATCAAATTCAAAATGTTACTTTCTAATCATGCAATATATGTATCAACCCGATGCCCCTCTGCCATCTTCCCCACTAGCCCGCTTTTATATTCCTCTTAGCCTCACAATCCTACCTCTCTTTGTTCAATCCCATAAAAACCCTAAGCATTTCCAACATGAGGAGACAGATTTAAGGCCAATAGTCCTTCTGATCTCCTTGCCTTTGTGTTTATTTGCTTGGCAATAAACTCTTTCACTTCTCAAAATCCTCAAGTCACTTAATTGACTCTCTGGTGTGCATTGCGCAAGGACTCACTTTGGAGCTGGAACAATATCTCCCAGTAAAATTGTTAGTTAAAAAAACATACTGCAGCACAATGGGCTACATGCATTCATATTTTTATAAACAACAAATGTTTTATCAGTTAATTAATTCATGTGTTTATAATCATTGAAATGTACAGAAATGTACTTTGTATGAATAAACAACCAAAATTCCATTAAAAATATTGGTCAAGGAATCAAAGTCAGGAGGTGGAAAAGTGGAGGGGATAATTTATTTTTTTAAATAATTTTCTGTATGGTTTCAAGTTTAAAAATAGATATTAAATATATTTTTAAAATAAGTAAAACAAATACAGCTGTAGGAAATAAAGCATTACAAAGAAATTGATTAAAGGTAATTTGTGATGGTGTGGAATGATTTGAAGAAGAAAAGACCTGTTAGGTTACACTAGTTAATGTGCAAGAAAGAACCCTTGGTTCAAATCATACTTCTTTCGTTTCTCTGGCGCTGGACAAAAGGAAGGGGTTTGTGGTTATTTTCCATTATTTTTTCTCAAAGAGTCTAGCTATTTCTATAAACATCCCTGGATCCTTGACCTTCTCCCTCATTCCTCTTCATGGAGGTAGAGCCAAGTATATGGCTGATGGGTGACAATTGGTTGGAACTAATACATCAGATTTCCCAAGCTCCTGGAATAATTGTTTCTTGTCCTCATGTTCACTGCTAAACCAGTGTCAGCAATGAAGGCAAGTGGCTCTCTGCAGCACACTTAACATTCCCCATGGACTTTCCCAGTCCTGATAGGTAGGTAAAAAATGATTTTTAAACTGGCAATAATGGAGATGCAAGAATGGAGAATCGATTCTAACCTGATGTTTCAAAGAGTGTTAATTGTACCTTGAGGCTTAAATATAATGAAATTAAGTTCAGTGTCTTTAGTAATGCAAAATCATAGCACTTCTGATGTTAAAAAAGAGCTGAATGCTATGAAAGATTTGGTCAATACATTAATGTAAACTATACACCAAACACAACCATCTTTAAAAATATATTCGTTAATTGCTTCCTTATTATTATTTTACTTATAGCTGCATGTAATTCAAAACATCTACATAGGCTGTTGTCACTGTACCTGATATCTGAGCAGCAGCAGGCATATGGAGCCACAAGATGAAGGTAGATAATTATGCAGCTAGTTTTATTATATTTCATCCTCCGCCCATTTTTATTAGGAGCAATTTAAGGCTCTACATCAAATCCAATGCTAAATTTCAGTAAATTTGGACCCAATACAATTTAACACCTTGTATTTTTAAGCCTCAAATGAAATTATTCTAACTCTCCATTCAATACAAGGATGTAAGTGCTTGTTTATATTATCTAGGGTTAAAATGTAATTGTTATATATGACAATGTGACAAAGATGTCTGACAGATCATCAAATTTTATTCTCCTCCTTTCAGTAGTATCAGACAAGAACTAACTTTCCCAGATCCCTCCACTCTCCCCACCTCCCCCATATCCCTCCACCCCACTCTAGGTGATCCCCTGTGGCTAGTTTTAGCAAATGGTATGTGAGCTAAAGTGATTTTTGTCATTTCTGTCCCTAGGGATTTAAAAAGAAGTGGTGCCTTCTTTAAGCTCACTAATTCCTTATATTTGGTAGGATATAGACAATGGAGAGACCCAGAGATGATTGGAGTCACAGAAAGTAGAATCCTGGGTCTCTGAAAAAAGTCTCCTGATATTTGGGTAAATACCCTGAATTGTTAAGTGAGCAAGAAAGAGAACCCTATTGAACTGTGCCATTAAAATATGGGAATTTATTTGTTAAAGCATCTAGTGCTATCCTAAGCAATGCTGTAATTTTTAAAAAATTTACTATGCAATCTATTCATTTCAATTTTGATGCATTTCATATTTTTGAATTTAAATTTTGCTTTAGGGGATAACATATATGTACTTTCCAATAGGACTTGCATAAACCTTATGGTAATTTTAAAATTCGCCATTTTCTTTGGTGTTCTCCACTGTTAGAGTACCCAGAATTTGGGAAGTTTTAGAGAAGAATGCCTTCTTCATAACCAGACTTTCTGGGGTCATATTTTTTTTATTATGTCTGTTACTCATAGGCATAGATGAGGAGAATTCATGTAAGACAACTAGCTTCTTGTTTTTATTAATAATGACTGGCCTCATTGCTATGCTTATGCTTTCATTTAAAAGAGGAAGTGTTAAAACAAACTTACTGAAGAAAAGAAAAGAGCAACTTCCCATTATCTCCTTGTCAAACTAAAATGATGTCTATTGCATTGGTAAGGATCCCATATGAGAAGACATGACAAAGGTTTGAGAGCCCATGGTATGTGCCCATTATATGAAATATGTCATAAGCCCACAAGGATTGTTGTAAACCTTTGAAACAGATTCATAAGGAATCCACATTTCCTTATTTAGAGAATCTGTTGTAATAACCTATGTTTCTATTCTAACTCAAATGCTATTTTTTCACCTATCAAATCAAAATGATATAAAAATAGAAATTACAAAATAATGTAGACCTGCTGGGTGTCTTACCTGTAATATTATGGGTTTTGTAGACCAAATTCAGACCAAACACAACTGTGTTCTGAAAGTCAGTAAAGTTCCTGATGAAAGATGCTCTATCCCCAGTAACAAGCATTCGTGGTGGCAGGCCCGTCTGGAGGTCATGCACTCTAGTCAACGTTGTAGGAAAGAGTGATGGAGCTAAATATTGCACAAATGTAGCCCAGCTTCTTTGGAAATCTGCTTCTTCTGTAGTATAATATTTAAATCTAATTCAGAAGTAAGAAAAAGGTTGTAATTACAGTTAGTCTACTGAAACTTTTACCATGTCAGTTTCAAAAAAGATGATCTGCTCAACAAACTTTATTTTTCCCATTTTGGAATACAGAGGTTAGAAGGTGTTGATGATTTAGCCCCCCACCCCCTTTTTTTTTAAATGTGAAGAGAGATTCTTCGAAGTTTAAATTTGTGAAGGATCATACCTTAAAATTTAATTTTGCTAGGATTTTCTCCATTTAATAAAGCATGCTAAATCTGCATACGAGTGTATACCTATGTCTAAGTCACATTTGTTTTTTGAAATGTAAAGATAAGAAGCAAATGTGCTAAGACAATTTCTTCGGGACTTGATCATCTCTCAGAGAATACCTGATTTCACATGTTACGTAATGACTGAAAAATGAAAGATCTTTCAAAGAGACTTTTTAAATAATTTGCTTCTCATATGATTGGGGAGGAAAATATTCACATGTAAAATTTAAGGTTGTAAATAAGAATTTTACAATTATGTAATCTGCATCTGTCCCATTCAGTGATCTAAACATGATGAACAACTTTCGGTTTTTGCAAACAAGCTTATCACCTTTGAAACATTTCACCCTAATAAGGTTCTACCTCCTTCAAAGCTTATCTTGTCACATCATTCCTGAAGCTTTCCTGTCTACTTTGAACAATTAGTATCATGCTAAACAATACAAACATGGAGGCTAGATGCAGGAGATGTGGAAAGAAATTACAATGCAATCTCTGGTTCACATCTAGTGAAAGGAACTCATGTGAAAATATGTGATTTATATTAAATTATGGGAACACAGAGAAGAAAGGATTAGTTTTACACCTTTGATGACAGAAGAGTGGCTAACATTTTATGCTTCTTCTCAAATCAGGATAGCTGACTCTGAAGTTTAAGAAAGAGAAACTGTAAATTCATAAGGTATTCTGTAAGGGTCCTAATTATAGCACAATTAGACATTAAGTGGATTATAGGGGAGACATCAGCACATAGAAGAGGTGAAAAGAGTTGAGGAGACCAGGGGGCACAAGAGCAGAAGTGGACCTCAGAATGTGAACTTAGTTAGAAATAGGGTCTTTGCAGATATAATTAGTTAAGATGAGGTCATACTGATTAGAGCAGATCCTAAATCCAATGTCTAGTGTCCTTTCTAAGGAGAGTGAGATTTGTAGATTCAGAGACACACTCAGTGGGAAGATAGTCATGTGAAGAAGGCAGATTGGAGTGGTGAAGCTACAAGCAAAGGAAAAACAAGGGATGACAAAGGAATAGTCAAGGGAGGACTCTTCCTTAGAGCACGACCCTACTGACACATTGATTTCAGACTTCCAGCCTCCTGGCCAGTGAGAGAATAAATTTTTGTTTTAAGCCACTCATTTGTGATCATTTATACAGACACCTTTGTCAATGGTGGAACAGAAATCCTAGGTGACTTGTGGGGATCTCCCCTCCCAGGAGAGGGAAATGCTATTTTCACTCCCGCTGGTCACTGTCTTCCCACTGTGGCAGCCGATCAGGAACATATAGCTTCTAGTAAACATTCCTGGAGTGCCGCTCAAAAACAGTCTAACCCAAGTACCACTGAACTACCGATGACCTAACCATTACACCCTCAAAAATCAGCCTCTCCTGAAACTCAGTGCTTCTGACACTGCTCTATTAGATCAACAGCCTTCTCTGCTCAGTGACTTAAGTGATTTGTTTAGCTCTCAAATCCTATAGGAAGCCAGAAAGTCAGCTTGGTCTTTTTGTTTCAGGTATTGAGTGGTGACCTCATTATCCTTGGAGAGTGGCTATGAACAATGCTATTTTCCTTTGTGATTTAAGTTTGGATGTTGGTGGAAAGTCTGTTAATTAAATCCAGATCTTGATGTTGACAACCCCTTCTCTAATTCCTTAGCTAATAATCTCAGCCCTCTTTGCAGTCGTCAAAAACTGGATGAGAAGTTAAGTCACAGCTGTAAGCTCTTACAATGGTTACAATCCCAATTCATGTCATAGGCATGGCAAGAAAAAGCTTCTCCATTGTCCAATCAAAAACCAGTCCTTGCAAAACTGATATGTTATGAAAATGAAACAGATTTATAGTTTTGGGGCAAAATTATAAAATTAAACATGTTGGTAACCTATTTAGAAAGTATTTTTTATGATTCTTTAAACATTTTACTATAGTAACATATAGTTTAATATTTTAACCATTTTTAACTGTACAATTCAGTGGCATTAATTATATTTACAATGTTGTGCTGCCATTACTAACATCATTCCCCCAATTTTTTCACCACCAAAAATAGAAACTCTGTACCATTAAGCAGCCACTCCCCACCCTCCCCAGGCACCTGGTAACTTCTAATCTACCTTCTGTTTCCAGGAATTTGCTTATTCTAGATATTTCACCTAAGTGAAATCATATGATATTTGTCCTTTTGTGTCTAGCTTATTTCACTTAGCATAATGCTTTCAAGGTTCATCCGTGTTGTCTCATGTATCAGAACTTCACACATTTTTTGGCTGAATAATATTCCAATGTACGTATTTTTCTTATCCATTTATTTATTGATGGTCACTGGAGTTGCTCCCACCTTTGGGCTATTATGATTAAAGTTGCTATGCACTTTGATGTACAAATATGTACAAGTCCCTGCTTTCAGTTCTTTGGGATATACAAAAAAGTGGGATTGCCAGGTGTGGTGCTTCGAAGCTGTATGTACCCCAGAAAAACATATTCTGAAATTTAATCCATCCCTGTGGGTGTGAACCCACTGTAAGTAGGACCTTTTGATGAGGCTACTTCAGTTAAGGTATGATCTGCCTCATTTAGGATGGGTCTTAATCAGATTACTGAAGTCCTGTATAAACAGAATGAATACAGAGGAGAAAAAAACATGGAAGCAAGAAGTTGAAAGCAACAAAACCCAGAAGAGAAGGGAGAGAACAGCAGACGTTGCCATGTGCCTTGTCATGTGGCAGGGAGTCAAGGATGGCCAGCAGCCAGTCTTTGGGAGGAAAGCATCACCATGATCATGACTTCCTTGGGACATTTTCCTGAACTATAACCTTGAGCAAATAAATTCCTATTGTTTAAGCCAAACCATCTTGTGGTATTTGCTTTGAAGTAGCTTAGGAAACTAAAACACTGGGTCATATGGTAATTCTATACTTAACTTTCTGAGGAATCAGCAACTGGTTTCCAAGATGGCTGCACCATTTTACATTCCCACCAACAATGGATAAGTGCTCCAGTTACTCTGCATCCTCGCCATACTTGATATTTTCAGGTGTTTGTTTGTTTTTTAGTAATAGCCATTCTAACTGGGTGTTAAATGGTATCTCATTGTGGCTCTGACTTGCATTTCCCTGATGACTAAGGATACTGATCATCCTTTCATGTTCTTATAGGCCATTTGTATATCTTCTTTGGAGAAATGTCTATTCAAGTCCTTTGCCAATTTTTTTTTTTTTTTCCATCTCATGCTTCACTTAATCTGAAGAATGTAACGGGCTTTTCATCTTCAGATATAAATTATGACGTTACAGAACAAGCAGTGAATTATAAACAATTTAAAAACTAAATAAGTCTACATGGTGTTAATTTCTAGCAAAAGTCTTCCCAATCTGGACTTTTAAAAAAAGTCATACCTGCCCCTGATTCAGTAGATGTGCACCATGCCACAAAGCAATGTCTAGAACAGGACGTAGGTGAAGAGGCCTCTGAAGAGACCTCCTGTAGAATGAGGTCTTCATGATTTAAAATGTTTGTTCCACCTCCTTCCTGCATTGAGAATTAGGAGCAGGAAGCAGGATGTAGGAAGGCAAGGAGAAGATGAAGCTGTAGAGGCTGTGGCCCCTGCCGACAGTGCTGACACTGAGGTCCAGCAATAATCCAGGACGGCCTGTTACCCTGCCCAGCTGCCTGGCTGATAAATGGCAGCCCTTCCTGCTTGGCCACCACTGCGGCCATCACACTTGCCTCAGAGAGGTTCAGCCTCTGCCCTTTCATCGAGGAACATGGAGCTGGAACATGGCCTCAGACATGTCACTTGGCGTTTCCTCAGAGAGACAGGCCTAGAGATGCCCCGGCACCATCTTGTGCCAGAGGCTGCCCTTTGCCCATTTTTTAAATGGGTAATTTGTCTCTTTATAGTTGACTTATAGGAGTGCTTTATATAGTCTGTATATTGGATTCTTATCAGAAATTTGGTTAACAATTATTTCTTATTCTGTAGGTTTTTTTGTTTTGTTTTGTTTTGTTTTGTTTTTTGAGGTACCAGGGACCAGGGATTGAACCCAGGACCTGGTATGTGGGAAGCTGGCAGTCAACCACTGAGATACATCTGCCCCCTCACTTTCGTAATAATGTCCTTTGTCATACAAAAATTTTAAGTTTTGATGAAGTCCATTTTATCAATTTTTTTTCTTTTGTTTTTCATGCTTTTGGTGTCAAATCCAAGAAATCGCTGCCAAATCCAAGGTTATAAAGGTTCTCCACATGTTTTCTTTTAAGAGATTTATGGTTTTAGTTAACTGTTATGTTTAAGTCTTTGATCCATTTAGAGTTAGTTTTTGTGTATGATATGAGGTAGGCGTCCAACTTCATTCTTTTGCATGTGGATATCAACACTATTTATTGAAGAGACCATTCTTTTTCCCAGTTAATGTATTTGGGCCCCATGTCAAAAACTAGTTGCCCATGCATGTATGGGTTGACTTCTGAATTCTGAATGCCAGTCCATTGGTCTATATGTCTATATTTATGCCAGTACTGTACTGTTTACTGTTTTGATTACTGTGGTTCTGTAGCAAGTTGTGTTTTTTTTTTTAACAAGTCAGTTTTATTGATACATATTTAAAAAGTATACAATTCATCTAAAGTGAGCAATCAATGGTATTTGGTATAATCACATAGTTGTGCTTTCATCAATTCTATCATTATTAGAGCATTTTCATTATTTCAATAATAATAATAATAATAAAAAACAGACAAACAAAAAATTCCTCACCTCTCAGTCTCTTAATGTTTCCCCTGCTGTACATAGCTGCTATTTCTGGCTATTCTTGCACAATTATTTATTTATTAAGCAGTTTTATTGATATATATTCACATATGATATGATCTATCCAAAGTGTATAATCAATGGCTTTTAGTGTAATCATAATGTATTTTCATCATCTCAAATATTTTATAACAATTTCATTACTCCAAAAGGGAAGACTCCACACCACTTAGCATTCCTCCCCAGCTCTACATAACAACTAATCTAATTTCATCTTTACAAATTGATTTATATTTACATTTTATATAAATGGAATCATACAATATGTAATACTCCGTGTCTGGTCTCCATCACTTAGTATAACTGTTTTTTGTCTGATATTAACATTTTGTAGTATTAAACTACATTTGTTCAGTTTCAAAGAAAAATGGTCTTATAAATGCAGTTTTACCCATATTCATATTTTCATTAATATGTATATATTTCATGTAATATATTTAGTTCATAATAGCACAATCATACAGTATTTGTCCTTTTGTGTCTGGCTTTCTTCACTCAATAGAAGTTCCCCCAGGTTTATCCATGTTGTCACATGTTTCACAACTTCATTCTTTTCACTGCTGCAAAATATTCTATCATGTGTATACACCACAGTTTATTTATTCATTCCTCAGTTGATGGACACCTGTATTTTTCCAACTTTTGACTACCATACATAACGCTGCTATGAACATTGGTGGGCAGATGTCTATTCGTGTCACTGCTCACAGTTCTTCTGGGTATATACTTAGCAATGGCATTGCGAGGTCCTTGGCAAGTCTATGTTCAACTTCCTTAGGAACTGTCAAACAGTCCTCCACAGTGGCTGTACCATTCTACATTCCCACCAACAGTGAATAAGCATTCCAATCTCTCTACATCCTCTCCAATATTTACAGTTTTCCAACTTTTTAATAGTGGCGTATCTAATAAGTGTGAAATGATATCTCATTGTAGTTTTGATTTGTATTTCCCTAACTACTAGAGATGTTGAACATTTTTTCATGTGTTTCTTCACCATTTGTATTTCTTCTTTAGACAGTTGTCTTTTCAAGTCTTTTGCCCATTTTTCAATCAGATAGTTTGTCTTTTTATTGTTAAGTTATATGATCTCCTTATATATCATGGTTATTAAATCCTTATCAGATATGTGTTTGCCAAATATTTTCTCCCATTGTGTCAGCTGGCTTTTCACCCTTTGACAAAGTCCTCTGAGGTGCAAAAGTAATTTTGAGGAATTCCCATTTATCTATTTTTTCTTTTGTTGCTTGTGTTTTGGGCATATGGCTTAAGAAACTACCACCTACTACAAGATCTTGAAGATGTTTTCCTACATTTTCTTCAAAGCATTTTACCATTGTCACTTCCATATTTAGGTCTTTCTTCTTTGTCAGTCAAGTGAAGGGTTTCTCAATGTTGTTGATCTTCTCAAGGAACCAACTTTTGGTTTTGTTGATTTTCTGTATTTTTTTTTTTTGTTGTTCTCAATTTCATTTATTTCTGCTCTGATCTTTTCTATTTATTTCCTTTGGCTTGGTTTGGGATTAGTTTGCTGTTCTTTCTCCAGTTTCTCCAGGTGTGCAATTACGTCTTCAATTTTTAGCTCTTTCTTCCTTTTTAATGTAAGCCTTGAGGGCTATAAACTTCCCACTCAGCACTGCCTTTGTGGTGTCCCACAAGTTTTGATATGTTGTGTTCTCTTTTTTATTCATCATAATATGTTTGCTGAATTCTCTTGCAGTTTCTTCTTTGATATCCTGATTATTTAAGACTGTGTTCTTTAATCTCCATATATTTCTGTATTTCCATCCATTATTTATTTTCAGCTTCATTCTGTTATGATCATAGAAAATGTTTTGTATAATTCCAATCTTTTTAAATTTATTAAGACTTGTCTTGTGACCCAACATATTGTCTATCTTGGAGAAGGATCCATGTACACTTGAAAAGAATGTATATCTTGCTGCTTTGGGGTACAATGCTCTATAGATGTCTGTTAGATCTAGTCCATTTATCATATTATCCAAGCTCTCTGTTTCTTTATTTATCCTCTGTCCAGATGATCTATCCAATACTGAGAGTGGTAATTGAAGTCTCCAACTATTATTGTAGCTACTTCTATTTCTCCCTTCAGCTTTGCCAGTGTGTGCCTCATGTATGTTAGGGCATCCTGGCTAGTGCATATACATTTATGATTGTTATATCTTCCTGGTGAATTGATCCTTATAGTAATATATAATGTCCTGTCTTATCTATAGTAGAATAATAATTAGTCTACTTTAGTCCATTGTTCATTCCCCAGTGTTGAGGATTCTGGGATGATGATGCCCACTGTGCTTCTAATTGAGAGGGGGCTTAGATCCCATGGGGCCGATGGATGGAACTATTTTGCTTGCATTTGTAGGCACTCTATGCTCCTTGGGGTGGGCATTGTCCATCATCATATTCTTGTTAGTTGTCCTGGATGAGTCCAATGAACTGGAGAGTAGGTGTGGCAACTCTGCTGAAATTCAGGGCTCAGCTGGCACATGGACGAACCAAAGACTTAGGTCTCAGACATTTATTTATCAAGTATAGTGCTAATTATGGATTTAGTTTGCTTTTAAAGTCTATTTCATCTGATATAGCTACTCCAGCTTTTTTTTTTTTTTTTTTTTTGGTACTGCATGTATGGAATATCTTTTTCCAGCCTTTCACTTTCAATCTATTGGTATCCTTGAGTCTAAGGTGAGTCTCTTGTAGACAGCATATAAATGACTCATATTTTTTTTATCCATTCTATCAGTCTGTGTCTTTTGATTGGGGAGTTCAAGCCATTAACATTCAATATTATTATTGTAAAGACATTACTTACTTCATCCATTTTGACCTTTGGCTTTCTGTTGTTCTAGCAGTTTGATATTATTTATGAATTCCAAAAATAAAGGATTATGTTTGTAAACTGGTATGTTCCTCTGGCTGTGATACCCTTTAATTGTATTTGATTCAGCTGAGATGTCTTTGATTAAATTATGTTAAGACTAGGGCTTTGATTTGACCATGTCAGTAGGGCATACTCAGGGTTGAGTCCCCACCTCCTTGGTGGGTTGATAGAGACAGACACTCACTCAAGAAGACACAGGAAGAGAGACCACTCTGTAGACATGGTAGAAGAGAAAACTTTGATCCTGTGGCCCCAGGAAGAGAGATGATCCATTTGCCTGATAGTATGCAGTCTACAGCTAAGAAGGCCTGGAAAGAAATAAGCCATATGCCAGCCTGTAGCTGGCCTGTAGCTGGCCTGTAGCTGGGAGAGTGAGCTGAAACCCCCTTGCTCTGAGAGGGGTGGGCCTGTCCCCCATAGATTAGGGAAGGCCAGGTTGCCAACTCACTGTTCTGAGAGGGTTGGGCCTATAAGCCAGAGATTATGGAGAATGTTGCTGCCACCTCACTCTATTAAGGGGTTTGAGACTGTACCCCAGAGATTGGGTAAAGTGTGGCCATCACCCCAATGTCCTTGGAGGGTGAGGTCTGGATCTCAGTGACCACCCAGATGCTTGATGAGGGTGGAACCAAGAAAATGGCTATTGGGCAAGCCTGTGAAAGGGTGGACCCCCTTGAGACCCCAAGGAGGAGAAGAAACCATCATCTTAAGAATGATTCTCTGACTATGAAATCTAATGGAGTATGCCCTGCAGGTTTTCAGAACTTTTAGGGACCAGTGACTCATGTTTCCCTCCTGAATTCTCCTTGTAGTAATACAAATGTTTATCCTATGCCTGTCACTTTGTATCCTGGAAGCAGATAAATTGTTGTGTAAGTTTCACAGGTCTCAGTCAGGGGGCTTTGCCCCAAGACAAACTGTATTTCTGTAACTGATTCATTGGGATGTGATTTTTGTACTTAGCATTGCTACTGATTTAAGTTTTTTTTGAATATTATATTTTTGGAATTCAGAGGGTGGAGTATAGAAATTTTATATTATTTATGAATTCCAAAAAAGAAGGATTAACTTTGTAAATTGGTCTGTTCCTCTGGCTGTGATACCCTTTCTTTGTATTTGATTCAGCTGAGATGTCTTTGATTAAACTACGTTAAGATTAGGGCTTTGATTTGACCAAGTCAGTAGAGCAACTCAGGGTTGAGTTCCCGCCCCCTAGGTGGGCTGATAGAAACAGACACTCACTCAAGAGGACACACCGAAGAAGACACAAGAAGAGAGAGAGCTCTATAGACACTACAGAGGAGAGAACTTTGATTCTGTGGCCCCAGGAAGACAGATGAGCTATTCACTTGATAGTTTGCAGCTTACAGCTGAGAAGGCCTGGAAAGAAATAAGCCCTATGCCAGCCTATAGCTGAGAGAGAGGAAAGTTGAACCCTTGCAGAGATCAGCAACCATGAAGTCCCGGGTTCAATCCCCGGTACTTCCTGAAAAAAAAAAAGTAAGGATTTTGAACTAATGTTAATTCAAGTTTGTCTTATTGTATTGTCTTTTAAATGTGCTGCCAGTTTAAAAAGGAAGCATTATGTTTACAAATCTGTTTTGAAATGTTTGCCAAATTTTTGGTAGTATCTTTAATAAAGGTGTTTGTCTCCAGCACCCAAAAATAAACACAAACAAACACACACATACTAAAACAAAATCAGAAAAAAGAGAAAAACTAGGCCTTGGCACAATAGCAAATAGCAATGTGGATCTCCTAAATCTCTGATTTATGTATCATAATGGGAGATGGGGTTACAGAGAAAGACAACACTTAAGGATTAACCTGAAGGCCTCAAAACTGCAAGCTCGAATTTATACATATGTTCTCAAAAATAATAATTCTGGTTTCTTTTTTCTTTCTACCCCAGATCTCACTCTAGGTGGCTTGATACCACCCCCTATTTAATGTCTATCTAGTTCCCCACTTAATTCCTTCTTCCAAATATACCACCTTTTGTTATTAAGTGGGGAGAGTTTTGATATTCTTCTGGTCTTTTTGCTGTGAAAACCAAGATGCCCCTTGGGTATGTTCTCTCCAGGAAATGTTGGCCAAACTATATTTCTGTGATCACAACGACTTCAGGATACAGATATTTACTTTGTATTACATCTTTCAGGCTCATGGAAACCAGTTTGAATTAAAATAAATTTCTTTTTTTTTTTTCTGGTCCTCTAATATTTTGGTCTAGTGCTTGTGTGCTTGCTTTTATTTTGTTTTCTTCCTCACATGAGACCATTATCTTCATATTTTTGATTTGACAATTATGACAGATTTTTTTTTTAACTTTATCAGGTAAAATATTTTCTTATCAATTTTCTCCTCATCATAATGTTTTCCTATGGTTGACATCTTGGTAAATAGCTAAATTAGAAGACATCAAAAAAGATACAAGACTATATGTTGGTTACCCTGATAAGCAGAAATAACTTTGGATCCAATTTTACCTGTCATCAAATCTTTTTTCAGCAACATCCAAGGATGAAACATGTGCAGTCCATAAGAGTTTCAATAAGTCATCAAAGCTACTGGAAGATGATTTTACATGCTAACAAATGAAGAAAATATTATTAATCATAAAATTTAAACAATTAATATAATCCTTCTCCTTGAAGATACTTATATTTACATATATTCTTTTGCAGGGACCTAAGTGAGGAAGGAAAATTATGTCTAACAGTGTTTATCAAGCCTTGGTGCTTAATACCCTCTAAAGTCTTTAATAATTATGCTAATTAATAATAATACTAAATCCATCTGAAAGAAATGGATCGTGTTTTTAAAAAGGTCTGAACTAGGGAGTGAAGTGGCTCAAGCGGTTGAGTGCCTACCTCCCACATGGGAGGTCCTGGATTCAGTTCTTGGTGCTTCCTGAAAAAAAAAAAAAAAAAGAAAAACAAGCAAAACAAGTGAAAAGACCAACTAGGGGAAGCTGATATGGCTCAGTGGTTGAGTACTAGCTTCCTATGTGTGAGGTCCAGAGTCCAATCCCCAGCCCCCGATACCTCAAAAAAAAAAAAAAGAAGAAGAAGATTTTAACTTTGTACTTTGTACCAGCCAGCACCAGAACTTCCTACAAAATATTGAGTCAGAAATGGAGCAGAGGGGTGAATTTAATTTAATCATCTATAACATAATGAACAAGGAGTGACTTGACTTGATTTAGTCCATGTCTTCTTTTACCTCTGACATTTTACTTTGGTCATCAAATATTTGGTTTCAAATGTCAAATGATTCTCTCAGTGAACACATATGTGCTTACTTGTCAATATAGTTGAAATAATTTAATAAAATTTGCTAAAACCATAATCGTATTTCTACATAGATTATTCCTCTAGTTAATTACAAGGAACTGGAAAACTTTTTTTCACCTTTGAGCCATAATTTCTCTATGCTCACATATTTGCAAATAATTTATTTAGTGTGAGAAAAGTGGATAGGCCGGCCTTAATACTGTATTGAGAACAAAGGTGCTAGTGAAACATGGCATCACACAGCAGCATACTAATATTAATAGTGCTATCATAATAATTGACATTTTCTTATTAGGAACTTTATTTCTTAGAAACATATAGTTCAATATGTAAAAAAATCCTATGTAAAAATTTTATTCAAAAATTATCTGTCCCCTAAGATTTTTAATGAACACACACACACATACCTGATAAAATGCATTCCACTTCTTCATTGCTTCTGAGAAGGATGAATGACAGCCAGAAACATTATAACAAAAATTCATCTGATCCTTGAATGGTAGCAAAAGTGTGACTTCATCTGATGAGATCCCCATTATGCCAGAATCAACTGCACTGAGAAAGGGTATTGCACTCAAATAATAATTAAAGTCTGTATGAACAAAAAGAGTTATTGTTAATATTTTAAGTGTCAAATAGTTTGATTTTAAATAACAAATATATCCTAAAAGAAACCCCTACAGATTCAGGAACATGTGGGAAAGCTTAAGCAATAGCTAGAGGCGCAACTGAAATTTTATCAGAAATTCCCCAAAGATCATGCACAATTTGAATATGCTTCTGTTAAACTCCCTACTGTCAGGAACTAAAATTGGACTAAAGTGGTAGATAAAATATTGTTAAAAATAAAATGATTTCATTAGAACTTCAAAAATAGTAAGTAGCTACAAAACCAGAATAAGCAAATAGATATTAATAAATTATATTAAAAATGGTATACTTTTTTTCACCTCTCAGAGAATTTTATTCTAAGTGGAAACAAGATAGATATGTTTGCATGCACATAAATTTAATAAATTACAATTTTGTTAACTAGTTTGCTCCTTTGGCATAACAGATACCTTTACATATGTTTAAAGCATGTTTGAGGTTATGGTTACTACCAATTGATTTTGCATAATTGGGTTGATTGATAATTTTTTTAAAAATCTACCTATAAACCTATTTCAGAAGATTCAAAATTTTAGGGTCAAAGATATTCTTTTTATAAAAGTAGTAGTGTCGATCTTTGTTTTTGTTTCATGTATTGGGATTCTTGATTGAATCCATTCTTTGTGGAGAGGTCATGAATTTGTTCCACTGAACTCACCGGCCCACCAACTGTCCACAGAGATGCAGAGATGATCCCCAGACTTGTGTCCACAGTCTGTGCTTTGGCCGGGATCAGCCAGTCTGCCTAGAAGAGAAAGAATGCAGATTTGGTTTTATTAGGCCCGTTTCTAGCCTGTATACCACTAAAACTTAACTAGATACATTATGTTTGAAGAAATGTGCAAAATAATTATTCTCTGAAAGAATTGTCAGTCTACCCATCACTGTCTTTCCTTCACTTCTGATTTTCTTCTTCCCATCTCTCATCTAAATACATTCTCTTTTTTTAACATCACTACAACAATCTCCTCTTTCTCCTAGGTCTTAATTTTTTTCTCCTCTGTAGCTCTTGTCTCTTCTACTTAAGAATGCCTCTACTCTTTATCTTGAAATTTAGGGAGGCAGTACCCATGTATAAAGGAGATCTGGAGTCAAGTTTGCCTGAAAAAAAAAATCAATTTCTTTTTCCATAATTTACTCACTCTTAAAGCCTGGAAAAATAACTTCTGTAAACCTTAGTTTTCTCATCGACATACTTAGGACACTAATACAATTACCCCATAGATATATGGAGAGTGTTAAATGAAGATGAGCCAGCAAAGAGCTCAGTGCAGTGAGCACATGCTCTATAAGTATAAGTCACTTTTCTGTTATATTTTCCCTTTTCTTTTCATCATCTTCCTAGCTCCTATTTTTCAAAACTTACCACATTAATAATTTTTTTTAAATCAGTTTTACCTTCTATATGTACTCCCTACTTATCCCTGCAGCCATTTCCTGATTTTATGCCCAACTGTCTACCCTTGTTTCC
Organism: Tolypeutes matacus; assembly: GCA_026826555.1. NCBI lineage: Eukaryota > Metazoa > Chordata > Mammalia > Cingulata > Chlamyphoridae > Tolypeutes > Tolypeutes matacus. The sequence goes on along the minus strand of JAKSZT010053888.1, from coordinate 4,156,582 downwards.
TTTACATTTCCATACCTGGCTTATTCTCTCTACCTTTGCTAACCTTTCTCCTCCAGCTCCCAACTAAACAATTATTTTACCTCTCCTCATTTGCCCATCAATCTTCTCTCCTCCTGCCAAGTTCTTACTCACCTATTGGAAGCACCCCTTTGTTTCCTCCCAACTACTCTTCTTCTTCTTTTTTTTTTTTTTTTAATTAATTTATTTTTTATTGTGGGTAAAAATCAAAAATTTCACAATACATACCAATATTTGTAAAATGATATATAAATATATATGCATATATGTGCATTTGCTTGCAAAAATGTTATTTTTATGTATATATACATGGAACCTACTGGGATTCCCATGTTCCCCACCTCCCACTTCTTAAGCAACACTCACCTTCTCTTCTTTCTCTTTCTCCTCACCTGCTCTACGTCCTTTCCTCTCACCAGTTCTGTCTCTTTCTTGTGAGTCTATTATGTTTCCCTTTTCTCATTCTAGTTCCTTACTTGTCTCTTTTGACCTGCTTACATTCAAGTGGGTAAGAGTAAACATTTGAGTAGTTCTGTTAATACCTATAAATTTCTCAAAATGATTAATCTGCAGACTGATAAACTGGAATAAAATTCAAGTCTGTGAAACATTCCTTTCCTGGTTCTCATGTTTTGTCTACTTTGGGATAGTTTTGAACCCTGCTTCTAAGACTCTCTTTTATTTTAAATCCACTCATTCTCTGAGGAAATTCACTGTGTAGTAAAGAACTTGGGCCTTGCCCATAGACAGCTCTAGCCTTTGTCCCCAGGTTCCTGGGAGGTAACCACTAAACTCGGGCTTGCCTGAGTGATAAGAGTCTCCTTATCATTCATGGTTAGTCCTCCCAGACCACACCTGAAATTCATGCTAACAAAGTGACCCATGATGTGTCCCTGGGACCACATGATATATCAGCCTGTCTATCAATGCCTAGTTATGATGCCCTAATAAAACTCAGACACCAAAGTTCTGGTGAACATCCTAGGTTGGCAACAATCTGAGTATTGTTACATATTGGTAACGAGAAGGATAATGCACCATGAGAACAAAGAAACTTTCTGTTTGAAGCTCTCCTAGACTCTGTTCTGTGAGTCCTTTGAATTCTGATTTATGTCCTTTTCCTGTAATAAACATATCCATGGGTTTCATAGCTTTTAGTAAGTCTGTGAGTCTTTCTATTGAATTATTGAACATAAAGGTGATTTTGGAAACCACCAAACTTGCAGTTGGCATCAGAATTTAGGGTGGTCTTCTGTGGACTTTTCGCTCTGACTCTGTAGTTAGATCCTAACTCCTTGCAGTAGAGGTCAGAAGGCTAGGATAGATTTGGCTTACATTCAACTGGACTGACTGTGCCCAAAACCTCACAGTATCACAGTGGATACTCTAGGTATCCACTCATTACGTTAACCTCAATTAGTTCCTTATGCTGCCGACTTTCATGTCTTCCGCCCTGACCCATCATGGTGCTCTTGTTCCATTTTTGCCAAATCCCTACTCCATTTGTGACTCCAAGTTACCTACAACTGAACATGCCAGAGACCGAATTCATGGTCTTGATAGCCAAGCAAGGCTTTTTATGAAGATCCCTTTGTTTGTTGGAAGACCATCTTAAGTCCTTCCCCCTCCTTTATAGCCAATCTGTGCCAACATCCTGTCATTTTGTTCCTTTAAAGAATTTTTGTCTTCCCTTGACCATTCTTTATTCCATGCTTTTAACTGGCACCTGGGTTAGTTATATAGCATCTGACCTGGTCACAACAATTCTATTTTCTTCTTCAAGTCCATCCAGCTCATCATTCTTCATAACACTTTCTTTCTTCAAGATACAAAGCAATTCTATACCCTTTACTGGTTCAAACTCAAAGTCCTGGCCTATTTATCCAATATTCCAATTATGCTATATCCCAAGTACATGATATGGATCTCCTGCTCTGGTTTTGGTTGGACTGTATCTCTCTTTTCTCTTTTCCTCTCTTTCCTTGGTAACATGCACACACATACCTTCCACAATACTGCCAAATCCAAATTCCAATCTCTGATTTAAAAAAATCTTGTTCTATTTATTCCTACATCACAGACCTTACAGAGTCTCTTCTTGAGGTTTTCCATAACAATCACTTTCTCATTTGTTCCTGTCACCTCTTAATATGCTTTTGTTACCCAAAACAAGGATAACTTTAAATTTATGATGTTTTTGTCCCAAACAAATTTCCAGTCTAATTCCTAAGTGTTGACACTATTTTCAAGGGGAGAACAACCTTTGCAGATAATGATTCTACTACACAGATTTCTCCTTTGTCCCCTCAATCTCTGTGATTATGAAAACACAGGCTTTTAAATATAGCAAACAAATATTATTCAGCCTTATATGTGTATATTGTATATCACCTCATGTATTTTATTCCTGGATGTACTCACAGTGCTTAGAACTGAACTTGGCACCCAACAGGAGCTCAGTTAATAGTTGCTGGATGTTGAATGTTGACAACCATGGGCTTTGCCTAAGTGGATGCCTCTTGTCTAGTACTAAGCTGCCCAGTAAAATAGCCACTAGCCATTTGAGACTAAATTAATTTAAATTAATCCAATTTAAATAAAATTAAAAATTCAGTTCCTCATCCACAGTTGCCCCATTTCAAATACTAATAGCTACTCATGGCTAGTGCTACTGTACTGAGAAAGGCAAATGTATAATATTTGATCAACCTAGAAAGCTCTGTTGGACAGAGCTGGGTACAAAATCTTGCACACAGGGTACATTCCATGAAAGCCTGATACAGAAGAATGAGGAGGAAAAATAGGAGCCATGGGAGAAGGAGGAAATGGAGAAATGGAGGGAGAGGAGATAACAAATGTTCAAAAACATGGTATAATATATGTAAGACACCGATTACTTATTAGCTTCCAATTATATCAGAAATTTAGTACAATGAAAAAGAGTCATTCTTACCTGTAAGATATTGCCAGCCAAGTTGCAGAGGCAATCCCCATAAAATATTTTGTTCATTCTCTGGGGCAAATTTTGCAAAATACCTGGCTGTCTGATTTATTAGTATTTTATACATGCCCATTCTCTCAGAGTATAGCCAGGGATCAATAACATACTTTTCATTCTCTACCCTGTAGTCACTGAACCGACCAGGACACTCTTCCCACAGGGGAGGGTACAGATCTGGAAGTCTGGATGCACCTGCTAAGGAAGCAGAAAGACAACCAAGGATTACACAGGCCCAAGAAGGAAGGGAGGCCATGGTGCTGAAGGTGGCGGTGAGATAATGGCAGGGCTTTTATTGGGATTTGTAATATGGGGTCATGGTTTTTTTAACCTCCTAGCCAATGGATGTTTCACATTCCTTTTCCTAGTAATTGAAGGGTGGGGACAGTGGGAATGCTTTACCAATTAAAATCAGGTGTCTATTTTGTAATTTATGAGAGTCAATCTGGGACATTATTCAAATGACTCTTGAGATAAACTTTTTTTTTCATCACGAATGGGTGGAATTTATCTATTTATTTATTACACTTAAGTGCTTTAGTACAGAATGGTACAGAGATGGTACATGTTTTTGCTTTAATATGTTAAAACACTGATAATTCTGATCTTTTCAAGGTAAACAAGTTTCAAGACAGACTAGCCTTTTAAAAATATCCTTTTCATAAATTATGTTTATATAAAAAACCAAGTAAGGAAAACCAATAAGTTCAACAAACAAGGTCTTGAAGCATGACCATCGTTTGGTCAAAGAGGGGACAGAACGAGTAATAATATTACGGAACAAAGCCAGTGGAAATGCCTTAGGACAGTTGTGTCCTAAGGAAATAAGATATACTAGGGGGAGGAGTGAGTTAGAGGGAAGAGATCTGAAAACTAAGCTGAGTTCAAATGGGAGATTTCAAAGCCTTGAGAAGAGAACACCGCAACACATCTACCAGGGAGGAGGAGAGGGACATGTTCTGAACGGAAAGCAGGAGGGTGGCATTGACCTGGCATACACCACATTTTCAACAACACCGGGAGACAGAGTGACACACACATGGTCTGCAGGAGTTAAAGAGCACTGTGGGAGCTGGCTAAGGGACATTTTCTGTGACGTCCACTGTCGTCGTATTTCAGGACAACAGCAGCAGAACAAAGTGTGCTCACTACCAGAGAACGGAGAATTGCTTAGTCTTGATAATGACAAGACACACTTTCTACATTAGCTTTTAAAATTTTTGCTTTAGAGCTAAGTTGTTTACACCTAAATGTTTAAAGAGAATAAAACGATCTTCTCCTCTTGCAAGCGTAATGACATAAGACCCCACGCTACACAAAACAAAGTGTTATGAAGTATCTTGAATTGAGGATAATCTGATAAAAGGTACTTGCTGAGTGGGTAAAGGGCCTATACAAATCCAACAGACTGTTCTTCAGGTGGTTTGAAGTACTTAGATAAACTTTTTTTGAGAGAAACATTTTAATGTCAAATTTTAAGTTTATAAAAAAATAAATATTTTTAAGATCTTTAAAAATGATTCAATTCATGTGTCAACAGTTATGCATATGTTTCTTAATGCTGCCAATCTGGAATTTTGGGGATATGTGTATTTATGTGATACTGAGTTTTTTTCAAGAAGTTTATAAGCAAAGTCATTTTCCTTTATTTCTAAAATTCCTTCTTTCTCTATGGAACTCCTTCAGAAACCAATTAAAAAAGACTCACAGGAAGCGGCTGTGGCTCAATCAGTAGGGCTCCCGTTTACCCTATGGGAGGCCCCGGGTTCGGTTCCTGGGGCCTCCTGGTGAAGGCAAGCCCGCCCGTCTGGCGTGGTTAGCTGACCCAGCGAGCACAAGCAGCAAGGGGGGGATAAATGAATAAATAAATAAAATCTTAAAAAAAAAAAAAAAAAAAGACTCACCTCAGACGTAAGGACACAAGCGAAAAGTGAAAGTTTGGAAAAAGGTATTCCATGCAAATAGTAACCAAAAAAGAGCTGGAGTAGACCAGATAAATGTAAAATAACAATATTATCGTAGAGGAACAATAATTACTCAGTGCAACCAACAAATTGTTCCTGTAATCAGTATTCTGTGAGTTTCTTCATACAAAATAAACATTTGCTTTTAATTGAGGAGGACTGGAGAAGATATACTTTTTTGGATACTTCATTTTACTTTAAACCCTTTCATATGCATGCTCATTAATTAAAATAATCCGTCTGGATCAATAAGATTTAGCGTGACTACTGTTGAAAAAGATTTTGGGTTCTTCTGCCTCATAAAACTATGAGTTGGCATATTGTTATCTGTTGTAATTTATTCCAATAAGATGTGAAGAATTCCCAGATAGGAATTTGACTATCCAGAAAGAATTATGGCTTAAATGGAAATTAAATACCTAGAGCAATAATTTATTTCATTCTTAGAGATTATTATGTCCAATAATTAGAGCTGTAATATAAAATTAGAATTATGTTATAATTAACTTCTATTATATTAGAATTATTATTTACATTTATAAATGTCTGTTGCTATACTATCTATTTCTTAAAATTGATTATATTAAATCTAAGTTGGCCTTGCACTCTCATAAAATTTCTAATTTCTTTCAATCTATTTTTCTATTTATTTTATAATTTTACAATAAAGGTCTTTTTTTTTACTTTATTTTGTACATTTAATAATTGAAAATATAAACAACTAAAACTAAAAAGTAAACATAGATGAATAAATATATACATTTCTCAATTAAATATACTAAACACGTATAAAAATTTTTTTTTAATCAAACAATATGTTACACAATATATTTGGTTCATAGTAATGCATTCATACAATATTTGTCCTTGTGTCTGGCTTGCTTTGCTCAACATAATGTCCTCCAGTTTCATCCAGGTTGTCATATGCTTTACGACTTCATTTCTTCTTACAGCTGTATCATATTCCATCGTGTGAATAGGCCACAGTTTGTTTATCCATTCGTCTGTTGATGGACACCTGGGTTGTTTCCAACTTTTCGCAAAGGTGAATAATGTTGCTATGAACATCAGTGTCCAGATGTCTGTTCGTGTCACTGCTCTCAGTTCTTCTGGGTATATACCCAGTAGTGGTATTGCCAGGTCACGTGGCAAGTCTATATTCAACTTCTTTAGGAAATGCCAACAGTCCTCCACAGTGGCTGCACCATTCTGCATTCCCACCAACAGTGAATAAGTGTTCTGATCTCTCCAACACCTGTAGCTCTCTGTATTTTAAATACGGGCCATTCTGATAGGTGTGAAAGGATATCTCATTGTAGTTTTGATTTGCATTTCCCTAATCATGAGTGATGTTGAGCATTTCTTCATGTGTTTTTTTGCCATTTGTATTTCTTCTTTGGAGAAATATCTATTCAAATCTTTTGCCCATTTTTTAATCGGGCCATTTGTCTTTTTATTGTTGAGTTGTAACATCTAATAAAGGCCTTTTTAACAGCTAAAAATAACGCCATTGACTATACACTTTGGATAGATCATATGGCATATGAATATATCTCAATAAAATTGCTTAATAAATAAATAATTTTGCAAGACAGCCAGAAATAGCAACTATGTACAGCAGGGGAAACAGAAAGATTGAGAGGGGAAGAATTTCCTTGTTTGTTTGTCTGTTTTTGGTTATTATTTTTATTGAAATAATGAAAATGCTTTAATAATGATTGAAGTGATGAATGCACAACTTTGTTTAAAACAATATTTTTCATTTTTGTCTTTTTAGCTGGTGAATCTATTCCTAACTAATAAACTGATCAAGTCAGTTAACCTCACTGTGTTTCATTTTCTTGCAAAATTATATGAGAATACTATGTTCTCATAACTTACCGTACTCTAATTCTCTTCCCATTTCAGTTTGATTTTTATTTCGGTTAAAATTTATGACTGGATTCATTTATGTTTGAGACACAATACTTGATATTCTATGTACAATAAATTTTTTAATCTCATTAAGTGTATAATATTACCTTCCTCATGTATGGATATTAAAACAAAGTCTTATTAGGATATATTAACCAAAATCAAACAGCCAGTGAAGGATGAAACCTACTTTTGATCTCAAGATTTCCTAATGTTTTAATTTTATGATAGTTACACAGTTCTTTGATGTATTTGATTCTGCATGTTTGAGGAATTTCCCACAGAGGTAATTTCTCACCTTGAGAGGCTCATAGATCTTTCTTCTTTCAATCCATAAAGGAAGTCTGCATATCCCTCCAACCAGCTATGGCTATAGCAAAAAGTACTATGATTATTTTAGATGTCCAGAATGCTCTAAATCATGGAGTGTTCTTCCACTGGATTGAATATCTGAAAATCCATCCACTTTGCACATTTAGAGCACATATGACTGTAACCTGTACTTTAGATTCTTTAATTCTTGGTAATGTTCTCATTGGGTACCCTAGAATGATTCTTGTCAATGATTAATAGAAATTGAATTAACATTTACTGTTGAGTTTTTTTAAGAATTTTGAAATAAGAACAAAATTAGATCTATCCTGTATTAGTCAGCCAAAGGGGTGCCAATGCAAAGTACCAGAAATCTTTTGGCTTTTATAAAGGATATTTATCTGGAGTTAAAGTTTGCAGTTATAAGGCCCTAAAGAGTACAACTCAAGATTGCTTTCTCACCAAAGTCATTTGCCATGTGTTGAAGCAAGAAGGTCACTGATCCCTGCAAGGGTTCAACCTTCCCTTTTTGCTTTTCTTTCTTTCAGTTGCAGGCTGGCATAGGGCTTGTCTCCGGGCTTCCTCTCTCTCCTAGCATATTGGCTCATTTCTTTCCAGGCCTTCTATATCAGTCTTGGCTCTCTTCCCAAGATCAGCTGCAAACTGTCAGGCAAATGGCTCATCTCTCCCTTGGAACCCAGGATCAAAAATGACAGAGCTCTCTCTTCTGACCTCTTCTTGAGTGAGTGTCTATATCAGCCCACCAAGGGGTTGGGGACTCAACCTGAGATACGCCTTATTGACATAGCCCAATCAGAAGCCCTAAATTGATTTTATAAAGTAAACTTAAGCAGAGGTCCCTCACTGAATTTAATACACAGGGCATCACAGCCAGAGGAATAAATACATTAATTTACAAATATAATCTTTCTCTTTTTAGGATTCATAAATAATCTCAAACTGCCACAGTTTTCATAATTATTATTTAGCCTAATTCTGATTAATTTATAATGTGAATATGTAAAGAAAAATTCCATTTTTCAAGTCTCAAAACAATGATTTTAAGAATAATCCAATTTCTGGACAAGCAACCAGAGTCATTTTATACCATAATCTAATTAAGGAATGGATAAAATTGGTGACTCAATTTACTTCCATTTTATTTATTTGATTATTCTCAATATTGTATTATTTACATTTTGGTACTTATTTGTAATCCAAGAAGAAAATGGTCATTATTGCAGCATGCCTATGGTCAAGCCAGATGAGGAAATGATGCCCTTTATGTAGAAAGCACATCAAGCAAACATGTTGGAATAGCAAAGTTCAGTGACATTTAGAACAAGGTCGATCAATACACACTTATTTGTTCATTCCTCTGTGCCAAGGTAAATAATTAAGCAACAGTTTCAGTTGTTTTAAAATTTTGTTTAGGGTGATTTCTGGAATGTTTGGGAAAAGAAATTTTCCATTTTTTGGATGCAATTTATGTATTGCAATTCTCACTGTGGCCACTTGCACACGTGTAGCAAATATCTCGTCTCTGTCATCTTTTATTAATGGAAATAAGGGAATGAAGTAGAGAGCCTTAACTGATCAGTCTTCAAAAGGCCCGGTTAGGTATTACTCTGTTCTTAAGTTGTATTACACAAGACTGTTATCAATTATTTTAGCTAGAAAATAAAATGAGATGACTTGCTTAAATTTAATAAATGTCCATTCCATTTTTCCAGGGTATAGATCTATTAAAATCAGTAGTCTAGAGTTGATATCTATGGCCTATAGAGTAGTGCTATTAATTGTCCCTTTATATATATATTTTTGGGTCTCTAGGCTGCTTAAAACAAATAATATGAAATGGTTCAGAATTAGGCAATGGGAATTTATTAGCTTACAGTTTAAGGCTGAGAAAATGTCCAGAGCAAGGCATCATCAAGCATCAAGGTGATGCTTTCTTCCTGAAGACTGGCTGCCAGAGATCCTTGGCTCCTCTGCCACATGGCAAGGCACATGGCAGATCTATCAGTCTCTTGTTTCTTTTCTGGGTTTCCTTGATTTTCAGCTTCTTGCTTCTGTGGCTTTCTTTTTATCTCTTAATCTATTCTTTCCATTTATAAAGGTCTCCAGTTGTAGGATTAAGACCCATCCTGTATTAGGTAGATCCCACTTAACTGAACTAGTCTCATCAAATGACCGACTTACAATGGGTTTACATCCACAGGAATGGATTAGACTTAAGAACATGTTTTTCTGGGGGTACATACAGCTTCACACACCACGATATATGCATACTCACACACATATGCATATATAAATATACATATATATGTAATTATATAATTCATCTCTGTTCTTTTCTGCTTTTGTCTTCCTTTTATCCTACCTACTATGAAAGGCAGAATTCTAGCATCACATAGCTAGCAGGAGATTCCCAGCTCATCTGGTCCCAGGAGTAGATGAGCCAGGATGGCTCATTGACATTCAGAGTTTTTTTTTTTTTTTTTTGACCTTTTGCATCTGGCTTCTTTCATTTATCATAATGTTTTCAAGGTTCATCCACATTGTAGCAGATACTTCATTACTTTTTTTAAAACAATTTATTGAAGTATATCATTCATACATGAACATGCATAAATAATAAGTGTTCAGTAAACATTGTAAACTTACTAAGCAAACATGCATAACATCATACAGGGCTCCCACACATCACCCCACCACAAATACTTTGCATTGTTGTGAAACATTTGTTAACAAATTATGAAAGAGCATTGTAAGTATTACTACTAACTATAGTCCATATCTTACTCCCCTATACTTTTTTTTTTTAAGGACTAATTAATTTATTTGCATTTTTACCCTCCCCCACCCCACATTTCTTTGTTTTTGTGTCCACTCGCCAGGCAACTCTCTGTGTCCGCCTCCTGCCTCCTCCTCTCATCCTTCTCCTACTGTCCTCACCCGGACTCCACCCCTGGAACCTCCAACGTGGGGGAGAGGCGTTCCACTGACTGGGCCACCCCAGTTCCTGGTTTTTTGTCTTGTCTCATCTTGGCTCTCCCTTGTGTCACTCTCCTGTTAAGTCATCATCTAGCTGTGTGGCTCATGGAGCCTGGCAGCCCGTGCACCTTCTATATTTTCCTTTTTTTTAATTTTTACCGGGAGGTCCCGGGGATGGAACCTTATGGGAGATGGATGCCCAATCATTTGAGCCACATCTGTCCCCCTGCTATATCTCTTAAGGTTGACCAAAGATATCTAGAGTTACAGTCATTTCCCATACAGGATAGTCATATAATAAATCAGGCTTAGTTTATCACCAGCATTCTAAAAACCAGACCTAGGGAGAAAAACTAGGTCTTGGGGACACATGCATGGTTTCTAATATAGCGAATGTTTAGCCTACCCTGATTGTCACAAAATCAGGACACTGAAAATATTCACAGTGGCAGTCAATCTTTAAGTCCCTTTCTGGAGGGAATCTCACAACAATCCTTGGTAGTACAATTCTTAACAATGACGTTCTTACTTATTAATCATCAAATGTTTTATGGTTATGACATATACCCACTTTTTATTCTTAGATATCAGATGTTTGCTTTATAGGAAGATAGCAAGGCAAACAGGGAGGGAAATATTATGAGCTGTCCTAAAAATGGCAACACCCAGACCAGAAAAAAAAATCTACTTTAAAGTAGTATCTTGGCACCTGTTTGTTGATTTCATATTTCTGTTTGGTTGACTCAATCCAGGTATTAAGAAATTCCATTAATACAGGCCTCTTTTATTCAAACAGAAAATAACGGAATGAGCTAAGTAAAATTTTCCAAATACTGAACTTAGGTCTGATTGAAAATAGAAAATTCATGGAAGAAGCACCTGTGACCAGTGGAGCTCTGCTGTTGTGTCAACTACACCAATATGGGGTATTGATAAAGTGAAACTCTGGAGAGATTAAAAAGTGTGCCTGCTCGGCTTCTGCTCTCTGTTCTCACACTTTGTTTTTCATGTCCTTGGAGCCATGTTCTCATCGGCAGGGTCCAGCTCAGTTATATCTTTGTATTCAAGTTTATAAGGAAACTGCAGAGTTCAGAGTTTCTATAATGTTATCTGTGATTACTCATTAAACACGAGATTTTCCACCTCAACAACAAGCTTCAGAAATTATTTTTTTTAATCTACCAGTATACACATGTATGTATCATACAGAAAACCCTACAGAAAGTATTCTCTGATTCTCTTAACTCTGAATATTTCCGTAAATATCCTTTCTCTGTAAGTGCCTTGAAGAAAGAAAAAATGGCTTCCATTGCGGCTGAGAATGGGTGTCTCCAAGTTTAAGGGTGAGTCATTCGAGTTGTAAACTGTCTTTTCTCATATTTTCCTGTTTCTTACCACACACACCACACTTCTTCTTGATCATTACAATTTCATTGTTTTTCAGTATTAAGGCTGTCTACTTGTCCGTTTGTAACAAAAGGTTTATTTTATTTTTATAATGATATGTAGCCCGTGGTCTGTATGTATGGATTTTTCTAGCATCCCCTAAATTCCCTTAAAAGTAACTTCACAGTAACATTAAGAAATCGGCTCTTGAGGTTCTTACAATAAATATGGCTTATATTTTTTAACGTTCATCATGGCGTAACTACTGTGCCACGTTACTCTGCAGGCCTTTCCCACATTAATCTTGTTTTCTTACATTTGGTATTTAACTGTTAGAGTCAGAGCATGACCACTGGAATGAAAGACTTAGAATAAACAATACATACACCAAAGAAATTAGCTTGGCTTGAGAAAAATGTGCATTTTTGTATAAAGTCCTTGTATATTGAGTAATACATGTGAAAAAGCATATTTCTACTGCTATAACTCATTCTTTAAGCATAGTGGGAAACAATTGTATAATTTTTTACATTATTCTATTATATCTTTGTCAAAAAACAATTGACCATATAATTTTGTGCCAATTGCTGAACTCTTTTCTGTTTCACTTATCTATGTATTCATTGTTATGTCAATAACAAACTCTTAATGAATCTAAGTTTATGGTAATACTTAAAATCAGGCAGCATAAGCCCTCTAAATTCATTCTTCTTTTTCAACATTGTTTTTGATATTCTAGGTCTTATGAATTTCTGTATTAATTTTAGCACAAGCTTGTCAATTCCTCAAAAAACCACTAGGGTTCTGAATGGGAATACATTGAATCTATAGATCAATTTGAGGAGAATCAGCCCAGGAACATGGTATATCTCTCCATAATTTAGGCCTGCTTTAATTTTTCTTTGCAATGTTTTGTGTTTTTAGTCAGGTCTTGCACATCTTTTATTAAATTTCTTCCTAGATAGTTTTTGATTATTACAAATGGCATTTCTTTTAAAGTTTATATACTAATTGTTCTGTGCTGGTATTTAAAAGTACAATTGACTTTTTTAAAAAAAATGTTATTTATTTATCCCCCCCTTCCCAGATGGTTCGCTCATCTGCCTGTCCTTTATTTGCTCGTCTTCTCCAGGAGGCCCCAGGAACTGAGCCCAGGACCTCCCACATGAGAGGTGAGTGCCCCATGGGCTGAGCCACATCGGCCCCCTGTGGGCTCCTGCATCTGCTGGCTGCTCAGCTTAGCCGGGTGGAGCCTAGCTCATTGGGGCAGGGGCGGCTTCTAGCTCTGTTGCATCGCAAGGTGGCATCTGCTCGTCTTCTTTTAGGAGGCACTGGGATTTGAACCAGGCCCTCCCATGTGGTAGGTGGGCGCCCAAGTGGTTGAGCCACATCTGCTTCCTACAATTGACTTTTGCCTTCTACAACTCTGAAAATTGCAATTATGGATATGAGTAGCTTTTTATTTTCTATCTAGTTGTGTCATCGTCTTTTTAGTGCGTTGCTTCACGGGGCAGGGGCCTGCGCCTCTCCACGCCATGAAGGTCTGGGACACTTTCTTTCTTTCTTTTTTTTTTTTTTTACCAGTAGGTCCCGGGATCCAACTCGGCTTCTTCATATGGTAAAGGGGAGCTCAATTGCTTGAGCCACAGCTGCTTCTCTAGTAGCTTTTTTGTAGATTCCTTAGGATTAACCATGTTCATTATTATGGTGTGATCTGCAAAGAAATATATTTATATCTCTTCCTTTGAGAACTTTATGTTGTTTATTTCTTTTATTGATTTATCCTACTGGCAAGAGACTCCAAAAATTGAATAATAGAAATAGAGACTAGCACAGATTCTTGCATTTTTCCATTCTTATGTAGAAAGCATTGAACCTTTCACCATTGAGTACAATGTTAACTATAGGTTTTTGATAAATAATCTTAAACAGGTTGAGGATGTTACCTTTTATTCCTAGTTTTATCATGAATAGGTATTTAATTTTGCCATATGCTTTTTTCCCTGCACTTATTGAAATGAGAGTGTGTTTTTCTCCTCTATTATAATAATGATTGATTTTCAGACAGTGAATCAGTCTTGCTTTCCTGAGATAATCCCCACTTATCAATAATTGTGCTTTTCATGTATTATGGGGTTTCATTTGCTAGAATTTTGTTAAGAACTTTTTTGTTGATGTTCATGAGGGATATTAGTCTGTAGTTTTCTCCTGTGAAATGTCTTTGACTGGGTTTGGTATCATGATAATACTAGCTTCATAAAATGAGTTAGGATCTCTTTCTCCTCTATTTTCTGAGTTTTTATACAATCATTCAATTTTTTTCAGATACTTGATAGAATTTACTGGTAAAGCCATCTGGCCTTCAACTTCTTTAGGTAATAGGGTTATTCATTTCTCTATTTCTATGTGAATTCATTTTGTTAAGCAGTTTTGTAAGGAGTTTGCCTTTTTTTTTCATAGTCATATTTGTTGATATCAATTTATTCATAATATTCCCTTATTCTTAAGATGTGAAGTGATTTTTCCTTCTTTCATTCTTGATGTTGATAATTTGTGTACTTTTTCTTGCTTACTTTATCATCCTAGAAAAATCAATTTTATTGAGCCTTTTAAAAATTTGCTTTTGGTTACATTAATCTCTGTTCTTTTGTCCATTTTCTGCTTCCTTGTTTTCCTCTCCAATATTTACTCTTATTATCCTTTAATATACTTTGAGCTTCCTTTTGTCTTCTTTTTTAATTCTAAAAATGGAAAATTAGATCATTGATATTTGACATCATTTATTTTTCCCAATATAGCCACTTAAATATATAAATTTTCTTCCAAACACCATTTTAGCTGCATTTCACTAATGTTGAGATGTTGACTTTTAATTATAATTCAGTTCAAATTACTTTCTAATTTCCCTTATTGTATCTTCTTTTATTCATGGTTCTGTATTCCAGTGTTGCTTAGTTTTCAAATAGTTATGAATTTTCCAGATTTTTTTTTTTTATTGTGTTCTACTCTGTGTGGTGATAAGATAACAAATGTACTGTTTGATTTTAATTCTTCTGTATTTATTGAGACTTTCTTTATGTCTCAGCATATATCCTGTCTTGGTGAATTCTCCATATGTATCTGAAAACAATGTGCATTTTGTTTGTGGTATTCTCTAAATGCTAGTTAAGTCAAATTCTGTGAAAATGCTTTTCCAAGATATTTTATTCCCTACTGATTTTATGTCTACTGTTTCTTTTCTATTTTTTTAAAACAAAATTGTGAATGTTTATTTCTTCTACGTGTGCCAGATATTGATTTACATATTTTGAAGCTATGCTATTATGTGAATGCACATTCAGGATTTTTGTTATCTTGATGGATTAATTCAATTTGCATAATTAAAGGGGCTTCTTTCTCTTTGCTAATATTCTATGTTTGAAGATTGACTTTATCTGATTTTAATAGTCATTCTCCTTTTCTTAAGCCTCATGATTGTAAGTAATGTTTTTCTCTTCCTTGGCTTTTTTTTTTTTTTTTTTTTCACTTTTAAAAAAATGTATCCTCCCCTTCTCCCAGATGGTTTGCTTGTCTGTTCATTGTTTGTTTGCTTGCCTTCTCCAGGAGGCACCAGTATCCCAAACCGGGACCTCCTATATGATAGGCAGGTGCCCAAGTGGTTAAGCCATATCTGCTTCCTTCTTCCTTGGCTTTTTTTCCAAGATTTATTATTTATTTATTTATTTCTCCCCATCCCCTTGTTGTTTCTGTGTTTGCTGTCTGCTTTCTCTGTGTGTTCTGTGTCTGCTTGTCTTCTCTTTAGGCGGCCCCAGGACTGATTCTGGGACCTTCCGGAGTAGAGAGAGGCACTCAATCTCTTCTGATACCTCAGCTCCCTGGTCTGCTGTGAATCTTATTGTCTCACCTCTTTGTCTCTTTTTGTTGCATCATCTTGCTAGGCCAGCTCTCTGCATGGGCCAGCACTCCTGCTCAGGCCAGCACTGCCGCCCTCACCAGCACTCTTGCGGGCCAGCTTGCTTTTCACCAGGAGGCCCTGGGAACTGAACCCTGGACTTCTTATATGGTAGACAGGAGCCCAATCACTTCAGCCACATCCATTTTCCTCTTCCTTGGCTTTTAATTTATTGATGTCCTTATATTTTAAGTGGGTGTTGTGTGATGGCACTTATTTAGGGTTTGCTTTTTTTATCCAGTTTCGCAGTCTGTCTTTTAAATGAAGTGCTTTGTCCACTTATATTTATTGCAATTATTGACACAATTGGGTTGAGGTTTCCATCTTGCTATTTATGTCTGTCTAATCTGATTTCTTTATCCCTTTTCTCCTTTCTTTCTGTTTTTTGTTATTTAGCATTTTTTACTAACCTATTTTATCTCCACTAACTTATCTGGATTGTCTCTTAATAGCTAGAATTCTTTTTATGTTACTAGTTTTCTGTGATTCACAATATCTTTATTTTATCTTCATTTATCTTCAAGTATTATACCACTTCAAATATAATGTGTATATAAAAAAAATTCACAAGAGTGTATTCCCCACAGTCTCCTGTATTAATGATGCTATATATGTTACTTCTACATATGCTTTACACCTCCCAAGGCTTTGTTATTATTTTTGTTTTAATCAATTATCTTTCAAATATATAGATAAATACTACCTAAATATTTATCATTTTTGGCACTAATCATTCATTTGCATAGAATCATGTTTTTAACTGTATCATTTTCTCTCTGCATAAATAATTTCCTCTAACATTTTTGAAGATCAGTTCTGCTTTTAATGAATTCTCTTTTTTATTTTTCTGAAAAAGAATTTCACTTTCCTTTTAGGAAAATACTTTATCTGAGTATAGAATTCTAATTTGATAGTATTTTTTTTTCCTTTTAGCCCTTTAAAATGTGACTTCATCTTCTGGCTTGCATTATCTGATGAGAAATATGAGTTTATTCTTTTTTTTTTCCTCTGTATATTTTTTCTCTGTATACAATGTTCCCTTAACTTCTAGCTGCTTTTACTTTTCTTTATCATTGATTTGTAGAAATTTAATTTTGATATCCCTTCATGTAATATCTTTGTGTTTTTATTCCTTAGGGTTCATTGAGTATTTGGATTTGTTGTTTTATAGTTTTCCTCATTTTGGAAAAATTTCTGCCTTATTTCCTCAAATCTTTTTAAAATCTTAACCTCTCTAACCTTTTTCCCAATTGCATGTATTTTGGATGAATTCATATTCTCTCACAATTCAGTGATTCTCTTCATTTTTTCCCTGTATTTTTTTTCTCCCTGTGCTTTATTTTGTAAAGTGTCTACTATAATATCTTAAGGTTTATTGATCTTTCCTTTTTCAGTATCTAAACTGCTTTTAATCCCTCTCAGAGATATTTTCATTTCAGATTATTATAATTTTTATCTTTGGAAGTTCCATTTGGTCTGTTTTTATTATCTTCCTTTTCTTTCCTAAGTATGTTCATGTTTTTCTTACATCTTAATCTATTTTATCTATTTACAACAGCTGGATTATAATTTTTGCATGCTAACGAAACTATCTCTATCATTTCTGGATCTGTTCTTAATGATTTGTTTTTTTTCCTGGACACATTTCACATTTTTCTGCTTCTTTTCATGTGTAGTAACTTTTTAAATTGATGTTGAATGTTGTTCTCCACCCTCAATCTCTCTTCTCCCAAAGAGGAGGAGTGACTTCCAGTGCTTTTCAAACTTTAAACTGCAACTGGGGACCTTGTTCAGATGCAGATTCCAATTCAGTGGATCTAGGGTAGGCCTGAGAGTCTTAATTTCTAATAAGCTCCCAGGTAACGCCGACGCCCTGAACCCTGGATCACTTTGCTACTTTGAGTAGCAAAGACTTAACTGTTCACTGACATGAGGAGTATGTTTCAACTCCCTTCCTTTCACTCTTTGCTAGCAGGCTTTTTCCAAAGATATACATTTTTCTCCTAAGGTACAAGTGGTCTGCCATTATAGGGGATTGCACACTGTTGGACAGATCTGCCTATGACCAGCAGGTGAATCAATTTTGTGATTCACAAAATCAATATGTGAATGTGGAGTCTTTGGGTTCATAGTAGGATATATGTTGGGATCAGTGATGGCATATTATGACCTACAAAATCATATAGACACTAATATCAAAAAATAAAACTTTATTATTACTGGTATAAGGGACAAATATTTAGTTATTCCATATTAAGAAATTTTTTCATGAGCCAATTTTTTAAGAATTTACTATAAAATACTATAAGATGATTGACATGATACATTCCACTTATTTGTGGCCTAATAAAAGTCATTTGCCAGTATTTCCTCAACCCTTTCCCATCCCTATCAATATTTCACTTTTCCTGGTATTTCTTATCTGTTTGATGTCTTTTACATACAGTTGGGTGCTACACAATTTCTCTGTTTGCACTTGGGAAAGCCATATCATGTACAGCATTGGATGTTATTTCAATATATAAAGTAACTATTGGATTAGGGAACCTTCTTGGACAAAAAAAAAAAAAAAAAAAAAAATGGCTTGGGAGCAGTTTAGGAAAGGAACTACTAACAAGGAGTGGAGAGGATCATTCCAAATTTAGGACTCACCTAAGAATGATGTGAGAGAAAATGGTGATGTCACATGGGAGTGGAGGCCAATGACTGACTGCTGGATTGGAGTCAGTGAGGGACTACACTTTTATGCCATGGATTTCACGTCATCATGTGTACATTAATAATCAGCCAGAAGAATGGTTTTAAACTGGAGAGGAGAATGTAAATCATGTGAAATTGTTGAATGTAGTGCCAATGTAGAGAACAGATTATGGTGAAGGGAGGCAGAGAGGCTACTTAGGAGTCCCTTATAATATCTGAAGTATATGAAATAATAAAGATCAAGAGGAAGAGAAAAATTTGGAAAATATTTACAGAGTAAATTGGCAGGCTTTGATTTGAAATGAGAGAAAAGTTAAGTATGGTAGGTATCTTCCAGTTTTTGGCTTAGAAGTCTGGTGGTAAGCCAGATGATACAGGGAAAAATAAACGAGAAAGATGATAATGAGAATTTTAAAAATTGAGCTTTGAATGACTGAGGACAATTTTGGACATTCTGAATTTGATATACTCACAGGTATAATAGAGATGTTCAATGAATGTTTGAGTCTATGTCATGACAAATAATATGCAGATTAAGTTTCACCTTTGAGAGTCAGTAGCATATATGAAATAGCTAAAAGTATGAAAATATAAGGGATCATTTAGGGAAAGAAAGCTAGAGTAACAATAGCAAAAGCCCCAGGAAGGAATCTTATATAATACCAACACCTAAAGAACTGACAAAGTATGGGGAGGTACAAAGAACACTGAGAAGGAATGATCAGAAAGACACAAAAAAAGGGGGGAGGGGGGGAAGAGAAGTGTGATAATAGCTAAGGTAATAGTGAAAATCAAGGAATAATTAATTTGTAGTGATACATTTTTGAGAGAAATTACATAATAAAAGGACTGAAAAACATCCCATGGTTTTGATGACTTAGAGTTCATTGAAGATGTTGATGTTAGCAGGTTTGGGAAAGCTGTGTGATTCTTTAAGAAATTTTTATAAGGAGGTGAAGAAAACTAATGCATATGTTTTTATCATTATTATTATTATTACCAATTTTAGTACGGGCAGATTTGAAGGGATGGAAAAAATAGGAATGTAACTAGAAAAAAGTATAAGGAGACATTTATACATACCTCCAAATTTAGCCATGGAATAGAGAAAGAACATATATATGTGTGTGTGTGTGTGTGTGTGTGTTTGTGAGAGACAGACAGAGAGAGAGAAAGAGAGAGAGAGAGAGAGAAAGAGAGAGAGAAGTATAATAGATGGACCAGGCCCTAGATTTTTCTGAAGGGAATAGAAAAACGAAAACTTAGAAATAGTAGCTTTAAAGAGTAATGGAGGTTTCTTATTCTCTGAGAGAGAGCTGATTATGGGAAGTTTTGTCTATGGTTGGAAGGGTGGAATATTGATTTATTCATTGAATAAATATTTATTGAGCAGAGCAGAGGGAGGAAGAGAGGTCTATTTTAAGAGTATAGGGATAGGCACTGTGTTTTAGTTTGCTAAAAGCTGCTAGAGCAATATACCAGAAATGGGTTGGCTTTTATAATGGGAATTTATTAGGTTAAAAGCTGATGGTAGTGAGGCTATGAAGTGACCAAATCAAGGCATCATCAAGAGATGGTGTCTCACCAAGTTGCAGCTGTCAGTGATCAGGCTCATGGAAGAGCATAATGGCAGCTATGCTGGTTTCTACCTTCTCCTCCAGGCTCAGCTTCTTTCCTAGCTCCACTGTGGGCGATCAGGCATATGGCTCGTCTCTCCATTCTACTCTGGGTCTTGTCCCTTTCATCCTCTTGGAGGCCTATTTCCATGCCCCTGTGCTCCACTGATTCCAGCTTCCAGCCTCTGGGACCTCTCTCTAAGCTTCTCTGGTATTTATCTGTATCTGCAGCTTTTTCCTGTGTCTACTCCTTTTAGCCCTCCATTTCCAAAGACTCCGGTAAGAGAATTAAGACCCAGCCTGGGCATGCCATCTAATCAAAGGCCCTTAACAGAACTAATTTTATCAAGTGTTCCCACCTACAATAGATTTAAATGCACAGAAATGGATTGGCTCTAAGGACATGAATTTTTCTGGAATCCACTTCAAACTGTTACAGCACTAGCATGGAATAAGATATTTGAAGAAAGCAGTAAATATTTATAATAACCCCTGATAAGAATCAGAGAAACAAATGATAATTGCTATTCTACTGAGAGCCATCTTGGCAATAGGAACCATGATTTATCGTGGCACTGACCACACCGTTGTGCTGTGTTCTGTAGCAACTTATAGCTCCCTAGATACAGAAGTAGAAACAGTACTTTAGAAATATTTAATGAGTAAAATTTGCAGCATAGTTTCACTGAAAAGTAAACATGACAGAACATGAACAATGCTGGTGGAAGCTTAATTCAAGCAGACCAAGGATTTTAGAAAAGATAATAAAGGAAGTGAAGCCATGAGGAGACTGATGGACTGGAGGCAGTTGAGGCTTCAAAGAGCTTTGATGAGATCTAAGAGCAGGTGTGACTGTGAAGGGTAGAGAGAAATAGGAGGAAGAATTGTTTAGAGGGAGAGTTCACTATAGAAGCCATACTACAGTGGGGTCCTCGGTAAGGTTTTACTGAGATTTTTGAAACGATTAAACAATATGAGGGAAGTGATTGGGAGTGTTGTATTTACCATCACGTCAGCACTACTAAGAACAGTTTCATACACATTGGTAAGCAGTGAAGAAATCAATATTGAATTTGTGACTGAGTAATAACCTTGGCGGTAGAGGAGGTGGTAGCTATCCAAACCTGCAATGAGTATTTCGTGTAATACTCACTAGAGGTAAAGATTTCAATGCACTTTTGAGGCAGACTGCAACTTTGTTTTAAGAAAATATTTAAATAATGTGCACTAGTTACTCAAATATTAAGTAAAAACCTATATATTTTTCTTCAGAAGACAATAGAGTTATGAAACTTAATGTGGAAGTTCAGTGTTTTGTTTTGTGACTTTAAACTTCTGAGATTATCTGAGTCAACGGTGTTTGAGGCAACATGTTTGCTGTACTGGGGAAGCAGTAGGACCGAGAAGAAGAAGTAGGAGAAGAACCTTATTTTCTGAAGATGTAATATTCAATAAAAACAATACTCATGATGTGTTTACCACAACTGTCCTCAACATACAAAAGGGACCTGGGGGCCTTGGGAACTAGACATGCTGTGTTAAGACATGTGGAATTGGCTAGTTAACCTGGATAAAGACCCTAGCGGGAATTCCCTTCCCAACAATTGACAGCACTTGGCAACTGGAAAGATGATGAATTTATAGATGGGTGGACTCCTCATATTACTAAATTGATGAAGCATCACACTTATCACCAAATTTGGGCCAGAGCATATGTATTAGTTTCCTGTTGTTGCTGTAATAAATTAATACAAATTTAGTGGATTAAAGCTATATATAGATTTACAACTCAACTCCTGAAGGGCATGAGTTGGTGTGGCTGCAAGACCAAAGCACACACCTGGCATTCAGTCAGGCATAAGCTTTATTTATTGGGGCATATGAACAGGAAAGAATCTCTGATGGCGACAGTTCATGGAATGAAGATAGCACTCTGCAAAGAGATGAGAAAATGAGCGGTGATATATAAGGGGCTTCAGAACAAGGACATTCCATAGGATTTGAGAACAGAGATCCTGCTGGGTCACATGAAGCATTCAGATGGGGTGTGGTGATGTTTTCACTATGCTCGTAGGAAGGACATTTACCAAGGACATTTCCTGCTTTGGGAAGATTATAGTTAATGATACCATCTATACATTCTCTCCCCTCTGGGGAGGGTTGTTAACCTTTAACTTATGTCCAGGTCATGCAGGCAGCTACATGCTAAGGACTTGGGGGGACCCTGGGTCCCACAATCCACCCCTACATAGCGGCCTATGTTGACCATAGGACTAGCATCACCTCTACATTCTACAGCAACAGTATAAAAGACAATAGCTAAAGCTATTATGTGTTTTTCAGTGACAATTGCAGCACCACCTGGCACAAAAAACGGCCAATGGGTCGAATCACCAGGGGGTGGCTTTACTCCATATCTAGACTTCATAGTAAAATTACACAACCTGGGGGGGGTAACCACCTCACATGACAGACACCCTCTTGTTGTTCCATGCAGACAGGATGATGCGATCTAGAGTGACAGATTCAGCTGTTAACCATCCTAAACCATCATATACAGCATATCCTAATAAAGACCTGGGCTTATTCACCTATTCCCTTAAAAGAGAAAGCATATATAATTATGAGTCTCATTGAAAGACGACTGCTGAATCTCAGTCTTAAATGAAAAGGTCTTTTTTCCAAATTTGTTGATGGGTCATATTCTGCCATGACATCAAGGTGTTCCATACTGTTCAATTTGCAGAATTTATGGTCCGAGGAAGGCCAGTAGCACCCAAGGATGGTAAGTCTGTGCCAACCCAACACTGGGTTCGATTGTGGGCATATATTACTGCCTAGGCCCACTGGATAAGGGTAATGGGTAGGGTACTATGGGTGAAAAGACAGATATTTATGGGGAACAATAAGGGGCAGATCATGCTGGTCTCACAGTATACAAGCAACATTTCTATTAGTAGATAACAAAGTAATAGGTAGGGGAGTCCTATGAGGAAGCTTCCAATACATTTTCCTCTTCTAAATTCTCTGAGTTTTCTACAGTGACACCAAAAGCTAGTTTAGGCATAAGGAGAGTCCACATAGACACACATAGGGCCCCGACTATTATGGCTCTCTTCTGACCAGCCGCCTTCCCTGTTATCTGTACTAACCTGCCTCAACTTTCCCCTCAAAGAGTTCAAACCCTTATTCTTAAGGGGGAGCTAAGGGTGCTGGTCATTCTTCTGTAGCTGCTTCCTGCTGGTAAGGGGCAGAAGACCCTGACCGACAAGGTATGAAACTCTCTGGCTATTCTATTGAGGTTGAGGGAAGGCAGGTCTGGCACTGTGGTTGGAACTAGATGAAATCTCCACATGTCTTAATACCTTATTCTGAAAGGCATTGATTCTGGAAGAAATAAACTTAGTTAGAATTTTGAAGATACATGGTCTTACAAAAAGGATAAAGAAAATCATGGTAAGTGGCTCTATAAAGGAGGCCAGCCATGATGTACTGGACCATGGGAATGAGAAAGGCCAGGTGCCTCCAGAGGCTGAATCCTCCTGAAGCCGATGGGCTTAATCTTGTAAGTTTCAAATACAGTCTAGGAAACCCAGTTCCCACAAGGGTGGTTATGCCTTGGACAGCTAGGAGATGTATGAGGAGAGGCACTGCCCTAGACACACACTCAAAAAGACAAGCATATGGCAAGCAAGATAAAGGCAGTATTTAAGAGAGCCATTCTTTCTTATAGGCACACTCATTAATTACTTAGAAAATGAATTGTGTTTACAAAGACTCTTAACATGCTCAATATCCTTCTGCATATGATCTAGAATAGAAGAGATATTATATTCATCAGGTAAATAGGTGCAGTACTTAATACTAATCAATGGACTAATCAATACACAAATTTCTCTTTGAGGTACAGTTAACAGATCTAAGCTCCAGGTTTGCAATACCATACATATTGTCACTCCATGGGAACAGGCCATAATGCCAATTGTGTCTGTTTAGGTTCTACTCACATTACTCTGGTAATTATTGCTCCACTTGGTATGTCCTTCACACAGCCAGTATGCTGCAGCACTCTTGGGCTTTGGAGGGAAGCTTCAGTGTTCCACCAGCTTCGTGCATAGCACCCTTTGGCACTATGAAACAGAGCCAGTCTGGAGGCCATGTCCATTGTAAATCTGGTCATATCAAGCCATTGCCATCTGATGCAGGAGTCTGAAACTGCAATGTACTTTCCATCCACTTTTCTCTGGAAAGTAGATAGTCCAGAGATGTGCTAGGTAGTTTTATTGTTTTAGGGAGCATAGTGACTGACCTAGCCAATAGCTCAAATGGAGAGGCATCATGCAGAACACTAGAGGTCTGATTTGAATGCACAAGAGAGTTTGACAATACTGAAATCTATCTCTTAATTTTCACACACTTTCTAAATACTTCCAAAGCAGTTTATAACATATTAAATGAACTTAACTATTCTTAGTATTTTACTTTGTACTTCTATACCTTTACCATGATTACATTAATTAACAGGTATTTTACCTTAGCAGCAAAAGAAAACCTAAGATTCCCAAGGAATCAAGATTTTCTTCCCTTACCACCACCTTAAAATGCAGATTGAGGTAGCCTCCAACAGGTTTCTCTGTTATGAAGTTATTTTCTTTTATCAATATCAATTTAGGTTTCTATTTAATTATGGCTTCCTGAAATTAGCCATTTAAGTACTTCAGTTTAGACAATGCTTTTACGAACTTCTTATAATTAACCATAAGTTACTTTTTGCTATCAATTCAGGTTTCTTTTTAATAATGGCTTTCTGGAATTAGCCATTTATATACTTCAGTTTAGAAGATGCTTTTACAAATTTTGTGTAACCAACTATAACCACATAAACTAGTTTTGCATCTCAAGAGAAATTTCACCTTCACAAAACACATTCCCTTACTTAATGCTGTCTTCTACAATACTTTCTACACCTTTCTATATTCATTCAAGCCTTGTCTTACATATTTCCACCATTCTAAGATAAGCCATTTTATCTTAGGACAAAACACATTCCTTTAAAAAAACTTATCAAATTTTAGTCAGCATTAACTATGAATTCACTTCCACAAGACTTTTACTTCTTTCTATACCCATTTAAGTCTCACACCCCTCATTCTTTTCTGTGAAGAAAAAAACAATTCATTTCAATTTGGGCAAAAACAATTTTTTAATTGATGTTTGTAATAATTTCATTAGTCACAAACTTACAATTTTCATCATCTTAAAGGTTTAATACATATAATGCTAATTTATTTTATTAGTATCCTATAAACGTTGGGAGATTATACCCAAGTCAAATAAAATCAAAACCATTATATTTTATGCAAGAAATATTCTTTTTTCTTCCTTTCTCCACAGGAGGCTAAAACCTCTTTTTTCTTTTAAGAAAATTCTAAAATTGTGAAGAACCTTAAAAGAATACTGACTGCTAAGTTCTGGCATACATTAAAATTGTTTAATTTGTTTAATCATAATTTAGAAAAATTTTTCCATAGCTTTCAAGGACTTTTTACTTACTGAAAGTTGGCCATTGGATTATTACTGTCATCTCAAAAGCTGTTAAAATTTAATTAGGGAATTACAGGACAGACTATACAAAACAAGATTTATTTTGTAATTTTCCCTCTGCCCTATAATTTTCATTTCCAGATCTAGTAGAGAGAATTAAAAGTTAAAGTCACATCTCCCCTATCTTTCCACACACAGCCCATCCCCTTGGTTTCCTAAATCAGTTTTAATGAGTCACTGGAATTCAGTCAAGGTTAGGAGAAGACCCTGGGGGCACAATAGGCTATTTAAGATTATGAGAGAATTCAGGATAAACTTTTTAGTTTCTTTCCTTTAAATAGTTTCTTTATTCAGATTTTATGTGGCTTTTTATCCTGTGTGTCTTTTCCAATTTGATCTTCAGGAGTGCTCTTTTACCTATATAAGCACCCATTTAATTTTTTGCAACTTAGAGCTCTTTTAAGAATTTTTATTTGTTAATGTAATATTACAATCTGGGGAGGTATAAAAATATACACTGAACAAGCAGACATACACAAAAAGTGTTAAAACACACCAACAGAAATATAAAGTTCACTAATTTGACTCATAATTCTCATACCTTTGGTATGGCTGTCTCCAAGCTCTCTGTCATTTTACATCTCTAATTCTATTGCTTTTAAGATCTCCTCTGGAATCAGCATTGCCTGTAATATGCAAGCTCATTCTTGGAAATACTTTTCTTAGTAACTAGCAACCAGTTAGGAATACTTGAGCAGTAGAAATATAGTTAAACACTAATTTCACAATTTAGACAGACAGACATTTAACACATATATTCTGGATTACTCTTCAGGAGTACATATTAACCACAGAACAATGGGTCGGCGCCTCGCCTGAAGGTGCCCCCCTGCAAAAAGCCAGAAAGGCAGGTTACCCCACACTGCTAAGAGCTAAAACCAGCTAACTGCAAACATTCGTTTCTGTACTAAGTGTGCTTGCTTGCTGTGCCAAACCAAATTAAAAGTGATAGAACTGAACATTTCTTTCTTTCAAACTCCTAAACTATCCAGAATACTATAAAAGCCTTGTGCTTTGGTTTCTCGGGGCCTCACACCTGTGTTCAGGTCTGAGTGCCCGGCCGTTAAAATAAAGGTTCATAAAAACTAACTGGCTCTCCTGGGTCTGGTTAAATCGTCTCCGAAGTCCTTCGTACTCAAAAACTTAAAACATTGTCAAAATAACATCCCATTAAAATCTTCCGGATTACACAGTTTTGCAATATAATTGATCATCAACTAACAGTGCAGGCGATTGGTTAAGGAATCTTCCATCTCTGCCTATGCTGGAACTTACCCCTTTCTAACTTTAACTTTCCTTCTAAGTGGCACACAGAGGCCTTTGCCACTTCTTCTGCCTCAGTAGCCACCCACAAGTCTTCTAACAGGGGCCGTACTATAGCTACTGGCAGTCTCCCTTTTCCTTATTTAGGTGCAGCTGCTCTGCTATCTGCTGGAGCACAGCCAGCATACCTGCTGGAGTTTTGGGGGCATCCCCATATTCTTTCGGCAGTCCCCACTCATCCTGAGAGCAGCCACCCCTCCCCACATGGACATTATAGGCCAACCCGGGACTTCCCCCACAGATTCTCCTTTCCCTGAGCTCACGCCCACCTCTGCTGGTGGTCCTTTGGTCTCCCGGCTGGTTCACCAATTGTTACAACCCAACTCCTGAAGGGCATGAGTTG
The DNA here is from genome assembly GCA_026826555.1 of Tolypeutes matacus. Classification (NCBI taxonomy): domain Eukaryota; kingdom Metazoa; phylum Chordata; class Mammalia; order Cingulata; family Chlamyphoridae; genus Tolypeutes; species Tolypeutes matacus. The sequence goes on along the minus strand of JAKSZT010053888.1, from coordinate 4,129,455 downwards.
GTGCAGCTGCAAGACCAAAGAGCACACCTGGCATTCAGTCAGGCATAATTTTTATTGGGACTTAGAGACAGGAGAGACTCTGATGGTGGCAGTTCAGGAAATGAAGATAGCACTTTGCAAAGAGACAGGAAAATGAGGGATGATATATGGGGTTTCAGAACAAGGGCATTCCATAGGGTATGAGAGCAGAGTTCCTGCTAGGGTCATGTGAATGCACACATGGGGTGTGGTGATGTTTTCGCTACGCTCGCGGGAAGGCCGTTTACCAAGGACATTTACTGCTTTGAGAAGATTACAGTTAATGAGACCATCATGCATTCTCTTCCCTCTGGGGAGGGTTGTTAACCTTTAACTTATGTCTAGGTCACACAGGTGGCTATGTGGTAAGGACTTGGAAGGACCCTGGGGTCCCTGTATATATATATATTCTTATGTAGTTCTTATAGTTCTAGAGACCAGACTCCAAAAGTAGTCTCCGTTGGTTAGATTTAAGGTATTGGCAAGGTAAATGTTATATGAAACAATAATCGTTTATACAGTAGTATCATAGTAATGATTGAAATAAGCCATGTCTCTGAAGGGTTTAGCTGATGTTCTGGGATACAGTAAATATAGAATAAATAGTAGCTTTTTAGGGAATGGATGCAGAATCTGCTAAAAGAAACCTAAAAAAAAAAAAAAAAAGCAGAAGACCCAGTGTACTCTGAAACCATGGGTACCTTAAATGATCATCTTCTTTGATGATCCTTTATTAACTAAAATTAATAATGTCCCATACATCATAATTTGGAAATAACCATATGCAGAGTTATCTTTCTTTCTTGTTTCATAAATTGATTAGTCCATACAAAAATTGCAGAAAAAAATATTAGTTACAAAGGAAATATCAGGATTTGCCTCAATGTGTGCTATCCTATGTGAAAGCAGTGCAGTCCTCACAGACTCTGATGAATTGAGAAGTATTCTAGAAGTATAGCACGTACCTCCCCAGCCACTGTGGAAGGATATGCAGCTGAGTATTCCAGCCTTATAAGCACAGACTGAACTATCGGAAGGCTCTGAGAATCAACCAGCACAGTACACAGAAAGTAGGAAAAAAATCTCTGAGATGAAAGTTTAAATTCCTAATAGAGAAACATGGAACAAGGGAGACAGATGTATATATATATAAAGATAGAAGAATGCTCTTGTATTTTTCCCACTAATGCAATGCTCCTTTCATTGGATTTCATTTCCTATCACAGATTTTGATACTTGGAAGCTTCTCAGAGACACTAGACTGTAACAACTCATTGTTGGCTGAGCAGGGCCAGCAGAGCATCTCACTTCACAGTTGATCACTTCCTTCTTCCTAAATAAGTCAAGGACTTCTAGCAATTAGGCAACTGTGCAAGAAGTCATTTTCAAAATTAGGCACAATAGGCATCATACTTGTATCTTTCTGTGTTCAGTCTGAGTTTCTTAGAAGACTAGTTGCTTTCAAAGATGGCAATTTGCAAAAGAGTTTCATGGAAAAATAATCTGGTACAGTTAGGGAAACTCAAAAATAAGGGAAGTGATTCAAAGACAAGACCAAGAAAGTCACTAAAATTCAGATAGAAACAGAAAAACTTCCTAGATAAACTGAATTCCAAACTAGAGCTTCTACTCAGTTTTCCCATGTGTGATGGTTACTTTCATACATCAGCTTCACTAGATTGTGATAGCTACTTGTTTGGTCAAGCAAGTCCTGGCATGATTGTAACTGCGAAGGTATTTCATAGATGAATTTGTATCTATAATCAGTTGGTTGCATCTACAGCTGATTGCATTTACAATCAACAAAGGAACTTCCTTTCAGCAATGTGGGGAGTCTCTGTATCCAGTCAGTAGAGATGTTAAGATACAGAACTGAGGATTTCAGATAGCATAAAGAAGAATTTCTGCCTTAACTTTGTGGAGTGAGTTACTACAACGGTGCATTATGAGGATATAAGTTTAGGGCACAACAGAAACTTTCAGCAAATGATTCCTTTATTGTTTGCACAAAATAAAGAATCCAGAAAGAGCAATTAATCTCCTTGTCACCAACATAGCCCAAATAGTCTAAAAGAGCAGGGAAAGAAATCCCATCAAGTCTAGTCTTCTAGGTGGTCAAAAATTGCTCCATGTCGGGTTTGATAGATGGCAGATTGATAGATGCCCCAATTTGCACTGGAGAAGAGATACAAGTCTATACTGTTTGGGTGTTGTTTTTGTCTACCTCGGGGACCTGCCACTGAGACTTCCTGTTCTAATAAGCATCTGGAACTGTTTGTTCTCCATTTGGGGCTTAAGGTCTGTCTAGGCCTTTTCATTAGACTTAACATCTCCCCTAGTTGGAGGAATAGCACATAGTAGAAAAGGAAGTGGGGATAGCAGAAGGCCTGAAGGTGGCCACTTAGGGTATGTTCTTCACTTCCCTAGATGGAAGTAGAGGTCTGGTTGGTGACCACTTAACAGGTGTCTGTGATTTCCCTGGAAACTTCTGCCAGTTAGCTTCTCCTGGGGAATACATACTTACCAGACTTCACAATTACCTTTACTGGAATTTTGAGCTTGTGACCTACCCTACAGAGTTTGGACTTTCCAGCCACCACAGTCATGGGAGGCAATCTCTCATACAAAATCCACTGATAGCTCTGTTTCTCCAGAGAACCCTGAATACCCTGAATAATATACCATCCTATTTGCTTTAGGATAAGAGAGTGGTCTGGTTACCAGGCTCAATCTTCCCTTGTTTTGGTGCCTTCCTCCTGCCTTTATCTAACAACTAAAGGAAAGAGGGCTCTGTGTTGAGAGCCATATCTTAGATACTCATTCATTTATCAATATGTGGAGTTTTAAAGGACAAAGTTTCCTTACATATTTTGCATGAAATTTCCCAAGGGTTTTGTATAGTTGAAAGTGCCTTTTGTCATATTCTCTATAAATCCACATCTTGTGCACCAAAGGTGTTTAATAGGGCCACATTTCTCTGAGACAATCATCAGGTTTTATGATGCACAAAGCTTAGGGAATGAGGACTTTGTGTCTAGAGGGGGACATATCTCCAAACATCAATATACTATTGCAGCTCACAGATGAGTATTTGAAAAACCGCACCTTTCTATGTTCAAACTTTTATTCATTATTATAGAAAGTGTAAAATGCAGATAAAGCACTAAGGAGCATTAACATAAAGGAGTTGGTTATTCCTTCAATTGTTCTGAGTTCTGAAGATTAATGATTATTTTAACACTTCCTCCTTCAGCATTCAGATATTAAACTTTACAACATCACCTATAATAACACTTAGAATTAAGGACAGAAAAAAAGCAGTTTTCATTAGAAATAGCTTGTTCAAACCTGATTATATAGCTATCCATACAATAATGTGAATGCCCACAGTACATTGTCCATATTGATTTGTCCAAGTGAAGCAAAGTAGCTGTCTACCTCTGCCCTGGGGATCTTACACATTTGCAGTTATTCCTTAGCATCCCAGGGATCAATGACTGTTTTGTTATTCTTTACTGGAAATTCTGCTATGGTGCCATTAATTTGGTCCCAAAAGGGGGGTAGCTGTCATTTTCATCTGCGGTTGACCCTACATTTGGTGCCAAGCCTACAGAAAAGAAGCTCAGTAGCAGAAAAATGTGGAACATCAGAAAAACCACATCCTCTCACTTCCCATTGTGCTTAAGCCCGAGTCTCAAGCAGGAGGACATTATATAGCAGGTGGAATCCTGCTCCAAATTGGTTAAGTTGGGTTTTAAATTTGGGTGTGCGTGGATGTCAGGTACTACACAATGGGAAATCAATGTCAAAATGCCTGAGAAAAGATAGTGCATTAATCACAGGTCCCAGAGAGAGGGGTACCATGAGGGGTACATGTGAAGTGCAGTCAGCTCAGTTAGCTCGCCCAGCAGGTGGGAGCACACAAGTACCCATTGGCTGGTGCCTTTATTGTAGTCCAAGGGTAGATAGTAGAGAGCTCCCACAGGTGTTAAGGATTGGTTATTTTAAAGTAACATGAGCATAAAGGGAAAGGGAGTGCAGGTCGCAGGTAGTGGAAATGGTCAGCTAGTCATTTGGGAAAAGCTGTTAGTTTGGGGGGAGGTGTGTGCGTGGTGCTTACAGATGCAGATTTGGGCTCTGGGGGAATTTATGCCCCATAGCTGGAAAGCTGCTTATGAATTAGGCCAAAGATTAGTGTTGAGACAAGTGGCTTAGCAAAATTAAGATGGATTCCGAGGCAGCACAGAAAAACATTTGATAGTTATAAAACAACCAAACAATACTTTTGTCAGTTACAGAATGATAAATATCTCAACAGATGATATTCTGACCAAGGAACACCTTGATAGTCAATGAGCAAATTAATGGATATCTGCATATGTAGATTTCATAATTGGAATGATTAAAACCTATTGTGAAAGGCTTCAAGCAAATAATTTTCACAGACATTTTACTGTAGTTATATTTTACAGTGTGAATTGCTTATACATTGTCAGATTTTTGAAAATAATATCCTAAGTTTATGCTAAAATCAATACCTTCATTCTTGTCTGAAAGGTATCTCCCAGCTGATAGTGAAAAAAGAAAGAGAAATATGCTTACTAATATCTTTCCAAAGATTCTCTAATGGTCTGATATTATTCAAAATGCAACATTTTCCCCCTGTGGCTTGGGAAATTTAGTGGGAGAGAAGGAAGGGAACTAGAATTTATTTAACTCTGATTCTTTGCTAGGCTCTTTTTAGTTATTAGTTCATGTAATTTCACAGTAATTATGTGGTAAATGTATCATTAGTCCTAATTAAAAATTTTGAAAACTAAAAGCTGAAATATTTTAAGTAACTTGTATAACTTATAATTTGGGATGGAGAGACTCAAACCATTTTGGACTCCCTCTATCACATATTCTTTCCACTGAAAAAAAAATGCTTGGCATTATGGAGAATTTGACAAGTTCAGATTGAACCCTACATTCAAGAATGGCTTTAACATGGTTTTCTTAGTGTAATTAAATTACTAAAATACACTCTGAATTTGGGACCTTTAATTGTCACTTTTTGCATTTTATTTTCACATAAACTGAGACAGTTAAAGAAGGCAAGTATTTGCATTAAATGTTAAAAACAGTGGCTACATGGGAAACGGATGTGGCTCCAGCAATTGGGCTCCCCTGTACCATATAGGAGGTCCAAGGTTCGATTCCGGGGCCTCGTGAAAGGCAAGCTGGCCCACGTGGCAAGCTGGCCTGAGCAGTGAGCTGGCCCACGTGGAGTGCTGGTCTGAGCAGGAGAGCTGGCCCACACAGGAGTGCTGGCTCTTGCAGAGAGCTCGTGCAGCAAGAGGAGAGACAATAAGGGATGCAGCAGACCAGGGTGCTGAGGTGGCACAAGAGATTGAGCGCCTCTCTCCCACTCTGGAAGTTCCCAGGATCGTTTTCCGGTGCCGCTTAAAGAGAAGTAGACACAGAAGAACACACAGAGAGCAGACAAGTGAGCACAAAAACAATGTGGGGGGGGGGGAGAGAAATAAACAAAATTTTTTTAAAAAGTAGTGGCTACAGTAGCACAGCATTATAAAGTAACAGCACTGAAATATATACCTAAATGTGATTAAAAGGGGTAATGTTAGATTGTATATACAGTAAAATAAAATTTTGAAAAATCCAAGGAACTATGCTACACAATCAGTGAACACTAGGTTAAACCATGGAACATAGTTAATAGCACAATTCTAAAAATGTGCTATCAACAATTGTAACAGATGTTCCAAATCAATGCAAGATGATAATAATAGGGTGGTATATAGGAATGCTGTATTTTATGCATGATTGTTCTATAAACCCATATATTCTCAAATAAAGAAAAAAGATATGTAAGTGATAGCCCTTTTCAAGAGGCAGGTAGATGTAATAGATCCATCCTGTAAAGAGTAACTGAAGTAATGGGGAATATCCTTACTATGGATTATGCAAAAGGCAACCTATTAATATTGACATTTTCATGTGAGATAGTATTACACTGGATCAATGGGTACTATCTAAACCCCATATGTCTCTTTATTTTTTTCTTTTATATATATATATATATATATATATATATATATTTTTTTTTTATTGGAGAATTTGTGAGCTTACAAAACAATCATGCATAATGTGCAGAATTCCCCATGCATTTCCCCTCCACCAACATCTTACATTGTTATGGAACATTTTTACAGATTATGAAAGAACATCATTAGACTATTTCCATTCACTGTGGTCCACAGCTCACATTTGGTACATTTTTTCCTATACACTCCCTATTGTTAACACCATGTATTAGTATTATACATTTATTATAGTTCATGAGAGAACACTCTCATATTTGTACTATTAACCATAATCCATCTTCTACCAGATGTTTCATTGTATTATACAGACCCTTGCCTTGTACAATCTATCCAAAGTTTACACTCAATGGCTTTCAATTTCATCACAGATTTGTGCAGTGAATGTTCTAAATTTTTGTACATTTTCCTTAGGCCAAAAGAAAAAAATTCCATACCCACCCATTATTTACTCTTAGAATTGATAGAGTAACTTCTTTGACATTGATGCAAGAATATTTCAATATTGCTGTTAACTATGCTCCATAACTTACATTAACTGTATTTTTCCCAAGCATCACCATAGTCTTACCACTTTGTAATAGTGACATACATTTAGAAGGACATTCTTGTATTTGTACTAGTAACCGCAATCCTCATCCACCTCCACATTCACTATGTTATTCAGTCACTAGATTATTCTCTAGCTTTCTTTCTATTGAAATTTACATTCCTAGACTACCCTTTTCAGCCACAATCCAGTTTATAAACGAGCTGTGTTAGTTATACTCACTCTAATGTATTACCATCGATTCTATCCATTTCCACAGTTTTACAGTCAAGCTAATTAAAAATTCTACACACATTAGCATTAGTACACCTTCTCAGCCCTCATCCTATCTCTTAGTAACCTATACTCTAGGTTCTAACTCCATGTGTTTATTCTTTGTATTTAGTTCATATTAATGAGACCATACAATATTTGTCCTATTGTGTATGGTTTATTTCGCTTAGCATAATGTCCTCAAGGTTCATCCATGTTTTCATATGTCTCCCAATTTCGTTTCTTCTTACAGAAGCTTAGTATTCCATCCTATGTATATACCACATTTACTTTTTCTATCTATCAGTTGACGGACATTTGGATTGTTTCCATCTTTTGACTATTGTGAATAGTGCTTCTAAGAACATTGGTGTTCAAATGTCTGTTAATGTTACTGTTTTCAGTTCTTCTGGATATATTCCTAGCCGAGGAATTGCAGGGTCATATGACAGTTCTATATTTAGCTTCCTGAGGAACTGCCAACTGTCTGCCACAGAGGCTGTACTATTCTACATTCCCACCAACAGTGAAGATGTATTCCTATTTCTCCACATGCTATCCAGCACTCTGTTTTTTTTGTTTTGTTTTTATATTTTTTGTTTTTAATAGCCATTCAATGTGGTGTGAAATGGTATCTCATTGTAGCTTTTTTTTAAACACCTAATTACTTTTCTTTTTTTTTATTTATCTCCCCCACCCTTGCCACTTGTGCTCGCTGTCTGATTTCTGTGTCCATTCGCTGTGTGTTTTCCTCTGTGTTTGCTTGTCTCCCTTTGTTGTGTCATGTTGCTGTGCCAGCTCTCCACAGGCATGGGCCATCAAATCTTCACAGGCATGGGCCAGCTTGCTCTCACCAGGAGGCCCTGGGAACCAAACCCAGGGCCTCCCATGGGGTAGGCGGGAGCCCAACCACTTGAGCCACGTCTGCCTCCCTCATTGTAGTTTTGATATGCATTTCCATAAGAGCTAGTGATGTTGAACAGTTTTTCATGTGCTTTTTAGCCATTTATATTTCCTCTATGAGAAATGTCCGTTTAAGTCGTTTGAAATTGGGCTGCTTGATTTTTATCGGTGAGTTGTATAATCTCTTTATATTTGATGGAAATCAAAGGCTTATCAGATATGTGGTTTCCAAATATTTTCTCCCATTGAATGGGCTGCCTTTTCACCTTCTTGACAAAGTCCTTTGAAGCATGAAAGTTTTTGAGAAAGTCCCTTTATCCATTTTTACTTTCATTTCTTGTGCTTTTGGTATAGGGTTTAAGAGACCACACCTATTACCAGGTCTTGAAAATATTTCCTTACATTTGCTTCTAAGACTTTTATGATTCTAACTTTTATATTTAGGTCTTTGATCCACTTTGAGTTCTTTTTTTTTTTTTTTTTTTTTTGAGGTACCTGGGGCCAGGGATTAAACCCAGGACCTCATATGTGGGAAGCCAGAGCTCAACCACTGAGCCACTTCAGCTTCCCTGAGTTGGTTTTTTCATTTGTTTTGCTTGTTGTTTGTTTTATAGGAGGCACGGGGAACTGAAACAGGACCTCCCATGTGTGAAGCAGGCACTCAGCCACTTGAGCCACATCTGCTCCCCATTGAGTTAATTTTTGTATAAGGTGAGAGAAAGGGGTCCTCTTTCTTTCTTTTAGATATGGATAACTAGTCCTCCCTGCACCATTTGCTGAATAGACTGTTCTGCCCCAGTTGGGTGGGCTTGACAGCCTTGCCAAAAATAACTTGATCACAGATGTGAGGCTCTGCTTCTGAGCCATCAGTTTAATACCATCGGTCTATATGTGAATATTTATACCAGTACCATGATGTTTTTACCCACTGTAGTTAAGTTATATGCTTTAAAGTCAGGAAGTGAGAGTCCTCCAATTTTGCTCTTCTTTTTAAAATATTTTTGTCTATTCAGGGCTCCTTACTCTTCCAAATAAATTTGATAATTGGTTTTGTCATTTCTTTTAAAAAGGCTGTTGGAATATTTATCAGGATTGCATTGAAACTGTTTATCAGTTTGGGTAGAATTTACATCTTAATGATATTTAGTCTTCTAATCCATGAACATAGAATGTTCTTTCATTTATTTAGGTCTTTTTAAATTTCTTTTAGCAATGCAGAGTAGTTTTCTGAATACAAATGCTTTACATCCTTGGTTAAGTTTATTCCTAAATTTGATTATTTTAATTGCTATGTAAATGGAATTTTTGTCCCGACTTCCAACTCAGATTGCCCATTATTAGTGTATAGAAACACCACTGATTTTCGCATATTAATCTTGTATCCTGCCAATCTGCTGAAATCAATATTAACTCTAGTAGATCTGCTGTAGATTTTTCAGGATTTTCTAGATATGGGATCATATCCTCTGTGAACAGCATAAGTTTTACTTCTTCCTTTCCAAGTTGGATGCTTTTTATTTCATTTTCTTGCCTGATTGCTCTAGCTAGAAACTCTAGCACCATATTGAGCAAAAGTAGTGACAGTGGGCATCCTTATCTTGTTCCTGATCTTGACAGGAAAGCTTTCAGTCTTTCACCATTGAGTACAATGTTAGCTGTGGGGTTTTCATATATGCCCTTTATCATGTTGAGAAAGTTTCCTTCAATTCCTATCTTTTGGAGTATTTTTTATCAGGAAAGGATTCTGTATTTTGTCAAATGCTTTTTCTGTGTCAATTGAGATGATCATGTGATTTTTCTTCTTTGATTTATTAATGTGGTGTATTACACTGATTGATTTACTTTCCTGAAACTACCCTTGCAGGCCTGGTGTGAAACCCACTTGATCATGATGTTCTTTAATGTGTTTTGTGATTGAATTCGTGAGTATTTTGTTGAAAATATTTGCATCTGTATTCATTAAGGGAATTGGTCTGTGATTTTCTTTTATAATATCTTTATCTGGCTTTGGTATTAGGGTAATATATTAGTCAGCCAAAGGGTTGCTGATGTAAAATACCAGAAATCGGTTGGTTTTTATAAAGGATATTTATTTGGGGTAGAAGCTTACAGTTACCAGGCCAAAAAGTGTTAAGTACATCCCTCACCAAAGTCTGTTGCCACATATTGGAGCAAGATGGCTGCCAATGTCTGCAAAGATTCAGGCTTCCTGAATTCCTCTCTTCCCGGGGCTATATTCTATCCAGACTCAGCTGCTCTGCTTTCTCCACAAGGTCAGCTGTAGACTATCAGGCTAATGGCTTGTCTCTCTTCCTGGGGTCTCTGCCATGTCTAAAGGAGCCTTCTCTCCTTCCTCACGTATCTGCTTCTCTGTGTGTTTACTTCCCAGGGCTCCAATATCAAAACTCTACCTCCCTTCTCTGTGGTGCAGTTTCTCTGTGAGTCCCCAACCACCAAAGAGACAGGGACTGAATGTCTTACTGATGTGGCCCAATCAAAGCCTTAATCATTATTTAATCAAGTAAAAGTGAAACCTCTGAATCCAATATAATCTAATATGCCCAGAGGAACAGACCAGTTTACAAGCATAATCCAATATCTATTTTCGGAATTCATAAACAATATCAAACTGCTACACCCCTCCATCATGTGTGATCTTGGCACCAGTTACTTCATTTGCACCTTGGAGTTAATTATGGTCCCTTCTAAATATGAGACTATATTCTTCCATTATTTGATAAATTAGGCTATACCTGACATCAAATTATAGTTCCAGGGAGCAGATGTAGCTCAAGCAGTTGAGCACCTTCTTCCCATGTAGGAGGTCCTGGGTCCAATCCCTGGTACCTCCTAAAAAAAAATTATATTTCCCCAGCAGCATATATTTAAACCACAACTAAGATGCATATTGTATGCATGCCCTTTAAGGGTTGTTCTTAAAAGAAGTTTCTACTTCTTGGGCCTCTGCTCCTTCTCAATGGCTGGAATATTTATATGTGGTAAGTTTTTTTAATTTATGTTGCCAAGAACATACATTACTGCTAAAAGTATAATAGTAATGAATAGGCCTGATTTCTTAAAACCTTTAAGCTATGATTCCCATTCTGGTTGGCTTTTTACCAAGTATTGCTTTGAACTGTAAAATAAATCTAGCATATTTAATGCACAGCTATTTAGGTTCTTTATTATAAGCAGGTAAATCTGATATCGACATGTCTAGAATTTTGTGCCAGAAGACATGCAATAAATGAAAGAATCCAAAATATGTGACTTTGGTTTATTTATGCATTTGTGGGAAGGTGTAAAAAGCTCAGACATTTCAGGCTGGAAATCTGGTGAACCTTGCACTGAACTGGCAAAATAGTTGTACAAACTACTGGCTAGCTGTATAATAGATGGCAGAGCTCATTCAAAAAGAAATTACAAAATTAGAAGAAATGACTGAAAATTTCAGAATGTTGGTATTTGTTAGACTCAAAGTCCTATAAAAGAGATGAAACCAAACTAAATGTAAGCAAATTTGTAAGCAGAGAAAAGAAACTATAGCTCTGCTATCGGATGTACCCTTTTCCTCAATTTTAATATAAATTAACAAAAAGTCATGTAATTTGGGGCCTTGCCATTCTTTCATTTTCAGAAGGGAAAATTTAAATAACAGTTATGCTCTTCTAATTGTACACTCCATTGTATAATAGGAGAAGTGTTTTTTTTCACTTGCCACTAATCCTACCATAATTAGGCCCATATGGATCAGATGGGCAAACTGCACAGCACCCCAAGAGTGTGAACCTTGGCTAACCAGGAAATGGAGGGATTTTGAGGTTGGCTTCCTTGGAGAGGGAATGGGTGAGCGTATTGCTTTTGGAAAAACAGATGCACCCAAAATATTTGAGTAGACAGAAGTGCAGTCTGTGGTAAGACTGCTAAATGTCCTTCTTCCCCTTCACTCACAGCAGTGTAACTCAATTTGTTTTCTGTACATAATATGCTCCATGGCCCTTTACCTTCAATACAAACATTGTGGAAAAGGTTTACAGTTTCCAGTGCCCCTTTCAGCTAGATATGGCCCCATGGCTAATTTCTGGCCAATGGGATGTGTACAGAGTGATGTGAAGAATTTGCAAATGTGTCATTCATATTTATAGGTACCTCTTTTTCATTCCTGTCAGTTGGAATATAGATGTGATTGAAAGTCAACTTGGATCATGTAGATGAGGGCTAGATGAAAGAGATTCAGAGAAAAGAAAAAGAAAAGGAAACGGCAGTCCCAGGATCCATAACCAGTTCTTTCTGATGGCAAATCTTATACACTGTGCCCTATGTCGCAACACTTGGAAAATCTCTAAAGAGAATTAACCTCCATGAGAGTCAAGTAAAAATACTGATGGTTTTCCTACTTAAGCAATTATTAGGAAGACATTTTGTACAAGAACAGCTACTGAATAACACTTCACTTAAAATCTCTTTATAATTTGGTTCGGAAAATATTTTGAATATTACCATTTATGGTTAAAACTGTGGATCTTGTTAAAATACTAATAAACTGACAATAGGTAAGATTTCTGAATTAAAAGTGTTTATCCCATAACCTTTAAACATGCAGAGAAACTGGGTTTAATAAAAACTAAAGAAAGAAATATTTTATACAATAAATAGAGGAATATATACATGTTCAAAATAGTACTGTTCCGTTAAAATTTAGGTTTCTTACTAATGCCAGAAAAGAATTTGGCATGTGAGTCTATGACAGTCTGCAAAACAGAAAACACTCTATTTTAGGCAGGAATATATTTAAAACTAAAAATTCATTTTTCACAGAACTGTTGTGAGGGCTGTAGGACAAGCCCCAGGAAAACTGCCATCTGAATCCAGGAGATGCAAAAAATAGAAATCTGCCACCAATGACCATGAGTGGCTTCAGTACTGAAGGAGGTGATTCAGGAGGGAATTCCCAGAGTCTCTTTCACATCTTAAGCCTGTCATCTGCCCATATCTACCAGAGAATAACAAGGGCTCCTATTTCTCTTCCACCTTAAAAATCCTTCTTACAAATGAATGCATTTGTACTTTAGAAAGTGGGAGACCTAAATTTTATCATTCACTGCCTGTATCCCTGTATTTATCTTTGGGGGATGCTCAATACTCTTCTAGTTCAATCATACTCCCCATTTGGCATCTCTCACTCCAACAATGAAATGTTAGGATTGAACATATAAAATAATAGAGAAGGGAGTAGAAAAGAAAACACTTAAGAGATATGTGTTAGTCAGGGTTCTCTAGGGAAACAGAATCGACAGGAGATGTCTGTAAATAGTATGAGACTTTATAAAATTATCTCATGTGACCATGGGGGTGCACAAGTCCAAATTCTGCAGGAAGGCTACAAACCAGGGGCTGCAATCAGGGTCCTTCATGAGTTCCCAGGAGATGCTGGCTGTCCTAAGTTGAGCTAGAAAATTCTCTCTGAATGCTGAAATCACTTCCCCTTTTAAGGCCTTCAACTGATTGGATAAAACATCACTCATTGCTGACAGCAATCTCCTTAGTTGATTGTAGATGTAATCAGTCATTTATGCAATCAACTCACTGATGATTAAAGTCCAAAAATGTCCTTGTATTATAATTAACCTGAGCTGATGTTGGGAAGGCAGCTGAGACAGATACAGGTAGTCCTGAGAAACAAGCCCAGATGTGGAGCCCGAACCCTCCCAGAGATCAGCAACCATCTTGCTTCAACACATGGCAACTGACTTTGGTGAGAAAACAACTTTGAGTTGGACTCTTTAGGGCCTTGTAACTATAAGCTTTTACCCCAAGTAAATACCCTTTGAAAAAGCCAACAGATTTTGGTATTTTGCATCAGCACCCCTTTGACTGACTAATATAAGATACAAATATGTAAATAACCAGTCAAAGAGGAATATCTAGCTTCTTCAGTAGCCTTTACTGCAGTTGGTCATGGGAAAATAATAACTTGCTTTTTCTAAATCCAATCAAAGTTCTGGTCTTGATGGAATGACCCAGAACCTTTTTCCTGAAGTGTCTGAGCCTATCACAGTCCTGTCTGTACTGGGTCTCTACAGACTTCCATGTGTTTTTTTTTTTTAAACCATTGTATTTAGAAAACGGACAGAGAGTTCCCTGAACAGCAGGCATATTTATCCTCACTCCCTGTGTATAGCATGAATTACCTTGGATAATCAAGGTCACTCTAAACCTATAGTAATTCCCATTCAGTTACATTAGAAGCCCAAAATGTTTGAGTAACATTCCTTCTTCTTCTTCAATAGGAATATTTTTGTTTTTCCATGGAATTACAGCAGAAGAGCACAAAATTAAGGAGATAAGAAGGAAAATAAGCAAGACTAACTTACCCCATTTTCCTCCTCTTGGTTATAGGATTTCCACTCTAATAATATGAGAAAAGTCAACTTATACTAGTTACTGCCTAAGAGCATGTACTACATCATGTAAGACATCACCACAACCCCAAGAGGTGGTGTTTATCTGAGATTTCAGTAGGCCTTTTGACTACAAGAGCATAGTAAGACCAGAGACTTGTGGATATTTCTACTATTGTAAAAAAGAATACCTTGATCAGAAGCAATTTTGTTTCATATACTCATATAAAATATGAGTATTTAGCTGCTGTCTAAATACCACTCAGTGGTTGGCTAAAACATCAAGAATTTCTTGGCTCTTGGTTTTTAGGCTAGAAGAAGTCCAACATTAAGATATAGTCAAGGCTATGCTTTCTTCTGAAGTGTGTGGTGTTCTGATGCTGGCTTGCCACAACTTGGGTTTCTTTGACTTGTATTTCTGCCCCCATCCTATGGCGATGTCCTCTTCTTCCCTGCTTCTGTGATTTTTCAGTTCTCTTTATAAGACCTCATTCAACTGGCCACACCTTAACTAAAAATAACACCTTCAAAAGGTCCTAAATACAATGGCTTCACACCCACAAGGACACAGAAAAATATTAAGAACATGTGTTTGTTGAAGAACATAATTCAGCCTACCACATCTTGATAGTAATTAAGACATTAAGAAAGCGTATAAAGGCTGCAAAAGGTTAGGTAAAGCAAATCTATATCCAGAGTGTCATTTCCTATCAGTTCAAATTCTTGCTCCTTCCCTGGTAGAAGGAATATACGGTAATTCATTTGTTACCAGTAACCATCTGATACCATACAGTATTTTGCCATATGATGGGCTCAGAGTTGTTTTCTGCTGTTTTCAGTTTGAGCACTCAGCAATGTGAAAGCCATATCAGCCTTTCCTAGGGAAGTTCACGTTGTCAAGTAATACATATAACTTCCTCAATGTCACCGTCACAGTCAGTGTCCTTCCAGGCTCCTGCCCACTGACAATGAAGTAGTGTAGATGTGTAACTCTGGTCCCGTCTCCTTCCAAGAAAAAGGAATAACCAGATGCCCTGCCAAATTCTTCCCATTAGAAAGACTTCCCTTTCTTATTTTCCTTCAGTGCCACATGTTAGTGGGACAATAATACCACAGCAGTCCACTTCTGACTGGTACCAGTATATCATGCAGAACCATCAATTGACTCAACCCATTTTTCTTTCTTTATCCACCAGTTTGAAATAGGAGGTGTCCTTAGAAGCCACAGGTGAGGATTTAAGGAAATCTAGCAATGCAGCAGGATTAGGTGTTTCTAACTCATTATTTACAAGGCATTGTTATCAACTACCGGAGTCGGGGGACTACAAAAAACATATAGCAAGGTAACCCAGGCACATTTGTCAATAAGATCTCCACATTCAACTATTTTTGTACACAAAGATAAGAAAGATTTTCCTATTTATTGCCCATATCATAAATAGCCACTTACAATAATAGGCACACTAGATTTGTGTCAATTAAGGATGGTTTGAAAAAGAGTATACTGTTATCCCCTATGATTACCAACAGTGATTTTTTAATATATAAATCAGATCATGTTTTCAGTCCAATTTCACTTTGAATTCTGTCAGAGAAAAAAGAGATTTCCTAAATTTTGACATTAGGAAATCTATTAATGTATTAATGACCTGTTTCTCCAATGATATACACAATCACACACACACATATATACACATATACACAAATATGTGTGCATAATATATGTGTGTGATTGCACATAAATAAAGTCATGAAATGCATATGATATATCTTCCTGGGATGTCAGGTTTTTAAAATACATGTCATGATTTGTGCTCGGACATTCAATAATGCATTTAATTTGCCACTTTGCTGCTTTAAACAATGTTGCAATAAATATCCTCTTTCATATAAGTTTCACTATGGGAGCTTAGGATAGTTTAAAATGAATTTAATTTCAGAATTGCTATGTAAGACTGTATTTCTGTTTTAAATATTGCCTATATATTGCCAGAATAATTCCCAACAATAACAATTCAAAATCCACAAGCACAATATTTGAGAGAATCAATGATGTTTTTCCATAGTTAGATAGTGCTTTTCTGTTTATTCTTTGTGAAACCTATGGGTAAATTAATAGTATTTAATTGTTTTTAAAAATAAATTTGCATTTCTTTACTGGTGTCATTTGATTTGTTTACATATGTGTATTTATAATTTGCATTTCCTCTTCTATAAATTATTTTACTTGCTAAGTTGGCATTCCAATGGGTGAAAAAACATCCTGCCACCGCTTTACTTGTTTAATCATAATTAACATTTAACCAACTACCTAGAAAGTTTTTTTAATTTTTAACTTCTGTCTTTCCTTTTTTGATCTTCTATATGGTGTCTTTCCCATGTATTTTAATTATTTATTACCAAATATGCCAATCTTTCAAATAATGAAATCTGAATATCCAGCTTTTATATAAAAGTCTCCTCCACTTCAGTTTTACTCTGAGTCTCATAAATGTTTTATTCCTAATTGTTTTACTCTTAAATTTTTTATCACATTTTTAAAATCACCTAGATCCTAATATTCTTTTTGTTTTGTGCAAATGGTATCTATCATTTCATTTTTTAAAATAAAGAAAAAAGATACTTTAAAAATTTTAATCAAAAGAAAAATATACCCCTTTTTATTAATTTTACACTACAATAGGGAAATAATATATATAATTAATAAATTATATATATAATAATTTAATCCAAGAAAAATCTATCAATACAAATTAAGTGCATTTTCAACTGGCAATTTCTGATGATTTTACCCTCTTTTCATTTTAGAACAAACTATATATCACTATACAGGTTTTTTTTTAATTATTATTTTTTATTTAAAGAAGTTTTAGATTACATAAAAGTTACATAAAAAATATAGGGAATTCCCGTATGCCACACTCTCTCCCCCTCCCACACTTTCCACATTAACAACATCCTTCATTAGTGTGGAATATTTGTTACAACTGATGAACACATACTGAAGCATAGCTACTAACCGTGGACTATAGTTTGCTTTATAGTTTACCCTCTGTCCTGCACAATTTTGTAGGTTATGACAAAATATTTAATGACCTGGATCCGTTGTTGAAATATCATGCAGGACAATTCTAATATCCCGAAAATACCCCCACCTATTCTTCCCTCTCCCTCCCCTCAGAACCTCTGGTGGCCACTGTCTTTATATCAATGACAAAAGTTCTTCCATTGCTAGAATAACAAGTCTATAGAATAATAATAAGTCTACTTTAGTCCATTGTTTATTCCCCAATCTGGAGAATTTGGGGATGGTGATGCCCACTATGCTTCTAATTGAGAGGGAGCTTAGATCCCATAGGGCAGATGGATGGAACTATCTTGCTTGCAGTTGCAGACACTCTCTGTCCCTTGGGATGGGCGTTGTCCATCATCATCTCCTTGTTAGTTGCCCTGGGTGAGTCCAATGAACTGGAGAGTAGGTGTTCAACTCTACTGAGATTCAGGGCTCAAGTGGCACATGGATGGACCAAAGATTTAAATCTCCAGGTATATTAGTCAGCCAGGGTGCTGATCCAAAATACCAGAAATTGGTTGGTTTTTATAAAGGGTATTTATTTGGGGTAGAAGCTTACAGTTACCAGGCCATAAAGCATAAGTTTCTTCCTTCACCAAAGTCTGTTGCTACGTGTTGGAGCAAGACAGCTGCCAACGTTTGCCAGGGTTCAGGCTTCTTGGGTTCCTCTCTTCCTGGGGCTCCCTTTCTCTCCAGGCTCAGCAACTCTGTTTCCTCCACAAGGTCAGCTATAGACTATGAAGCGCTCTAGGCTTTGCCTCTCTCCACAGTGCCAGCTGTATACTATCAGGTGAACCGCTCTTCTCTTCCTGGGGCCGTCTCTCCTTCCTCAAGACCAAGCTCCTCTGTGTGCTTGTTTCCATGGGCTCCAGCACACTGGGACATATATTTATCAAGTATAGTGCTAATTTTAGGTTCAAATAAAAGGGACAGAAGAGCCAAGTGTAGGGAAACTATAAATGAGTCTAACTCTGTTGCACTGGGGAGCAAAAATCTAAAGTAAGGCCCACTGACAGGGTGCCAATTTCTGAGCTGTCTGCCCTGCTTATAGTGACTTGATATCTCTAGAGCCCTCAAGAGCCCTGCTATTTGACATACTGTTTACTGTGGCAGTCAATGAGATCCTACTGAGACATGCATAAGCATAACCTCTGAAGTGACCTCCCGACTCACTTTGAAATCTCTTAGTCATAAAAAACTCTTTTGTAGTTACCATTTCCCCCTTTTGGTCAAGGTTTTCTTCCAGATGCATTGCTAGCTGTCATTTGGTAATAATCCCTTGATGTCAGGGACGATCATCCCCGGGAGTCATGTCCCATGCTGGGAGGAAGGTAGTCTATTTATATGCTGAGTTTGGTTTAGAGAGAGGCCACATTTGAGCAACAGGGAGGCTTTCAGGAGGTAACTCTTTGGCAATATATAATACTAGACTAAGTTTCATTTTGACAAGAAAAGGATTTTAAGTGTGATCATCAGTATCAAGGGCCTGGTGTATTGGTCTCTCTTCCTTCACTAGGCACTGCCCTTTTACTCAGGGGATTCTTGCTCTCCTGTTAGAGAATGTAGCACAACTCCCCAGGAAGGGAATTCAATATTCTTTCAGTTATTGTGTGAATCTCTACCCATAGAGACAAGCCCCATGAACACGTGAACATATTCATATGCCTTAGAGGCAAGCCCCAGGTGCACCCCTCCCCATGCATCCCCCCATCACTGACACCCCCCCACCAGTGATCCTCCCCTGCCACAGTTGTGACCCTTCTGTGATCCAAAACCTCTCCAAAAATGAAACCAACAAAATAACCAAATAAAATTAATAGGAAAAAGAAAAAATAATATATTTTTAAAATAGTAAAATACAAAAAATATTTTAAAATTTAGACATTGTGTCTTTCATCACTGAAAGATCTGTTGTCTTGTATCTACAGTGACATTTTCTTCTGTATATTCCCCTAGTGTCTTGCTTTTTTCATTTTATCTTCAAAGAAGCTTTAGCTTTCAGAAAAGTCACATAGAAAATATAGGGGATTCCCATATGCCCAGTGCCCTCCCCCTTTCCCCCCTTCCCTATTAATAACATTTTACATGCAGATGGTACATTTGTTATAATTGATGTAGAAATATTGAAGCATTGCCACTAACCATGGTCAATAGTTACATTATGGACCGTATACTTTTATAGGTTTTAACAAAACTTAAAATGGCCTGTATCCATTATTGCAAGATTGTGCAGAATAATCCTAATGTCCTAAAAATGTCCTATGTTCCATTTTTCTATCCTTCCCTTTCCCTCCCCTAAGAACCTATGTTAACCACTAACTTTCAATTTTTGAAAAATAATTGAATAACCTATTCAGGTTTTTATTTTAAACCATGAAGAATTAGTAATTGTCTTTTTTGGGGTGTGGGGAGTATTGGGGAATGAACCCAGGACCTTGTACATGGAAAGCAAATGCTCAACCACTTGAGCTACACCTGCTTCCCAATGTCTTTTTAAAATCATAAATCACGCAGACCAGATCAGAGTTCTTTCTTATTTTTTAAACTACATTACTGTAAAATTGCTCTTTTCTTTTTGATGTACATTTCTATGGAACTTAGACATGCATAGATTTGTGTATGTTAGGATACAAAATGATTCCAACACCCTAAAAATGCTCCTTCTTGCCATGTTTTAGAGTGATGCCTTTCTCCTGCCACCTACTTTTGGGAGACAAGGATCTGTACTCTATCACTATAGTTTTATATTTCAAGGACATCATATAGATGATATCATACAGAGTGGCAGTCAGGTACAGATTTCGTTCATTCAATCATTGTGATTCACCCATGTTGGATGAAACAATCAATATTTGGGTTTTTTGGGTGTTTTGTTTTTGTTATATTTTGCTGGGTAGTATTTCATTGTATGGACATATGACGGTTTGTTTATCCATTCACCCACTGAAGGACATTTAGATTATTTCCAGATTTGGATAATTATAAATAAAGCAATGATAAACTATCAAGTGTGGGCTTTTCCGTGAACAATAGTATTCATTTCTTTAGATTAAATAGCCAGGAGTGGGATTGCCAGGTCAAATGGCAAGTGTACATAAAATTTTATATCTAAAAAAACTTCCAAAGCATTTTATAGAGTGGCTTTATCATTTTGCATTTTCACCAGCAATTTTGGAGAAGACTGGTTCCTGTATACTTATGACAGCACTTGGTATTTTCAGTATTATTGTAGCCATCCTAATAGGTATATAATAATGGTATTAGCTTATGTGTTTTTTCTTTTGCATTCCTTAATAGCTAATTATATTGAGCATCTTTTTAGGTGTTTATTTGCCATCCATATATTCTCTTTGGTACAAATGTTTATTAAAGTCCTTTGTCCATTTTTAATTAGATTGTTTTCTTAATATTGACTTTTGAGAGTATGTATTCCGTGTTCAAGTACTTTTTTCCTAAAATTTTCATAGTTTTTTTATGTTTAGATTTATGATGCACTCAAATTAATATGTATATAGATTTTATGTCAAGGTTCATTTTTTTTTTTTTAAATAACATATGGATGCCGAATTTTCCCAACACAGTTGTAGAAAAGACCATCCCTTGAGGAAGGTTTTGATTTTCTTTTGTAAAAATACTGCTACATCAAAAATATAGGGTATTCCTATATACCTCCCCCTGCTCCCCTCCCACACTTTTCCCCATTAACAATATCTTTCTTTAGTGTGGTACATTTGTTACAATTGATGAACACAAATTGAAGTATTGCTGCTAACCATGGTCTATAGTTTACATTATGATTTATACTCTGCCTTTCATAGGTTTATAGGTTTTGACAAACTGTATAATAGCCTGTATTCATCATTGCAATGTCATGCAGACAACCCAATGCCCCCAAATGCCCCATATTACACTTATTCTTCCCTCTCCCTCCCCTAGAACCTCTGGTGACCACTGTCATATCCATGTTACAAGGTCTTCCATTACTAGAATAATAATAAGTCTACTTTAGTCCATAGCTGCAATCCCCCCTTATGTTTGTTCATTCCTCAATCTTGAGGAGTTTGGGGATGGTGTTGCCCCACACTGCTTATCATTCAGAGGGCGCTTAGATCCCATGGAGCAGTAGGTGGAAATGTCTTGCTTGCAACTGTAGATACTCTCTGGTTTTTTTTGGGATGGGTGTTGTCCATCATCATCCTTTTGTTAGTTGTCCTGGGTATGTCTGATGAATTGGAGAGTAGATTGTGGCTGCAACTCTGCAGAGCTTCAGGGCTCAACTGGCATATGAACTGCTGGAAGACATAAGTTTCTGGCACACAGATTTAATGGGTATAGTGCTAATTATAGGTTCAAATAAAAGGGGTATAAGAACCATATGTATGAAATTATAAATGAATCCAACTCTGACACATTGGGGGGATAGGCTGTCATATAATTCTGTGGGTCTGTATCTGGAGTTCCTATGTTATTCCATTAGTCCTTCCATCTATATCTTCATCAATATCACACTGCCCTAATTTCTGTAATTTTGTAGTGTTATAAATCAGATAATATGTTTCCTCTAAATATGTTCTTCTTTTTCAAAATTATGTATTCTGCTTCCTTTGCCATCTCCTTTCCATTTCATATAAATTTGATAAACAACTTGTCTTAAGAATCAACTTATCTAAGAATCCAACTGAGATTTTGATGAGTATTGCATTAAATCTATAGATGAATTGGAAAGAATTTACAACTTTACCATGAGTCTTCCCATACCTGATCACTGTTTTTATTTCTACTTTTCTTTAAGTTCTTCCTTGATTTCTTCTAATTTAGGGTTTTTTGGTGTGTGTTTCTACTGTCAAGCTGGGTTACCTTTTTTCTTTTTTTAACTAGAGAAGTTATCCTTTGTCCATATTTTAGTTTATAGTATATATACATGTTTTTTGGAACTATATCTAAATATTTCATTTCGGGGGAAACTCTTCTTAGTATTTTTTTTCCCTGATTTTGATTTCCAATTGTGCAATCCTGGTATATGGAAATATGATTGCTTTTGAAGTGTTATCTTTGTATGATGTGACCTTGTTAAGCTGACATTGGCTCTAGAATTTGTTTGTTGATTCCTGGAGATATTCTGTGTAGACAATCATGTCTGCAAAGAAGAACAGTTTCATTTCTTCCTTTCCAAACTCTATGCTTTTTGGTTCTGTTTCTTCTCTTATTGCACTAAGAACTCCAGTACAATGTTAGATGGGAGTGATGAAATTGGACGTTCTTACCTTATTCCTATTATAGAAGGAAGTCATTAAATTTCAAACCATTAATTGTTGATTTTTTGTGCATACCTTCTATCAGACTGAACAAGTTCCCTTTTATATGTAGTTTGCTGAGAGGTTTTAAATATAAATCGACTTTGTATTGTCTCAAATGCTTACTATTTATCAGTTGATATGATAATAGGGACTTTATATTTTAGATTGTTATTAATTTGGATTACATTAAGTAATTTTCATATTGAACCAGCCTTATTTTTCCAAGATAAAGCCCATGTTGTAGTGATGTATTATTAGTTTTATATATTGTGGATCTGATTTGCTAATATTTTATTGAAGAATTTTGCATCAAAATCCATGAGTAATATTTGTTTGTGAATTTGTCTGTTTGCTTTACTCTCTTTGTCTGGTTTTGATATCAAGAAAATGATGATTATGTAAAATGGGTTGGGAAGTGTTCACTCCACTTCCATTTTCTGGAAAAAACATAGACTTTTCAAACTTTTTCTCTTTATTTTTAATATGAGTAATTTCTTTTGATCTATCTTTCTTCTGTCAATTCCATTTCACTATTGAGATCATCCATTTAATGTTATATTTTGATTATTGAACATTTAAGTTTTTCAATTTCCCTTGATGTCTATCTATATCTATCTATTTTTCTATAATCTGTTTCTTTGCTAATAGTTTCTGTCTTTTCATTTGATTAAAAAATGTTCATAATTACATATTCAAGCAATTTTATATAGCTGCTTTAAGGTCACTGTCAGACAATTCTAGCCTAGGATCATTTCGTGATAGGCATCTGTCGATTCTTTTTTGCCATTAAAGTTGAGATTTTCATCTCTCTTTACGAACTGATTAATTCAGGATTGTGTTCTGGACATCTTGATTATGTTATGAGACCCTAACTTTGTTTAAATCTCATCAAGAATGTTGATGTTTTTCTTATAGCAGGAAATCTATGTGGTTGAGTTCAAACTGGAAATTAAAGCCATCTTCTGTAGGCTGTGATTTCAATGTCAGTTCAGCTTTTAAAGACTTTGTAATGGTGCAGGGCTATTCAGATCTTCCCACATTTGTGCCACTCAGTGTCAGTCTGGGACCTGGGCAAAGAACTTTTAGCTCTGTTCTCAGGCTTTGGTAAGCTAATTAAAACCAAATTCATGCAAATACAGGTCAGGGTAAGCCTAGAATTTCATAAACAACTTTATGGGGTAGCCTTTCAGAACTCCTCCCACTCCACAATTTTGGAGATAGTTTGTGCTTATCAGCTGAGTGGGTTGTTACACTGAATAATCAAAGACTCAAATAAAAGTTTCTTACAAAGAATCTCTTGAACTATGAATACTGGGTCAAAAAATAAAAGCAAAACATATACATAGACTCTGTCTAAAATCTAGAATCTAGACTTCATTTTCAGATTAGTTTTGTGCACGGTAGGAAGCAGTGAAGAAATCTATTTTATTTTTGAATGAATAATAACCTTGGTGGTAGAAGGGGTGGCAGTTCTCCAAACCTGCAAAGATTTTTTGCGTTGTTTTTTTTTTTTTTTTCACTAGAGGTGAAGATTTCAAAGCACTTTTGAGGCAGACTGCAACTTTGTTTTAGGAAAATATTTAAATAGGGTGCCTTAATCATTCAAATACCAAGGAAAAACATACCACATTGTTCTTCAGAAGACAAAAGAGTTAAGAACATTAATGTATAAGTTTAGTGTTTTCTTCTGTGACTTTAAACTTCTGAGTCTATCTGAGTCAAAGCTGTTTGAGGCAACATGTTTCTTTTACTGGGAAGCAGTGGGGTTGAGGTGGAAGAAGCTTATTTTCTGAAGATGTAATATTCAGTAGAAACAATACTCATGATGTCTTTACCAACACTCTCCTCAACATACAAAAGGGAACTGGGGGCCTTGAAATTAGACATGATGTGCTAAGACAGGTGGCTAGTTAACCTGGATAAGAACCCTAGAAAGAATCCTCTTCCCAACAACTGACAGCACTTGGTTACTGGAAAGATGAATTTATAGATGAGTGGACTCCTCATATTACTACCTGATGAAGCATCATGCTCATCATCAATTTTGGGTTAGAGCATATGTATTAGTTTCCTAATTTGTAACAAATTACTACAAATTTAGTGGCTTAAAGCAACACATATATATAATCTTATAGTTCTGGAGCCCAAACTCCAAAAGCAGTCTCAGTGAGCTAAATTCAATGTATTGGCAGGGCTAGTTCCTTCTGAAGGCTCTGGGGGAAAGTCCATTTCCTTGCCCTTTTCATCTTTCAAAGGCATCTGCCTTCCTTGGGTAACATCTTCTTCCTTGAATCACTTCAACCTCTGCTTCCATTTTCATCTCCCCTTCTGCTCACTCTTATTTTACTGCCTCCTGTTTATAAGGACTCTTGTGATTAAATTGGACCTACCCATCAATTCAAGGTAATCTTTCTTCTCAAGATCTTTAATTTAATCACAACTGTGAACTCCCTTTTGTCATGTTAGGTAAATTATTCCGGCCTTCAGGAATGGTGACTTCTTTGGGGGATCATTATACAGCCTACCACAGCACATGGTCACATTCTAGAAGGACTTACATTCATTACAATTGTACTAGAATCTGTGGCAGTTAATGGACTGAGGCCAGGAGTGCTGATGAGTCTGGCTAGAGGGTTACATTTTGGAGACAACTAAGGCCAGTCTAAATTTAATGAGATGTCACTGGAAAACATGGATTTAACTGCTGTTCCCTCATTCCAGAATACCATGAATTAAAAAGGAACTTACAGTGTACCAGAGTCACACTGCTTTGGCCAGAATCAACAATGTATTATTCCTGTGGTTGCCAGATGGATGGTCCTTCACAATGATACAAGGGCACTGTGGTGGTTTGTAACTGTATTTAACCCCAGAAAAGCATGATTTTAAATTTAATCCATGTGTGACCCCATTATAACTAGGACCTTTTGAGGCTGCTGCTGCAGTTAAGGTGTGACCCACTTCAATCAGGATGGGGAGTCTTCTTACTGTTACTGGAGTTCTTTATAAATGGAATAAATACACACAGAGAGAGAGAGAAAGCCACAGAAGCAAGAAACTGAAATCAATGAAACCTGGAAGAGAAAGGAATGACCAGCAGATGCCTCCATGTGCCTTGCCATGTAGCAGAAGAGCCACTGATTATCAGGAATTCGTCCTTGGGAAGAAAACATTGCCTTGATGATGCCTTGATTGAGACGTTTCCCAGCTTCAAATCCATAAGCAAATAAATTCCCATTGTTTAAGCTGAACCATTCATTATATTTGCTTAAGCAGCCTAGGAAACTAAAATAGGCACATATGAAATTGTGTTCCTTAGTGGCTAGGATATAGTTGCGCTCCCAGGCCAGATGGAGTTTACTAAGCAGTAGCCTCTCGTGACTACACTGATTTTGGGAAATGGATAATATATAAGGAAAGAGCATTTTTTTATGGGAAATGTAGAGAAAATGACATGGCAATAATAACTCTTATGTGGTGTTGTAAACATTATATTAATCTCTATCAGTGCTATATGGTGTAATACATTTAGCAAATGAAACTTGGGTAATATAATGACAAATATATATTTTGAGAAAATAACCTAAACTACTTGAATTGATGTAACAACCATGGAGACTGATAAAACGGAGGAAGATATAAATTTTCCATTTGTAAAATTACATATGCAGGTGTGTCTATCAACACTTTGATAGAGTGCAATCAAAATGATTAACAGGGGAGAAAGAATAATTTAATTGGTAAACAAATATAAGAATACTTGTGAAGGTTTATATTCATTTTAATGCACTTTTAGCAATTTTATTGAGATATATTCATATACATTACAATCTATACAAAACATACATTCAGTGGGTTTTGTTATAATCACAGAGTTATGCATTCATCACCACAATCAATATTAGAGCATTTTCATTACTCTGCAAAGAAAAACCCCACTCCTTAGCAGTTACCTTTCAATCTCTCTATCCAACTCCTGTCAAACATATCTGCTAATCTAATTACATCTCAATAAATTTATTTATATTTACAATGTGTATAAATGGAGTCAAACAATGTGCAGTACTTTGTGTCTCATTTTTGTCACTTATGATAATGCTCTTTTTTTAATTAATGAAAAAAATATTAATGTATCACTATTCTCTAGAGTCCATAGTGTGCTTTAGGTGCATTTTAGCTCAGATACCACCCTTTTACTTATAGCTTGTAGTATTAACATATACTTATTCATTGAAGAACATTCTTATATTTGTGCTATAAGACACACTCATCATCTGAAACAGGGTTCACTATGCTATATAGTTCCATGTTTCATCCTTTAGCTTTTCTTCTAGTGGCATTCACAGCCCTAAACGTTCTCTACCAACCACAATCATAAGGTCCCCCATATTAACACTGTTAATTACATTCACTCTAATGTGCCAGTATCATGTCTATGCAATTTCAAGCATTTACAATCAAAGTTATCACCTATTCTGCACAAATTAAGCCACTGTTTCCCATTCTCTGTCCTCATTCTACCTTCTGGTGATCAATCACCTAGGTATTAACTCTATTTGCTCAATATATTTAGTTCATGTTAGTAAGATCATACAATATTTTTCCTTTACTGTCTGGCTTGTTTCACTCAACTTTATATTCTCAAGGTTTATCCATGCTGTCTTGTGCATCACAACTTCATTTTTTCTCATAGCTGAATAATACTCCATCATATGTATAAACCACACTTTGTTTATCCACGCATCTGTTGATGGACACTTGGGTTGTTTCTATCTTTTGGCAATTGTGAATAATGCCACTATGAACATCGGTGTGCAAATGTCTGTCTGTATCCCTTCTTTCAGTTCTTTCGAGAATATACCTAGGAGTGGGATTGCCAGATCATAAGGAAGCTCTATATTAACTTCCTGAGGAATCACGACACAGTCCTCCACAGCAGCTGCAGCATTCTACATTCCCACCAGAAGTGAATATGCATTCCTGTTTCATCACATCTTCTCCAACCCTAGTAGTTTTCTGTTGTTTTTAACAGTAGTCATTCTAATAGGTGTGAAATGGTACGTGATGGTTAGGCTAATGTGTCAACTCCACCAGATGATTGTGCCAGTTGTTTGGTCAAGCAAGCACTGGGTTAATTGTAATATAAGGACATTTATGGGCTTTAGTCATCATTGAGTTTACTGCATTTCTTCCAGGGGTTTTATAGTTCTGGCTTTTCTATTAAGCCCTTTGACCCATTTTGAGTTAATTTTTGTATAAGGTATGAGATAGAGGACCTCTTTCATTCTTTTGGATATGGATATCCAGTTCTCTCAACACAATTTGTTGAAGAGATTGTTTTGTCCAAGTTCAGTGGGCTTGGTAGTTTTGTCAAAAATCAATTGACTATAGAAGTGAGGGTCTATTTCTGAACTCTCAATTCAATTCCATTAATCTATCTTTATGCCAACATCATTCTATCATTCTATTTTAATGATTGCAACTTTGAAGTGAAGAAGTGTGAGCCCACCTTCTTTGTTCTTCTTTTTAAAGACATTTTTGGTTATTTGGGGTCCCATTCCCTTCCAAATAAATTTTGTAAATGACTTTTCATTTCTGCAAAGTAGGCTATTTGAATTTTGATTAGGATTGCATTGAAATTGTAAATCAGTTTGGGTAAAATTGACACTTTAATGATGTTTAGTCCTCCAATCCATGAACATGCACTGTCCTTACATTCATGTAGGTCTTCATTAATTTCTTTTAGCAAGGTTTTGTAATTTTCTGAGTGGAGACCTTTATTTCCCTGGTTAAATTTATTCCTGCATGTTTGATTCTGTTAGTTGTTATTGTAAATGGCATTTGTTTTTGGATTTCCTCCTGAGGTTGCTCATTTCTCGTGTAAAGAAACACTACTGATTTTTGCATGTAGATAATGTATCCTGCCACTTTGCTGAATTCATTTATTAGCTCTAGCAGTTTCATTGTCAATTTGGGTTTTTTCTATATATAGAATTATTGCATCTGCAAATAGTGAAAGTTTTATTTCTTCCTTTCTGATTTGGATTCATTTTATTTCTTTTTCTTGCCTAGTTGCTCTGCTTAGAACTTCTAGTACAAGCTCTCTGTTTCTTTTTTTAGCCTCTGTCTAGATGTTTTATCCATTGCTGGGAGTGTTGTATTGAAATGTCTAATTTTTATTTTGGGATGTCTATTTCTCCCTTCAGTTTTGCCAGTGTGTGTATTTTGGGGCACCCAGATTAGGTGCATAAATGTTTATTACTGTTTGTTCTTGGCGAATTGTCATTTTATTAATATATAATGACATTCTTCATGTCTTATAACAGTTATTCATTTAAAATCTATTTTTTCCAAAATTAGTATAGCTACTCCAGCTTTTTTTGTGGTTGATGTTTGTGTGAAATATCTTTTTCCAGTCATTTACTTTCAGCTTAATTGTATCCTTGCATCTAAGATAAGTCTCTTGTAGACAACATATAGACATATAGATGGTTCATATTTTTTTAATCCATTCTGCCAGTACATATCTTTTGCTTGGAGGGTTCAAGCAATTAACATTCAATGTTATTACTGTAAAGGCATTGTTTACTTCATCCATTTTGTCCTTTGGCTCTCTGTTGTCCTATGACACTATTATCTGTTTTTTCACTCTTTAATTACCCCTACTAATAATATTCATTTCTACACTATTCTCCAACCCTCTCTTTCCTGTCTTTTCCTTTCAGGCTGCAGCATTCCCTTTAATATTTCTTGTAAGGCTGGCTTCTTGTTGACAAACACTCTCAGTTTCTTTTTATCTGTGAAAATGTTAATCTCACCCTCATTTTTGAAGGATAATTTTGCTGAATAAAAAGTTGGGGGATGGCATTTTTTTCTCTTTCAGTATCTTAAATATGACATAATACTGCCTTCTCACTTCCATGGTTTCTGAAGAGAAATTGGCACTTAGTTTTATTGATTGTTCCTGTTTGTAATGAATTGCTTTTCTCTTGCTGTTTACAGAACTCTCTATCTTTGGTATTTGACATTCTAACAGTATGTGTCTCAGAGTAGGTCTGTTTGGATTTATTGTGTTTAAAGTATGTTGTCTGCTGTGGATATTGTTATTTATGTATTTCAAAAACATTGGAAAAAATTTGACCATGATTTCCTCAAATACTCCTTCTGTCTCTTCACACTGCGAAACACTCATTATGCATATATTTTTGCATTTTGTGCTATCATTCAATTCCCTGAGATCCTGTTCAATTTTTTTTCCATTCTTTTCTCTCTCTGTCCTTCTGTCTTTTCAATTGCAGATGCTATGTCTTCTAATTTGTTTATCTGTTGTTCTGCCATTTTAAACATGTTGTTGTACTCCTCTAATATATATATATATATATATATATATATATATATATATATATATATATTTTTTTTTTTTTTTTCCCTCAGTATGTGCCCTAGGCATGAAACAGCTCTGGCCACCAAGCAGGCATCAAGCTAGGATGAACAATGGACTGTAAGTGCTCTGCCCCTGGTTGATATAAGATCAACATCACCAATCAGGTGTCTCTTTGCCCATTGCCAAGAGATTCCCTCTAATATATTTTTAATTTCATCCATTTTGTCTTTCATTACCATAAGATCTGTTACTTTTCTTTTCAGTCTAGCTTTCCAGGAAAAACCAGAGGCATAATACTAGACAGGAATATCAAGTAATGCTCAGCAGCCTGTTAGGTGGCAAGTAATTCTCACTATTTGAAATTTGGTATACTAAAGTTTTCTCCTTTTAATTTAATTTTAAAAAATTGAACACATGATTGTAGATATAAATTTGATTTTGACTACTTTACTGGGCCTAAATGAATTTGATTCATTACAAGATATGTCCTTTACCTTGACATGTGCATTTACAAGATTCACTTTAGAAAAATTTGCTCTTGATAAGTGTTTATATCTGAAAAACCATTGAAAAGCAGCAAAATTATTAGATATAGCATATAGTGAAATTGGTCCTTAACTCCTAAAATAAATCTTGCATTTTGAAATGCAAAATCATTTTCATTTTTTTTTCTGGATTATGGAATAAGTGAAGTAAATTGACACAGTGATTAAGCAAATGAATTTTAGACAAAAAAAAAAATCAATGTTTGGAATCTATTACTGGCTTTGTGAAAATGGGAAAGTTATTCAGCCTTTTTTAGATTGTGTTTGCTTATCTATACTCGAAGCATATTAATAGTTATCCAACAATATTGTGGTAAAGATTAAATTAAACCATATCCTTGAAAGGCTTAATGGGGGTGTTGGGTATATAAAGCATGGATTAAATTGTAGCTCTTTGGTAAGGGGTTCAGAGTCTCTGGAAAAAGTAATAGACTCTGAAACACTGATATTTGACTAAAACTAATAATGTGCTGCACATCATAATTTGGATATGACAATAGTCAGAGTTACGTTTCTTACTTGGCTTCTTACACTGATTAGTCCCGGAAAATTGCAGAGAAAAATATATATAGCTATAAGAAGAATTATCAAGAATTGTCCCAACATATCCAACCCCACATAAAAGCAGAGCAAGCCTGAATTCGGAAGTATGCAGCAAGTGGAGCACTTATATCCCCAACCACTGATGATGGCTAAGCCCCTCGGGGCTTCAGCATTATAACTATTGAAAGGATCTGAGAATTGACCCGTACAGTAAATGGAGAGAGTTTTTTCAAACAATCTCTAAGATGGAAGTTTTTTATTATAATGGAAAATTTGAGAAGAATGGAATAAAACACTTTGCTCCGCCCCCCCCCCCAATTAGGAAATTAGGGTTATTCCTGCCAATCATATCATCTAGTGGTGACATTTCAGTGCTATCACACACTTGGAAAGCTCTTTACCCTTTGTAAATTACTCAGGACTAGAAGCACTTCGCAGGCAGCTTCCCCTCTGTTGGTGACTTTATTCTTCCTAAACAAGCCAAGAATGCTTTAAATTCTTCAAAAGTACAGGAAGTTATTTTCTATACCAAGTCACCACATTCTGTGCTTAGTCTGAATTTCTTGGGAGTCTAGTTGCTTTCAAAGAAGGCATTTGGAAATAAATTTCATGAAAATGGGAAACTGGTTCAATTAGGGAATCTCGTGTAATAATAAAAAAGAAAAGGTTTCAAGGACAAGATAGAATAAGAAAAGCCAGATGGAGAAATAACCAAAGGAAAGGGATGAAAGTGAACTACTTCTAGAAACAGAGTTACAAGCTCTGAAGAAGAAGAAGAAAAGGGCCTAGTTCATAGGTTGGATCTTCCCTTGTTTTCATTCCTTTCTTCTGCCTGAATCTATCCACTAATGGAAAAGGTACTAGGTGTTGAGATCAATATCTTAGATACTCTTCCCACTAGTATTATTTGGAGAAAAGTTCAGGTTTTCAAGAGAAATATGTTCCTTGCCTTATTTCTCATGAAATCTTACTGTGGGTTTTAGAGTTGAACAGTGTTTTGGTTATATTTCCTATAGTAGTTCCACCTTAGGAAATATTTTTAAAAGCCAAATGAAATTTCCAGAGTTGAAAACTATAATGTATGAGATTAAAAAATACACTGGCTTGGATGTCATAATAAACACAGTCATGTAAGCTGTCCCATGGAAAAATCTCCCCTCAGAATCAACAAATAAAAGGACAAATGCCTCTTTATTAGGAGTCTGGAGGATGATACAGACTGGAGAAAGACTCCACAAACACTGTATCAAAGGAAACGAAAATAATCTCCAAGATCAGGTAGGAAATTTTCTTCCTGGGCCCACCAGACCATACCACTCCCCCACACTCAGTCCCACAAAGCTTAGGAATTGAACAGAGAGAGCACAGCTCAGTTAGCTATTGCTGAAAATGCAGACAGTAAAGCCACTTTCAGGGGTTAGTGAGAATCTCACGCATATCCGGGCACAGAGACCCAGGTCTGCAGTGACCCAGAGTGGAACACAAGATGCTGAGAAGTGTCAAATACAAAAGGGACCCAAGAGGAAAAGAGAGAGAGAGAGAGAGAGAGAGAGAGAGAGAGAGAGAGAGACCATGGCAGAACTGTTGACAAGAGGTGTACTCACTCAATCCACTCTCCATTCACCATAACACCTAAATGCAAATGAACCTTTCTGAATTGACACACTTTTCTGGATTTATCCCTTCAAGGTCCTTGGGACAGGATACCTGACCCGGGAAGAAACCAAATGAAGAAAAGCTTCACAAGAAAAAAGCAGGGATGGGGAGAGAAGAGCTGAGCTGCTGCAAGACAGGATGGGTCCCAGCACTGAAAAGTGTAAGGGAAATGGGACACTGAATGAAGGAGAGAATTTAAACTAATCATAGGAGCTGGGAGAAAATTCTGTACAAAAACAAACAGAACATATCAAAATTCCCAAAGAAAGAACAGAGGAAAGGAAGTTTTCTCTTAAAGGTGAAACAATTGCACAAAAATTGCATTTTTAAAAAATTATACCACATAGCAAGGTCAGTAATCAATAATCAAATGAAAAAGAGCTGAGATCTTCTAAACAGTTAAATATGAGCTACTCAAAAGATACAAAATAAGTTGAACCAAGCATTAAAGAAGAGCCTTACACAAATCCAATCAACAATAAAATCCTAGACAAGAGGGAGAAATGGACTATGAGTTAACTCAGCAAGATAATCAGATGCCCAGACATCAGCAAAAATTTCGATCCATATTGAAAAACAGGAAGACACAGCTCAGTCAAGGAAACAAAAGTTCAGAGGAGACACAGAATTTAGAACAGCTCATAAAAGAAATTCAGACAAATCTCCAAAATCATTTCAAGGAGATGAAAGATAATATGGATATAGATTTAAGGATATTAAAAAGATAGTATGTGAGCATAAAGAAGAATTTGAAAGTATAAAAAGAAACATAACAGAAATTATGAGATTGAAAGGCACAATAATGGAAATTAAAAATACTCTAGAGAATGACTTCTGGGGAAGGAGGCTGAGTAGCAAGTTATAGGAATTACTCCTCCAAAAACTGCTAATGGACAGACAAAAACTGTCTGAAACAACTCTTCTGGGTCTCTGCAGGTCAGGGAAGCACTGTACACCATCCAGGAAAGAACAGGACAAAGAGACTGAGAAGCTGCAGTAAGAAAATGTGGGGCCTCAGGAAAAGTCTGGGATAGGAGGCAGTGCTAGGGTAACCTGTGGCCTGCCGCCTTTCACTGACATCCACAAATACATGTTGAGCTCAAGACCAGGTGTAAGGAGACTGCTGGTACAATTCTCCTATTGCCCCAATCATATGTAGATACTTAGTGGAGACAGTATGATTCTGATGCTGAGGTTTTAAGGCAATTAGCTCACACCCTGGCAGTATATCTGTCCCCAGAGGATTCCTCCACTATGGCACACAAGCACAGAGAGGAGGCTGCATGTTGACCATCTCCCTGCATTGGCCACAGAGTGAGACCTCTGTTTATGGGGACTCAAAGCCCACTAGTGAAGCTTACCTTGCTCTCTCTATTTTTTCTGAGTAAAATGTCTTTCTATCAGAGTTTGAGTAAGTCATGCTTTCCTGGCAAACCCAACAACTATACGGGAGTGGGCTTATATCTCTTTAGGTATCTCCCCTTCTGATGGACAGCCTGTCTGTGCTTGTGACTAAGCAAGTTCCAGTTCTGAATTCTGCACTATGTGGAAGAAAACTGACTCTCTAAGAGCTGTAGGCCCCATATGGTCATGCTCCCTAATTACAACTTCAGTTCTGGCCAGGAAGGTTTATGGACCAGGAAGGACAACTAAAAATAGAAAGTCAGGTAACTCAAAGGTCAAAAGATTAGGAACAGGGGGCAGATGTGGCTCAAATGGTTGGACGTCCGTCTCCCACATGGAGGGACCTGGGTTTGATCCCCAGGACCTCCCGGTAAAATAAATAAATTAACTAATTAATTAAAAAAAAAAAAAAAGATAAGGAGCAAGAAGTTCCTCTTAGAATGCAGCTCCAGAACATCCTGTTTGCCCAGGGTGGATGTACAGCAATCAGGGTTGGATCTAGCTATAGAGAAGTGACTGCTGGGTTTCCCTTTCTTTCATTTTTGAATGGAGGTTTTCTTAACAGTTACACTGTTCTGATTTTACATTTCACTGTGTGTATATTAGGTGTTTGGGAAGAGAAAACAGGTCTCTTCATTTATCATTAATCATACCATGAGGTGTCTTATCTGGATCTAATGGGAGTAATTGCGTATCACCCAAAGATTATAAATAATGACAAACCAGGATGTGGACGCACTTTGAGACTGCTTTCTTAGAGAAAAAATAAAGGGTGCACACAAATATTTGTGAAGCCAAATGGCATACTGTGGCAAGGAAGTAGACAACCTTCATGTTTACTTTCCTGTTATCTCCAGGCAATGCAACTCCTAATTCTCCATCTGGATTCAGCCTCCTCACAAACAACCTTACACACACATCCTGAATAAAGACTATATTTCCTACCAAGCTTTTCAGTTCTGTGGCCTGTGACTAAGTTTTGGTTGGAGGGAAGTGAGCAGAAGTTATGTGTGGAATGACACAGTTTGCCAGTCAAGGACTGAGGGGTCCTTATTCCCTCACTGCTAGCTGGGATGTAATGTGCTGAAAGTCATCTTGGATCAGGTGATGAGGGTTAAACCTGTGGTGTGCAAGGCGCTGAGAGGAGCCTGGAGACCTGCCGCAAAGCCATATCTCTAGCTTCTTCTGAGAGAGAGAGAGAAATAAGTTTATATTTAAAGCTATTATTATTATTATATTAGAGCTTTATTACATTCAACCAAAAGTTAATATTAAACTACCTCTGGTAAGGAACTGGAATCCATAACAAGTGTTTTTTGACTCAGAGTCTTACACAGTTTACACTAAACCTCACTATGTGGAAAACTCTCATGAGGATCAGCCTTTACAGAGTATATGCAAAAACACCAGTTGTTCTAAGCCATCCTACTTCAGTACTTATTTTGAAGCCATTATTTATAAGAAGAGCTGTTCAACAGTACCACTTTAAGCTCTTCCTTACTTTATTCTAAAATATTTTGAGTTTTATCATTATTTATTTATAATTGTGAATTTTGGTGAATTACTGATTAATGTAACCAGCGATGGAGTAAGGATTTAAAATTAATGTAGGTGTCTCATTAGCGCAGTAGATAGCGCGTCAATCTCATAAAATTAATGGTAACTGATTATTTTCTAACATTGAACTTAAACAAAAATGTGTTAAAAAATAAATTTATGCACTATGTATATAATATATGTACCTATCTATTCAAGGGAATTCCTTGGGCATGTAGGCCTCATAAGAGTAGCAGAAAATATTTTTAATTTGGTCAGCAAAACATGACTAGATTTAGACATTTAAAGCAAGAAAATAATTAATAATTAATAGATATTCACAAAATTGTTGTGAGGGCTGGAGGAACAAAGCCCAGGGAAAACTGCCATCTAAAACCAGGAGATCGGGAGGATGCACATAGAGGAATCTGCCACCAATGACCATGGGTGGCTTCAGTATTGCAGGTAGTGATTCATTAGGGAATTCCCATTGTTTCATTCATACCTCAATTCTGCCATCTGCCCACATCTGCCAGAGAAGAGCAAGGGTTTCTCTTCCCATTACAAATCTTGCATTTCTGGGGAAATGTCACCACGCCAGTCCAAAGGCTTAGAAGTGATAATGAGATGCAAAGGCAAATTGGTACAGTCCACACTTTGTCCAACTCAGCATGAATATATATACCCTCCTGTCCTTGTTTTACTTGTTACATTATGCTTCCATCAAACCTGATGGCACTGTGCAGTTTACAATGAATACAGGCTCTTCCTCTCTTTAAAAAGTGAGGAATCAGTTTTGTTATTCGTGTTCTGTCTCCATGTATGGGAAATGACTATTCATCTTCTAGTTTGATCAAATGCTTTGACATCCTACAAAGCAGCCAGCAAATTTTCCAAGAGTAGTTATATCAAATAATAGTGGAAGAAGTAGGAAAGAAACCACTTAAAATACACAAATATATAAATAATAAAGCAAGGAAGAAAATATGTCGAGCTTCTATAGTAGCCACTGGTGTAATTGGTATGGGAAAGTTAAAACTTGTTTTTCCAAATTCATTCAAATTTCTAGTCTTGGTTATTGTTTCTTTGGGGTAACATGTACCTTTTATATTCCACAAGTGTCGGAATTGCAGTACTCCTGACTGTAAGGGTTTGTGGCAGACTTCCATTAATTTTTTTGCACTAGTCGTAGAAATACTAAAATGATGCCCAGAGAATCTCCTGGAAAACATAAATATTGCTCCTTACTGCCTGTAAATGGCAACAATCCTAACTCACTTGAATAATCATGGTCAATCACCCTTCAGTTAAAGCGATCCCCTTCTTTATCTGGTGGTCCAGTGATTTCAGGAGCCCCAAGTGGCAGCATAATGGTTTTTCTTCCAGTTCAATAAAATAGTTTTGTGTTTACTGAGAACTAAGACATTTAAATCAGCAAAAAAACAATATCACGGGGATGGAAATAGGAAAATGTGTTTGTGTCCCATTAGTAGAAAAGGTAAGGGTGACCAGCCCCATTTCCACCTATCAGCTCACAGGCTGAGAATTTTAATGATGGGAGAAAAGTCACCATTTCTGAGACACTGGTTCAGAATATTTCCGTGTCTTATAGAAATCACTCAACCATAAAAGACAGGGTTTAACTGAGATATAAGCTCTTTGACTGTTCTATCATATCTGCTATTTCCAGTGATGGGTATATTGAAAAGACAGTTAATACCTTAGGTATTTATTTATTTATTTATTTATTTATTTATTAGTTTGTTTAGCTATCTATCTATTTATTTTTATTAGAGAAGTTCTGGGATTGCATACCCACCCTCTTGGTAGACACACAGTAGAGCAGAGGAGTTGGTTGGAGTTTTGATGTTGCAGTTTTGATGTTAAATACCTTTTATAAAACACAGCAGATTTCTGGTATTTTGCATTAGTACCCCTTTTGGCTGACTGATACACTTGTAATTAAATATGACCATTTTCTCTTTATGATGTCTAAGAATATTGCCTAAGTTTAAACAACATCTTATAACTCAAGAATATACAGAACTTCACCCAAGGGGCATATTAATATTTTTGTCATTTTATGTTTTACCATGTGGTTTAATATATCTGGAATTTATATTTATAAATCATTTGAGAATAAGACCGATTACATTTTCCTGCCACATAGATAATCAAATATGTCAGCAACATTTATTTAAGTCTTCCCTTTACTCAACAATCTGAAATGCTATATCTGTGCAATATATGTTAAGATCTAGTTTTGAACTCTATTTTGCTCAATTGATTATTTTTCAGTAAAAATTTTATCGAAGGGGGGGGCGGATGTGGCTCAACTGGTTGGGCGTCCATCTCCCATATGGAGGGACCTGGGTTTGATCCCCGGGACCTCCTGGTAAAAATAAAAAATTAAAAAAAAAAATTTTTTTTATCGAAGTAGAATATACATACTAAAGATAGACAAATCATAAATATACCAATCTTCAAACTTCACAAAATTATATGCCTGGTTTAAAAAGCACCTAGTTCAGAAAAACCGATCAGCACTCCAAACCTCACTCCATCAGATTCCCTTCTAGTCAGTCCTCTCCAGCTTAGAGCAACCACTACTCTGAATTATAGCATCATAAATTACTTTTTTCCGTTTTTGAGTTTATATTAATGGAATCATGCAGTACCTACTATTTTGCTTTTGGCTTCTTTGGCTCAATATTTTGTTTATAGATTCATACATGTTGTCATATTTATTGCAGTTAGCAATAAAGTATTTCATTGGTCATGTATACTATAGTTTATCCATTCCACTGTTGATGGTCATTTGGGTTGCTTCAAAGTGTTGTTTGCCTGTTATGAATAGTTCATTTATACATTCTCTGTGTGTGTGTGTGTATGAGTTAGAAGGTATAACATGCATTCTTATACATCTCTTCTGGTGGACAGAAGAAAGCACTTTGGTTGGCTATATTCTGATGGAATGGAATTGTTGAGTAATAATGTGAGGTAAGCTTGAGTAGATGCTGCCGAAATGTTTGCCAATGTGTTTGTAACACAAACTCCAAAAAGTAGTCTTGAATAATCCATTTACCTCACATACTCAAAACACTTGATACTTTCCATCTTTTTCATTTCAGATAATCTGGTGGGTAGATAGTGTATATATAGTATGTCATACAATTTTAATTTGCATTTCCTTGAAGACTAATGAATTTGATCAACTTTTCCTATGTTCATTAGTCATTGGATGCTATTTAAAGTTTTTGCCCATTCTTCTGCAAGATTGTCTTTTCTTATTCTTTATTAAGAATTCTTTATATATTGTGCATATAATTTTTTATTTGGCTATACCTATTGCAAGTTTTTCTCCAGTTCAGGAACTAACTTCTTCACCACCTTGAAAGATCAACAGATATTTTTAATTTTACTATAATCCAAAGTAAATATTGATTTCCTTTACAATTTGTGCTCTTCTCTATCTGGTTTAAAAACTCTAATGGGTCATTGCTATCTCCATGAATAGGGCATGCCCAAATCATCTAGTTAATTAGGTATATGATGAGATCTCAGACAGCTGAGTCATGGCCACTTGAGTCTCAAATGGGATCAATAGAATCCCAGGTGACTTGCAGACATGTGAGAAATAATTATTTTTTCTTTTTCCGAGATGAAGATCTTCTTTTCTTTTAATAGTTTTAGTGTATTTTTTGATAGGTAGATTTATGAACCATATTGAGTAGTCTTCTTTAAGTAGCATGGAGTTAACGTTCTTATATGGATATCTAACTGATGCAGCATATTTATTGAAAAGATCATCCTAACACACTGCAATGTTATGTCTACTTTGTTATAAACTTGGTAACTGAATATATCTGGTTTTGTTTCTGCTCACTGGCCTATTTTCTATGCTTTCACAAATAATAAACTGTTTTTATTATTATAGCTGAATAATCAATTTTATCTCTTGAAATATAAATGCTTCTACTTTACTCTCTTCTCACATATGCTTTGTATTTTCTTAAAAAATCAAAGTATCAGCTTATCAATTTCCAATCACTTCAACCCACCCACAAAATGCATGTAGATAAGCACAGAATCTGGGATTTGATTGGGATCACATTCAATCTATTGACCAATTTGGGTTGAACTTGCATGTTTACAAAAGTTAGTTTCCAATCTATAAATATAGTATATATGTACTTAATCTCAATGAAATTTGTAATTTTCAATATAGATGATTAGCAAATCGTTATCCTTTCTCATGTTACTGATATTAATGTATAGTGTTCTCTTACTTTCCCAGCTCCTCTGAAAAAATGCCACACAATGGGTTGGCTTAACAACAGAAATTAATTTGCTCTCAATTTCAGAGGCCAGAAGACTTGCTTCCTCCTGGGTAAATAACATTCTAGCTGCAAGCAATACTTGGGTTTCTTGGCTTTCCCATCACATGGTGATATCCTCTCTGTTCTTTTCCAGAGTCCAGTTGAATTCCAGCTTCTATTCCTGCACATTGCTTTCTCTTCATAAAAACTCCAGTAAAAGGATTAAGGTCTAACCTCATTCAGTTGGGCTATACCTTACCTAAAAATAATATCTTTAAAAAGTCCTATGTATAAGGGGTCCACACCCACAGTAATGGAATAAGAGTAAGAACATGTTTTTTTCCTAAAATATATAATTCAACAAACCAAACTTGCATAATTTTAAATTTTCATGTTTTGGTAGCTGATAAGTAGATATACATTCATACATGCATAGTGAACTTGAACACTATGTCAAATTCTCTTATTAATACTAATAATTTGTCTGTAATTTTCTATCTGTAAAATCATTTTTCACCTGTGAATAATGAGTATTATTTACTTTCTTCCATTCCATATTTTTTTGTTTCTTTATTTATTTTTGCTTTAATGACTAAAATCTCCAATAAAATTTTAAATCGAGGTGAGAATAGTGGACATCCTTTATCTTTTTCAGGTGTATCCCAAGTAAAAGTAATTGCTTATTCAGAAGTCACACCTTGTAGACATGAAAACTCCAATATGTTATTGCTATGCATGTAGTGTTGCCTGAACTTTATCTTTTCTTAAAGTGAAAAAAACTTAATGCTTGGTAAAGTCTATTATATCTTGTGTGTTTGATTACAATCTAGACCCAAGAACCCAAAACCACTGCTGATCATTGAGATGAGTGATAGTTTCAACATCAAGATGACAAGTATGCTATGTATAATATATTAGCCTGGAATTTAGGGAAGAGGTTTGAGCTGGAAATATAAATATGCAAGCTTTAATGAGAAGTGTTTCTTTCTCCATTATTTCCTGAATGTTTTATTAAAATTCATGTTATCTCTTCCTTAAATATTTCATAGATTTTGTCACTGAAGGAATAAATACTTGAAAATTTCTTTGTGTGATGCTCTTAAATTACAAACTCAATTCAGTTTCTTTAATGGGTATTGGATCATTCAGTTCTTGTATTTTCTATAAGGTCATTTTTAAATTGCTTTGTTTTCTTTGTATTTAAATAATTCATTTAATCTTTCAAATGTATTGGTATGCATTAATCTGCAAAAGGGGTGCCAATGAAAAGTACCAGAAATCTGTTGGCTTTTATAAAGAGCATTTATTTGGGGAAAAAGCTTACAGTTACAAGGCCCTAAAGAGTCCAATTCAAGGTTGCTTTCTCACCAAAGTCAATTGCCATGTGTTGAAGCAAGATGTTTGCTCATCTCTGTGAGGATTCAGCCTTCCCCTCTGGGCTTCCTTTCTCTCAGCTGCAGACTGGCATAAGAGTGGTCTCTCAGGGCTTCCTCTCTCTCCTGGTATAGGGCTTGTTTCTTTCTGGAACTTCTATAGCAGTCTTGGCTCTCTTCCCAAGATTGGCTTCAAACTATTAGGTGAATGGCTGTCTCTCCCCAGGGCCCCAGGATAAACAATGACAAAGGTCTCTCTCTTACTGTCTTCTTGAGTGAGTGTCACTTTGTATCAGCCCAACAAGGGGGCGGGGACTCAACCTGAGTTACACTTTACTGAAGTAGCCCAATTAGAAGCCCTAAAATGATTTTATCAAGTAAACTTAATCAGAAGTTTACTTCTGACTGAATTTAATACAATCAAAGGGTATCACACCCAGAGGAATAGATTAGTTTACAAACATTATCTTTTTCTTTTGGGGATTCACAAAAATAATCTCAAACTGTCACATGGTATAAAATTACTTATAATATTTGGTTATTTTTGTTATTAGAATCTGAGGCAATGTGTTCTTTCTCATTCCTGATACAGTAATTTGTGTTTTATCTCTTTTATTTAATCAGTCCAGCTAAAAATTTGTCACTTTTATTGATCTCAGAGAATCAGATCCTAGATTTCTAGATTTTCTCTTGAATTTGCCTATTTTAATTTCTCTGGTTTGTGCTCTTATTTATAGAAGTTCCTTCCCTTTTCTAACTTTTGGTTTAAAATACTCTTCATTTTTCTGGCTTATTAAGTGTAATCTCATTTCATTGATTTTATATGTTATTCTTTTTTAATATGAGTATTTAAGACTATAAATTTCTCTTTAACTATTGTTTTATCTGCATACCATAAATTTTTATATATAGTTTTCATTTTATTCCATTAAAATATTTTCTAATTTCCGTTGTGATTTCTTCTTTTATCCAATGTTATATGGATGTGTGTTATTTCTGAATAATTGGGAATTTTCCAAATATGATATGATTTGTTACTGATTTCTCTTTTTATTTTCACTGATAATGGCACATAGCTCTGCATAATTTCAGTACTTATAAATGTATTGAGAATTGTTTAGTGGCCCAGCCCAGTATCAGTCTTATTGAATGTTCAATGGGCATTAGAGAAGAATGTACTTTTTGCTTCTGTGGGGTTTAATGTTTCATATGTCAAATGAAGTTGATTGAGAGTGTTATTCACATCTTTTTGAGACTTGCTGATTTTCTGTCTAGTCTTTCTACCTTTTATTTAAAGAATAATAAAGACGTCCCCAGCAAGATTGTAGATTTTTCTCTTTCTCCTTTCAATTCTATCAATTTCTACTTCATGTATTTTAAATCAATGTTATTAGTTGAGCACACATTTTGGGTTGTTACATTTTAATAATAAACTGACTGTTTTATCATTATGAAATGTCATTTCATATCTTATAGAACGGTCATTCTTAAAAAGGCTGAAAACCACAAGTGCCGGAGAGGATGTAGAGAAATGGGAACATCCCTCACTGTTGGTGGGAATGTAAAATGGTATGGCCTCTGTGGAAGACAGTTTGGTGGTTCCTCAGGAAGTTATAGAATTGCAATATGATTTGGCAATCCCACTACTAGGAATATATTCAGAAGAACTGAAAACAAGGATGCAAACAGACATTTTCATACCAATGTTCATAGCAGCATTA
The DNA here is from genome assembly GCA_026826555.1 of Tolypeutes matacus. NCBI lineage: Eukaryota > Metazoa > Chordata > Mammalia > Cingulata > Chlamyphoridae > Tolypeutes > Tolypeutes matacus. Next base: position 4,086,376 of record JAKSZT010053888.1, on the reverse strand, counting down.
TTCACAATTGCTAAAAGATGGAAACAACCCAAGTTGGTGTCCATCAACCAATAAATGGATAAACAAAATGTGGTATATACATGTGATGGAATACTATTCAGTTGTAAGTAGAAATGAGCTTGGGATGCATACGACAACATGGGTGAACCTTGAGCACATTATGTTGAGTGAAATAAGCCAGACACAAAAAGACAAATATTGTACAGTCGCACTGATATGAACTAAATTTGATGAGTAAACTCATGGAGTTAAACTATAGAGGATAGGGTACTAGGATATAGAATGTGGGTTGAAAAAGGGGAACTGATGCTGAATGTATGTAGAATGTTTAATAAGGGGGATTGTAAATGTGGAGGAATGGTGAGAGTTGATGGTGGAATGCTAGAGTGAGTATAATCAACACTGCTCATTTATAAATTTTATTATGGCTGAAAGGGGTCTTCTAGGAAGGTTAATGTCAGTTGAAAATAAGCTAGAGGGTAATCTAGGGATTATATAACACTGTGATTTCAGTGGTGGATGATGATGTTGGTTAATAGTGCAAATACTAAGAATGTTCCACTATTACAAGGTGTTAAGCATTTGGAAATACATGGGGAAAATACAATTAATGTAATGTATAGATTATAGTTAACAGTAATATTCTAATATTTTACAACAATGGCAAAGAAGATACTGTATCAGTGCTAATGGTCAATAATGGGTGGTATAAGGAGTTATGAGATTTTTCCTTTTGGATTAATGAAAACATTCTAAAATGGACTGAGCTGATGATAACACAACTCTATGATGAAATTGAGAGTCACCAAGTGTACACTTTGGATGGACTGTACAAGGCAGAAGACTGTGTAACACAGTGAACCCTGTGTTGAAAGATGGACTGTGGCTAACATTACAAAATTGAGAACATTCTCTCATGAACTGTAACAAATATACAATACTAATACATAGTGTTAACATAGAATGATTTCTAGGAAAAAATATACCAAATATAAGCTATGGACTATAAATAGCAGTAATATTATGACAATATTCTTTCATCATTTGTAAGCAATGTGTCATAGCAATGTAAGGTGTTGGTGATGGGCTGATATGTGAGAATCCTATATGGTATGCATGATTGTTTGTTAACTCACAACTTCTCAAACAAAAAAAAGAAATTAAAAAAGGATATTAAAACACTCTTAAAACTCAAAAATAAGGAAAAAAATCACAATTAAATAAAAAGGGTAAGAGGTCAGAACAGACACTTCACCAAAGAAGATATAAAGATGGCAAATAAACATATGAAAGATGTTCAACTTTATTACTTATTTGGAAAACTAAATAAAACACACAGTGAACTACTACTATGCACCTACTAGAATGACTAACATAACAATACACTAATAATACTGTGTGCTGACAGCGAAAGGGAGCAATAAGAATTCACATTCATTTCTAGTAGAAATGCAAATGGTATATCTACTCTAGAAAACATGTTGACAATTTTTTATAAAGTTGAAATGCACTTTCCATATGATCAACTATCCCCAACTCCTTTGTATTTATCCAAATGACCTGAAAACATTTTCATGCAAAAAACTGTTCATTGCATGAAAATTTTTGTATATTCCTGGGTTATTTGGTAACTTTCAAAAAGTTCATTCAACTGTATTTTTCTTTGTACAAAGGATATTTTAAAAATATCTTTTAAGAGGTATTCTCTGTACTGGGTGACACTGTAGAAACAGAAGAATTTGTAAATATGAAGTTAAACTTCAAAATATTTTTGTTGGTGGGGGTGGGGATGGTGTTGCAAAACGGAATCTGATTCAGAAATAGCCACTCCACTTCAACTCCATATTTGAATAGCTACTTTCTTCTAAATCATCTATAATCCAAGAACAGAAATGGGTTGCTTGTTGTACCATTAATAATTTGATGAGTCATAAGAAGAACTACATCCCTATGAACTCTACTGGAAGGAATATTATGGAGTCTCCTGAGGAGGAGGTGTACACATCCAGTCCTCTAGTTTATTCTTATCTTCACTGGTGGACCAGATGACTATTATGGATTGCAACTGAAAATGGAGAAGCAATATTTTGAGATAGTAGAGAAAACATTTGAAACCAATATTGATTGTAATAGAAACTTGGACCTTATTGTTTACAATGACACAAAGGAACAGACAGTTAATTTTAACACAGAGTTTTTTATCTGATATGTTACTGAACTTTGACATTTTAGTGTCAATGGCTACTTGAGAGGCTTCCTACATATAAACTATCTCTGTGTCCTCACTGGTATTGTGAATAGAGACATTTATGAAAATGAAATATCTACTCCTGGATTTTATAAAATAAATGATATGATCTTGTGAGTACTGAATTCAAACCAAAATGACAGTAAATTCAGTCACCAACCTCAAACCTTCCTGAATTGGACTTTGTGTAAATGATTCTGGCTAACTATAGAAATATTGCTTTACTTATTGGGATTATAAATTAATGATGTGATAAAATACTTGCACTTTGGAAAGCAAAAAATTTGAAAATGATCTCAATTGTCCCGAAGAAAACATTTATTATAAACAGATGTTAATTTATTTGATATTTTTTAACCATATGGTATTATTTCAGGGTGTATTAGTCAGCTGAAGGAGTGCTAATGTGAAATACCAAAAATGGGTTGGTCTTTATATAGGGTATTTATTTTGGGGGTAGAAGTCGACAGATACCAGGTCATAAAGCATTAAGTTTCTTCTCTCACCACAGTCCATTGCCACGTGTTAGAGCAAGACAGCTGCCGGCGTTTGCCAGGGTTCAGGCTTCAGGGGTTCCTCTCTTCCCCGGGGCTGCATTTCTCTCTGGGTTTAGCTTCTGTATCCTCCACAAGGTCAGCTATAGACAATCAGGCGAACGGCTTGCTTCTCTTCTCCTGGGGCCTTCTTTCCAACATCAAAACTGCTTCTCAAAAGACTGCTTCAACTCTGTTCTTGGTGATGCCTTTTATACTTTCTTCCCCCACCCACCAAGGGGTGGGGCTCAACACCCTACTGATGTGGCCCAGTCAACGCCTCAATCATAACTCAATCATGCCCAGATTAACAGATCAGTTTACAAGCATGATCCAATTATATTTTTGGAATTAATAATTACATCAAATTGGCCAACAGTTACACAGGGTAAGGGCATAAAAAATTCTAGAAAAAAGGAAAACTAATGCTGTACTTAAACTTGTGTAAGCCTATACAAATTCAGTTTAGTTGAATTTTAAATGATAAATGCAACAGAAGGAACTGCATGCATGTCACTTACAAAAATTTATTGCATTGATATACTTGAAAATAATTGTTGGATGTATCCATAGCTTGGGAGTAAGATGCACAACATTCCAGTCAATTAACAGAATTTAGATTTATGTTCTTCTTGAGGTGAAAACTGTATCTTGTATGACAAAACAAAGAAACAAACAAAAAAAACTCAAACTAGCAAGAAAAGGTATAACTGTAACATGAAAGTTAAATCCTGTAATATAACAGCAGGAAAGTGTCAGGAATCATCCACTGTCTAATAAAAAGAGGAATTAACAAAATAAGTAAGACTGTGTATAGAATATGATCAGATTAATCGTCAAACCAGCCAGTTGTATTTGTTAGTTCTGAGAAATGTACAGTGATAGGAAAGTTTAGGGAAAATCACAGCCAAAAAATTTTCCATGTACGTGCATTGCAGAACCTGCTCCAATTTCAAGTTCATATTATGAATATTTATATAGCTTACTCCCTCAAATAGGAAGTATGTAATAAATATTGAAAATGAGGAAAAGATTTACTTTAGATTTAGTACCACATGTAAATGATTCTCAAAATATATTGCCCATAGAGACTCTGCCCAAAGATATGAAGAGGGTTTGGGTTCACTATGTGTTCTGTCCACTCAGTTCTTTGAGATTTGATTTCCTTTCCAACCAACCTTCAAAAGATTTCCCTAACTTTCAATTTGATAACTTTCTTCTGTTTCTTGTTGCGACCCTGTTTCAGTCAGGTACTAATTGTGGTACCTGTGCACTTTCTGACTCTGGACTATTAGGTCTTGCTCCTGAGTTCTTCTCAACCACATCTGGCAGCTCCTAGGCCTGTGTGATTTCTAAGCTACTCCTCACCTGGCTTCAGTGCGTCATGGTCATGACTCCATGCTTCTGTCAGTGAAGTGTTTTTTCTGTGTCCCTGATAATTAAATGTCAATGTAATTGTCAAGTAGAAGCTGGGGTAACTAGTGACGCGAAACATCAAGACAAAGACACAAATACTATACAGGAATTTCAAGTAACACTCACCAGTCCTTGAGGTGCAAGTAGTTTACTCATATTTGAAACTTGGTGTACTGAAGACCTCATGGTACTTGCTGTAATTTTTAACCTGATTCTCGAAATCATGTGGATGATTGGTAATAGTCTATTTTAATTTGGCCTGTGTCTATACTTCAGCCAAAATTTTTTGCTTTGTAGAAAGTAAGATATTAATTTTTAAAGGTTTATTTATAGATTTAGCTTTTAAAATTTTCTTCCTGGTAGGTACATAATCCCCGAATAAGCTGTTGAGAAGTGATTACTGTTTTGGAAGCTGCAGATATATTCTATGTGGCCTATAGTATAATCAGTCCTTAAAGCCTGAAATTATGCTTGCAGTTGGAAATGCAAAATCATCATCAAGCTTTTGCACTTTGGGATTTAGGGGAATAGACAACTATATTAATTAATAAAATGGATTTCAGGAATAGAAAGGTCAGTGTTTATTGCCTCTTACGAGCTATGTTATATGAAAAAAACTGCTCAACCTCTCAACTTCTGTTAGATCATCTGTGATATGAGCACAATAATAGTTTATCCAGCCATATTGTAGTAATGATTGAAATAAACCATGTTTCTGAAGGGTTTAGCTGAGGTTCTGGGAAGTAGTAAATGTGGAATAAATAGCAGCTATTTGGGGAAGAAATTCAGAGTCTTCTAAAAAAGGCAAAAGTCCCAGTGTACTCTGAAACTCTGGGTACCTTAAATGATCATCTTTTCTGATGATCCTTTACTAAATAAAAGTAATAATGTGCTGTACTTCATAATTTAGAAATGACCATATGCAAAGTTATCTTTCTTTTTTGTTTCTTAAATTGATTGGTCCCTACAAAAATTGCAGAGGAAACTATAGCTGCAAAGGAATTATAAGGATTTACTGCAATGTATCCTACCCTACATGAAAGCAGAGCAGGCCTCACAGACACAGATGAATTGAGAAGTATGCAGGACGTATAGCACTTACCCACCCCCCCTCCCCCCAGCCACTGTGGAAGGATATGCAGCTGAGTATTCCAACCTTATAAGCAGAGACTGAACTATCAGAAGGCTCTGAGAATCGACCTGCGCAGTACACAGAGAGTAGGAAAGATAATCTCTAAGAATAAAATTAAATTCTTAATAGAAAAACAAGGGATAAAGTTAAACAGATACATATAAAAAGATGGAAGAGTGGTCTTGTATGTAATGCTCCTTTTGTTGGATTTCATATTTTATCACAGATTTTGATACTGGGAAGCTTCTCAGAGACACTAGACTGACTGAGCAGGGCCAGCAGAGCATTTCATATCACAGTTGGTCACTTCATTCTTCCTAAATAAGTCAAGAGTGTCTAGCAACGAAGCAACTGTGCAAGAAGTCATTTTCAAAACAAAGGCACAGCAGGAATCATACTTGTATCTTTCTGTGCTCAGCCTGAGTTTCTTAGAAGACTCATAGCTTTCAAAGAAGGCAGTTTGCAAAAGAGTTTCATGAAAAAATAATCCGGTACAGTGAGGGAAACTCAAAAATAAGGGAAGTGATTCAAGGACTAGTCCAAGAAAGTCACTAAAATTCAGATAGAAAACAGAAAACTTTCTAGAAACCCTGAGTTCCAATCTACAATATCTACTGTTTTCCCATGTGTAATGGTTAATTTCATATGTAATTTCACTAGGTTATGGTATCCGCTTTTTTTTTTTTTTTTTTTTTTGGTCAAGCAAGCCTGGCCTGAATGTTATTGCAAAGGTATTCCATAGATGGATTTGTATCTATAATCAGTTGGTTGCATCTACAGCTGATTGCATTTACAATTAACAAAGGAACTTGCCTTCAGCAATGTGGAGGGTTTCTGAATCCAGTCAATGAAGGTATTAAGAGCTAGAACTTAGAATTTTAGAAATCAGAAGAAAAAATTTCTGCCTCAACTTGTGGAGTGAGTTGCTACAATGGTGCATCACGGGAACACACGTTTAGGACACAACAGAAACTTTCAGCAAATGATCACTTTATTATTTGCACAGAATAAAGAGTCCAGAAAGGGCAAATAATTTCCTGTCACATACATAGCACAAAGAGCCCCAAAGAGCAGGGAAAGGAGTCCCATGATGGCTGAGATCCTGGGTGGTCAAAAACTGCTCTGGGTTGGGTCGATAGATGGCAAATACGCAAGCTCCATTTTGCACTGGAGGAGAGACAATTGCATACTGTTTTAGTGCTGTTTTTATCTGAGCCAGAGAGAGGGGGCCCTGCCACTGAGAATTCTTTTTCTGATAAGTGTCTGGGGCTGTTTATTCCTCATTTTGAGTTTAAGGTTTGACTAGGCCTCTCCATTAGAATTAACACTTCCCCAGATTGTGGAATGGCACATAATAGGACAGGAGGTGGGGGTAACAGAAGGCCAGAAGATGAACATTTAGTGTATGTTCATGACTTCCAGGAGAAGGAGGTGGAGGTAGGTTGCTACCTAATAGGTAAGTTTCTTCTGGGGAATACATACTTACCAGACTTCACAATCACCTCTATTGGAATTTTCGGTATGTGGCCTGCCCTACAGAGTTTGGACTTCCTAGCCCAAACAATCATGTGAGGCAATTCTTCAGGCAAATCTACTGATAGCTCAGTTTCTCTGGAGAACCCTGAATAATATACCTAAGACATTTGTATAAATAAGACACTCATAAATTGGGATGAAGAGGCTCAAATCATTTTGGTCTCCCTGTATAATCCATGCTCTCTACTGAAACAAGTGCTTGGCATTATGGAGAATTCGACAGTTTCAGATTGAACTCTACATTCAAGAATGGTTTTAACATGGACTTCTTAGTACAATTAAATTACTAAAATCCACTCAGAATCTGGGAACTTCATAAATTGTCATTTTTGTGTTTCATTTTCATGTAAACTGAGTCAAAGAAGGTAAGCATTTGCATTAGATGTTAAAAAGAAAGGTGATCTTGTCTAACAACAATAAAATCCTCAGACTATAAGCATATGTGACCATAAATACACACACTGAGGGACACTAAGGTTGCTAGGATTGGGCACCTTTGGAGGTTAGAATCATAGATGGATTAGAAGGAAAACTATTAAAATTTTTAACTGTAATTTACCATTAGTGGAGATGTTAATACGAGCATGCATCTATTTGGGGAGGAGAAAAAAGACTGCAATATGGTTTAACTTAAAGGCATTTTTGAAAAGGAGACCTATGTTCTCACCCAATCTCTTTATACTCTCAGTGAACTGGATCAACTCAATGGCTCTTTAGCTCCCTCATTTATTTAATTATGGATTTGGTCCAAGGATACCTTAAATTCTTCTTTAGCCTTAAAAACATATGATTCTATAAATCTCACTTTATCTGACCAGTGCAATAGTAAACTTTCAAAAGCACACTGGTGTTGGTAGAATATGAAAATGCCCATTATTCTATTTCCATGGTGGTCATGCTAAATAAAATCATCTTCTACAACAATATCAGCAAGTGTATATGCGCCCAAACATACACACACACAAAAAGATATAAAATAGACTCTCTTAAATATAACATGATTTACAAAGGACAGCATCAGCAGTTCCTTCCCTAGCCTACATTGAACAAAATCCTGAGGACTTCACCAGCCAAGGGGTCTAGTCATAGTGATAAAATTACCCAGTTTGTCCTGAGAGACTATATTAATATTGCTTGAGGCTAACACAAAGAAAAGCAATATAGGTAAATGAAAGTTTAGTAGAGTGTCTCACATACCAAAAGTGATCAAACAATTTTTGATGAGTTACTAGGTGAATTTGATGATGTAAGATCAGGGTTATTAGAAAACGTTCCTTGAGCTCAATAGTAAGCTTGTAAAAGCAACCCATAAAAATCAGATCTCCATAGCAGAGGTCAACTTAAAAGATGGAAAGTCCCGCTACCGCCAAAAAAGTGCAAAATATATAATTAATTAAATTCCAGAAATAAAAAAGAAAGCTTATGGTAGTTTGAAGGATTGTGGTAACAAAAGGCGAACACTTCATATAATCATCATCATCATAATAATAATAATAAAGCAGTGTATCTCCTGACCCCAATAGGCCATAGAAATGTAAAAATCCTCTGATTAGTTTATCTTTAAAAAATGATGATGTGTCAGAATACCTTAGCAGCGTGATGACATAAGCCCCAGGCTCACACAGTTTACTGCTTTGCTCAGACTCTAAGAGGAAGTCGCCCTTCTCTGTAGGTTCTTCTGTGGGAACCAAAGGCCCTGTCCAGAGGGCATGAGTGTGCAGCCATCTTGGCTTCTCTTTTGTAATTACACTAATCTTCCATGTTTATTAACAAATTCCTTTCAGACTTGGTTAATGTGAATGAGTTGTCTGAGTTCCTTCAATGCTGGCCACAAAAACAATATTAACTTTGTGTGTCTCCCAAGCTGGTCACCAGACCCTGGGCAAGGTCAGTTACCTCAGGAGTGCCTGCGTAAGGACATGGGAAACTTCGCCTCTGTCACATTGCTCTGTATACGCTTCCCAGTCATTATTTTTTTCAGTGCATACTTACTGAGGGTTTATTATAAGCCATATCTGGCGCTAGGGACTGGGCCCATAAAACTGAAAAAGTCATCACCGCTACTATTCCGGGGCTCAGTCTTTTGTAGGAAGGCCCATTAGTAGGTGAGTGGATATGGCCTGTCTGATGAATGCTGTCACAGCCCCGCTACTGTGGAAACACAGAGGAAAAATGTACTAGGTGAGGGAATTCAGGCAGGATTTCCCATTTTAGTTCCACATAGCTTTGCAAAGATATCAGTCCCCACTCAGATACTGCTCTTCCTTAGGGGCAAGCCCTAATGGCATTTAGTGTGGGGAGGATAAGATGAAAGTCTACCAAGGAATACAGAACAGCCACCCACAAAGAAAAAAGCCCCATATCTACATGTTGTTGAACACTTAGGTAATTTAAAAATCTGTTTATAATTGTCTGAACTTAGTTCTTAATTCCATTACTCTCACAAAGAAAATATTTTGCTGTTAGTATCCATTTAATTGTCTAGAAATACCACTACTAGATAATTCATTGGAAAACTATCGTATTTTATTAGGTGATGATTTGTTTATTACATTGGAAAAAAGGATATCAGCGATGGGGAAACAATGCATGTTTCTTTTCTTTCTTCTCTTTTCTTTCTCTCCCAGTAAAAACATGCATATAAGTTTGCATTTTGAGCTGTCATATTTAGAAGATTCTACTGTTAGGTGAAAAGTCTCACTGTTTCATTATGTCTTATAGTGTAGTTGAACATTTAAAAATTAAAATATGTATTTACTTTCTCTGTTTTTCCTTTGATTTTATGTTTCAATTAGGCCACACTGTTTGATTTCTTTAATAAAAGGGAAATACAAAGAAGGAAACAGGGAAGGAAGGAAGGAAGGAAGGGAGGGAGGGAGGAAGGAAGTAAGGGAAGGAGGAAGAGAAGAAGGGTGGGGGAGAGGGAGGTGGGCGGCAGAGGGAGGGAGGTGGGGGGATAAGCCTAGTCACCTAAAAGGACTAGCAAAAAGATTATGAAATAGAAACTGAGAAGTACAGGTCATTTCGCCAAGGACTTGACAAATACAAGTCAGGGTAAGCCTAGAAGTTCATAAACAACTTTATGGGGTGGCCTTTCTGAACTCCTCACACTCTACAATTCTGGAGAGAGTTTGTGCCTATCAGCTGAGAGTGATTGGCCTATTTCACTGAATAATCAAAGACCCAACGAAAGGCTTCTTTCAAAGAATCTATTCAACTGTGACTACTGTGACAAAATATAAAAGCAGAACACACACATAGTTTCTTTCTGAAATCTACAATCTAGACTCCCTCATTTTCAGATTAGCTTTGTTATGATGGACTTGTTCAGTCTTAGCTTCCTATTTTTATGCATGGATATATACTCATAAAAGATAAGCATATATATCCATAATATTTTCAAATATCAGTGGAAATCAATAGAAGCATAATGTTTAACTCATTTCAAAATACTGAATATTCTAAATTGGGTTATTTTTAAGTGGCTATTTTAAAAATGAAATTTTTGTGACTACCAAGTTCAATTATTTATAGAACTGCTGACAATAATTGGTACCAAAAAAAAAAAACTTGCTTTTAAGACATAAATATGAGGAAACTGTTGTACCATCTTAATAGAGTAAATTTATCTAAATAAAATGTAAATTGCTTATTTATTAAATCTTTAGATAGTTTATAAAATATTAGTTAAAATCAGAGTTTATGAAAGTAAGCTCTAACTTCAGTTAGCTGACAATTTTCTTTGCCTTAGCTTAATGTTCTCCGGAGTTGAATTAATAGTTATCTAACTCCATTAAAATCAATCATCTTTTAAAAAAATTATATACTTATTACATTTTTGCTTTAGGATAGCAGGGTTGCTAGTGGAAGCACAGTTAAAATTATGCAAATGATCCTTGGGAGAGTGATTGATTTCCTGCTGGTAATGACTGCTCCTGCCTTAGCTTTATTAGGAGTTCCTAGAATTGCAGTTTTTTTCCTTTATGATTTATTCCTTACTTCAAAAATAATCATTTTTACATAGAAAAGTATAGGTTGTAGTAATAGCTGTTATCGTTCTTACCACCATGAATTCTTACCTGTCTAAATTACCTTTCTTTGATGCAGTTGGCTCTGACATAATGAGATATTATCAGACCACATGACAATTTTGGTCATAGGATCAGATAAATCTCTGTTATAGTAGCTATCGTTCCTCCTTCCCAACAGTAATAAAAATGCGAAATACATTTAAAAGTTTTAATCTATTAAAAATCTTTGCTTTCAGAATGAGAATTGTTTGCATTTAAAATAGGTGAGGATTTTGGTGCATTGTACTTCAAAATTTTCTAAGAATTATGGTTACTAAAATGAAAATATTAATATTGTTGTATTAATAAGATTGTTATAGTATAGCGTGTCATTATTAATTCTTTAATAGTGCTCTACTGACACATTCCTCCATTCCTCCCTTCACAAACTAAATTAAATATATGACAAGGCATCTCGCAGGATGGAGAAAAAGGTGTTTAGGTTAATTGAAATTTCAAATCAACCAGGGTTAACCCTTTTATAAATATGATCATGGAATTTGTTTTAGCAGAGTTTATCAGAAACAATTTTGTGGTGCTCAAAGCTGAGAAGTTGATGGGGAAATTTAAGGGTTATTATAGAAAGTAAAAATGGTCTAAGTTTGATCATTAAGTGTAACATAACCAGTTCATTGCTTTGAATGCTAATAGAGTCAATGTTTTATTCTTTCTTAATTCGCTCTGTTGAGATTTTGTGACAAATTTTATCATTCTTGCAGAAAACCAAACACACAAACACATCCTTAAAATCTACTTCTAGCCATTATGAAATGCTGAAATGCTTTGAAAGCACCTAAATTCATTCTTCCAGATTCATATTTAATCCTACTAAAGCTCTTTCCTGTGTCATTGCCATAAAAAGCGTTACTCACCTATATCAACCATGAACAATGTTCTTCCCTCATTTATGACACTGAAAAATTATATGCATAAATAAAATTGATTTTCAGTGAGAGATTTTACTGTTGCCTAAACATTAATAAGTTGCTCCTCCTTCATTTAGCATTAACAGCCACTTTCTACAGCCACTTTGATGACCAGTTGAACTAATGAACTGCACATGCTCTAGCAACATATTTGATGATGAGTTGCACTGAATCCATTATTATTTAAAATAATCATTTCTGTTTGATATGAAGACACACTTTCAGTTTTACGTGTTTCTTCCTGAAATATCTTTCAATTTTTCAATTTACTAATATATAGTGGTTGGGGAGGCAAAAACCTGGAAATATTTTATTGTATTCAAAGTCAAACATAAAATAGGCAGAAAATAGTCTGTGAAAAAAGCAGTCATGTACCCTCCCCCCAAAAGAAAAAAATCACAAGGGCATATTTTAAAGTATATTTATCACAATTTTCTCTCTATAGCATTAAGATGTAATGGAAAGTAAATGTATTTTACTCTGCATATTTTTTATCACAGAACCCACAATATGATGAGGATGCACTCAGATAAAAAGAGCTTGTTTATGGTATGACAAATGAGAGACTGCACAAATGGCAAGCAAAGTTAACTAAATCACTCCCTATCATACAACACGTTAATGCACATACAGACCACTTGCTAACATAAAACTCTAGAAGTGCACATGCAATCAAAATAGGGTGTGAATAAATGACACGCTAACATAAAACTCTGGAAGTGTACATGCAATCAAAATAGGGTGTGAATAAATGACGCGCTAACATAAAACTCTGGAAGTGTACATGCAATCAAAATAGGGTGTGAATAAATGACACAGTCTCGAACATTTTAGGAGCATATTCTACAGCTTTCCATCTATCTCAACTATACAAAGTGAGATATGAGTTAGAAATAGACTGCCCATACATTCTAGTTTTCCTGGTATCCTGGGAAACTTACCAATCACATCCTTTTCACTCATGTAGATATCCCAGTTCAGATGAAAAATTATGACAATACAGATTGTAACCTGTGTGGAATCAAGAAATAAACAAAAAGGAGGTGTCACTGCTTGCCTGAGTGTGTAAGTTCAGTCTTGCATGTCTGAAAAATGTTTGTACATGCTGTTACCTCCCACTGACTCTACCTTCAACTAAGGAAATAACTCAGTATGCGACCTGGTTCACATTGTTTCCTGCCCTCTATCTATTGATATCTTTGATGAAAGGTTTTAGGTACTTGGCTTTTGTGGTTTCTATGGGTTGAATTGGGATGGCAGCATCCTCAACATTCTTCTTGTTTCTGACAACTGACAAGGAAATATGAGACTCCCCCAAGTGGTCAATATTTCCCAATGCTTGACTGACAATAAATCCTCTTTGTAGATTACTGGCCCACATCCAAGCATAAGCCAGAACTTTGCTCCTAGCATGAATAAAGTACTTCAAAATAGTCAAAATTCAAGTCAATTGCTGGATGTTTTCCTTGCAGGTATACTCCTTACCTTTTGTGAAATTAGTTTATCATCCTTATTGCATTTATTCTACCACTGTACTCCTCTTTGAAAGGTATTTTAAGTAAGCAAAAATATGCGTTGAGCTCCTGCAATGTACAAAGATGGGGGAGATATAAAAAGTATAAGATGAATTTTCTTCTCTGAAAAAGCTAGCAATATTAAAAGAGCAAGGTCACCAACCGGTTAATTAATCAGCTTGTTAAACACACAGTTCCTTCAGTCCCACTAGTCTCTCCCAGGAGGTAAGAGCACAGAGCAGCTCAACCAGGTCATTCTTCACTGGGTGAGCCAGGCCTAGAAGGAGGTTCACCAGACTTCAGGAATTTCTGACTGAGGCAAAGTTTCCTTTTTTAAAATATTTAACTCAAAATTTCTATAAATGTATTTTTTACAAAAAGCAAGAAAGAAACAGAATTATATTATTGTAGAAGCTGAAAATATCAACAGCAGGTAATGTCACATAATTATATTTGGTACTATGTGTAAGGCAGTGCTAAGTACTGAGATTACTAAATGAGGAAGAAATAGAAAAGAAGTGAGCAAGTGACAACATACCTTATTTAAATGTAAAATAAAATCATATAAAACCATGGTAAATATAAAGACACAAAATGATAATGTTAAAAATATCATTAGAGTATTAGTAAATTCAATAAACATAAGGAACAGTAGAGAGGTAAAAATTAAAATAGACATATTGTATTAGTCAGCCAAAGAGGTGCTCATGCAAAGTACCAGAAATATGTTGGCTTTTATAAAGGGTATTTATTTGGGGTAGAAGCTTACAGTTACAAGGCCCTGAAGAGTCCAATTCTAAGTTAATTCCTTACCAAACTCTGTTGCCATGCATTGAAACAAGATGGCGTGCGATGTCTACAAGGGTTCCTCTCTCTCTTCAGGCTCCATGGTCCCAGCTTCTTCCAATCTCAGCTGTACACTGGCATAGGGCTTGTCTCTCAGGGCTTCTCAGCTGCTCTGTTCTCTTCAGCTGCAAACTATCAGGCTAATCTCTCTTCCCGGGGCCTCTGCCATGTCTAGGGAGCTGTCTCTCTTCCTCTGTGTTCTTCTTCTGTGTGAGAGTCTGTTTTATCAGCCCACCAAGGGGCCTGGGACTCAATGCTGAGTCACACTCTAATGACATGGTTGAATCAAAGTCCTAATCTTAAAATAATTTAATCAAACATCTCAGCTGAATCTAATATAATTCAAAGTTTAACACACCCAGAGGAACAGACCAGTTTACAAACATAATCTTTGTCTCTTTTTGGAATTCATAAATAATATCGAACTGCCACACATATTTACCAAAAGGGATAAAGGAATGAAAAATTTAGGCACCAGAACTATTCTCCAGAATGAACTTATTTGAATTGAAGACTGTTTGAGAAGAGTTTCATGGGACCAGGGGACTCCAACTTGGGTAACTTCTAAAGTGGGATTTATTATACAGGGTTCATGGGGGTTTAAATCCAAGGACAAATCACCAGAACTGTCAGTCTTCAGTTTGCCCTAGCTGAATTATCTAGTCAACAAATATTTACATCAGGTATTATGGGAATTTCTAGGAAGAACTTGCCAAGTTGTAGTTGTAGGTTTTTCCTCAAACCTATATTTAGCACTTTTACTTGTCATGAGAATAAATTAATTTAATTTAATATATACATAGACAAAATATGCCTTTACATGTGATTTAATTTAATTAAATATTATATAGATAGGCAAATAGAGAGATGCATGTGTTTTTTATCCTACTGTGAAAAAGCTCAATTAAAGAGAATTGCAAAAAAATGAAAAGCTGACATTAGAAATCGGCTATAAAAATTTGAGGACAAAAATTCTAGAAAGATTCAATGCTCAAGAGTAGTTCTAAAGGTCCCTTTAAAATTACTTAGTTTGCAGAAATCTATCCAGTAAATCATAAACAAGGCATTGTGTGGTATAGATAAGAAGTCAAAACTGAACTCCCATAAGCCAGGTCGAGGATGGCTGTGGTCATCAACCAAACACTGGCTGATACATGGATACCTCTAGGTTTTAAGTAGGAATGATATTGTCATTTATATCTTTGCTCTAGGATTCACCACTCTATCCAATTTCTTCAATTCATTGACCAACCTTTGTCATCCCATCTTGAATTGAAGGAGGCTCCCACTGAATTTCCCTTTTGCTTTTATGCCTTTTGTGCCTTGATCTATCGAACATCCTCATCTCCTCCTCTTTTATGTATGGACAAACCCCTTTCAATTTCCTTCAGGTCCAGGTGTGTGATTAGCAAGACTGTGCTGTTCGTACTGAAAATACTTGTGGGCTCACCTTTCTACTTTCTTATGTTTGTCATCCAGCTAGGGTATATTGAAAAGAGCATTTATGGTTTGCTAAGCCTTCCTGGAGCAAGAGGGTGACAGAGAGGTAGGGAACAGGATGCTGCCAGCCTCAGATACCAGACAGAGAACAATCACTGCCATCTTGCTTGTATTATTGCTTATTCAAACAAAGAAACATGAATTAAGCAGTTACTGTGTAATGCTGGATGTTGGATACTGAAAATATAAAGAGCAACAAGAATCAAATCTCTCCTTACTACAGGGGGAAAGAAACAGGTGTGGTCTCTGTGGAGGAACAGGAGTATGAAGGAGGAGGAAGTGACCAACTCAGCTCTGGAGGGAGGTGAATGTTCCAACCCAGCTCCTGAAGGGCACAGGTTGGGGCGGCCGCAAGACCAAAGAATGCACTCAGCACAGAGTCAGGCATGGGCTTTATTGGGACTTATGGACAGGAGAGGATCTCCAGTGACAGCAGGCTGCAAAATCAAAGTAGTGCTCCACAGAGGCGGGAAAATGAGGGGCAATATAAAGAGTCTCAGAACAAAGACATTTCATAGCAGAGTTTCTGCTAGGGTCACATGAGGCACATAAATAGGGTCTGCTGATGTTATTATAAGAAGGAAGTGTACAGTCTGGAGAAGATTACAGTGTACGATACCGTCTGTATGTTCTTTTTCTTCAGCGAGGCTTGTTCCTTTTTAACTAGTATCTGGGTCACGTGGGAGGCTCTGTGCAGCCAGCTTTGTTTCCTTTAAGGACGGGGAGCCTGTGCTCTGGGCTCCCACAGGCGAGAAACTTCCTGAAGTATTTGACATACATCATCAGACCTAAGGATGAACAGGAACTTCACCAAGTGAGCCACATGTGACAGGATTCCAGGCAGCGGTAATGGCACTTCAAATAGTTTAAAGGGTACATGGGAGGCCCAGTGGACTAAAGTCAACTGAGGCTGGTACAAGGGATTACACAGTTGCAACACAGTCACTCACCTTAATATTTACTTTCTACCTAATAGTTCCCTTGAGGAAATCCTGTGTTTGGTGGGAACAAAGCTAGCCTTCTGGCAGACAGCCGCTAGATAACTTTGGCACTGTTAAGGAGCAATATGTGTTCTTTCTCGAAGGTGCTTCATATTCTAAGTGCTCCCTGACTACAGCAAAGAGCTCTACTTAAAAGATTGCCAGAGGGCAGCAGAAATTTTGCCAAAGTGTCATTAATCATGGTCCTAGATGGTGGTATTACCTGATATTCAATTCTATGGAGTGTTATTACATGGGAGGAAATAAGTGAAAATTAAACATTTGATGGGATAATTTTTTTATAAATTTAAAGTTCTAAGAGTCTGGTTTCATATTTCCAAAGAGTAAGGGTTAACGTCAGCACCACCTTCTAAAATATGTATTCTACAGTCTGAATTCATGCATTTTAGTTTGATGGCAGATAATCGCCTTCCTTGAAAATTAGGGAAGGTGAGACTCAGAAAATAAAAACTGATTGTGTTTGCTCCTACTTTCTTCTAGATTTGAGTAATACGCTAATCCAGAGGCAGCATTTGCAAAAAGCTGTGCTGACTTTGTGGACTATGTAGCTGCAATCTTCATTCCCACAATTTTGGTAAGAAATCTTCCTTCCAGAGAGCCCATCACCAAAAACGCTAATTACTGGAGATAAATGTCCCTTCATCAATGACTTTGCTAACTTAAGAGACACAGGGTTGTCAGGCCTAATTTTCTCCACAAAGGATGTAATTGTACAGAATGTATTTTACAGAGTAAGGAATGGATAGGTGAAATTTTTGAATGATTGATTACAATTATATAAATCATTGCAAAGCATGCTCAGAGAAACAAAGTGTGATTTCTTCTAGAAATCACAGGCAATATTTCTGCCACTGTGAGTGGGCACCTTTACGGCCTTCCTGCACTTCCCTATCCGAGGGCCCTCAGGCAGCAGGTCTCTGTAAAGAACTCTTTGATTGTCAGGGAGATAAGGTGACGCCTCTCTATTCTTTTCCTGGTGTTTATTATTATTCTTCAATGGAAAATAAATAAATAAAATAAATAAATAAATAAATAAAGTTACCTATTTCCTGACTAACAGAGGCAATAAGTAAAACTGCCTTACCTGAATTCTACCTATCTGGTTCAGTGGCTTTCAGACATAATAAAAAATCCCTTCCCCAAATCCTAGGTTAGAGAGCAAAGGAAGAAACATAAGTGGTCTGTAATTAAAAGTTTAAAAATTACTCATTGAGGTTAGTTATGACATAACTGAATCATTTGTAGTTCTTATAGCAAAAACATCTAAATTAATATGAGACTGTAGAAGGCAGGATATACATTAAAAAGTATGAGCTTTTTAATTAGCTGAAAATTAATAGCTTTTCAGATATCATAACTATGTCACAGATTTGGGTAGGATGTAAAGACAAGAAATTGAATGAAGGGTTAGAAGCAAATCTTTTAAAACTTGGGTGTTATACATTGCTAATTTTTGTAAGCTCCAATTTTAGTAAAATTTAGTATTAGATTATATATTCGTTTAAAAACAGCATAGAAAAGGAGAAACAAGATTTTGAGTAGTGCTACTGCTTAGATTTATAACCTAGACAACTAGCATCATCTAGTGGTTATTCTCAAAACCAGCCCTTCTCTTTATTTCCATTGTTGCTCAGAATTCAGTCACATGCCAGAAGTCTTTACAAGTATTTTGAATTAACTTAAAAAAAAAAAAAAGTAGTAAACAACATAAATTAAAAACTAAGTATTAGTTTTAATGTATGTACAATATAAACATGTGGTACATAAACCGTTTTTATAACTGTATTTGGTTTATGAGCAATATAATTTAATACATTGAGGAAAGCTTATCTAAGAGATCATTCAGCCACTTTGTCATAAGAAAGGTTGTAATTTAGCTGTACACAGAGGGCAGGGCTTGTTTTACCAATTTTAATCCTAAAAGTTAAATTAATATTTTAGGGCCTCTGTTATAGCTAGCTCTCCATTATTTTAATGATAGCATGAATTTTTGAACCATTAATTAGTTTACTCAATTGTTTGAGTTCTGGCTATAGGAACCCCAGGTTTTCATCCTTGAATACACATAATCTGACAGTGAATGCTCATATACATTAAGAGATAACAATAGCTAATAAGTACTCAGTGGCATAAAAAAAAAAAAAGGTAGCTTGAGTTTTTTATATTTTCCATTGCAAATCTGTAAATAAATACTCAAGAGTAGAACACAGTTTAGAAACCATTAGTTAACGGATGATTCCTAGTAAAGCAATTCAAAATGTTCTAAAAGATAATATATTTCAAATATTGATAATATAATAGATTGTACTGAAACTATGAGCATACTCAGGATTGCAATCTACAAGCAGGAAGGGGAACTGGAAGAAAAAGACTAATGTTTATTTTGTACATTTCAAGTGCCAGAAACTGGGTGGTGCTTCATATCCATCATCGTACTTCATCTCCATGACAATTCTGGGAGGCATGACAATTCTGGGAGGCAAATGTCTTTGTCCCCATTTTACCGATGAAGAAATGGAGTCTCATTCCTGTAATTACACAACTAATAAGTGACAAAGGTGAGATCTGAATTCAGGCCATTCTGATTCCAAAAGTGATCTTAGAGCTTATCGATTATCAATACACTAAATTTATAGTGTGGCAAAAAGATTTTCAATCCAGTTCTGGCATTTTTTCATCTCGCTACTGTTTTTCCACCCATGAAGAAAAGAAGGTAGCTCCTGGGTCATGTGTTTAGAAAGAAGCCTGACTGATCCAGACTGAGTTTTAGTCATTGGTGAACAAAGACTTTCATTTCATACATCCATTCAATTACTATGCTAGGCACTCATAAGATTGGTGAACAGGACAGGTAGGGCCCTACAATCATGGATCTTACCATCTAGCTGGGGAAGAAAAATGCTTCTAAAAGTGAATGCAACCATGCTAAACATTGTGAAAGGGGCAAGTATACAATGCTTGAAAATGCATTGCTCAAGTACATTAATCTCTGCAATGAAAGATACAGCTTAGTACACAAATCGAAGTTAGAAGTGGCATATTAAATTAAATTTGTGTAGCACTGGAGATTTATTCATTCAAAATTCATGTATTGCACACCTATGATGTATCAGTTTAGATGCAAAGACAAATAACATAAACTACCTTATCACCAGAAACTCAGTGAAAATATATGCAAAGTTGTTCAAAACACTGAATATATGCACAGTATTATATTGCATGTACCACAGTGGTAGAGTAGGCCACAATGAGCCCTGCTTGAATTAATCTTGCAGAATTCACAGGAGAGTTGTTTGAACTATGCAGTTCATTAGCCCCACTGAGGTGGATTGGAAGATCATGCCCTTTAGAAAGCAGAATCCATGTAAGGGCAAGAAAGACATATAAAGAGCAGATGAATTTGAGATATATTCAAAAGGTAATACATCAAGGGCAATGACTCCTCATGGTGATAGAATCCTTGGAACCAGGCATTATCTCCCAGTAGGAAAGTCTGGTGTCATGAGAAATGGCCCAGAACCATGTTTCCTAAAGCTTGCAGGGTGTTAACACACACTGATACAACCTGACACATTCCCTTTCTAAATGGCCACTAGAAATTCTTTTCCTATTTCTTAGTAACACCACCTATTTAATGTAGTTGTATTAATGTTCCTGGGTTGTTTGTTAAAAATGTAATATATTTATATGTTTAAAAAGTAAAAACATATATCTTCAGAATTTAGACTCTTACCAAGAAGTGGCATTTTTTGTACAACTTTTTTTAAGAACAAGTTTTTTTCCCTTCAAAAAACTAGAATAAGAATACATGTACATACATACATATATATATATATATCACCTATATATTATACATTAAATTTTTATGCTTGTGTATTTAATAGATGAGAACATATCATCAACTCATGAACAGTCCCTTTCTGATCCACCCATCTCACAGTTTGTGTGCCTGGTAATGAACATATTGATGTACATTTAGAATGTGTGGAGTTTTAAGCTATTCGTGACCTTCTGTGGGTTTTTGGGGGGGAGGTTTAATTTGTGATTATAGTCTAGAGTAAATTCCTAGAAGTGAAACTGATGACTCAAAATATATATGATTTTTAAAATAGATAATACCAAATTATACTTCAAAAATGTTGAGTTGATCCATATTCTCACCAAACAGCATATTAAAGTTCCTTTTTCTTCACACCTACACTCAGTTTTAAAAACTTTTAAATCTGTTCCTCTCTGAAGGTGATAGGTAACTCTTTTACTGTTAGTTATAAATATATAGGAAAATGAAAAAAAATTGTAATACTAATATTTTTAGGACATTGTCATTTAAAACTTTAGAAACATTGAGAAATAAAGTCTTATTTCTTTGTATAAAATTTATCAAGCGTCATGTGAACAGTTCTTGCTTTTTTATTCTCATTTCT
This sequence comes from Tolypeutes matacus, assembly GCA_026826555.1. Classification (NCBI taxonomy): domain Eukaryota; kingdom Metazoa; phylum Chordata; class Mammalia; order Cingulata; family Chlamyphoridae; genus Tolypeutes; species Tolypeutes matacus. Next base: position 4,065,230 of record JAKSZT010053888.1, on the reverse strand, counting down.
GACAAACATCTTTCTTAGTTTGGATCAGCTTCCAATATTGTCTCCTGTCAATGTTGTGAAATATCATCGATAATTTTTTAATGCAAAGATTTTTGCTGGCATGACTTCTTCTTGGAAATCTTTGTTCTTTGCATCACAACTACTTTCCTCATTTATCTAATTAAGTTCTGCTTCACTAAGTTCCTTGGCTGCATATCAGAGTTGCTTAAATAATGGCAATGTCAACATTACCATGGTCAGCTATTTCTTCCACAATTCCATTTATGTTTGATTTGAATTTCACTCCAGCATTATCACTTTGTATTTGTTTGCTGTACTTCTGTCTTTGTTGGCCAATTCCTTGTTTGGATTATCTGTATTTGTAAACTGTCAGATGGGTTGATCACTGGAAGACAAGGTGACAAAAGAACATTCTTTGTTGTCTGTGCATGAACTGAATCACAGATATGGAGTGACCACTCACAAATAGATTTTGAAAGAAGTGACAACATTGACCACTGATCATGTAACTCATCTGTTATTTACATAATGATTTATGGACTGAAGAGCTAGCAGCAAAGTTTGTGCTTTATGTAGTTATTCAGTTAATATACTGTGATAACTGAAATTTGAATTGTGTTGTTGGGATCTAGTGTCATTTTGTGTTATTTAACTGAACCGTGCTAACTGAAATGTGTACATATCAGAACCATGCAAGAGGAGGACTGCCTATAGATAGATAGGTAAGCAGGAATAGATAGATAGGTAGATAGATAGATAGATAGATAGATAGATAGATAGATAGATAGATAGACAGACAGACATATAGATAAATAGATGATAGATGTCAATACCTTATGTGTATATAAACTGATTACTGTCCAATTTGTATTTCCAGACTAGCTCCATATCCATAATTCCATACTCATATATTCTATCACCTATTAGATGGGAAATAGGCATCTCAAACTTCAATGTGAGCGAAATTAAGTTCTGGGAATCTTCCCCAAATCAGGTCCCCCTGCAGTGTACCTCATTTTAGTTATTGGTAACACCATTAGATTAGGCCAGAAGTCTTCAAATGGTCTTTAACTCCTCTCTATCCCAAACGTCACACCCAGTCCTTCCACAAATTCTAAAACGACCTTTCCAATATATATACAGAAATTGAGCCTTACTGTTACCCTCTAGATCCAAGCAGCTGTCACGTCTGGGGCTTGTTGCAATTGGCTCCTAACTGTTCTGACTCTGCTCTTCCTCGGCATAGGCTACTGTCAAAACAGCAGCCACAAAGGTCCTGTGAAAATCAGAGGTGCTCACTCCTTGCTCAGAACCCCTGGGGACTCCCCTTTCTTACTCAAGTTCAACACTGAAATATTTTCTGTTCCATACAGGACTCTATATTATCTGGCCCGCCTTTATTTTTAAGACCTTTCTCCCAACTACACTCCCCATCATTCTTGGAAGTTCAGCAACTCCTTGGTCACCTTTGAGCATGCCAGATCTGTTTCCACTTCTAGGCTATTTTGCTTGCTAATCCTTGCACTTGCACTTGCTAATCCTTGCACTTGCACTTGCTAATTCTTGCACTTGCACTTGCTAATCCTTGCACTTGCACTTGCTAATCCTTGCACTTGCACTTGCTAATCCTTGCACTTGCTAAATGCTAATCCTTGCACTTGCTAAGCCTTGGTGCTCTTTCTCTAGATACCCACATTACTAGTTCTATCACTTCTGCAGGAACTTGGTCAAATTTACCTTCTCATTAAGGCTTTTTCTTGGCCATCAAAATCAACACTGACACGTCAAGTTCCCCTTCTCTGTGTTAATATTTCTCTTTAATGATAATCAGTACCTAACATGCTATATATTTTATTTGTCTCCCCCACTCTATGAAGGCAGAGAATGTGTTCTGTTCATAACTTTATCCTCAACTATTAGTAGAATGTACAGCAAATCACAGATCCTTGATACATATTAGTTCAATAAATCACTTAGTTAATGAATGCATTGAATGTTTTAATTCAAATTATATGGAAAAGTATACATAAATAAAAAGGCATAATACTAAATTCTTAATAAACAGTAGTTTCAAAACTTACTTCATCAAAATCAAGTTATTTCTCTGCACCAAGTGTTCTAGGTTTCTTCATGTATGATAGAAATCAACTGACCCTATCATTTTAAATGAGAATTATTGTTACTCTCTCCAACTGCACAATTAATAATCTTGCTCTCCACTGATCAGAAATTATCTAGACTTAGTGAAATAATTATATATTTCTGAGAAATTAATAAACAATTATTCAATTTGATTGGATCATTTATGGTTATTATCAGTAACCTAATCATATGGAATTTTTGATGATAGTCTCTGATGATCCATAGTCAAAAGGCAAAACCTCTATAAACCATGTTCAGATAATGATTTTATGTTTTTAAAACCTTTAAATTTGAGCTGGAAAGTAGAATACTCCAACTGACTCATCAGATTTTTATACTATTAATGATGATAATCTTCAAACCACATTGTGTACATCTAGTCCCCTGGCCACACTTCTCAATGAGTGCTAAAGGGTCAACACAGCAGAGACTGCCCTCCTTTAGGGAGCATTCTAGGACAAAAGGGACAAGCTCCTCTGGCCTCACATGGCATTGTTACAGGGACCACATTAAAATTTCAGTATATTACACGGGTCCACGAGGAAGATAAACTCTTTCTAGTTGAAAGAAGCCTTTAAATTTTCCTCTCTGCTAAAATGTCTACCCTTGATTCAATGCACTGTGGGCCAAGAACAGTACATTCACTTAGTAGAAACACAGTTATGAGGGTCTGTTCCCCCGTGGTGAATGCGGTTGAATGTATTTCAGAGAAGCTATATATTGACTGATAAGATACAACAAAATTCCTAGTGAGTAGGCCCTCCCCCACATCCAGAAAAGTGAAGGAAATTTCTACAGTTATTAATTTTAAAAATTATTTTCTTCACTTTGTGAGTTCCCAAGTTGTATAACTGAGAAACATATACAAGATAACTTTAAGTAATGTGATTAAGGACTCTACAGTTGGTAATTTGTCATTATCTGACGAGCAATATAAAGGAATAAACTATGTATACATCAAATAGCATCAGCAACGATCAAAAAATTACACTAAGTAAAAGAAGCCAGACAAAAAGTACATAATCCATGATTCTATTCATATAAAAGTTTATAAAATGAAAATTAATTTAAGAGAAAGAAAGAGGATCAGTAGTTTCCAGGGGAGAATGAAGAAGAAACCTAGAGGAACAAGAGGGAGAAATACAAAGGGACTTGAGGAATCTTTTGGGGGTAATGGACATGACAAGAATTTTAATTACAGTAACATGATATATTTAAAGTTCTATGTCATTCTTTTTATTCAGCAAATTTCAGAGATAGGTAATGAAATCTGTAAGACTTTTTACCTCAATTACCTAGTTCATAAAAAGTATAATTTTATCATTAAATTCAAATCACAGAGCTGCTAGCAGTTAAAATACAGAGCTATTCAGTCTCAGAAATTTTTGAAAGTAAGAATTGAGCTTCATTTTTTTTTCCCAATGAGTAAATTCTTCAGTTAAATGAAAGAAAACAAATAAGGGGGATTCAAAATAATGATTAGAATTCCAGGCATTTTATTTAATATAAAAAACAGATTTTTAAAAATTTCACTGAAATTTCTATTTAGCATTAATTTAAATATAGTCTGTAGAAATAATCTAACAAGTGGTTAGTATCCTAAAATAAATTTACCTAACAAAGTATTTGAAATAACATTTAAATACGAATATCAATAAACTTGATTTTTCTTGAAAGCAGGGGAAACGATAACCCTTCTCCTTTCATAACTTGTGTGTTTACTTTTATTATTTTATTTTATTTTTTTATTAGAGAAATGTGCGTTTACAGAACAATCACACATAAAATACAGGATTCCCATACATCACCTCACCACCAACACCTTGTATTGGTTTGGAACATTTGTTACAATTGATGATAGCACATATTTATAAATATACTCTTAACTAATATCCCAGGTTTAACTTAGGGTTCCTTGTTTGTGTAGTGTAGTTCAATGGATTTTTTTAAACTTTTATTTTATTACCATATATACAACCTACCATTTCCCCTTTTAATCATATTCACATACATATTTCAGTGCTGTTAATTGTATTTACTATGCTGTGCTACCATCACTGCCATCCACAACTTATGTTTTAACCCACATTTTGACATAATTGAGTTGAAGGTTAAGGCTGACATGTCTCTGAATCAGGTCAGGGGCATGTTGGAGAAAAGCAGTCATGACCTGATCATTCACTCTTGCTTGTAGCTATTGTCATATTTTATAATTGGGTGATTCTGAATCACTCTGCCACTAAAGGTGAGCCATTCTTGCAAGTAAACATTAATAATTTTGAATGCATGGTATACTTTATGCAAATTGAGGAATGGTGTTTCAGGACATACCAAGTTTCAGAAGCAAACAGCCCCTTAATCTGGCAATTTCAACACAATTCTCTGTAGAGCTGTGAACCTAGTTCAGAGATTGGAATGTTACAGTATCCTAGGAACACTGGGTGGAATTTACCAGGATTTGAATACTTACTTGAGGCTGTAGCTCTTTGTCAATACTTCAAAGAAGAAATGTAAGGAGAAGAAGATATGAATTCTGTTGTGAAATACTCTGGCCTGAAATCAGAAACTGATCTAAAATCTAATATAGCATAAACAATATCAATTTCAAAGGCAAAACCATAATCAAAATAAGCAGACAAAATAGTTTCATTGTTACAAAAGGAAACGAGCTTATTTGAAACATGTACCTTAGCACCCAATCTGAATATGCATTTGAAAGCACACTTAACAATTGAACCAACATCAATCAATGCAAGGTTTTCTGTCTGGAATATTTGTCTTAAAACAAAGATCCAGATTACGGGTTATATCAATTACACGTTCTGTGTGTTAAAATTTCATTTTAAGAATAGTGACTCAAATAAATGTTATAATTCAATTTTTAAGTGATTTTTATTTGACACCTATTTTGTGTTAATACTCCTTTCTTTAAGTGTTTTCTAATATCAAGTATCTATTTGAGGTAGAGATCATTTTTACATCTTGGCATAATGTATTAACTGAAGAATAATAAGCCATGCATTTATTATTGTATCTTTGCATTTTTAAATGAAAACTTCTAAAACTAAAGCTCTGTCACATAAAATTATACTATATTTATTATTATGGGCACTCATTATTTTAAAACACATAGATAGGTTGTTATTTAAAAATAAAGGAAAAAATATGATTTGGGGATTTCCCCAGATTTCTCAGACATTCTTATTCCCAAATACCCAATATTAATATCTATAGGCAATGTGAAAATACTTTTTCAGCAATATCATTTATTCTCCATTTTAACAGTTCCAGATTTATAGATATATTCCAAAACCTACCTTCAACTATCATTTCCATGGCTCGGAATATCAAACCTAGGTTTTGGCCCTATCTACAAAGCTGTTCCAGGACTTTGTAAACCCATGTCCAAAACTTCACCTCTTCATGACTTGGTGAGAGAATAGGATGTAGTATTACTTTGAATACATCTTTCTATACACACACAAAATATAAATAATGAACAAATGCAAACTGCAATGACAAAAATCATCAAAAAAGAATATAAAATAAAATATATGGTCTAGTGCTCACTTTCATAGAGGAAACAGATTTGAACAAACTCTAATAAAAATGAATTTGTGTCACACTTTTGTACTTTATTAGACAAGTTGTGAGTTTACAGAAAGATCATGCATAAAATATGGGATTCCCATAAACCACCCCACCATCAACACCTTGCATTGGTGAGGAACGTTTGTTACAATTGATGATAGTACATTTTTATAATTGTATTATGAACTAAAGTCCAAGGTTTAATTTAGGATTCCCTGTTTGTGTAATATATCTCCATGGATTTTTAAAAATTTTTATTGTTACCATATATACAACCTAACATTTCCTATTTTAATCAGATTCACATATGTATTTCAGTGTTGCTAATCGTGTCCACAGTGTTATCCTACCATCACCACCATCCATTAACCAAACATTTCCGTTATTCCAAATAGGAAACCTGTACATTTTAAGCCTAAACGTCCCACTTCCTATGCCAATCTCATCCCTGGCAACCTATATTCTAGATTCTGTCTCTATGAGCTTGCTTATTCTAATTGTTTTGAAATATTGAGATTATGCAGTATTTGTCTGTTTGTGTCTGGCTTATTTCTCTCAACATGCTGTCTTAAAGATTCATCCATGCTGTAGCATGTATCAGGACTTCAGTCTTTCTTATGGCTAAATAATATTCCATTGTGTGTATATACTACATTTTACTTATCCATTCATTGGTTGATGGACACTTAGGCTCATCTTTTTGCTATTGTGAATAATGCCGCTTTGAGCATAGGTGTGCAAATATGTTTGAGTCCCTGCTTTCAGTTCTTGTGGTGGGATTGCCAGGTCATATGGTAGTTCTATACTTAGCTTTCTGAGGAACTGTCAAACTGTCACCCACAGCGGCTGCACCATTTTACATTGCCACCAGCAACGAAGGAGTGTTCCTATTTTCCACATCCTCTCCAACACGTTATTTTTTTTTTCATTTTTATTTTTTAATAGCAGCCATTCAATGGCTGTGAAATGATATCTCGTGGTTTTGATTTGCATTTCTCTGGCCGCTAATGATGTTGACAATCTTTTCATGTGCTTCCTGGCCATTTGTATATCCTCTTTAGAGAGATGACTTTTCAAGTCTTTTATCCACTTAATAATTGGGTTGTCTTGTTTTTAAGTTGAAGGATTTCTTTATATATTCTGTATTAATTAGTTATCAGATATGTGGTTTCCAAATATTTTTTCCCATTGTGTATCCTGCCGTTTTCCTTTCAAGTTTTTAAATTTTGATAAGGTCCCATTTATCTATTTTTAACTTTGTTTCCTGTGCTTTGGGTGTAAAGTCTAAGAAACCACTGACTAATACAAGGTCCTGAAGATGCTTCCCTATGTTTTCTTTGAGGAGTTAATGGTTCTAGACCTTATATTAAAATCTTATATCCATTTTGTGTAGTTTTTGCATATGGTATGAAGTAGGGGTTCTCATTTTTTTACAAATGGAGATCAAGTTTTCCCATTTGTTGAAGAGACTATTCTTTCCCTACTGAGTGGTCTTTCCCAGATTTTCAAAAATCATTTGGCCATAAATGTGAAAGGTGAGTTCTCAAATCTATTCCATTGTTCTATATGTTTGCACTTATGCCAATATTATACTGTTTTGATTACTGTGGCATTGTAATAAGTTTTAAGATCAAGAAGTGTGAGTCATCCAGCTTCACTCTTCTTTTTCAAGTCAGAGACAGCTATTTGGGGCTCCTTAATGTTCCATATAAATTTGATAATTGGCTTTTCCATTTCTGCAAAGAAGGTTGTTAGAATTTTTATGAGGATTGCATTGAATTTACAAATTGCTTTGGGTACTATTAACATCTTAACAATACCTAGTCTTGCAATTCATGAATAAGGAATATCCTTCCATTTATTTAGGTCTTCTTTAATTTCTCCAGCAATGTTTTGTATCTTTCTGTTTACAAGTCCTTTACATACTTGGTTAAATTTATTCCTTGATATTTGATTCTTTTAGTTGCTATTGTGAATGGAATTTCTTTCTTAATTTCTTTTCCAATTGTTCATTGCTTGTGTACACAAACAATACTGAATTTTGGGTGTTGATCTTGTACCCACCACTTTGCTGAGTTCATTTATTAGCTCTAGGAGTTTTTTGTGGATTTTTCAGGATTTTATGTATATAGGATCATATCATCTGCAAACAGGGAAAGTTTTACTTCTTCCTTTCCAATTGATGCCTTTTATTTCTTTTTCTTCTCTAATTGCTCTGGCAAGAACTTCCTATACAATGTTGAATAACAGCGGTGGTGGTGTGCATCCTTATCTTGTTCCTGATATTAGAGGGAAAGCTTTCAATATTTCAACATTAAGTAGGATGTTAGCTGTGGATTTTTTGTATATATCCTTTATCATGTTGAGGAATTTTCCTTCTATTCCTAATGTTCTAAGTGTATTTTTATCAAGAAAGGGTGTTGTTGTGTCAAATGCATTTTCTGCATCAATTGAGATGATCATGTGGTTTTTTTCCTTCATTTTGTTAATGTGGTGTATTGCATTAAATGATTTTCTTATATTGAACCAACCTTGCATACCAGGGATAAATCCCACTTGATCATAGTAATTTTCTTAATATGCTGTTGGACTTGGTTTGTTAGTATTTTGTTGAGGATTTTTGCATCTATATTCATAAGAGATATTGGTCTGTAGTTTTCTTTTCTTGTGGTATCTTTATCCATCTTTAGTATGAGGGTGATGTTAGTCACATAGCAAGAGTTAGGGAATATTCCCACTTCTTAATTTTTTGGATGAGTTTGAGCACAATTGGAGTTAAGTCTTCTTGGAATGTTTGGTAGAATTCCCCTGTAGAACCACCCAATATTGGACTTTTCTTTGTTGGTTTTTTATTACTAATTCAACCTTTTCACTAGTAATTGGTTTGTTGAGGTCTTCTATTTCTTCTTGAGCCAATGTAGGTCATTTGTGTGTTTCTAAGAATTTTTTTCGTTCATCCAGGTTTTCTAATTTATTGGTAGACAGTTGGTCATTGAATCTTTTTATTTCAGCAAGGCCAATAGTAATGTCCCTCTTTTCATTTCTGATTTCTGTTATTTTTACCCTCTCTCTTTTTTCTTTGTCAGTCTAGCTAATGGTTTGTCTATTGATGATTTCAAAGAACCAACTTTTGGTTTTGTTTTTTTTTTGTTTTTGTTTTTGTTTTTGTTTTTGTTTTTTTAAAGATTTTATTTATTTATTCATTTATCACCCCCCTTGCTGCTTGTGCTCGCTGGGTCAGCTAACCACGCCACGCAGGCGGGCTTGCCTTCACCAGGAGGCCCTGGGAACCGAACCCGGGGCCTCCCATATGGTAAACGGTTGCCCTACTGATTGAGCCACAGCCGCTTCCCTGGTTTTGTTGATTCTATTTTTTTTTTTTCTGTTTATCTCCATTCTAATCTTCATTATTTCCTTCCTTCTGTTAACTTTGGGTTTTGTTTGCTTTTCTTTTTCTAGTTCTTCCAGTTTTGAGGTTAGGTTTCTGATTTGGAGTATTTATTCTTTTTTAATGTAAGCATTTAGAGCTACAAATTTGCCTCTCAGTACTACCTTTGCTGTCTCCCATAAGTTTTGGTGTGTTTTCATTCACCTCAAGATATTTCCTAATTTTTCTTCTGATTTCTTTTTAACTCATTGGTTGCTTAACAGTATGTAGTTTAATTTCCAGATGTTTTCCTTCCAGCATTTTAAATATGATATCCTACTGCCTTTTTGGTTCCATGGCTTCTGATAAGGAATCAGCACTTAATATTATTGAGGCTCCTTTGTGCTTGGCATGTTGCTTCTCTCTTGATCCTTTCAGAATTTTCTCTGTCTTTGGCATTTGACAGTTTGGTCATAATATGTCTCAGTGTGGATCTACTTCAGTATATCTTGTTTGAATATATTCATATCATTTATTAGGGGAAATTTCAACCATTATTCCTTTTATTATTACTTCTGCCCCCTTTCTCTCATTCCAGGACAACTGTAAAGCATATATATTAGTATGCTTGATGGTCCCACAGGTCTTTTAGGTTCTGTTCACTTTCCTTTATTTCTTTTTATTTTTCTTTCTGCTCCTCAAACTGAATCATTTCAATTGTTTTATCTTCAAGTTCACTGATTCTTTCTTCTGCCAGCTCTAGTCTGCTGTTGAGCCCTGTATTAATCTGTAAAAGGGCTGCTGATGCAAAGTACCAGAAAATACGTTGGCTTTTATAAGGGGATTTATTTATGGTAAAAGCTTACAGTTCCAAGGCTGTGAAAAGTCCAGCTCAAGGCACCTTAAGAGATGCTTTCTCACTAAAGCCAGCTGCCAGTTGTTGAAGCAAGATGGCAGACAATTTCTGCCTGGTCTCTCCTTCCCTTCCTGGCTTCCTCTCTCAGACACAGCTGCTCCACTTTCTTCCTGATTTCAGTTGCAAGCTGGCATAGGGCTTGTTTCTTAGGGCTTCCTATATCAGTCTCAGCTGTTCCACTGTCTTCCCAAATTCAGCTGTAAGCTATCAGGATATGGCTTATCTCACCCCATATTTGAGCCTTCTCCTTTCTGTCGCATATTAGGATAAAAAATGACAGAGCTCTCTCTCCTTGTGTGTCTGTCTGTCTGTGTAAGTCCATTTATATCAGATCCAACAAGGGGGCAGGGACTCAACCTGAGTCATGCCTTACTGACATAGCCAAATCAAAGCCTTAAAGTGATCTTATCAAGTAATCTAATCAAATGCCTTTCAGCTGAATTTAATGAAATCAAAAGGTATCACACCCAAAGATTATGTTTATAAACATAATCTTTCTCTTTTAGGAATTCATAAAATAATCTAAAACTGCCACAAACCCCTTTAGGGAATTTTTTAAATTTTATTTCAGTTACTATGGTCTTCAGCTCCCATATTTCTGTTTGGCTCCTTTTAATGATTTCAACCTCTTTATTGTAATTTTCTTTTTTATTATTATTATTTAATTTTTTTTTTAATTTTATGTAATTTTCTTTTGATCATCTATTATTTTCCTGATATCTTTTAGTTCTTAGTCTGCATTTTCCTTTATCTCTTTGTGCAAATTTAAGACAATTTTTAAAAAGCTTTTGTCTGGTATGTCCAAGATCTTGTCCTCTTCACTGATGATTTTAAGGCTTTTTCTTGTTCCTTTTCATAGGTCATAATTTTCTGTTTATTTTCATGCCTTATAATCTTTTTTTGCATACTGGAAATTTTAATATTTTAATATGTTATCTATGGACTGTAGCCAGTGAGGTGACTGTTCCTTAAGCTTGTATATAGCTAGTGTTGTGACAGAGATTTCCTTGAATGCCAGGAATTTAAGAAAAGAAAACACCTTTCCCAGTCTTTGTAGATTGTTCTGTGGGAGTGCTCTCCTTCAGACCTTAGCTGGCCTAACAATGAGTCTAAAGAGCAGACAGAGGTGAAATGGCCTTATCTGAGCATGTGTCTTATTCTGAGCATGTGCTTGTGGCCTTAGGAATTTTCCCTGCTTACATAGATTCCAATGTCCATTTTACCCTGGGAAATAATCTTTTCTCCCAGTCCCAGATGCTATATTGTATGTATTAAAGCTGTTAGTCCTTTGCCCCCTGGAACTGTGATTTTATTATTTTCCACAGTTTACTAACTTCAATGTGGTCTGCTTCTGTGTCCTGGGCAAGTTCTGGGATGGCAAGCCTGGAATTAGTGTCCTGACCCAGTCCTTCAGGCTGACACAAGACATATTGAGACAAACATTCATGTACCCTTTTATGTGCATAAGATTCTGTGCCAGGATCATGGGCCAGGTGTGTATCCAGCTGGGGAGGGGGTGTAGAAGGGCCAGCAGTGACACCATGAGTTTTTTCTACCATTTTTAAGTTGCTCTTTTCCTGATTCAGTTACTGTTAGCCTTTAACTGTTTTTTAGAGCTCTGAGTAAGATGGTTCTGCATGCTTTTGCTTGTTGTTTAAAAATTCTGTAGGACCCTAGAGTGTCTCACTCTGCCATGCTGGGCTCACATTCCAATACAATGTGTTTTAATAAGGCTTCTGGCTGCTGCAATAAGAATAAGTTGATAGGTGATATAGTGGGTTCAAATTTAACCTTCCATAAATATGGTTGTCATAACTTCCAGTACCTTGTGAATATGACTTTATCTGGAAACAAGGTATAGGTCTTTACCTATAAAATCAAGTTAAGAAGAGGTCACACTGGCCTAGAATGGGCTCTAATCCAATGTGACTGATATCATTATAAGAAGAGAGTTATTTGGACACAGACGTAGACATAGAGGAAAGATAGAGTCAGAGATTGGAATGATGCTGTCACAAGCCAAGGAATACCTGGGGCCACCAGAATCTGGAAGGCTTTGGAGACAGTATGGCCCTGCCAGCACCTTGACTACAGACTCATGGCCTCCAGAATGATGAGAGAAAAAAAATTTTTTGTTTTATGCACCCAGTTTGTAATACTTTGTCAATGCAGTGTCAGAAAATGAATACATGTGGCAACGGTGCTACTGGGGAAAATGGTTATGGGATTATTGCAGTAATCCAGACAAGAGATGATTGAAGCTAGTACCATCGTGGTAGAAATGGACGTAGTAAGAAGTTATAAAACTGTAGAAATATTTTGATGGTAGAACCAAAAGAATTTGCTGATGGGTCAGATTGAGGTTTGAGAAAAAGATAAGAGTTAAGTATATTTCAAAATATTTGTGTTGAACAACTGGAAGGATGGAACGTCCGAACAGATATTACAGTGAAAAGAGCAAACTAGAAGAAGTCAGGAGATGGGTTCTGAACATGCAAAGTGGTGATGCTTATTGGAGACTTCCAAATGCAGAAATCAAGTCAGCTGGATTTACAAGTCTGGAATTCAAAGTGTGGGCTGAGATAGAGACATAGTTTTGGGGAGTTTAAACCTGTATATGATATTTAAAGCCAGGAGACCCAATAATATCACCCAAGGAGTGAAAGGAAGAGAAGAGGTTCAATGACTGAGTAGAGGGGCACTTCACAGTTTGATGTGCCACCTTATATTACCTTCATGCTATTAATCTGCCATCCTTTGCAGATGTTTTTCTAATAGCAGTGAGAGGTTGCTAGGTTTCCTGTTTTATTTACCATACCTCAGTAACAAGTTGGGACACAATCTATTAAAGAGTTGTGTCTTTTTTTTAATGTTTTGAAATTGTTTGATGAGTGTAGAAATTAAACCCATGCTACTTTTAAATCTTATTTCATTTATCCTGTATTTGTGCAGTAACTTTTTGGATCCAAATAGTATTTTTCATTAATGCCAATTTCTTTTATTCTACCAGATTCTGATTTTGGTATTTCAGCCTTTAGGAGTGTGTTTAAACACTAATTCTTCCTTTCCACAAATTTTAACTATTCTCCTCTTTGTAGATGTAGCTTGTGTCATAAACCTTTGGATAAATATCTGGAAGTCTTATTAATTTTGACTTAGATATTAAAGCAAATACTTTTTTGTATGAAATCTTGGTTGTAAGAATTGAGCCAGGACATCTCAAAGAAGCACATTTTCCTCTCTCCATTCCTCATTCCCTTTCCATTCCCCTTCCCAAAACTGATTGCCTGATTCATTTAAGAAGGGGGCAACATTAATCAGTAGTCTTGACAGCTCTGTCTATGCAACCTAATGATGCTCTGAAATTTGACCATCGTGCTCAGTACTAAAGGTTCATAGTGGTGGGGCGTGGGGGAGGGGCTGGAGTGGGAAGGGGCTGGAAGGGGGATAATAGCTCTCTCCTCCTGGTTTCTTTGCCACAGGGCAGCCTCTCCTTTGGTGAAATTGGAAAGAAAGTATTTCAATTGCAGTTAGAATATTTTAACCTAATTGTTATAGGAATATGGTTCACGGGATTTACCACAGTTCTTGGAAATTCCACAGACACACAGAAATGAAAGTCAGGAAATTTATTTTCAACCTCCCAAAATATTGCAGAGATGAGCATGAAGTTTATAATCTTTTCAATATCAAGTCTACTCCAAAAAAATGGAAGCAAAAGATAGCTAGATTTCAACAATGGAAATATATGAACCAAATGCTTACTGTATGGAGAGTTTGCCTTTAAAAGAGATACTGTATTCCTAATTTCAAACATAGTGGCTTATGAATTAAAATTTTGGTAAGAAAAAGAATAAAAATTAAACTCTTAAGGCCCATATTATTGTTAAAATTAGACTCTACTGAGTCTAATTAGTAGGGGCTTTAGCATGGGAAGTTGTTAAGGGACATTAGTTATCTATAGTTAAGTATAATTTAGAAATTTAGTAATGTTTGACAATGGGATTGTTGGCAAACATGATTGCATACACATCTATAACTTCACCCTTGTCTGCCAATAATACTAAATAATTGAAGGTGAAATAACAATATTTTTTCACATCATGTCAACATAATTACTTTCATAATTAAAGCCATGAAAGAATACGGAAAAAAAACAAAACAGCTAGAAGCATGTATATAAAATGGCTTAAGTAAAAATGTTATATATGATATCCACTAGAAAGCCCTTGCTGATTTTCAATCAAGGTGAAATTCATTGTCTTGATTTCCTTATCAGTGAATTTTATATTTGCTGAGAGTAAAAATGCAACTGTTCTCAAATGTCAAATAAGAAATATTAAGTATTCACTAATATTTGAAAATAACAAATTGGACTGTGATTTTCTATGAGTCCACAAACACCAAAGTGCAGTTTGCCAAAGTTGCTGAATCCAGTCACTATTCTCTGTGGATTTTAATAATCAAATGCAGGGATATAAACTTGGAAAAGTTCTGGTTATTATGGGTACAACCTGGCAAAATAAATAAAATTGAAACCAAACCAGAAAATTGTAGATATTGTAGATAACAAATGTTATTACCACAATCAATTTCACTAAACAACCTAGTGTTGGAAATGAGGTTTCATTTCCACTTAAAGTGGAAAAAATAGGTGAAGGAATGCTAGCTAAATCAGAATACAATCATTGTAAGAAAAATATCTAACTAATTTTTTTCTCTCTCATAAATTACTGTCCTCAGAAACTCTTTGGTATTAAATCAGTGAAAGATTTCTATACATAATGTAAAATAATTGTGAAATAGAAGATTAGCTAACAGTTATTTTTTATGAATACAATAACCTATGAACCCATGAAAGAATACAGAAAATAGCCTATGAACCCAGGCTTGGTCCTCGGCTTGCCAATAAACTCATGTTTAAGTTTAACATGATAACCTCTGTCCATTCCTTTGGTTAGTGGCAATATAATAATGTCCCTGGTTGCTTAATTCATAATGATAAGATAAATTCTCTAAACATGAAAGCCCTTAGAGTAATTTTCACAGATTGGACAAAAGGGTTATTCTACGGTACAGTTAAGAATCACTTTGACTTCTAGGCAACCAAAGTTAATGTAAGTCATTACAATTCTATTGCTTTATTTGTTCCATCAAACCATTATGAATAACTAAATAGCTTTCCTATAATCCTGATAAACAATAATTTAAAGGTTTATCTAGTATACAGTACGTAAACTATAAGGCATATTATCTGTAACCAAGAATAGCTTTGGCTGTTGGGCCTTCAATGCATTTATTTACAATGTATTTATAAAATAAGCTGACAAATGTGAAGTCAAACTCATTGCAACAGCTCCAAGGGAATCAGATAAGAAACCTGGATATTTTAAATCACTCTCAGGTATAATTAGATTATTTAAATTTTTCTTAACAGGAATGATGATAATACTAGAAAAATGGCAAAACAAATTCAGAAATAAAGTGAAAGTAGTTGTTGAGCATTTATATTATTTTGGGCCAATTTTCCTTAGAAGCTGAATGATAGTTATTTTTCATTTGTTTAATTGTTGTAGTAGAATTAAAAACCACAAAAAGAAGGAAAAGTGCATGTGGAGTAGGTTATGCCCTAAATAACAATGAAATAATACGTAGAGATTTTGTCACAGCAGAATAGAGTATGTGAATTCCTTATCATACGTTTTCTTTAAGCATCCTGTTAAAACTTTTACAATTGTTTTCTTATTTGTAATGCCAGTCAGTTTCTTCCGGCATCCATTGGGGGAATAGTCATTTTTAGCTGAAAAGCAAGGTTCATTTTTCTTTTGCAACATTTATGTTCACCACCCAAGTGCCTTCAGTCACGTCTCTTGTTATAGTTGATGTTTTTCATTTCGTAAGGTTTCTATAAGGAAAAAAAAAAGAAGAGTCAGTCAGAAATATATATGGGAGATAACCAGGAAAAAAACTGTCTGCTGTTTAGAAAACACCCACAGGTATATATTCTTTTAGAGAAATAACTGGGAACAATATAAAAAGAGCCAGAGATAGAGGGAAAGAGGGAGAGGGAGAGGGGGAGAAAGAGAAAGATAGAGAAATATGTAAATCCTTCATAAACAAGGTAGAATTTCTATGAGGTAGGACACAATACCTTAAATTTGTAAAGTGTTTTTCAGTTTACAAAATGTTTTACTTTGCATTTTTGTCCTTATATGTTTTCTATTATATAGGTAATATAAGGTAGCAAAGAGAGGCCACAGTGAAGTTAAGAAATCTGCCCAGCAATCACACAGCTAGAAATAAACTAAAGCTGTTTAGGATCCCCAAATACCTAATTTCAGACCCCACACTCTGGCTGTAGCAGTGCCTTCAGAGTCGACAGCGAACCTGGTAGAATTCCACAGAACTTCACAGGAGAGGGGCTACCCATAAATATTAAGCAGAAGAAAAAGCAATATGTCCCAGGCATCAGCTGTGCAATCTAAAGCTTCTAATCAACATATATGCAGACCTGATATTAACACATTATATCAAATTCTCAAGTGAAGCAAGTTAAATTGCAAATAGGCATTCTGTTTGTCTTCAGACAAATAGGAATTCGGTCTGTCTTCATCCCTTTCCACAAGTGCTTTGAAGAGAATGAGTGATAGGATTTTAAAAATCCCTAACAGCAAGTACTACAATGCTCAAGAAGCACAGAAGTACAGAAAAGCAGTTGTGTCCCTAGTTCTCCATTGTGCTAGAGATAAGTTAAGTGAGCCTGGAGAGACATCCTCTAAGGCTCATATCCCTGGCACTCATAGGCCTATAACAGCTTCCTTTCTTTCTTTCCTTCTTTCTTACCTTCTTTCTTGCGTTTCCTTCATTGTTCTGCTATGTATTAGCTCTATTATGTTAAGACTGTAATCTAACCATTCTGCCTCATTATCTCTTTTTAAAAAGGTGGGGAGACATATAATAATCACTATTTTATAGGGTTGTTACTGTCTCACCAACGGTTAGCTATTTTTATTATGTGTGTGTAGTACAAAGACAAAGTATATTGTTTTGTGAGCTCTGCAGAGCTCATAGACTAATTAGTAAAAAAGAGAAGGGATGTACCAAAACAGAAAGAGTAGCCTTTCCCCATGCATCATGGGAATGCCTCTAACAGCCTGATATATTTATCTCTATCAATGTCCCCCCACCAGGGCTACTGAGGGGTGTGAGGTGGTGGTGGGGGTAGGGGGCACTTGTCAGTGGCCTGGTAGGGACAAAACAACCTGAACTGTTCTCCATGATTTCACTCCCTGTCCTCATGATCCACCATCCCCAACTGTCTTTTTAAGTCTTGCTTACTTTGGGAACAGCAATAAAACACACTGTGGAAGACATATTATAGATGAAAGAACCCAGGACTTTAGGCAGTAGGCCCTGAATTAATTTCCACTTATCACTTACTATCATTGTGACTTTATCTGTAAAAAGGGATAACACTATTTCTCCCTCAGTGTTGCTTTCATTCAGGGAAAGGGGAGTGAGAGCAAATGAAAGAGATATATTATAGTACAGAGAAATGGAATTTCAAGACCTAGGTTTGATTCCTGAGTCTACATTTTACTGACTGTCTTGAGGAATCTCTGAATTCCATTTCCTTATGAATAAATGTGTTTTGATAATAATAATCAATAATAATCATGGAGCTGAGGAAATATCAAATGAAATAATGGGTTTGAAAGTGCTTCGTAAAATATAAAGTGCTAGAGAAACATTACTTGCTTTTACTATCTCATATTCACATAAAATTATTGTAATCCTCGAGTTTGAAAGTTCAATCTGTCATCTTGACACTTATTGGTCTCACTCTCCCTTGTAAATAAGTTGATTTAAGATAGTACATACTTCAGCAGAAAAATAGGATGTGAGGAAATAAGAATAATGAGATTATCTCAAAATAAAGTAATACAATTTTTTAAATCCTAGTTTTGGAATGGACCTTATAAGTCACCTCATCCTGCCCCATCTGGTCCAATCTTTCACCCAGTGCAGGAGAGCTTTGAACGTCTCTACTGTATGGGACAGCTAGAGTTGACAGAGCAGAAGATTTCACATTAAGTAGAAACTGTGTTATCATATTAAACCACAGGATCAGCATCACTTTCAAAACATGTGTGTGCAGGAATTATTTTTGCTGACAATTATTTAGGTGTTAAAATCTGAAATGATTTAAAGCCCTCAAATCTTTGGGCATTTATGACCCATTCCTTTTGGAAAGATCAGAATTTTAATATGTGGACGTGATGGTTCTTATATTGAATTAAATATTCACTGAACCGATTACTTATATGACCAAACTCATTGCATGATTTAGAATCATGTTGCTCAGTTTCTTAGAGATCAAGCCAACACTTCAGCCACAGAAGAATAGGCATAGAATTAGTCACTTTTCTTCTCTTAAATGTATGGGCTGAAGAAGTATTTTGTAAGAAGTATCTTACAAAAATCGACATCTTTGTAAGAATAATACATTGTTCAATCCACAAAATGAAGTTTTACATATATAAATTTAGAGTGGAAAATTCTTTGGATAAGAGGATTAAAGTAAAAGAAGATCTCCATTTTCCTCATTTCAGAAGAATCAATTTCAATTGTATTTAAAACTTCTTTGCACTCTTTTATAAAGCCACTGTTTCCTAAAGCATTCACTTGAACCAAGGCACTTCACTCCCTGCTCGTGTTTCCTCTTGGGAACTTTGAGTACCAGTCTCCTAAAGTTGCCCGACCTGATAGTGAACAGTGAACCTTTCAGCAAGCACACTTACCTCCTTCAGGGATCACCTTGATTATGAAATGTGGTTTGCTGAAATCTCTTCTGAGCATTTTCTACTGGATTTTTATCCATGCTTATATATCTATATCCACCCTCTAGTTTCCTTTCCATATCACCTTTGGTAATTAAACCATTTGTTGAAATTCAACAGTAAATGATACACGTTAATAGTAGCTTTATTTGCTTTTCATCTGCAGTAATTAAGTGGATATTGTATCCAACTTAAGAGATGAGTCTTATCTTTGTCCTTTATTAATGTTTTTGACTTAAAGTCTATTGTATCTGTTATTAGTATAGCTACCCCACCTTTCTTTTGGTTACTGCCAGAATGGAATATATTTTTCCATCCTTTCACTTTCAACTTAGTTGTGACTTTGAATTTAATATATGCAGACAGCATATAGTTGGGTCATGTTTTTTATCCATTAATCTAGAGAGTTTAATCCCTCTCCCTCCCCTCAGAACCTCCGGTGGCCATAATGAAGGATGTGGTTAATGTGGGAAATTGTGGGAGTGGGAGGGAGTGGGCCATATGGGAATCCCCTATATTTTTTCTGTGACATTTATGTAATCTAAAGTTTCTTTTAAATGGCCTGTATCTGTCATTGCAACATCATTCAGGACAATTCCAATGCCCTGAAAATGCCCCGATATTACACCTATTTTTCTCTTTCCCTCCCCTCAGAACCACTGGTGGCCACTGCCTCCACATCAATGATAAAAGTTCTTCCTTTGTTAGAATAACAATAAGTCTATAATAGAATAACAATAAGTCTACTCTAGTCCATTGTTCATTCCCCCTCCTGAGGATTCATGGATGGTAATGCCCACTCCACCTCTAATTGAGAGGGGGCTTAGATCCCATGGGGCAAATGGATGGGACTATCTTGCTTGGAGTTGTAGACTCTCTCTGTTCCTTGGGGTGGTCGTTGCCCATCATCATCTCCTTGTTTGTTGTCCCGGGTGAGTCCCATGAACTGGAGAGTAGGTGTTGCAACTCTGTTGAGATTCAGGGCCCAATTGGCATATGGACAGCCCAAGTCTCTTGGACATAAACCTATCAAGTCTAGTACTAACTGTAGGTTAAGATCCCTTTTTAAAAGTCTTTGTTCAAGGTGTTCATATTCTGATCTTCCTTGTTGATGTTTTCTGAATTTTTATCCTCTTCCTTTGGATTGGCCATCATTTCCTATTTCCTTGTTTGTCTTGTACTCTTTTATTGTACCCTGTACATTTTAATATTTTAAAATGTTAATTCTGGGATTTATTCCCTGAGATTCCTGTTTTTTGATTTGTAACTCACTGGTGACAAGACAGAGATTTTCTTGAACTTCAACCCTCCTATCAGCAAATCCATCCAAGGTTAATGCAGAGTACAAAGTCCTCCCTGTCTCTTCTGTGTCTGTGTACTGTCTGGGGCTTTTGCTTGTGAGTTGTTTTGGAGTTTCCCTGTGTAGCAGGATATTATTTATAAATTCCAAAAATAGATATTGGATTATTTGTAAACTGGTTTGTTCCTCTGGGCATATTAGATTGTATTGGATTCAGAGGTTTCACTTTTACTTGATTAAATTACGATCAAGGCTTTGATTGGGCCACGTCAGTAAAACACTGAATCCCTACCAAAGAGGTGGGGACTCACAGAGAAAAGACCTACAGAGGACAGAGTTTGGAGTTTTGATCCTGGAGCCCAGGAGGTAAGCACACAGGAGCAGAACACAGAGGAAGAGAGATGGCTCTGTTAGACAAGGCAGAGGCTCAGGGAGGGAGAGGAGCCATTCGCCTGAAAATTTACAGCTGACTTTGTGGAGAGACCAGAGCAGCCGAGCCTGGAGAGAAACTAGCCCCTGGAGAGAGACGAGACTGATCCTGCCTACAGCTGATATTGGAAGAAGCTGGAACCACAGAGCCTTAAGAGGAATAAGAAGGCTGAACTTCAGCAGCCATCTTGCTCCAACACATGGCAACAGACTTTGGTGAGGGAAGTAACTTATGCTTTATGGCCTGGTAACTGTGAGCTTCTACCCTAAATAAATACCCTTTTATAAAAACCAACAGATTTCTGGTATTTTGCATCAGCATCCCGTTGGCTGACTAAGACACCCTGTTTATAGGCATTTGAGTTCTCCCTCTATTTCCCAGGACACTGACCTCCCTCTCTGGAGTGTTTAAGTCAGGCAAGCCTTTGCCCCAGGCTGTCTGCCTCTGTAGTTTCTTATGTTCCTTTAATTGTCTCAAGCTGCTTTCGCCTGAGAGCAATTTCTGTGAGGGTGGAACATAGGAGATGAGTTTCCTAAGTCAGTATTTTCTAGCTGAAACAGGGCCAGGGACCCAGGAAAGGGGCACAGTTTGGCTCCAAACTGCCCTAGGGAGCAGAAGGAAAGGGTGGCAGGAGCTTCTTCCATGGTCACCCAAAGCTGAGCTTTCTTGACCTGCCCAGCAAATGCAGGTCTTGACATGGCCTCTGCAGCCCTGAGGAAATGCAGTATCTTTAAATCTCCCTGACTAGGCCTTTGTTCAGGGCAGGTCGGGACAATGACTGCTCTCAGGTCCAGGCCCCCAGTAATCTGAAATTCCTAATAAAAACCCATGATTCACGATATGCCCATGTATGCCCGTATTCTTGGGGAAGAGGATTTTGTGTCCCTTTCTGTCACCAGTGAACCAGCAGGGGCATGAGCCCATTAGTGGCCTGTCACAGGCGAGGGGGATGAGCGCTGGTAGAGCTGCACAGAGAAAGCAATTTACTAGTCTTTAACATAATTTACCAGCTTCTTCCTCCCGCACTTTTTCTGGCCTCCAGAGTTTCTAAATATTTGTTTCAGACAGTTTTGTTTAATATGTGTTCTGGTGGAAGGACTGAATCCTGGAGCTTCTTACTCCACTATATTCCCACAATCATCTCTAGGAATATGTATTTTAAAATGCTCTTTAAGGGACTTTTTAATGTACAAGAAATTAGAGAATCAATGAAATAAATTTGAAAGATTGTTGTCATCTGCTCCTTTTTTGCTTTGCTTATCTTAATTCATTGGTCAGAATAGAGATGGGCTCCTTGAATGAAATAAGAGCCACAATTGGTTTCAAATAATGGATACAAGAAAGCTTGTTACCTTCCACAAAGGAAACATGTTAGAAGGAAGAGGCAAAGAAATAAAAGTGATGAAATTGAAAGTTATTCATGCATAATTTATAGAAATGGTTCAAAGTTTATTTAAAATCAATCTCCATACTTAAAAAAAAAAAAAAAAGGATTTACCATTGAATAGATGAATCAATAATTTGAAAATGACTCTACAATGATCAAAGACTAAGGTCATCACACAGACCTGGTCCCCTGCTGATACTGTGTTTTACCCAAGTTAATATACTGTCAATGGTCTTAAGAAAAATACCATTTTGATGTAAGAAAAGACACTACTTTAAGTTGTGTGACGTGCATACAGCTCATTCCTGGTTACAGCAGTACTACCTAAGTTGCCTTTTGTTATAGGTCTGCACTGTGACATCTTTTAATTTTATCAACCAATGCTTCAACTGCTCTTCTTTCAAGTCTTGCAACCCAAACATTAAATAATATGTGGGAATAAAAAAGGACCTAATTCACTTAAAGGGGACATAATCATAATCATATTTATGAAATAATTATCATTCTGGGTTTAAAAAACAACCGATTGTTTCTTCATCTAGTAAGTATCTCTGCTTTACTTCCATGTTATTACCTTCTGTGTCCCAAGTTTTATTCCTGAGACTAAATAAAATCCTTCCAGAGAAAATAATTTTTTAAATAACATAAATGAGGTTTCCAGTCCTAATAAATAGATCTAAAACTATTAGCAAATAGCTTTTGGAAATATTTAAGAAATTATTTCTTGGGAAGAGTGTAAGTTCATCAGTTTCTAACAAGTATAATGAAAAACATACGAATGATAATGACAAGAAGAGAAAAGAATGGAGGGTAAGTCAAGACTTCATATTGACCATCTCAGAAAAATGTCTTGGTCTAAAGATGAAGGACTCTTAGCTCCTAAGAGCTGAAAGATATTTTCTTTGAAACTCCAACAGATTCCTTCATAAACCAACAGGAGACATAGCATTAAAATTATGCAACAACAATCAATGCGTAGCCAGTGCTAAAGAAAGACTGTTGACTGAGCGCTATTGAAAAATATTATCTAATGTCTACTCTGTGCCAGTCTCATTTCACAATTTCAAGTGATGAAGATATTTTTATCCTCATTCTATAGATGATGAAACAAAAGCACAAAGAAATTAAATAATCTTCTTCCAGTGATATTCTTTGAGTTCGACTTCAGTCTTGGGTCTGTCTGATTGCAAAGCCTGCACACTTCCCAAACACCTCACCAGCTCCCAGAAAGTTTCCCCAGCGATTAATGTTCCTGCTCAGCCACAAATTAAAAGAGTGGAGTAGAAAGAAAAGTTGGGTTGCTTTGCTTAGATAACTGTTTTTCTCTTTCAATATGGTATATGGTTTTGCTTTATAATTAACATTCTGCTGATGAGATCTCCCATTGGTGAAGGCTGACGAGGAAGATTTTCCATGAAGAGCAAGCACTGCAGGAAATAAATTAATCTCTGGGGAAAAAGAAGGGCAAAGCTGTCAGTGCTCACACAACTGCCTAATAAGAAATGATATTTCAGAATTGTTCAAAGAATGAAATGACTGTGGATTCTCCTTCCAGCAAATTTTTAAACATTTAAACCTTTTGAGAAGAAGGAAATAGGTTGCTATAAAATAAAGAGCAATCTTATAAGATTTTACATCAGCCTGTCATTATTTTCAAACTAAGAAAGTAGTCTCTGGCAATGTAAGGAAAAATCTATTAATTCATTATTTTATTTATCTTATATGAAATTTGCACTGATGTGAAATGAAGGATAGAGATTTACCAGATGTTTTGATTGCCAAATTGAGAATATTCAATATTCCAAATAACAGATTTTCTGGTCTTTGGAATAATAGCAATTGCTGTGCTCGCAATTATACACTTTTTAGAGTCACATTGGATTATTGAGATTTCCCTCTATTAATATTGAGAAACAATATGTTTTATGAAACACTTACCTCTTGATAGCATATTATTCAATAAATAGTCATTTATTCAAGGTACTTAATATAGAACTCCCACCTTGTCTCAAAGTAGTCCTGATAGGGAAGGATTTATGTTTTATTTCCCATCATGCAAACAAAAGCTGAAGCTTAGATTAAACATTAACGTTAAACTAAAGCTCAATGTAACACCTTCTTTATTTTCTTGCATATTTGTCCTTCATTCTGTAGCTTTCCCCTTGGCCTCAGTGGAGAGCTTTTCCATGGAGCTTGTTTCCTCTCATCTATTTAATTTCCCATACAAAGTAGTTTCTTAGATATGGTGAATCACTTCTATGTGAGTCTGAGGTTGAGTCCAAAAGCTGTATTGCTCCATGATAGCAGAATAGGCCATAGAATCACATGCTTTCAGAATAGCCAGGACATAAAGATTACCTGAAGCACCTCCTATCTTGGTGAAGAAAGTGAAGTTCAGAGAAATAAAATGGATGTGAAAGACTACACATCTATGTTGTGGCAAATCCTGGACTAGACTTGTGTTTTGTTCTCTAATCCAGTGTTCTCGCTACTTGACGAATCTAATGTAAGGAGGACAGATGGTGGACGAGAGTGTCTTGTAGGCACAGAGTTCATCTAAAGACATAGGGATAATTAGAAGAGCTTTAGTTCTAGCTGGTTGAAGCTTCTAAAGGAAAGAAGTTACATTAGAGAAAGTGTATCAGGAGGGCAAAAAATTTGCACAGTAGAGAACACTTATGTAGGGCAAAAACAAATAGGCATGCTTTAAAAGGTTGTTCTCTCTGGCAAAGACTGAAGTTTCCAGAAGGGCCTAAAAAGAGTAAGAGAGAAAACAGCCCCATCTTTAGCCAATCAGAGCACCAGAGGCAATCACAGCAATTAAGGAGTGACCTGCATACTAACTAGAGTCCCTTCACAACTAAGTAATAATCCTTTTATACTGAGTGATTGCCCTGGGCTGACAAAAGCCACCTTGCCCACAGTCATATCCCCTTCTCAGGGTTAGTTG
Source organism: Tolypeutes matacus (assembly GCA_026826555.1). Classification (NCBI taxonomy): domain Eukaryota; kingdom Metazoa; phylum Chordata; class Mammalia; order Cingulata; family Chlamyphoridae; genus Tolypeutes; species Tolypeutes matacus. The sequence goes on along the minus strand of JAKSZT010053888.1, from coordinate 4,040,307 downwards.
CATACAATGATTGATCGATGCAGAGGCCTGGCCTCTAGGCCCGATTCAGGATAATTCTGGAGAGCACTGCCAGCGCCAGAGCTCCCCATGGAACACCAGGGTCTTTGCTGTGGCTTTATCACGATGAACTTCTCCCTCTGCCCCAGCCCGCTGCTGTTACTCTACTTCAGATGCTGCTCCCCAGAGCACTCCCCAATAAACTCTCCCCACGCAAATCAACCCAGGGAGCCTTACAGGCAACAAATAGCTTAATGCAGATATTTGCACTCAATGCATGTCTCTACAAAAAAATCGTCTTAAATTGGTTAAACAAAAACCTGTGGGCTCGTCTTGAGCTGCTGAGATAAGATGGGGAGGGGGTCCTTTAGGAGGCCTCGGGGCATCCATGTCTACACAGCTGGAGTGTTTCTTGGACTCTGAGGAATTAGTGACTCATCAGCAAAGAGAGTTTCTAATGCCCTCCCATGTTGACAGCATTCACAAAGGACATGAAACTCCCAAGAGGATAACAGTTCTCAATGGGAAAAAAAAATCCAGAGGCTCAGAGACTGAGAGGACAGCCACATCGGATGACCACAGCCAACCCCTTGCAGAGCATGTAGTAAGGAAACAAATCTTAGCGATCAACTTACAAGAATCAAATATGATAATAGCTATGATTCCACTGGAGTTTCTTATGCCCTGTACTAACTTTTACCTATTTTATCTTATGTAATCCTTAAAATAACCCTTTGAGGTGAGATTATCTTTGACACAGTTTTACAAATTAGGAGATAAGGATGTTAAATGAACATGGCACAGAGCTAGTGAGTGGGAGAGCCCAGAGTTAATCACTTAACCACTCTACTTCCATAAAACGGTTCTTTTAGTCAGTTATGGACAAAATGACATGTGGACTTAATAATTATCTTCCTCAAGCAAGATGTGGGTATCGCTGAGCAGCCAGAGTGAAAAAAATAACCCACGGAAGAAAGACCATTCAGGAGATCTGGTGACGCGCTCTCATCCATTTCTTTGTGAAGAGAAACTGGAGCCTGACAGCACTGAGCCTGAGTTACAATTGATTGTACTCCTGGGTGGAATAGAGAAAACACGTTCAGCCTTTCATAGCAAACCTTTTAGTTGTTTTCAGTGAATTCCAGGACAAAGAATTTCCTTTGTGTTTTTATTAGATTCATTTGAATGGTTCTACCTCGTTTAACTGAAAGGCTAAGATCTGAGTGTCCTGAAGGGACAAAACTAGAAGAGCACCAATCCTGTCTTACTAAGGTTCATTTTTGCCAGTGATATGCTAAAAAGACAAACTGCCATTCTCACCAATAGGAAATTTAGGAAAAGACTGACATATGGCTAAGCATTAAAAAGAGGGGAAAGCTCAGAAAGGGTATCATTTGCCCATCCTGAACTCCGGAGTGGCTGCTAAGTATTCAGAGATGACCTATCTATATATCTGGCAAATGGTAAGTATGGATCCAGTGAGTCAGTGTTTGTTGTTGTTTTAATGAAGAAACATATACTATATTTTACAAGTGAAGGTTAAAAAATACATTTCTGCTTTACCTTTTGTTTTATGTGTGGTTTGTCATACAAGTATAATTCAAAGTGAAGAAAGGTTCTGCAATTCACTGTATTTAGAAAGGGTAAAGCAAATAAAAACATTGCCAAGATGTGCACACTAGGTGATTTCTAAATAAATGCATGTTGAAATGAATTTAACCTAAGAAAAGAGATATTTATAAATGAAATTATGAAGTCTCACTTGCTTTAAACCACTGCTTTAATTCCAGGTCCTCTTTTTTGCTGAAACCCATTGCTTACAGGCAGTATGTTCAAACCAGGAGCTGTCCCGGTCTGTAAAATCCTCCTCACCATTCATTCAGGGCTCAAAGCTAGTGCTGTCACTATACCATCCCCTGCCCAAGGAAAAGCACACCAGGGATTAGTCCGATAGCATGTTTCCTATGATTGAAACAAAACTTTGATGTCAGAAATTGTGTTATCTGGTACTTTTTAGGATCCATAATCTTAAGGAAAAATCACTTTGCAATGAATTAATAATAACTTGAGACAACACACTGCAGCAATTTTCACTGCAGTATAGTTGTTTCTTTTGATTAGTAGTATTTGAAATTTGGAGGAATTGCAATATGCATAGTTTTCAAAGGCCTTTATAGAATTTCATTTTTATCACTCAGAGAGAGTCAATGAAAAGGTAATAAGAAAAGCTCTATGGGATATTTTTATAGAACTGTCAGAAGCCAGTAAGCTAACTACGTGAAAGAACTCAGATTGTAAAGACAGGGTTGGAGCAGAAACCCTTCGAAGACTTTATATCTAGTATTTTGACTTTTACATGCCCTTGGAGGAAAAGGTGTGCTAGCTAGAAATCCAAATAAGGAGGGGAAAGGAACAACCGTATGCTTAAGAATAATTACAGTTTCAATTTTCTTCCTAACTAAATGTGAAATTTCAAAGATAAGGTGTAATAGAAATGGAGCTGGTTGGGTGTTTCTAAAATATTGCCACAATAGAAAATTCTTATTTTCCTTGCTAACTCATTCCAGATTTCCACAATATGGAAGTTACTCTGGGTAGCTTAATTGATCGCCATCAACTTCTCCTCAAGTCTATTTGCCCTTACTTTGCCCTTGTTGGAATGAAAAACATCAGATCATCATCCCTAAAAGCTAAACTATCAAAATTCAAGTTTGCATTATGACTTGACACTTTGTCTTTACATTAAAAACATCTGAATTATTTTAGCCTCTCAAGCCATTAATCCTCCTTGTTTATCCTTCTAGCAAAAATATTAAAATGCTATTATTATGCCAATACAAACAATCTTAAAATAAGACCCTTTCCTTGACCATGAAAACCATAAACGGGGAGAAAAATCTAGTACTTGAAAACAGTGAATGTCTCTTTCATTGTTGTGAGTGTTTAATTCTATGCTGTATTTAAGGTTTCATTTCATTGACATTTGCAGGGCAGGTTAGTCACTTTGTGCCATATATTCCAAGCAAAATGTTAATAACAATCTGAATTTTGTGTATTTATCGTGTAGGCAGTTAAAACCAACATCATGTGTCTTAACGTACTTGTAGTCACATTGGTGTCTGCAACTGCAGTTGCCTCATTCTTGCTCCTCTCTCTCTCCAGATCAGCCAAATCATTTTGACAACCAACTGGTACTTTTGAATCCAGGCCAGCTCGATGTGAGTGCATTTTCTTGGATATGTCTACATGGAGACTCTGAAATGACACAGGCCAGAGTGATTGATTTCACAAGTAAATTATCAGTCCAAAATAAGTCTTAGAGCTATGACAAGGATAAACATTTATCATTGGCAAGTTATTTTTATGTGTCTGAAACAGAACATTCTACATGTCAAAGTGAGTTACAAATTATATTATCATCAATATATTTTGGTAATCTTGGTGTGGGAAGTTTGAGGCAATCTAAGTGACTAGAATAAGAAGTTATCCCAGGCACAGGAAATCATCTTCAGAGACTGGGTATATTGCTTTTTTCTTGTGACGCTTACAAAATATTTTTATTTAGAACACTTTTCCACTCAGATTTTATTCTTATACTTAATGCAGCATTTTGTTATATATTACATAATTGTATAATATACAAAATAGTGTGTTTCCTTTATGGGTTATAGGTACTCTTTATATAAAACAAATCATAACATCTGCTATAAAATAGCCCACATTTTATCAGCAATACAGAAATTTGACAAAGCTCTAGTCAACTTTTTTAAGTCATCATAACAATAAATTATTAAGGCACAGAATCAACGGATTCTCAAATTCATCTCACGTCTAAGAGATGTCATAGTGCTTGATGTTATACTGACATATTGCCTGCTTCAAGAGAATCATCAGATAGAAGCAAAAATTAAAGGCCTTAATAGGAAATTAAACTCTCAGCATGTTGTTCCATATTCAGAGTTTCTTGGTTTGAATGTAATTACAAAATATTTGATGATTCACTGAGTCAAAATCAGCCAATCAATTTTGCCCATTCACACTACCGTTCTGGCTCACTAAACAATAGGACAATGAAAAACTTTCCCTTTAAATTCCTCTTACAGACTGTATGCACCATTAAATTCATTAAAATCTAGCTCATAAAAGCAGTGCTTCTAAACTTGGAAAGAGCCAATAAGGAAATAAGTGTCCAGCAAGATTACATTTACCCAAGCTAAGAAAATGAACAGTGCTGAACCTCCTGACCCTTAGTCCAGGGTTCTTCACCTCACTTGATGATTCATTTGTCATTTCTTCATTCAGTGCAGTAGACTGATTGCATGAATGGCCCCAGTTCTTCACCCCTCTGATTTCAGGTCCTTTCTATGTAATTTTTTATTTTTTTATTTTTATTTTTTGTGGTAAGTGGTAGTTTCTTTTTAAATTTTATTTTATTATTTTTAAAGAATGTTTAGATTACATAGATGTTACATAAAAAATATAGAGGATTCCCATATATAGTGCCCTTTTACTCTTAACGTTTGGCTTCACCCTGTGGGTCCTTTGGACAAACTGGATATTGGCATGTGTGACACAAAAGCTTGAAATATGTTTACACAATTACTTTTACTCATCCTTGCACTTCCACTATGCCATGAGAGCATGCCTAGGCTCATCCGAGCTGAAGCAACCAACCATAATATATTTGGGCAAACCCAGGATGATCAGGTGAAACCAATGTATGTCAACTGAACCTTACGGCCTCCAGAGCTAAGTAAATGTATTTTGGATTGTATGCTTTTGCATTTTCCTGGTGGTTACGCAGCATTGTATGGTGATAGATAACTGGTATGCGAAACAATCATTCATCTATGGTATCCCAGATACTGGGTATGGTGTCAGAATACAAATATAAATATGACAGAGTCTCAGACACAAAATTGCTCAAACACAATTCCTTAATTTTTTTAAAACAGAGAATTAAAATAGAGCATAGATAATTCCTGAATTTCTTTTCTAAAGACAAAAGATGAGATCCTGATGATAATCCCAGAAACAACTCTAAAAATGTTCAGAGCTCAGATGTTGGTATTAGTTAGAACTAGACCATTACACTGTTCACATTCACAACCCATAAAAATGTAAGTCCATCACTCAGTATGAATTTTTAAGTTTATTGTCAATTCTATAATACCACATAGCTTTTAGAAAGAGGCAGATTCAACCAGCATCAGAATACTTCTCTGATTTTGAATCGGATATCTTTGGAAACATGTTATTATTTCAAGTTATTAGATGACGATTAAATCATTGTTTCTCAGTATTGAGCAATAAACTAGATTCAAGAAGGAATGCAGTATATTTTTGTGTAATATTTTTGTAGCAAAAGCAAAGAAGGTATTATACCAATGCTACAGGTCAAAAAAAAACACACAACAATATGAGATTTAGTTTTATGAAAAGTGAATACGATCAAGTTATTTTTAATTTTCTTCATTAACAAGGAGACCTTGGTTTGTCATTTAACCCATCTGTGCTTTTATTCATCTTTCTGAACGCTGGAGAAACAATTGAGTTTGTTTTTAGGATTAAATAAGATAAATGATATTGGACAGGATTTTTTAAAGCACTGCTTCCATAATTTGTTTATGCTGCCTTTTGTCTGTTATTTTTTTTAAGTTGAAATAAAATCTTTTTTAAAAAGAGGGAATGTAGCTTCTTGTGTTTTCATATTTAATCCAATAGATAATATTATAACATTGAGGGGAAATTTTAAGGAGTTCATGCAAAGTATGTATATTATAATATAAACCTGTCTTCAAAGAAGAGATGCTGAAATTAAAAAAAAAAAATTATTACACCTGAAAAGTTTGTCATGAAAGCCAAGAAGAGAAAATGACCATTTGGCCAGAATGGTCAAGTTTATTGGTTTGAATGTATTTACAAAATATCTGAAGATTCACATAGTCAAAATCAGCCAATCAATTTTGCCCATTCACACTACCATTTTGACTCACTAAAGGATGGGACAATGAACAACTTTCCCCTAAGGTTCCTCTTACAGACTGTATGTGCCATTAAATTCATTAAAAGTGCCCCTAATCTCTCCTTTGCTTTACTTTTTACAGGCAGGTTTCTGTTCTCAGGTCCTCAACTAGAAGGGAAGTAGATGTCTTTTCAGATGCTGACGCTGCCACCCTCTTTCGTCCCATTTTACTTAGATAGACCCCCCTCCACTTCCCTGGGTCCCCACACCATCTCCAGGTATTTATTTCCTGCCACAATAATAAAATCCCCACAAAGCTTTTTCCTTAAAAAAAAAAACACACACATATTGCAAATAAAAATACTCATTGCTGTGTTTATTGCAAACACTATAGTTACATAGTGTCTCATACATTTCTCTGACTCAAGTTAGATTGGTCAACTATGTATGGAAATTATAAATATAAAAATAGTTGTGTTAAGGAAAGTGAACACCTGAGGACTGAGTATGTATATCCAGTGGCCCTATCATTTGTGGGCATGAGAATTTGGTCTAACAAATAAAATCCTCTGTCAGGCACAGCTTTAATGATTTCAAACAGAGGAAAATGAGAACATTAAAATGTATGCAAAAAATAGAGAGGAGCATAAGATAAATTTAAGCTGGCATGCATGTGACCACTCTATAGTTACACTTCTAAGATAAATCCTGTTTATTCCTATTTATAATTTCCATTTAAATTGTTATTAGAAATGAGTCATTAGATTTCTGTCTGTTAATATAAAATAACTTTCAGGTTATTTTTCATGTTATTCTTGGCTTGCAGTTTGCCTGCTGCTTTTAGTGTTCCTGCTGAAAGCAATGACCCAATTACAAGGTACGGAATATTTATCTCAAGAAAATTACAAAAAAAAAAGTTAACCTAGATGTCCATGAAAAAAAGTGAAAAATTTCTTCAAATCCATCTTTCTTCTCATACCCAAGGCCTGATGCTGGGTAAAAATCATTCTTTTCCAAACAATTTATTGCGGTTCCCTGTCCATGATTATATTCACTTATGCCCCTTTTTCCAAGGGGAAACAGGCTTGCTTTCACTTAGACAGCCATATAGGATCTGTTTGGACCAAGAGACTAAATATCACTCACTTTTAAAATAATATAAGTATCCCACTTCGTAAAAATAAACAATGCCTCTCTTAACTGACCAAAATAAGTGGCCTCCTCTGCTTATCCAGACAACTTCTCCTGTCCACTGCATGCACTTTTCCACTTCGCAAAAATAAATTCAAGTGATGCTTGGGAAGAACTTCTCATTAATGAACTTACTTTCTTCCTCAGAATTAAAGTCAACTTAAAAAAAAGAATATCAGCAATGCAGAGACTATAGAATAAAATAAAAAAGATCAAAATCTGGCAATCCCTCTACTAGGAATATATTCAGAAGAACTGAAAGCAGGCATGTGAACAGACATTTTTGCACACCCATGTTCATAGTGGCATTATTCACAATTGCTAAAAGATGGAAAAAACCCAAGTGTCCATCAACCGATAAATGGATAAATGAATTGTGGTATATACATACCACAATACTATGCAATACAATTCAGCTGTAAGAAGAAAGGAAGTCAAGATGTATATGACAACATGGATGAACCTTGAGGACATTATGTTGAGTGAAATAATCCAAACACAAAAGGACAAATATTCCATAGTATCACCAATATGAGCTAAATAGATTACTAAACTCAAAGAGTTAAACTACATAGAGTTTTAGCATATAATCATGTGCAACCTTTTTACTCCTTTGAGGTGGGAGTATATTTTTATTTCTTAAATTCCATACTATAAAGATCAAATTCTTAAGTGTGTTTGTGCAACTCAAAAATAAAGATCTATTAAGAAAAGAAAATCCAATATAAAATATATGGGTTTGCCATGCACATTCAAATTATTTGTGTGTTGTATAGTTGAGTAACCATAAATAATTTAGGAGATAATCAAGTGGTTTTAAGAAAAACTAATGTAGTTCTCATTATTCATTATAAAGATCCAATTAAATGGAGGTAAATGTTAAATTTTTCTGAGGAAAATATTTAAACAAGCAAGATAAATGTGAAAAATAGTCTAAAGTTAATCATGCATATAGACAGTCTTGTCTTTTTTTAAGGTTTCATGCAATTATCCACCTATACTCCTAAACTGCCCTTTCTGCCCAGAATATTTTCTTTAGTAATATAATTGAAGGAGAATGCTTTTTAACTTGTTCTACTCAGTCCCAAGGAGATGCTATTTTTCAACACCTTTCCTGTCCCTTTGGCCTTAGGTGGTTTGCAAGGAGTTGGCCTAAGCCTGGGTTTGGCAGGCCTATTTTCAGCAGCCCATCAGAAGCTCATTCCCACCTCTCCCATTTCTCCCAGAGGGCTGTAGCCCTCCCAGGTGAGACCACGTGCCCAGCCTCACTTTCCCTCCCCCTTGGTGGCAGCTCTGCCCCCTCACCCGTGCACATTTTCTTTGTCAAGTGGGACCACGCTGCTAGGCTCTGAGCAGACAGCTGAGGAGGGGCCTCACCTGCATGTGAGCTGCTTGAAGCTTACACACCTTTGGGTATGGTTGTCATCAACAGGTGAGACAGATGCCTTTCCTCCTGCCTGCTCCAAGTACCCTAGCAAGCTTAAAAGTTTAAAAGATTGGAGTTTTCTATCTGCCCTGCCCTTTTCCTTGGTTGAAGAAGGGGCAGTAGACCCAAGGAAAGGAAAAATACTTCTATCTACTTCTCTAGTTGCCCTGGTAAGAAAGGACAGCCCCCACTGTAGCTGAAGTTCTCTTCAAAGTCCTACTCTACCTGCTGGACAGCCTAGGTACAGAACCAAGAAAAACCATTCCAGCTGGAGCTACAGTTAGAGATTTTATCATGTGTCATGTATCACGGATCTTATTGTGTTCTCTGGGAAGAAATCCTTCATTCACTATTGTGACTACTTTTAAACCTTCACTTTCAAACATGTTTCAAAAACACAGCATGTATTAAAATATGTGATTAACAGTATCCATGGATTTCAATAGCATCTTCCTTTATTTTCCCTGATGAATACCAGGGACTAAGTAATTTGACATCTCAAAGTTCTACCATTCTAATTTGATGTTGAATTGACCACCCTCTTGGGAAAATCAAATCGTAACTCACAGATTCTGGTAGAACTTGATAGAATCACACACTTGAATCAAAATGAACCTCTAAGAATTTTTGTCACTGTACTCAGGGTGGAGATTCTCTTCAAACCCTTCCAACAAGCTCAGTTCAATCTGCTTCTTTCTATTCTCATCTTCTATGAACTAAGCCAAAGATGAAATGGGTACTTGAGTCAGTACTTAGCCAACGTATTTTTATTTTAAAATGAGGACTGAATAGACAGCTAATCTGTATCAATTGTTATTCCTAAGGAGACGAAAGTGAGGCCCAGCTGCCCTCAAGATATCGGCCCCATTGCTCCTGATTTCGGACAAGCATGCAAAAAGAGTTTGCTATTTTAGACACCGCCGCAGGTGCATCCTTCTCAGAGAACAGAGATTGGCTTACATAAAATATTGATATAATGAACATTGGAGTAGATCTGTGTGTATAAATAAATCTTCTTCTTTATTTTGTCTGCCTGTACATTTAAAAATTATTAATTCACATGGTTATGGTCATAAATTTCATAGTTTTTTGAGAAATCATAACTGTTAGACTCTGTGGGGTAATCTTTGGCCAAAGGCCAGAGAAATTAATCATATTTTAAATTATGGAAATAGAAATCATGGTGGAATAAACTGTATGACACATTTTTTGGTTAGATTAGTTTTGGTGAAATTAGTTTTGAATTAGTAGATGTATGAATAACATTTGAAAAATATCCAGCAGAGCAAGGCTTGTTGCAAATGGCAAATGGGAACTGCAGTATATCATATAATAGCTCTGTATCTAGAAAAATTATTCTAAATCCACATCTTGAAAAATTACATTTGAAATCCTTTTAGCCTTCTGGGTATTAAAACACAGGCTTTCACATGAGTCTTGGAAAGGGAAAAATCCTGGCCACCTAATTTAAAATATTGCTATATTATTATCTGAGCTAGAAACTATTTTGACGAGGATAGCCAATCTTGCATTTCTTCTACCATTTTTTCTACCATTTGCAGTATATGACATTAAACAGCATTCTTGCCACCAAAGTGTCACTCAATTCTGTAGGTTATGGCAGGATATATAATGGCCTGTAACTGTCATTGCAATGTCATTCAGGTCAATTCCAAGTTCTTAAAATGGCCCCATATTACACCTCTTTTTCCCTCTCCCTGATTTCAGCACCTCTAATGGCCACTGTCTCCACATCAATGATAAAATTTCTTCCATTGCTAGAATCACAATAAGTCTATAGTAGAATACCAGTAAGTCTACTCTAGTCCATATTTTATTCCCCAATCCTGAAGATTCTGGGTTCCACTCCACCTCTAATTGAGGGGGGACTTCAATCCCATATGGCTGATGGATGGGAATCTCTTGCTTGCAGTTGTAGACTTTCTTGGTTCCTTGGTGTGGTGGTTGTCCATCTTTACCTACTTGTTAGTTGTCCTGGGTGAGTCCCTTGAACTGGAGAGTAGGTGTTGCAACTCCACTGAGGCTCAGGGCCCAGCTGGCACATGGAAAGCCCAGAGATTCAAGTCTCTTGGAAGTACACCTACCAACTCCAGCACAAACTATAGGTTCAAATAAAAGGAATGGAAGATGCATGTGTAGAGAAGTCTCATCTGAGTCCAACTCTGTCACACTTGGGAGCACAATCTCCAAAGTAGGCCCCACTGGGGCTTTCTGCTATGACTGTAGGACCTGGGTGTCTCTGGAGCCCTCAGGAGCCCCACTGTTTGGGGTAGTATCTACTTTGGCCATCTATGAGATCCTGCTGAGGTGTGCATAAGTGTTACCTCTCTGATGACTTCCCGATTCACTTTGAAGACTCTTAGCCATATGAACTCATTTGTCTTTACCTTTTCCCCCTTTTATTCAAGGTCTTTTTCCAGTTGTATCACCAGCCGGTGCTTGGTATTAATACCTTGGTGCCAGGGAGGCTCATCCCCTGGAGTCATGTCCCTCGCTAGGGCGGGAGGTAATGCATCCACATGCTGAGTTTGGCTTAGGGAGAGGCCACATTTGAGCAACAAGGAGGCTCTCAGGAGGTAACTTTTAGGCACCCTACAACACTATGCTAAGTTGCAAATTCACGAGCAAAAGGCTCATAAGCATAGTCATCACTATCAAGAGCCGATCAATGGACCATCTTTCTTCACTAATCATTGCCCCTGTACTTGGGGGATTGTTGCTGTTCCATTAGAGAATGTGGCAGAGCTCCCCAGAATGGGAATTCAATAAACTTTCAGTTGTTGTGTGACTCTCTACTCACTGTGGCAATGCCCCATGAACATTTGATCATTTTTAAATACCTTATATATTCTAATCATCCATCATTTCTGCCAGTAAACTCTTTTAACTATCACAAGTTTTAGAAAACTTTGTCTTTCTAGTCTCTAGTGACACTGTACTCTCATTATTTTAGCCCTTGGATCTTCATTCACTCTTCTATTTTACAATCTAGTCTCTTTCCTCCAAGCCTCTGAATCAGTAGTCTCTAAACCATTCTGATTGCATGTTCCTACATACAAAACTTTAACCATAAAACATAAATGTGGTGCCTGTATATATACATAAAATTATATACATGCATTCTATTAACATGTAGTTATGTCTATTTACTCAACTAATATATCATGTGCATTATAGGATAAACTCTAAATAGAAGTGTTAAAAAGATAAATTAAAGTTGAGATAAAAATATTTTAATAAAAACTATTTAATTCATTAATAATACAATGAGAAAAAATGAAAAGTTTTCATTTTTTAAAAATCATGTTTTAACTCTGTGTGATATAGCAATAAGATTGTTTACTTCATAATTTAATTTATTTATCTACTGGATTTTAATAGTTGTCACCATTAAAAATGATGTTTCACAAAGATACATATATAAATCCAAATGGGAAAACTTCATTGTTAACTGGTCTTACTAAGTCATGATGCATATGTTTCAACTCTAACAATTGTGCAAAGATTTTGTTGAAATTTGGCTAGTAAATTTCTATCTTCCCTGATATCAATCAGTTGTTTTTTAAAGCCAAACAAATCTTTTAAATTAATATTGAATTACTTAATATTTTAATTACTGGGTCCAACACTCACTGAAATTCTTTAGAGGCTTTTATAAATGGTTTGGAATTCTGTTTTCAAGTGTTTGTTTGTTTATTTGTTTTTAGGAGGTATCGGGAATGAACCCAGAACCTTGTACTTGGGAAGCAGGAACTCAGCCAATAAGCTACACCCGTCCCCTATTTCCATGTTTTTAAAGCTTGCGTTATAGGTTGTACACTGTTATCAGCAATAAAATCACATTCCATCAGAAATATTTCAAAACAATCCATTTTCAAAAGATTCTCCTCTTAGGACGATTTTTTTATTATAGTTATTTGTTCTCCATTTGGTGTATGTGCTGCTGTAAGGTGAAAGGCTACTGACACACAATTGTCAGAGAGGCAGGTTTGAACACTTGTCTTTTTATAAAAATAAAAACCTTAAACCTAATACATACTTAATTTTGGAAAAAAGAGCTTTGTCATGAGATCAACATCTATTTATGTGGTACAAAGAGTCCCGGGGTCATTCCCCATCTGACCTCGTATCATAATGCTCGTCCAATATTTTGCTTTTGTTTCTACAAATTAACTATATTCAGAACATCCTGTAGAACTTGTTAAACTCTGCCTTCAATTTCTTTGCTGCAGTAACTTGCCTATGACATCGGGAATACATTTCATGTGTGGATTCAGCTCTTTCAGCATAATCACTTAAACATATTCCAGACAATGAAGCTGCTTCATCACTGGCTGTACTTAGTCAGTTCTTCTGTAAAGTATTGTTTTCACTAAAGACGTCAGTAAGTGCTAGAATAATGGCTTCCCCAAAACATTAAAAAAAAAAGTTCTTCATGGATTTTATTAGTGAAACATAATTTAGCACATATAGTAAACAGATATTTCAAGGAAAAAAAAATTGAACCATCCTGAAACTTTATAGAAAATTTCCCCCACTGAATCATTTGTTCGACAAATAATAACAGCTAACATCTATTTTGTGCTTACTATGTCAGTACTTTTCTAAGCCTATTACATATATTAGCATATTGAAATCTTCAGCATTTTTTTTCTAAACATCTTCCAAGAGCATTTTCAGAAAAAGAAATGATTTTAATTTGTCACCATACTGTTTCTTTGTATTATTTAAGCAATTTTTTAAGAGGAAGCAGTGCCTTTAATAATATGTAGTCTTTTTTTTTTTTTAATCACTATTAAAGCAACTTAAAGCATCAGTTTTATGAATTCTTTAAAGTATTGAACTGCTGGATAAAGTATAACATAATTTTAAACAGCACTGAAAAACTATAGATGTATGGCTTCATATGTTGCTGTTTAATTTTAAAATTTTATTAATCATAATGGCTTCATTTTCTTATTTGTTAGTACTCATAGGACTGTTTAAAATAGGCTGAAGTGCATTGTCACTTGATAATCCCAAATTTGGAGCTGGCTTTGGGTATGATTAGTTCATCTTTTTTTTCCTCCTAATGTGGCTGACGGAGAAATATTAGAAGTGTGAAAACTGTCAGTTCTGCTTTAAAAAGACACAGCAACCACCATACCACTTTGTGTTTCTGTGCTCTTCTGCTATATAAGTTTATTTACTGAAGTATAATATCGTTATGGGTTGAATACTATCCCTGAAAACGGTATGTTGAACTAGTCCCCAGTACCTCACAATGTGACCTTATATGAACGCAGGGCCACGGAAGATGGAATTAGCTAGTTAGAATGAGGGCATTCTGGAGCAGGGTGGGACCCTCATCCCACAGGACTGACGTCTTTTGAAGAAGAGGAGAGGAGACAGAGAGAGCGCGGGATGAGATAGGCAGAGATAAAGTTATGCCACAGGCCAAGGAACGCCACTGCCAGAAGCTAGGAGGGCGGCATGGAGCAGAGTCTTCCCTTCAGACTTAGAGGGAACATGGCCTTGGTGACACTTTTATTTCAGATTTTTAGCTTCCAGAACTGTGAGACAATACATTTCTATTGTTTTAAGCCATCCAGTTTGTGGTACTTTGTTATGGCAACTCTAGGAATCTAAGACGAGTATATTTTCAGAAAAAATGCACAGATATTAAGGATACCACTCCATGCTTTGATACAATTAAATGCACCCATGTAACTATACCCAGATCTGGAAATAAAACCTCAGTAGCCCCCCAGCTGGTCCCTTCATGCTTCAACTGAGATGTTTCCAACCCCTCTTCCCCAAAGCTAACCACTATTAGAAGTCAGAACTAGTGACTTCTTACAGCACAGATTGGCTTATTTTTTTTTTCCTGTTTGAGATCTTTATATATAACAACTCACATGGTACATACCTTTTTTGTTTCTGTCTTCTTTCTTTATATAGTATTCTGTTGTGTGAATCTACCCACATTTATTTATCTATTCTACTTTTGAAGAATATTTGAGTTTTTTTCTAATTTTTAGCTGTTACAAATAATGTTGCTATGAATATTCCTGTACACATCTTTTGTGCACATATGTACATATTTCTATTGGGTGCCTATATGTACACATTTCTGTAGGCAAGATCATTGCTGGGCTGTGGCGTGAATATGTGCCCAGTTTCAGTAGATACTGCAAAACAGTTTTCCAGATATATTCTTACCAGTAGTGAATGAAGTTTGTTTCCCCATATCCTTGCCAAAACTTGGTATTGGCAAACTTTCTCCTTTTTCCTTTTTAACCATTCTAGTGATTATGTGGTATTTTCTCATTGTGGTTTTTATGTGCATTCCCCAGACATTTAGTGAGATTCAGTAATCTTTTCAAGTTTTAATTGGTCATTTCAATATCTTCTTTTATGAAGTACCTATTCATTTGTTATAAATTTTTCTCTACTGTGTATGTAACCTTTTGATTGGTCAAAGTTCTTTACATATTCTGAATACAAGTCCTTTTTAGTATCATTTATCTGTTGCAAATAGCTTCCTTGACCCTGTAGCGTGTCTTTCCAACTTCTCTTAATGGTGTCTATATTAGTTCAGTCATTAATTTACAGATTTTATTCACAATTTTAAAAAAATTCTTGTTCTTTTTTTGAGGCTTGGTTTGGTTTAAACTAGGAAATCAATTTTCAAATCAACTTGCCCAGGTTCATAGAATCTGCAGTATAATGTAATCCTCTGAAATCGTGAGTACCACTGTGTACTCACGCCTAGGCAGGGTCAATTGTCCAATTCTTTTGTAGATGCCTGAATGGGAACATTCCCTAAGGACCTGCCTCTTCCACTCTCAATCTTTTCCACTCTAGGAAACTCAATTTTTATGTTAATTAAAATGGTTTCCACCTTGACCTTTCAAAATGTAGCTCAATACATTTACTAAAATCTAGAGTTGAAATCCCAGCAGTCTGGGAAATAGCCTCTGATATTTCATGTCAAAACCCAGCATGTATCGGACTGAGCCTATTACCTTAACTTCACCATGCTCCTCATGCCATATCCATCTTTTATGATGACACATTTTTCTAGACTATCATAGTCATCTTGGATGCGCCATCACCGTCAGCAAGGTATCACGTATCTATGACCGTGTTCCTATCCTTCAGTTTTCACTGCCATCATCCCCTTTCAGGATCTTTTCACTTTCTGAGAGGATTATTTCCCCTTCTAGCTCATCACTTTACCTGAAATCCCAGCCTAACTAAAATTCATTTTCCTACTTCTGCAAGAGCTTCCTTCTAAAACCTATGTAATGAGGGAAGCGGCTGTGGCTCAGGTGGTTGGGTTCCCGTTTACCATAGGGGAGGCCCCAGGTTTGATCCCAGCGGCCTCCTGGTGAAGGAGCTCCCGTGGCACGAACACACCGTGCAGCAAAACTACCCAACAGAGGGATACAGGCAGACACAGAAAGGCATACCTCAGAGGCTTGGCCAACACATTTTTCTTCCGTAACAATTCATTGTTCAATATAAAGACACGATTTCCTAAAGGCTTTTCTGGTTCCCTCAGATGGATTTAATTATTCTTTCCTAATTATTCACTCATTTATGCTACTCATATCTTTCTAACCTCTGTTATAGCGACTTGTTAGATATTGATTTGTGTTATAGTTAATTCCATAAATTCTGCCTGCTAACTAGATTATAAAGGCAAGATAGTTTACTTTGCATTCCCAGAGTACCTAGTGTTTCCAGGAGCTCTCCATTGCACTACTCTCAAATTTGTGGGCTAAGTAAAGAGCCAAGGGAAGTTAGCTCCTGCTTAGATTCCGCTTGTATGCACCCAGTCATCCCACAGCCTTCTATAAGCATCTCAATCGGACTGTGCATCTCTTCTTTATAACGACAATTATGATTAAAATAGCTAGATTGTGTTTCATTAAGGAAATACACGAAGAACTATTTCTTTTTTGAATGGGGAAACCATTATTCTAGGACTTAAGGACTTCTTTAGTGAAAGCAAAACTTTATGAATGAACTGAAAAAGTATAACTGCTGATAGAGCAGCGGCATTTTCTAAAATTTTTTAAGTGATCATTATGGAAGATTAGAGACCTGAACCCACACATAAAATGTATTCCCAAGCAAGTTATTCCATCAGAGAAATTGGAGCCAGAAAGTTGCAAAGTTCTATGGGATGTTCTGAATATGGTTAATTTGTAGAAACAAAAGTGTGGAAGACAATAGACTCTTTGGAATACCGGGTGAGATGGGGAATGACTACGGGAGTCTTTTGTACCACATAAAGTTCTTAAAGTATAGGTAGAACAAGTCGTGTTTCATACTCTCACTACTGATATCTCCGTTTATTGGATTCAGCTTTCATCCTTACAAATAACATGAATTTTCTGCCTTTCAATAGAGGCTACGTGGTGTTTTTAAAGTCAACATTGGGAAACACGAGAGGCACCATGAAGAGGAAGCCAGGCAGCTTCAGAACCAGCTGGTACTGTGTTCCATAAGCCCTGGGCTACAGTGTAGGCATACTGAGATGCTCAGAAAGCCCAAACTGAGATGACGGAGCGGTTCCTCCAAACGGGACACATTAAGAGGTGATGAAGCTGCAGAACTTTGGGAATTTAATGCATAATGATGACCAGTGATTCTACCAAGAAACAGCAGGGAAACCAAAAAGTAAGTTTCTTCTTAAAGATTTTGACCCTGAATCCTCAAAGCACTCATCCAAAGACATGCTAGCTTTGCTCATCAGAAAATCATCAGTAAACCCAGTAACCTAGATCAGGGCCTCTCTGGAAGGATTGGTTGGTGGGCAGTAACACAGACCAGATCCTCCCATGTGACCAAGCTCACCATCCGTCGTGGCATTTGCATTTAGTTAATTATAGGACAACAGGTGTTGACGAGAGAAAAGAAGGATATTTGTGTCTAGGTTGCTTTGCCACCCATAACTGAAATTCTCACATACTGAAAAACCAGGAATTTAGACATATCTTTTCTATTTTGGTATTTCAGGAATGCATGTTTAAAACCTTGCATTGAGAGAAAATTAATTTTATTTTATATAATTTGAAGATATCATAAATTCATACTGAGAAAATATTGAATACATAGTTAACGTATATACACGTGTGTGTGTATGTGAACTCACACACATATACATACCATTTAAAAGTTGGCAGAAAATCCTTTAACCCAATCCAACATTCACTTTGAAGAGAAAGAAATTGAGTAGAGAATAAAATTGATGATAAGGGATGTTTAAGTGTTGAGTATTTATTGATATGAGTTTTATAACACCAAGGTCTAGCTCCAGGATCCTATAACAATTTGTATACATTAAAACCAAGTTTTATCTACACAAGTGCATGATCGTCATTAATATCTGCCAAGTTGGAAACCAGCCGACAGAGGACCTATAAGAGCCAAAGCTGATAAATGAAACTCAAGTACAAAAGGCTTAAACAATATCCTCAAATACAAATCAGACTAGACCCTAAACCGAAAGCACATTCTCAGACCTATGTCTGAATTACTTTTATTATTTGCCATATTATTAATTCTTCTATATTCATCTTGATCTCCTACTGCAGTCTGAGTTATTACTTTAACGTTATTGTAATTAGAGGGCTCATCCTGGTTCCCAAACACTAGAAAATGATGAAAAGTAGGGAAAAATTGAATGATCAAACAGAATGAGAGAAAAATATTTGCCATGGTCCTTTTTCTCTTTACATGCAATTTTTTTAAAAAAACGTAAAAACAACAACAACAAAAAAAAAAACAAAAAAACAAGAAGAGACTTGCAAAACAATAATCATTATATGGTTATTCATTAAAACAGTGTTCAGTTGATGCCAGCGATGTTTGGTTTAAATGTTCATTTCACTCTTGCTTTAAAAGCAAGTTCTGTTGTGAACAAATACTTCTATAAAGTGGCGGGTAGAACGTGACTTTTATTTTTGTAGTAGCCTTATTCTCCCACCAGATGACAGCATTCCCTGGCTCTTCACATCTATCTTCCAAGATCTAGCTCCTAGTGCTGACAGAGCAATGACATTACAGTTATGTACTCGGCTTGAATACGGGAAATCTGCCAGGACTCCGTGTCTCCAGGATTAAATGTCTCTCATTTGAAAAGAGATTTCCATGGGAAGAGGTTTTGGTTTTCAAGTCCTTCGTACATCTTGAGAACAAAGGCTATTTACATAAAGTTCATGCTGAAGTTGAGCTTCTCAGGATCACAACTGGCAGTTTTTCTTGATGCTCGGGTGCTAAATGCACTAGTGAATGTTTCATAGTATTATGTTTTTCAAAACAGAGCCAAGGAAGGAGTATCGAAATACCACCCATATCTCAAGCATACGCATTTAGTCTTAGCCTCTGGAATATTTACTTAAAACATTTTCATTTTCTTGGCAGAGTTAGGTACATAAATTAAAGTCTACCTTTTTATACATGTGTACCTGAGACATCTTGAGGACATATGAGGATTTTATTCACTACATGTGCACAAACATATCATAAACTAATAATTCAAGGATAGAGGGCTTATCTCAACGATCAGTGACATTTACATGCAGGAATTATAAGCAACTGAAAATTCACTGACTCATTCATTATATTGCAAGAGAGGACCTTGCAATATTTCAATTTGTGCCTCTAATTAATTCATATCCCTGACATGGTTTGGTAGGAGTGGACTGCTTTTTCAATACAGGAATTCAGACAATCCTAGACGCTGTATATACTTTATATAGGGAATAGGCTGCAGACATTCTCACAGGATGAAGCCCTGCTCGGGGCAAACGGTGAGGATGTGAGGAAATAAACTTCTCAGGGAAGGGCAGGATGGTGCTTCAAGAGGCACAGCTGAGTTTGGGCTCTGTCTTTATCACCTTTGCTTTGTCCTTCTCACACTTAACAGAGGAAAACACAAACTACTGAAGGAAGTTATGGGTAAGTCCTGCC
The DNA here is from genome assembly GCA_026826555.1 of Tolypeutes matacus. Taxonomy (NCBI): domain Eukaryota; kingdom Metazoa; phylum Chordata; class Mammalia; order Cingulata; family Chlamyphoridae; genus Tolypeutes; species Tolypeutes matacus. The sequence goes on along the minus strand of JAKSZT010053888.1, from coordinate 4,020,742 downwards.
CTGCCCTAAATTCTCCTTCTCTCTCTCACTGCTTCCCCCTACCCCCCAAACACACAATGGAGTATACAACAAATCAAGAGAATATAAACTTTTAAAATGTGCGTACTATAAAGCAATGTTAGAATTCAATATAAATTCATATAAAACAATACTGATTACCCAGAACTAAATTCACAGTCATCCTCCAAGAATGGGACTGCAATCCAGTTGCCAAATAAGATATCATATGTGGATACAATCATGCGTAGAAAAGGAAAATTTTCTGCGGATGGGTAATTTGAAACCAAATTATTTAGGTAAACAATGCAACAAAGAGAGGCTGCAGTATTGTTCATGCTAGTTGAAAACAGGGAGCGTTTTATCCTATTTCAATAGGATAGGTTTTTACATATAAAATTAGGTTGTTCTCAATTTAACTTCTCTATTTGAAATCTTTCTAAAACTCCTATTCTATTACCTACAAGATAAAGTCCAGACAACTTCCTGTGGCTTAAAGGTAACTCTGCAACCCCATTTCATGCCTCCCCCCTATGCTTTGGTTTTTTCTCCTGAGTAAGCCGTGACTTTGCTTACTTCCAAGTCCATCCCGCTAGTTAGTGTGCTCCTGCCTGTCTTTCTGCTTGTCCACCTTTGAAATTTCCAGGGAACCTTTAATACCTACGTGATAGATTAATTAATCAGCCAACTCATGGGAAGTTTTCGGGCTCAGATCTTTCTATAAAATTCCCAAATGCCTGGGAAATATATGCTTATTCATTTTCCTTGTAATGGTTGGGAGTATCTATGTTTTAATTTCCTTGGGTGGTTGTAATAAATTACTACAAACTGAGTGGCATAAAACAGCAGAAATGTATTCTCTCTGATTGGCCAGTCCCTATCAGTATTCTCCAGTATCATCTCTGGTTGTACCTATAGGCATGCAAGGACCAAGTTGGAAAGGAGCCATTGGAGACAGGATCCATGGACCTTTAGGCAGAGATTATCCCTGAGTCTTCCAGGGGAAGGAACAGGAAATTAGAGCAGTGGTAACAGGGGCCTTCTTAGGTTACTTTTCTGTTTTGTTTTGTGGGTCTGTTGTTGGCAGGTGCAGACATTTTTATCACAAAGGACAACTTAAAATCATTTAAAATAACTGTAAAATTAGGTGTTAGAAATTCAAACGCATTCAGAGCCCAAGAGGCAGTGCTGGAGACAATAGACACAAAGTAAGGACCATACTTGTGATTGATTCCTCTGTTGAAATTGCCAGTCGATGACCCCTGATGAACATAATATCTCGTCAGACAATGTTCCTAAAGTTTTGGGAAGCTTCTATTGGATTTGAACATTTTTACAAAACCTTTATTGGATATAAAGTTCAAACTGTTCATGGTAATAGTCCAGTGATTAAAGAAAAATGGAACAAAGGTGATTCATGGGTGATTTCCATGAAATCTAGCCACATGGGCAATCCAACTGATTCTCTGGACCATGGTTCACAATTGGCCTAAAACCTCCAAATGCCATCGAAAAATGGTGACCATATATAAGGCCGGCCCCATTTTGCTGACCTGCTGAAGAGGACATGAGAGCATAAACAACTAGATCAGGGTTTTTTCTTTTGTTATCTGAAAATATAGCTAGTATATAGTTAAAAATGGCGGTGAAGAAGGAGAGGATTTTGTTAGCAATGCAATCTGTGATGGGCATAGCATTATACGACCAGAGAGCATTTATGAGTTACTAGGACTTCAGGATATAAGTTATCAACCATTTATTACAATCTTTTTTTTTTTTTTTTGAGAAAGGAGAAATAAGAATTTAAGGACCATTTTATGATATTTATGTTTTATCTTACCAGTAAGTGTTCTAACTAAAATTCAAATACTTTTTTAAAATTTTTGTTTTTGTTATTATGATTGAAAATAGTTCCATCTCACTCCTCTCCTCAATTATATAGATAAATATCTGCACATTTGTACTTGCCAATGCTTGAAAAGTAGTTAAATCTTATAGACACCATCTATGAGAACCCCATAAAACCCTGCAAATACTGTAGCTCTGTAAGAAATTCAGTTTTAAATCCATAAACATACTATATAACTTTGCAATTTCTAACCAAATGTGGTTTATAGACACAGAAGCAGCAAAAGATAACAGTCCACACAATACATAAGTGGTAAGCATATGAATTAAGTCATACGCTGTTTCCTTTAACCTTGCTATTAAGTGTTCTGGTACATTTTCAGTGCTTGTTAGGATCAAATCACGATCAACATCTCATTTAAATGTAAAATTATCATTTTTATTTCCTTGGGTGTCTCTTCTGATCTTGAAAATAACTCATAGAATAGCATTGTTTGATGCTGTTTATCAAATTACATTTTAAACAGTATAAACTTACAATCATACCGGGAGGAAGATGCTGCTAGACATATTATGCACTCGAGATGGTAACAAAATATAAATGCAAAATGGAGTGAATGGAGAGAATAAGCCAACTAAGGATATTCGACACGTCCAGAATGAATTCCTAAGACTTACAGTATACAAAAACAGAGAGGCATGGCTAGGAATTTAGAAAGCTTTATTTTATCCCCAGCTTCTCCAATTCCCCGTGTGACTTTGTGGAAGTCATTATGGCTACTCTGCTTTTCAGAACTACACCAACTCATTCACATGACAGACCTGATCATCTAGTCAATGTCTTAATCTGCAAAATGGGAATAATAACTACTAGTTGACCGAGATAACGGCTCACAGTTACATGAAGCTGCTCAGGCTAAATGGAAGATATAGGGATCATTGATTCCCAGGTACTTTCCCACCAAGTGACAGTTGATCCCCTAGAAGGATAATAACAACCAGCGCCAGTGAAAAGTAACAAAAGAAGTGGTTTTTGCAGAACAAAAGGAATGAGAACAATTTAAACAAGTCCTTGCAAGGCAGCCAAGAGGATCACATGAAATGTGGTGGGAGAGGACAGATATAAAGATTATTTCCTCCTTTATTTTGCAGAAATCATTTGTAAAAAAGGGTAGCTTATAGAAGAACACATTATTTCATAAATAATATACGGCACATGAAAAAGTGATTTATTATAGAAAAGACAGACATAGAAAGAAGGTTGTTCTTTCAAGGATAGTAAGCTTGCTGAAAGTACGCAGTCCAGAGAAGAATACCTAAAAGGCAAGAGGCACCAGTAGGTAGGTGACTGTCTATTCCAGGTGAAAATAATATCTTAGCCCTGGTGATAGGCCTGCATCAGAGCCTCTTAATTATGAGTTTATCACTTGGCTGCTGATCTTCTGGGCACCCGACACTCCAGATCCAAAAACTAAGCCTGGGAAAATGCCCTTCATCTCAAAATTTTTCCCACTCAAAGCCAAGTTAAATGACAAAGTCTTCCTGACATTTAGAAATTTATGGATGTGAATGGAAGGAGGGAAAAATATTCATGATATAAATATGCTTGGTGTTTATGTGGAGTTAAAGAATGAGATACCGGGAAAAGGGTAGGGCAGTATTGTAATGCTCAGAGGATGCACTATGTAGTCTTTAAATATAATGGGGATGGATTATTAAAGGTTTTTTAGGAGACAGTCTCTTAAGAAAACTGTACAAGTGTTTCTTAGTTGCTATGGTATTGGCTTTTGTGGGCAGATGTTGAATTATTCAAACAAAAATACAGACATCGTGTGTCCCAGAGTGCTTGACATAGGTGTGGTTATGAAGATGATGATGAAATCAATTCCAAGCATAAATCTGAACCCAAATTTCTCAGGTCCACAATACATCACAAGAGCACATTTTACTTAGAATAAGTTCTGTTGAAAACAATGTATAAATCGTGACAAGCAAGCCTCAGTTTTTCAATATTATTCTAGTCATTTTTGTTTTATGCCTATAGAAGTTTCCTTAAGTAAAAGAACAATAGCTCACTAGGCTTTTATTTCCACCAATATAATAGTTATCCTTTGGAAATTGCTTTTAGTCCAGGGGGAAAAAAGTAAGAAAGAAAAAAGAAAAAAAAAAAAATATATATATATATATAGTAAAGACAAGCAACCAATATCTGTAAATAAAATTTTTAGTAAATCATTAAAATTGACCAATTTTCCAAAATATAATCAGAGCTGTCCCTAGAACATACTGTGCATTGATTTTTATCAGGCATTACTCTCTAATACACTACAGAAGCAGCACACATTTTTATTGTCTTTGTCAGAGTCATCTGCTCACATACTCCAGGATATGTTAAAGAGGGGTTGATTCTTTGGAAATTTTCAGAGCAAACAAAACTTATCTTCAGTAGTCTCTTCTTGCTCTTTTTCCTTTCAAGTCCCCAACCTTCCAGCCCTTAATATCCTCATGGTACCCAGGCTTTTCTGATTACCAATAGAAGAAATTTGATAAATTCGTGCCCTGTCACCTTCCAGAAGAGTACAATTGAAAAGTGGGAGAGGGCAAAGACTAATATAATGAAACAAAACACAGTGGAACTTAAGTCAAAGTTATTCCTGAGTTTTAGAGATATCTGAACAGGATCCTCTCTTTAATTTCATAAAGCAATCAGCCAGTGACCAAAACAGTACTCTCACATACAACTTACTTGAAAGAGTTGAAATTGTTCCCCAGCCTTTAATGGAAAGCATTCTGTCAATATGTGTCAAGCCCTTTCAAAATGACTATACCTTTTGGCCAGTAATACTATATCTAAGGAGCTATTCTAAAATATAAAATGTTCTATTGAGAAAAATGAGAAATAATCATTTAAATGGCAATCAAAATATTCAAATAGTGCAGACTAACCAAGGAAATTGTGTTAAATCCACATTGTAGATTTTTATAGTCATTTAAAAAGATGATCTATAATATCTATAAATATTTTATACCATAATTTTATATGAAAAAAGAAATTGATAATGTGGTATGGTCATGCAAAATATCTGCACTACTATATCAAACTACAAGTACTGGTGTATTGGTATGAATATATTAGTATTACATCTTGTGGGTGAGTATGGATTCCAGTTCTATTTCAACATATTCATCTATATCCTCAATAGTACAATGGAAAAATATGTCATATTAAGGCTTTTTCTATTGTTGGGCATTTATTTTCTTTCTAGTTTCCAGTTAATGGATCACAGATCCTATTAAGTGCTATGCACATACAAAATTATCTTTACTCCATAAGATGCATATGGACACAAAAGACCCAATTGGTGTCTCTTGAAGAGTTTGCTTTACATACACAGTCATGATCTGATGGCCAAATGAAGGTGTTACAGATAGTCCACACAAATGGTAATCAAGAAATCATGATTTTAATTTCAGTTTTGGCACCACTCTTATATAACTTTGGGAAAGTCACAATTTTGCAGACAGTTTCCAGGTTAACCTATAATAATATAATGATGTAATATTTAGATGCTTTACTGAATTAAAATTTGATATCCATAGCTCAAAATTTTTTATCGTAAAAGCAGCCCTGGATTGAAAGCCAGGAGGAGTCTTAAGTCCATCCTCGGTTCAACTCCTAACTTTTTATTGACTATAGTCTAGACAATGTATAAAGGGCCAATAATATATCTGTAAGTGAAGGGGTGGAATAAGATGAACCTTATGAGTTCCTTCAACTTAAACATTCTATGGTTCTTTGAATAATGTCCCTTTAACAGTTTCATATGCTGAAATTTTGCCTTTGGCAAAATCTTTTCATATGTAAAACTTGACCCAGCCCTGAGGATATGATGCCTGGTGATTTAGAGCACACTGCAGGTTGAAAGCTCTTCTGCTTTTATCTGGAAAAGCATGCAATTGTTCATACTATGTCCCTCTCAGTGTGGGTAGCTTCTTTAGTCTCCATTGTCTAAATCTGACAAGAACATAAAAATATGTAGAGATTATAAACTGATTGTAGGCAAAGCAACTAGCTCGATATTTAGTCAAACCCCAGGATTGATGCTCTCTATGTCAAATTAATGGGGAAGAAAAGTTTTCATAAAGCTAGGTATGAGGCATTGCATGTCAATGGCATATTTTGAAAGAAGGGTTGAGACAGAAGCTAATGATTTATAGTCATTAAAAGGCTCTATCCCATTTTTAATTCTCCCTTAGGATTTTTGCAGCATTTGCCATATGCCTTCATAGGACATAGTCTCCCTAATGCAGCAGTAAGCTTACAGGTAATTCTGAAATAGATGCTATGACAAGGCCAGAAACTTTCACAGAATTTGTGAAAGAGGGTTAAGACTCCAATTAAGCAACCTTATTCTATAAGACCCCAGCAAAGCGTTACTGGACCATGGGGTTAAATGTTCCTGGACCTTACTAGATTGAAGAGGAAATTTAAGCCATAAAATAGGCCTTATTCCCTGGATGTGTGGCTGTACTGGAAGTATATTAGAGCATAATACATCATGGAGAATTGCCGCCAGCTCCATTGACCACAATCACACCATATCATGAGTTTTACAGACTATAATAATAGATTTGGAGTTTTGAATACACCAAGGCATTAATAAAAAGGCACTTTTCTTGATATCTTTTTTGGTACGCTAACAAAAGGCCATTTCTAACCTTACTCATTTCTTTACGGAATGGGGGCACTGCATCCTAGAGCACATGGAAATGATTATCAGAAATGTTCTATGTACAGACAAAGTGTTAATGGCCCTGTTATAATTATTGTCTTTATGGAGGTATTGCCACTGTATTAGTCAGCCAAAGGGGTGCTGATGCAAAATACCAGAAATCTGTTGGCTTTTATAAAGGGTATTTATTTGGGAGTAGAAGCTTACTGTTACCAGGCCATAAAGCGTAAGTTACTTTCCCTCACCAAAGTCTGTTGCCACATGTTGGAGCAAGATGGCTGCCGATGTCTGCCAGGGTTCAGGCTTCCTCTTCCTCCTAAGGCTCCATGGTCCCAGTTCTTCCAATCTCAGCTATAGGCTGGGATTAGTCTCGTCTCTCTCCTGGGGCTTGTTTCTCTCCAGACTCAGCTGCTCTGCTCTCTCCACAAAGCCAGCTGTAAACTATCAGGTGAACACTCATCTATCTTCCCAGGGCCTCTGCCATGTCTAATGGAGCCTTTTCTCTTTCCTTGTGTATCTGTTTCTCTGTATATTTACTTCTCAGGGCTCCAGCATTAAACTCCACAACTGTCTCCTCTACCATGTCATTTTCTCTGTGTGTCCCCATCCACCAAGGGAGTAGAGACTCAAAATCTTACTGATGTGGCCCAATCAAAGCCTTAATCATAATATAATCAAGTAAGAGTGAAACCTCTGAATCCAATACAATCTAATATGCCCAGAGGAACAGACCAGTTCACAAACATAATCCAATATCTATTTTTGGAGTTCACAAATAATACCAAACTGTTACAGCCATACTCTATGCAAGTCTCAGTCAACTAACCCTGCAGGACACAGTTTGTAGCTTAAAAGCTATCCTTGCAGGGGGCAGGAAAAACAACTGGCATTCTTTTATAATTAATAACATGTTCTAGTCACCTTTAGTTGGAAAAAAATGGAGGAAAATAAAAGAAATGGTTTGGTTTATATATCATTTTACTTATAAGTCATGGTGTTTTCATAGCTTGACCTGCATGGAAAGTATCCTTTTATAGATTCATTTCAAGAAGATTTATTTATTTTTATATATACCCCATATAATATTGTGTATAGTCAATCTGAAAAAATGAAACACAAACAACTCCTTAATTATGAGACAATGTCATTCATTCCTGATCACAAATTCTAAACTGGCATGTCAATGAATCATTACTATAAGAGCTATTCTCCTGTTAAATGCCTGGATTTGGATTTCTATAACAGTGACACAAAGCATAGTTGAACTAGATCTTTTCTGATTTAAAGCAGCAAAAAAATGTTTCTTCTGAGATTAACTGGATAACAGTTTATGGGAAAGTAAAATATGATAAAGAAACTGATTAATATTCATTTCACATTATTTAAATATGTCATGAACCATAGTCTATATAACTAGTCTCCAACCTAGAAAGGGATTGTACTCTTATACTTGGGTAAAGGGCTTTGGAAAATTTTTCCTTGAAAGTATTCTTAACCATGTGTCAAAGCTTCAGGACTTTTCCATGAAAGTTGTCTTAATATAGTTAAAATTTAATACAAACAATAGTTCCAAACAAACTGAGATTTAATACATAATTCTTGTGGTGAAAGAGTGACATTTGTACAAAGTTGAAACTCAGGGCACTAGGACCCAATGATGTCATCACAGACCCAGATTCTTGTTGTCACTCCTCTCAGCCCTTCTGAGCATGTCAAGTTTATCTTCTGACCAATTCCTTTTAGGGTCACAAGATAGCTGGAAGTAAAAATACAATAAAATGCTTTCTCCTTTACATTCACTGGAGAAGAGGAGAAGCCTCCCTCTCAACCAAGAAGTACAATTCCCTCCATTCAGTCTCACTGGAGAAACTTGAAACATGTGCCCAGCCCCAGATGAATGATTGACAAAGGAATTGACTTAAATGAATGAGAAAATACCCGTGGAGCTTGAGATGAGGTTCAACAACTGGAGGGTTATATTAGGAAGAAAGAAGACAACAAGGCATTCTGGGCATTCAGAATGTAGTATTAGGAGTTAAGGGAGAACAAAAGTAGAGACAATAAAAATAGATGAGCAAAGAAAGGTGAATGGTGGAAGTTGTTCAAATGAATGCATTGTTTATAAATTATCCATTAATATTTTGGGGCATGATCAAAATATTCATAATTAAATGCTTATGTAGGGTTGTGTTTCTAGAAATTGTTGCTATTAATTGGATAATTTTCCCAAGAAATCAAGTTAAGGATTTAATGCATTATCTTAAAACTTCATTACATCCATTCTTTCAAAAGTCCTCCATGAAAAACTATATGAAAGTTTATTATTATTATTTTAGTAATAAACTTTTTAAAGAAAAATCTTTATCTGCTGTTCTGTAAAGCATCTTTCTACTAAAACTGCCAGCATCTACAGAACACATATATTCTAGGAACGTATAATGCTCCAACACTGTAGCTGCCTTAGTATCATCATCACCAATTAGACTTGGGCAACACAGTTGGAGGTGGTAGCTCAAGACAGGCATTGAATCCTTAAATAGAAAATATCTAAATGCCTTTCAGATAAAAACATTATAAGGAACTGATTAGTTTGCCTTCAAGATCTATGCAAATGCAAATTTTGGATTTCTACTGAGACAGCAATGAAAATGTCAACAAGCAAGAATTGTGAGGTTAAAACATAATGTTTAACATCTCACATTTTGATCTAAAATATACATTTTACCCTTCATCTTACAGAATTCTGGAAAAACCATCTGGCATACCAAGATACTATTTTTTAAATATGTTTTCTTGACTTTGTATGAACTTACTATGACTTTAATTGTGGGTTTTACAAACATTCTTCACAATCAAAATAACGATAGAAAATCAACAACATTCTCATCCTACATGTCATACTTAAGCAATCAGTATTCAACATTAACCAATCCAAGCGCAGAAGAGGATACATGATATGCAACCAAGATATATCATTAAATAATTCTCCATTTTTAGCCAAAGAAGACCTTATTATAGTGCTCTTAAAAAGATTAGGGATTTCATTTCAGCTGAATTTTCTAAAGATCTACATGCAAAAATATCAGTATGCAAACAGGTATTCATTTGTAGGACTTTACAAGTGCAATTGTACAGAACTGTCAGTTTAGGAGGTGTCACACAAACATCTCATTAACTTGTAGATCAATGCCACAAATGCCACTATAAAATCACCAGAAAATTTTATCATCACTAGGTTATTACTAATCTATTTTAATTTTCCAGCAGCATAGACAATGACATTCTCCTGCAGAATAATTCCATGACTAAATACAATTTTATTCAGGATGGCTGAATGCCCATTGCCTCTGATGGCTACTTTTGACCAGATGATAATAAAAGTAAGAGAATGAGAATGATAAGTGTCCAAAATATTTCATAAAGCATTCTGGCACTTTTATATGAAGCCTTTGCCTTTTTGCTTTTAATTCCTCCAACTGTCACTCAACTGTATCATCTAATAATTTTCACTAACTATTAGCTATTTACTAATATAACAGCTACTTTATTTAGCTGAAGAAATAAAAAGAAATAAAGTCTAGAGTGATGATGTATTTTCTAGTATTTTGATTTGCTAGTCAAATTAATTCCAAAAGTGAGTCTCATCAGAGTGGTTCATTGCTTAGCTTTTATGAGGGAGCAGCAATGTCACTGTGAATTCCAAAATGTGCCTGCTTTGCTGTCCATTTTTTCATATCTGAAGGGAAAATGCTGCTGCAATTAATCTTGGATTTTTTTTCCTCATAAGTTGACATATAATGACTTTTCAAATGACACATCTTCTCATTAGAAAGGTTCTGCTAATTTGTGAATTTTTGTGGCAAAAATAATAATAAAATAGTATCAGAATCAGAAATGGTCACTGCTTTACATAAGATGGAAGAAAAAAATCTGTACTTCAAAGTCAAAAGAGCATTCTACTGTTCCATACGAAGCTTTCCAATAGAACTTTCTGCAATGATAGAACTATTCTATATCTAAGCTGTCTGGTAAGGTAGCCAGTAACTACATGTAGCTCTCAAGCACTCAAAATGTGACAAGTTCAATTAGCTACAGCGAGGTGAAATTTAAATTTCAATAGCTCCAGGTGGGCTCATGGCCATATTAACCATCATGTTTTGTGTCACAGGTTACTGATGTGCCTATGAATTATGCAAGTTATAATAGATATAAATTTATTCTTAAATAAACAAAAAAAATTCTAAAAATGTGGTATCTTAAAGACACTAATATGCTTATGTACTTTATATGTAAAAGAAATCACTTCATCCACTATATATGTGCACATATACATATTATATTAGTTAGCTTAAGTTAGTTAGTTATGGTATCAACAATTACCAATTCTTAGTATCTTACAGCAATTCAAGTTTATTTCTTATTCCTGTTATATGCTTTTCAGGGCTTATCCAGGACAAGACTCTGCGACTAAGGCTGAAGGAGCAGCTACTATGGATGATTTATTAATCTCTTGGCAGAAGAAAGAGCAATGGTGGAAACAAATGCCGACTCTTGAAGTTTTTTCTTGGAGGAAGCAACTGTTACCTATGTCACATGTCATTGGCCGAGTCTGGTACAAAGAATGTTATATTACTCCAGAAGCAACTGACTAGGACGGATCAGTTAGGGAAGGGCAGCGAATATTTTGATAATTAACACAATTTATTCTCTCTCCTCCCCCCATCCATACACACACATAAATATGTATATATAATACATATATACATATAAATACATCTGCATACACAGCTTCATGCAAAAGAAATTTGAATTGGCTGACAATTATGTAGGAAATCAGCAAAATACATAAAATAATTGAGAATAATGGCAATAAGACGCAGTCGGAAAAGAGAGCATATACAAATAATCATGTTATAAGATCCTTTACAGTTGATAGAATTGTTTGGTAAATTGGGTTCTAGGCTATCTGTTATACCAAAAGAGGGATACATAATCAATTACTCGATTTAAATTAATCTTAAATTGAATTAATTTCTTAGAAAAACATAGATTTTATTGGTACAACAGTCTATGAAGACACTGTGTGATGATAAAAAAATCCTTACCAATTACCTTGAAATAAATATATATTATAAATATATATCCTTATAATAAATAAATCACCCCAATGCCTAGAAGGCTCTCAATAGAGATATATTTAATTTTTTAAAAAATAGGCAGGAACGTCAGATTTCTTTTAGTAGCAAAATGAAAAGTTGCATAATGCAAGCCAGTGGTGTAACACTAAAGCTCAAACCAGTAAAATATCTTTAATAGGAGGGAAAATATATAAACATGAATACATATAGAGATTTCTAATTGTGTTACTTGATTTAAAAATAGAGTATTTACAGAATGGCTGGGTTACAGATCATTTAGGCAATCACTAATTAAAGAAAAAATGAATTATTGTATCACTTCATAGATAAAAAGGAACTGGCCCTTTATTGATTTTAGTACCTTGATCACAATTATTAGAAAAAAAAATTACATGACTCTTGAATCCCAAAATTATGTACTTTAAAGGAGATAATTAAGTAATTAATTGGTACAGTGCTATGCACATTTTAAGAATTTACAAAATGCTTAACTGACAAAAGAACTCAAGATTGACATGGCAAGGAGGCTGGAAAGAAATATACCAGAAAGAAATATACAAAAAGAAATAAAGTTATATTACATGTTCCCTTGTAAAATGGTTGTATATTACATATCAGAATAGGATGTATTTTCAGAATTTAATAATAAGAGCCCTTTCTGGGAAGAGATAGTAGTAGCTTGGACCAGGGAGGTAAAGAAAAAGGTTTGATATACAAACATAAAAAAAAAAAAAAATGTATAGGGGAATTAAATTAATTAACTTTTAGATAAAGGCATTTGAATGCAAGAAAATTTCTTATTTATCCATATTAAACTTTTAGAACATAGCATGAGCCCTTGTAGCAGTTTGATATTGTTTATGAAGTCCAAAAATAGATATTGGATTATGTTTGTAAACTGGTCTGTTCTTCTGGGCGTATTAGATTGTATTAACTTCAGAGGTTTCACTTTTACTTGATTAAATTATGATTAGGGCTTTGATTGGGCCACGTCAGTAGGACATTGACTCACAGAGAAAACGACAAGGCAGAAGAGAGAGTTGGAGTTTTGATGCTGGAGCCCTGGGAAGTAAACACACAGGAGATGAACACAGAGAAATAGAGATGGCTCCATAGACACTGCAGAAGCCCCAGAAGAGGGAGAGCCTGAAAGTCTACAGCCGACCTTGTGGAGAGACCAGAGCAGCTGAGAAACAAACGAGCCCCGAGATGAGACTTATCCTACCCTACAGCTGAGATCAGAAGAAGCTGGGACCACAGAGCCTTAAGAGGAAGAGGAAGGCTGAACCTTCACAGACATTGCCCGCCATCTTGCTCCAACACGTGACAACAGACTTTGGTGAGGGAGGTAATTTACACTTCACGGTTTGTGATTGTAAGCTTGTACCCCAAATAAATAGCCTTTATAAAACCCCAACAGGGAAGTAGATGTGGCTCAAACAATTGAGTTTCCGCCTACCACATGGGAGGTCCGGGTTTGGTTCCCGGTGCCTCTTAAAGAGGGCAAGCAAGACAGCGAGCTGACACAATGGGATGGCATGGCAAGATGACACAGCAAGATGACGCAACAAGAGACACAAGGAGGAAAACATAATGAGAGACACAACAAAGCAGGAAGTAAAGGTGGCTCAAATGATTAGGCGCCTCCCTCCCACATGGGAGGTCCCAAGTTTGGTTCCTGGTTCCTAGGGCCTCCTAAAACGAAGACAAGCACACAACAAACAGACCCAGAAAGTGCAAACAATGAGGGGGTGGGGAGAAATGAATAAATAAATAATAAATCTTAAAAGAAAAAAAAAAAAAACCAACAGATTTCCGGTACTTTGCATCAGCACCCCTTTGACTGACTAATACGGCCCTCATAAATATTAACCAAATAATAAGAGTTATAGCTATACTTTGAGGTTTGCAATAGTCATATTATGATAGGCAGATGACACCCAAAATTACATTTCCAAATGTAACTTCTTGTCTAGTTCCTCACTTCCCCACAAACATGTTCTCACCCATCTTCTCTATCTCAGTAAACAGCAGATTGTTTCTTCCAACTGGCCAAGTTAAAAACCTTGGAATCAGCCTTGACCCTTTGACTCTTATATGTCTACCATTGGATTTTGATGGCTCTATCCTCAAATATATCCAGCATCCAACCATATGTATATCCTTACTCCCTGGTCCAAGTCACAACCATCTCACATACACATACACAGAGCACTAAAAGATCTTTTTGCATGATTTTTCTCTTTGATCTTTATCCCCATATGATCTATTCTTCAGAAAGCAGCCAAAGGAATCATTTCAAACTGTGGGTTGGGTCATGTTACTTCCTTATTCAAATCCCTCTATTGGCATCTGATCTTACTCTGAATAAAAATCTAAATCTATTATGTCCTACCTAATCTTACTCCCTGCTGCCTATCAGATCAAATATATTAGCACTTATCTCTATTCCAGCCATGATAAAAACCTTCTCCTTTCAGGGCCTTTGTGCTATCTGTTCCCTCTGCCTGGAAGGTTCTTTAGAAATGGACATGTCACTTCCTTCATTGACCATTCTACCTAAATATCTAAAGTAGCTATCAGCACACCTATCATTTTCTCTCCCCTATCTAGACATTTTCAATAGCCATCAGGCACTGAAAATTATATTCATCCTGAAAATTAGCATTGACCTACTCTAATTTACCTTTGGTATGAACTCTTCTGCATTATTTCTTCTTGTGCCTATTGCTCTAAGCATTCTTAAGCTAAATAAACAGAAGTAATGCATTCAGTTGTGTCCCCCAAGTTACCAATTTCATAAAAAATATTAAAAAGTCTAATCGGTTCTTTATTATCTGTACTGAAAAGTCATATAGATAACCTTCAATTAAATAACCACAGAGTCATTGCACAAATTATAAATATCTGGGTTAGGGGCAGTGAGAGGAAAGGAAAAGGGAATGTTTTCAAGTATCCGTCCTCAGTCAATCCCAAACAAGCGTTTGTTCTTTTGCTTGTTAGCAGGAGACCCAAGAGATTGAGAAAGAAAAAAATTTGCCTGATTGTCATGAATAACTTGCAAAAGAGGAAGTCCATTTAGAAGCAAAAGGAAGAGCATTATTATTTTTAAAATAAGTGCACTCAATAATAAACTTTCTAGGTGATTAAAATTTTCCTGATTCCTAATATGCATTAAATAGTGCTTTATATCTTAGAGCATATTTTCATATACATTATCTCATTGGAGCCTCAGAATTAAGACTTGCATTGTGGCTCTAACTAGTTTAAACAATTAACATAGTCCTAAAGAAAATTTAATTCTGAATACCCAAAAGAATTGACAGTTGTGTGAGGCAGACGTTTCTGAGGAGCACTAGTCTTTTGCATAATGAAATAGATTGTAATTAGAAATGATTTAAAATCAACACAAAAAGACATTTGTCCCATCTTTGCTACTCCCTACCCATTAAGACGTATGGAAAAAAAAATGACCTCTTCCACTTGAAGATGTTTAGAAATACATAACTGGAGATGACATCTTATAGCTTAGAATTTTGTTCTTTCTTTATATAGCTCCGCACTGTCCAATATGTAACCACTAATCACACGTGGCTATTGAACACTTGAAATACGGCTAGTCTGAACTAAGATATGTATAAGATTAATATGCACACTAGATTTTTTCAGACAATGTAAATTATTCTTCTATAATTTTTACAAAGATTAAATATAAATTAATGAAAGTAATATTTGGGACATTTGGGGCCAAAAAAGATGATATTCAAGTTAATTTTGCCTTTTTACTTTTTAAAATATGGCCACTGAAAAATTTAAAATTACATATATGACTTACAATTGTGGCTCACATTATATTGATACTGGGCAAATAATAATGCTGAGAAGGGGTACAAAGAAAACTCTTATCCATTCCTAAAAGCTGGTTTAATTGGGTTTAACTAGGGAATAGCTAATAAGAGCACAAAGCTATCTATCACCGGTTTAGAAAGAAAGATTGAGATAAGTGAGCAAGATCATTTATACCACACAGCTGGAGGATAGATGCCTTTACCTTTGGTGACGTTTGCAGGGTGCTTCTTGGCACCTGGCATTGTGCATGGGTCATCCCATTTAATACTCATAACATCCCTGTGAAGAAGGGATTAAATTAGGATCAAGGCCATTTGCTGTATATTTTTCCAAGGTCATTTGTCAAAAATAAGCTTCTCTTCCTCTTTCTTTTGGTTGAAGTCTACAAACTTGGGACTCTTTTACTCTAATAGTTTCTCTTTTATTTTGGGATATAATTAATAGTAAAGAAACATGAGAAAGCAAAAGTGGTTATGAAATATATGCATGCAGGAGAGTCCTGTGATTTCTAATATTTAAAATATAAAAGGAACTGCTTATTAAATCTATGCAAAGCATGGAGGAGAAGAAAGCAGGGTAGTGAAAAAGGACAGGTTATCAGCCTCAGAGTGGACCTAACTGGGATGCTATTCCACAAACACCCCTGTACACTCACCTTGACTAATTCAGGACCTATTTCCTAAAAGAATGTACCTGTTAATAACACTGATCCAGGACAGGGTATCCTGGCCATGCCCTAAGGCAGCAGCTATCATTTGTATTCACACTGACTTGTATTGTCTTACTCTTCCTATTCTCCCCTCAAACTTTTGGGTATCTATATTTTCTTAGTTATTATTTAAATCTCAAGAAGTTGTGCTTTTTCTGAAGAGAATAATATAAATCTTGATTGTTTTCCTCACTCTCTTCTTCCACATTATCTTAAAATTAGACCCCCCAAATGCTGTAGAAGTTTATGCTTCATTTTGTTCTGACATCTCCATTTGTGTGGGCCATCGCCAGGGAAACCTCATTAACTATGAATTTCAACATTTCACATGAGCTATAAGGCGCTCACAGATTTAATCCTATTATAAGAAACCCTTGCATTCTCAAGCGATGCCCCCTGAGATTTCAAGTGTTCTCAAAGTCAAGAATACTATTAGAGCACATAATTTCTTTCTTAAAAATTCAGTAATGCAGAGTGAAAACAAAAATTTAAGTGGTCTCTTCAGGGTCTTAATGGTTCTACGGATGAAAGGCCAAAATCAAGTATAGTGTTCTTTGGAGGATAATAATTATAACTATCTAGACCTCTTTACTCTTCACCAACATTATCAATTAGCTATTTTCTGGGAAATAGTTCACAATGCAACAAAGTTTTTCTCAAGTCATGAATGTCACTGTGTAGATAATGAAGAAAGAACAATAGAAACCCAAGTTGAGATGGATTGTCAACCAGGAAAAATGGATGGGGAAGTTGATTCGAGTACACTAGCTCCAAAGCATAAGAGATTGGATTTTAGATCATGGTAAATAGCAATTACATGTTATTGTGCTTCAAGATTGCATGCAAATAACAAAAACTATGAAGGATCTATCACAATGTCTAACATAAGAAATTGCTCAAACTATTTAATCAAATGTGGATTGTCTTTCAAAAGAAATTGTCATTGTACATAAAAGAGAACATATTTTATGGTGATGAAAGACAAGCAAATATTTTGATTTTTTTGTATTTTGTTATTATTATTTTATTTTTTATTATTTTTATTTAGTTTTTGGCTGTGTTTTGGGGAGGTTTCAGATTGCAGAAGGGTCACAACTGCGGCAGAGAGGATCATTCATGAGGGGTGTCAGTGGTGGGGGGATGTGTGGGGAGGGTTGCACCTGTGGCATGCTTCTGTGGAATATGAATATGTTCAAGTAGTCATGGGGTGCTGTCTCAGTGGGTGGAGACCCACACAATAACCAAAAGGATATTGAATTTCCATCCTGGGGAGTCCTGCAACATTGTCTAATAGAGTGGCAAGAATCCTTAGAGTCAATGGGCAGTGCCTAGTGAAGGAGGACAGACCAATACTCCAGACCCTTGATATTGACGGTTGTCCTTATGAACCTTGTTCTTGTGAAATTGAAACTTAGCCTAGTATTCTATATTGCCTAAGAGTTACCTGTTGAAAGCCTCCTTGGTGCTCAAATGTGGCCTCTCTCTAAGCTAAACTCAGCATATAAACTCACTACCTTGCCCCCGGCCTGGGACAGGATCCCAGGGATGGGCCTCCCTGGCACAGAGGCATTATTACCAGCACCAACTTGCGATGCATTTGGAAAAAGACCTTGACCAAAGGGGGAAATATTAAATACAAATGAGTTTTTAGGGCTAAGAGATTTCAAAGCGAGTCAGGAGGTCATTCCAGAGGTTATGCTTATGCACATCTCAGAAGGATCTCATTGTCTGCCACAGGAAGCATGCCTCAAGCAGGGGTACTCCTCAGGGCCCTAGAGACTATAGGCAGGACAGACAATCTCAGTAATTCAGCACCCTGCCAGTGGGCCTTACCTTGGAATATACTAATATATTCCCCAATGTAACAGAGTTGGACTCATTTATAATTTCCCTACAAATGGCTCTTCTGCCCCTTTTACTTGAACCTATAATTAGCACTATATATTCATTAAATATATGACCCAGAGATTTAAATCTTTGGTCTTTTCATATGCCAGTTGAGCCCTGAATCTCAGCAGAGATGCAATACCTACTCTCCAGTTCATTGGACTCAATCAGGACAGCTAACAAAAGGATGATGATGGACAAGGCCCATCCCCCAAAAAACAGAGAGTATCTACAGTTGCAAGCAAAACAGTTCCATCTGTCTGCCCCATGGGATCTAAACCCCTTTTCAATTAGATCAAGAGTGGGTATCATCATCCCCAAATCCTCAAGACTGAAGAATGAAGAAACATAAGGGGGGAATGCAACTATGGACTAAAGTAGACGTGTTATTATTCTAGCAATGGAAGAAACTATATCATTGATATAAAGGCAGGGTCCACCAGAGGTTCTGAGGGGAGGGAGAAGGAAGATTAGGTACAACATGGGGCATTTTGGGGAACATTAGAGTTGTTCTTCATGACATTGCAATGACAGATACAGGCCATTATACATTTCATCAAAACCTATAAAATTGTGTAGTGCCAAGTGTAGACTATAATGTAAACTCTAGACCATGATTAGTAGCAATGCTTCAGTACGAGTTCATCAAGTGTAACAAAAGTACCACACTAATGAAAGATACTGTTAATGGGGAAAAGTGTGGGAGGGGAAAGGATTGGGGTATATGGAAATCCCCCAATATTTTTGATGTAACATTTATATAATCTAAAGCTTCTTTAAAAATAAAATTTTAAAAATAAATTTCAATTGTATTGGATATATTTGAATGCTAGCTGACCAATAAAATATTTCTTGGAAAAAAATCTGTAATTATTCTCAAGTTCTCACTGCCATTCACTCTAGAACAAGGCTTTATTAATGGCTAATGTAAAAGCAAATAGATCAAAATTTAGCACCCATAATTCAGAGCATCTGTCCTTGTGGATTTCAATTTTTGGTTCATATTTGAAATCCCCATCTAATATTCTCTCTCCATGGCACTTTAATATGAGAAGTCTAACAAACTTTTAATCATCATCTAATGGGCGCATTAAAGTGCAGTCTGAGCCTCTCTGTTGGATGACTGCCTATTTTTGTGATGCCCACCAAGAATTACCAAAGTGAATGGACTTTGGGTAAGGAAGTAACTTTGAGTTGGACTCTTTAGGGCCTTGTGACTGTAAGCTTCTACCTCAAATAAATACCCTTTATAAAAGCCAACAGAATTCTGATACTTTGCATCAGCACCCCTTTGGCTGACTAATACAGAATTTGAGACTGGAAAGTGGGGTCGTACTTTTGCAATTGCCAAAATGCTGGGATAGTTTTATAAATGGATAAGGGTTATTTTTGGAGGAATTGTGAGATGTTTGATAGAAAAGGCCTAGATTGTTTTGAAGAGACTGTTGGTAGGAATATGGACACTAAAGGGACTTTATATGAGGCCTTAGAAGTAAATGATGAAACTATTATTGGAAACTGTAAGAAAGGTGATCCTTGCATTAAAATCACAGATAACTTAGTAAGATTGACTCCTGATGTTCTATGGAAGACAGAATTTGAAAATGACAAGCCTGGGCATTTAGCTGAAGAACTTTCCAGCGTAAACTCGGAAAATGCAGCTTGGCTTCTCCTTGCACCTTATAGTAAATTACTAGATGAGAGAGATAAGCTGAGAACTTAATTGTTGGGCAAAAAGAAAACAGAAACTTATTCTGGAAATTCTAAGCCTCTGGAAATCAAGCTCGCAGATGATAGTGGCCCATTTGAAGAATGACAAAACATGGAACTTGTAAATCAGAATTGAAGATGCAGTTATCCAGGAATGATTTGTGGAATGTTTTACTGTCTGATGGCTTAGACCCCTGCTTCTTGCATGATAAACCAACAAGCTTTTTGAGAGAGCTGTATGAACAAAACCACTGTCATCCTGGACTAAAAGGGACATCAATGGAAGATATGGAAAGGAAAATGACTTTAAGAGGAAAACCATAGAAGCTGAGATCTAGAATTAAGACATCTCCTTGGGTCAAGAGAGGAACCCCACCCATGTGTACAGAGAGGGTGAGTTTGCCCCAGCAGTTGAAGAGGGTGGATGTTTCTGCCTACTGTTCAGGAAGAGTTTTGCAACCCCAGGGTACAGAGAGGATAGAGCACATTTCCCAAGGATTAGGGAGGGTAAGGTTAATACCCCATAGATTTGAGAGGCGTGGGCCTGTCCTCTCTGGATTAGGGTAGGCCAGATCACCAACTCATTGCTCTGAAAGAGTTGAGCCTGTATGCCAAAGGTTAGGGAGAATGTTTTCTTCACTTCACTGTACTACGGGGGTTAAGACTCCAATACAAAGATTGGGTAAAGTGTGGCAATCCACCCCACATGCTTGTTACCACTTAGATGCTTGATGAGGGTGGAACCAAGAAAATGGCCATTTGGCAAGCCTCTGGAAAGGGTGAGTCCCCACAAGGCCCCAGGGAGAAGAAACCTCATCTTAATGACACTCAGTCTTTGACATCTAATGAAATAAGTACTGCAGGTTCACAGAACTGTAGGGGACCCATGACTCATGTTTTCCTCCCAATTTCTTCTTATGGTAATGAAAATGTTTGTCCTTTGTCTGTCCCTTTGTATACTGGAAGCAGATAAATGGTTTTGTAAGTTTCAGAGGTCTACAGCCAGAAGGGACTTTGCCCCAAGACAAACTGTATTTCTTTAAACTGATTGTAATATGATTTTGTACTTAGCATTGTTACTGATTTAAGGTTTGTTTTTTTTTTAATATTGTAATGTCTTTTTGGAATTCAGAGGGTGGAGTGTGGCAGTTTGGTATTGTGTATGAATTCCAAAAATAGATATTGGATTGTGTTTATAAATTGGTTTGTTCCTCTGGGCATATTAGATTGTATTAAATTCAGAGGTTTCACTTTTACTTGATTAAATTATGATTAGGGCTTTGATTCAGCCATGTCAGTAGGATGTTGAGTCCCCTCTCCTTTGGGGAAAACGACAAGGCAGAGGAGGGAGTTTAGTTTTGATGATAGAACCCTGGGAAATAAACACACAGAAAAGAATAACACAGAGGAAGAGAGACAGCTCATTGGACATGGCATGGGCCCTGGAAGGAGAGATGAGCCTGAGAGTCTAGAGCTGACCTTGTAATGAGAACTGAGCAACTGAGCCTGAAAAGAAATGAGTCCCAGGGAGAGAGACAAGCCTTATACCAACCTACAGCTGAGATCTGAAGAAGCTGGGCCCATGGAGCCTTAAGACGGAGAAAGAAGGCTAAACCCTCACAGACATCGCCCGCTATCTTGTGTCAACACATGGCAATAACCTTTGGGTGAGGAAGTAATTTTGAGTTGGACTCTATCAGGCCTTGTGACTGTAAGCTTTTACCCCAAATAATTACCCTTTATAAAAGCCAACAGAGTTCTGGTACTTTGCATCAGTACCCATTTGACTGACTAATACAGTGAATTTCACACAATCCATCTAGTTTTTTTTTTCCCTTTGATTGAACAACAGACAGTTATGTTGACTATAACATGATACTTTTGAATAGAATTTGGAAAAGTTTGTTGTTTTTTGAAATGTTTGATTTAATGATATTTTTCATTAAAATAGTTCATTATTAGACACAAAGTTAGTCTCTTTTATATTCTTCTTCCAGGAATAGGAAAACCCCCTTCTTCAGATAAGGAACACAGAAAAAATAGTTCAACAGGTCTGATATAATAATTGATGAATATTTATTAATAGTTTATAATATATCCCCATCAAATGTTGATAAATAGATCTTCCTCTTTCTTCTTACAATTCCTACATCTGAACTGTAACATGCACATGCCCCAAAATATACAATTAATGTATTTAGCTTTGAGCCTTGATATTTAATGATATTTCCATTCATACAATTATAAATTGATCAAAGAATATGATTCTTCTTTCATTTAATTTAAAAAGTGTACTTTCAGAGCAAATAAATGCTAACTAATATTATTAGTATTCCAGGGATTCGTCATCCATCCCTTCTAACTAACTTAAAATGCCACCCTGTTTCCAGATTTGTTAACATCTCCAGACACATTTCCCTCTACCTATAAAGTCCTTCTAACTTCAAAGTGAGTATTTTTACTTCATCATCAGTTTTGTAGTCTGAATAGAGTTGGTTTACCTAAAAAGAAAAATACTTTCCAATGAAAACAATAGAATAGGGATGCTAATCAACATTTCCTTTTAAAATATGTGTGCCTCTTCCTCCAAAAGGAAAAAGGCAAGTGAGACTTCTTTTATGAAAGAATAAAGATTAAACATGAAAGAGACCTTCAAACAGTATTATCTATTTTTTAAAACACAGGATGTTAAAATAACACAATACAATTATCAGCTGAATTATTTATGTATACCAACAATTATTCAGATCAGGAATTGAACAGTTCTAAGAAAATTTAAATGTTTCCAAACAAAAGATCCCAGTTGCTTGTCATTTCTACAAAGTGATCTGGATATAGCTCAATGATGATTATAAAAGTATCACTTCTGATTCATCTTATTGCTTTTGCTGTCTACTAACAGATTCTAATCCTTTTGGCATCCCTGATCTTACTCTTACAGCACCTACTCAGTCTTTTTTGCTTACCACATGGTCAGCTCTGAAGAATCTTTCAACCTTAAACAACACAAATATTCAGCTCAATCTAAAACTCAAAATATTCTGAGTTTACTTTAACATTTCACAATTAATGGACAACTAGATTGCTTCCATGTGTTCCTTATTTGAAACAATGCTACTGTGAGAATTCTTATGAATGCATAAACTTTCTAAGCTAGAAAATGGTAAGTGGAATTGTGAAGTCAAAAAATGCACCTACAGAATTTAAGAGAATCGGCTTCCTCACACTTTTCTTATTGTTTAGTTTATATATTATTTTTACCGTTTTTGTCCACCAATGAATGAAAATATCTCATTTTAAATTTGCATATCCTTAATTTGTAATCATATTAAGCCTTGTTTAATTTATTTATTGGTCATCAATATTTATGTAAAATCTCTATTCATACCATTTGACATATATTCAGTGTTCATCTATTCACTGGGGATTTTTAAGGAAGAATTTTGTGCTTGAGCTAATAGTGTTTTCATTATAACTCAGTTGCTTAAAGATAAAGCTCTTCAGGTCATAATCTGGACAAGACATGGATGTGATGTTTCATTTTGTATAGCAAGAATCACTCAAATATCTTCCTATGTCTGTCATTCCATAGCATACACTGCCATCCTCTTTAATAAGCATGTTTGCTGATTAAATTCCTATGGTTCCAGATTTTAATTCCTATGGTTTTGTCTAGTTTTCTATCTGCTAAAACAAATACCATGCAATGGGGTGGCTTAAACAATGGGAATTTATTGGCTCACTGTTTTGAGGCTAAGAAAATTCCAAAATTGAGACTTCAGCAAGACAATGCAGTTTCTCCAAGACTGTAACATTTTGGGGCTGGCTAGCAGTAATCTTCAGTCATTGGTTTTTCCATCATATGGCAATGCATATGGCAGAATCTTCTCCTTTGTATTTTGGGTTCCATTGACTTCCAGCTTCTGGCTGCTCCCCATTGCTTCTCCTTCCATAACCAATTTACTTTGCTTATAAGAACTTCAGTGTTACTGGAGTAAGTCCAATCCCCATTCAGTTTGGGCACACCTTAATAATAATTTCTTCAAAGGTCTTATTTACAAATAGGTCATACCCACAAGGCCAAAGGTTGTGATCTGAACATGACTTTGATGAGGGACATGATTCAATCTCTTACAGGCTCTTTCCAGGAAACAATAGTAATATCTTAATGTCATTATGATGTTCATACTCCCAGAGTGCTTAAAAAGGTAAGAAGTTTACTTCTATCAAGGATATAAAGTTGTGATCTTTTCATTTAAGTAGCTTATCTAAATAGCAGAAAAAAATATAGTCTTCTGGGAATTCTTACTCTATAAGAAATAAAATTTGTTTATTAGACTTCTCTTGGCTCTGCCACTCTTGACCTACTAAGCATAAAAATGAAGTTATGTTAAATCAAGTTGATAGCACTAGTTCCAGAATTCGATATGTGTATACAAATAAAGTTAAACTGATTTAACCTAAATAATTAGAGCTCCTCAGTAACTTTTTGCATGATTTTCAGGATAGAAAAATAATTAAGAAGCTAGAAGTTATACCAAGATTTTGCTGCTAAGAGAATAGAACTTTGTCCTGGAATTCACTTCTTTGTAGAGCAAGACAAATAATGTAGCTTTTGATAATAGTCTCAGACAGTGACACTAATGTGCAAGCATTAAGACCTATCAGAGAGTCTTTGGAGTACTAAACTAAGGAATCACTGATTCTGATTATCATAGAAACTGCTGATATGTTTCAACATTACTAGTATGCCAAGTTCTAATGCTAGAAACTTCAAAAAGAAGGATTTATATTTCTAGAACATGTTTGAAATTCTATATCACATTAGCCATCATTAAAAGAAGAACACTGTTTTAAAAAGTACTCAAAACATTTTCACATTACTTTATATATATATTTAAAAATCTGACTTCCTATGATTATAGGAGATATAGTTTCCAAGAAAGGATTTTAAAAGGTCTTTTAATGACAACAGGAAGATTATGGTATTTTCATCCTATATATGACATCTGGTATCTTTTTTCCTGCCAGGATCTATACATGACTAAACTGCCACTTAACTTTGTAAAAGGCAGCCTGAAAAAAGAAGCCAAATAATCAAAAAGAATAATAATTTATACGTAACATTTCTAAAAAGCTCTAATATTGGTAGCTATGTAGTGATAAGCCATAGACAAAGATTTAAGATTAATCAGTATTCAAAAGTTTGCAAATCACAATTAGCACATTTATTCATTGTTATTCTGTGTAATTTTATGTTTTCATTTATAGCTAGTGGTTTGTATGAGTGCTTCATTTATCTATTGTTGCATAACATTTCATCCAAAACTTTAGTAACTGAAAACACCACCATTTTATTATCTCCACCATTCGGTGAATCAACTTGGCTCAGGTCCATGTGCTGTGATCTGGGGTTGCAACCACCAAGATATTTCATGACATACCAGGAACTATGGGAGAGAAGGCTGGGTTCACTGAATGCTGTGATGACTGAGATTCTCACTCTTACATATCTAGCCTCAAAGCTTGTTCTTTCACTTTGCTTTTCTACATGATCTCTCCAGCAAGATAACCAATTCTTTTTCATGGCATGCCAGGAATACCCTAAAAACCAAAAGCAGAACATCTTCTAGGCTTTCTTAAGACTTAGCCAGGAACTTGCTCAGTGACAAATGTATCCTGTTCAATTGCTTAAAGCAAATCACAGGGCTAGTGCATAGCCAAGTTTAGAGACTACCTGGGGTTTGAAGATCACAAGGCATATTATACCTGAGGCCATATTTGGAGAATAGTTAGCCCTCTGACCAAAGATGAGGGATGAGTTCCTCCAACTTGCAAAATACCCTTACTGATTTCCCCAAACCTCCAAAATCTTATCCCATTACAACATCAGGATCACACTTGAAGTCTAGGATCTCATCATGCAAATCAGGTACAACCTCGATAGGTGGACCTCTTCTTTATCTAAAGGCCATGAAATAATGAAATGAACTAAAAACTCCACACAACCACCAGCCCGCAATGGTGAGAGAGGAGCAGGAGGAGCACAATAGACACTTTAGTTCAAAAGAAGACGGGAAAACAAGAGAACATAGAAGACACTGAGACCCATCTAAGCACAAGTCACCAAATCACCCTGCTCTGGCAGGGAGTGTGTTGATTAAGGCCCAGTAATGTTCCTTGGAGGTTGGTCACTTGGCACTTAGCTCTATCCTCTGCTTTCTGATTCATCCTTCTTTTCCTTAAGAAATGGCTGTGCTTGCAGCAGGCAGCATTCTCATCATGTTCCTGCTTGTAAGAAGTCAAGACCTCAAAGACCTCTTTAACAGTGTCTATTCCTTTAAAATAGAATACAAAGCATGCTCCACGTGCTTTAATTCCTTTTAAAACCTTATGGGCTTATGTATAAATTGTAATCTGCTACTTCTTTAGACAAAAACAACTTCCACATATTTTTTTGAGTTAGATCTTTATTCTTTTGAGTTACTACTGTGAGGCTGTGGATGCTCACAGTGAAGAGGGTCAGAGAAGTATGTTCTTAAGATGCTTGGAAGAAATTTCTAGCTAAACAATGAGACATGTCTTTAAATTTTTCTGAAGTTTCAACAAAATAACAAACATACCTTTCTCAACTCAAATATTCCTGATATTTCTGACACCCCTTTGGCTTTGACCTTTTACTTTGAATTTTTTTTCTCAACAACCAAAAGAGTTCCTATATGTATCTTTGCAGTGAATGTCCCTTACCCCTGGCAACAAATGGTCTGTTCCCTGTTACTGTAGATTCTGTGCCTTTTTAGGTCATAAAAAATGGAATCATAGTTTATTTACTCTACTACATCTGGCTTCTTTGGTTTAGCCTAAAGGTTTGAGATTCATCTATGCCACAGCATTCTTTTTTATTGTTGAGTAATATTTCATTGTATGGACATACCATAGTGTGTTTATCCATTCATATATAAAAGAACATTTGATTTTTTCCAGTTTGGGGCTGTAATGAATAAAGCAGCTATAAATTTTCATATAAATCTCTTTATATGGATATATATATATTCATTTATTTTTGGTGAATTCTTAGGAGAAGAATGGCTGAGTCTTATGATAGGTTTATGTATATTTTCTTTAAAAACTGCTTTACAATTTTGAAGGAGTTTGCATCACTTAATTCCTATTAGTAGTGTATAAGAATTCCAGTTGCTCCACAAGCAATTTTTAGTGTTTTTAATTTTAGCTCTTTGGCAATTCATTGTGGTTTTGTTAATGATGATGATTTAAAGGATAGAAGATTTTTGTATACTTATTGGCCATTTTAATGTCTTTTTAATAAAATATCGGATCAAATTTTTCTCATATTTTAAAAATTTGTATGTTTTCCTTCTTATTGTTGAACTCTAAGGATTTTTATGAATAACAGACACAAGTACTCTTTAGATATATACATTTCTAATATTTTTCTCTAAGACCGTTACTTTTACAATTTTCAAAAAGTATGTTTAGAAAATCAGAAAATTTTAAATTTGATGGTACCCAATTTAACATTTTCAATGGTTCACATTTTTTGTATCCCATTAATATTTTTCCTTATCAAATTTGAAGATTTTTTCTTATCTTGGATAATGTAAGTCCTACAATTCTGTTCCTCTTTTTTTTTCAAAATTGCTCTGGCTATTATGTATCCTTTGCATTTCCATATAAATGCTAACAGTAGCTTGCCAATTTCTTTTTTTTTTTTTAAGGCAACTTGGAAATTTATTGGAATTGAGTTGAATATATAGATCAATTTGGGGATAATTCATAGCTTAATAATATTGAGTCATCTAATCCATGATTATGGGATACCTTTCCATTAATTTGTCTTCTTTAATTTCCTTCTCAAGGTTTTGAAGTTTTCAGCATAAAGGTCTTACACATATTTCTTCCAAGTATTGAACGCCTTTTGACACTAATGCCTTTAATTTCATTTTCCAATTGTTGGTTGGTAGTACTTAAAAATGCAATTAATTATTGTATATGATGTGTTATAACCTTGCTAAATCACTTATCAAGTATATTAACTTTTTTGGTAGACTTCATCAGATTTTATGCATTCATGATCATTTATCTACTAATAAAATGACTGTAGTTCTTCTTTTCTGGTCATTATAAATTTTATTTCTTTTTCCTGTCTTATACTTATTATAACATGTTGACAGTAAAGGCTACAGAGAACATTCACTTCTTTGCCATAAGCATGACAGAAGCTGTACATTTTTCATAAATGCCTTTTCTCAGGTTGAGGAAGTTTTCTGTGAATATTGAGGTGCAAGATGGACTGTGGTTAGAACATATGAGAACGTTCTCTCATGAACTATAAAAAAACATATAAAATACTAATACAGGGTATTAATAACCAGGTGGGTTGGGGAACAAATACACCAAATGTAAGATATTGGCTATAGTTAGTAATATTTTGATGATGCTCTTTCATAGTTTGTAACAATTGTTTCACAACAATGCAAGGTGGTGGTGGTGGGGTGATGTATGGGAGTCCTGTATGATGATATGCATGATTGTTTTATAAGTTCACAACTTTTATTATATACTTATTGTTTACATATGTTCATGTATGAATGATAAACTTCAATAAAAATTTTTTGAGAGTTTTCAATCATGATTGAGTATTGAAATTTTTTCAAATGATTTTTCTTCATTTGTTGAGAGGGTCCTATGGATTTCCTCCCTTATTCTGTTAAAATGATTAATTTTTTAATATTAAATCAACCCTTATATTTAGGATAAAAATATACTTAGTCATGACCTCATATCCTTTCAAAACTTGCTGACTTAAATCAGCAATATTTTGTCAAACATTTTTGTGACTGTGTTCAAAAGGGTTTAATAGCTCTACTTTTTTCTTTTTATGTTTTCTATCTTATAATGCCTTCTTCTGGGTTTGGTATCAGATAATTACTGGCCTAATAAAATGTGTTGGCAAATAAACAAATGAAATAACACCAATGGGTTACTTTCCAGAATTTTGTTAATATGCCTAAACCAGATGTAGAAATCTCAATGCATTCACACAAAAAATTATTAGGCAAGTTAAATAGCAACGTAAGTCTCAAAGTCAATGTTCTTAATTAAGAAACTACTTTGGCAATATCTAACAAACAGAAGCACTTATGAAATAAAGATGTCTTCTAACAATCTCCCCTATAGTACAGGATATAGGAACTGAATTTGGGACTGAATTAGATGTTAGGAATAATGAGCTAATTTCCTTTTTTGAAATAAGTCCCCCATAGTAGATTTATATGTAACCAGTGAAGAACATGTTATAGATGACATTGTCATGTTTTTCAGTGAATCTGTTTATCAGATGAACTTTGATGATTTCTCACATTTTTAACCTTTTTAAATTAGTCATGCCCTTATATAGCAGGCAGGATATTAAAGGTATGTCAAGACAGTGTTCCTTTTTGTTATATTTGTTCTTTAAAATAATGTCAACAAAGTATGAGGTTTCATTTTCTTTAATGTACAGAGAGTACAGTTTTGTATTTCATTTTTAGTAAGTTATATAACATAGTACTTTGTCCACCCAGACTACGTTAATGCTTATTAAAAGTCTAGAACTGACTTTTAATTTTTTAATTTTTCAAATTAAAATTAAACAAAATTTTTTTGATGAAAAGTGGAAGGAATTGAAAAACAAAGAATACCTAGTGGGTTGCTTGAACCCAAGTTTTCATTTTTTAGATTCAATTTTTATGATCTAGCACAAAAGCAGATTCATCTAACTTAGGAGCCAATTCATGCTACACATCTCCAGAAGGTATGTATTGTTACTACAAAATTCTCTCTTTCCTGAGAAATTTAAGCAAGGTATCCTTGAAAGAAAATTTCTACTGAAAACTGAAACTATATAACCAGTTACACATTATGATCAGTCAAGCCATCAAAAAGATAGTTACTGAGACCATTTGGGGTTCAGAGAATTCCTCTAAGTGCTTGATCTCACTTACTCTTGACGTTATAGTCTTTTAGAAGGAATTGAAGGCCCTTCTCCATCACTGATTGTCCTTAGGATTTATACCATGATAAACTACATCTTTAAATAGAGTTTTACTTCAGAACTTTTCTCTTTAATAACTCACCCTACCAAATCTCTCAATGATTTAATAAATGTTTTCAAATATTTTGTGCCTTATCTTAGAAAGAGGGAAACATATTAGAGACTTTTTCAAGTCCATATTGAGAATAGATGATGAAATTGACATAGGCTTCTGGACTTTTCCAGGTGTTATTTAGCTTATTTCACTTTCCCAATCATTTACCAAATAAACTCTAAGTCACTGAAAAAATATGTCAGGCTCCACAAAATAGAATACTGTCTCTGCCTACTACAAGAACTCAGGTGAAAAATTAAAAACATTATTTCTAATGCAGTGCGGTAAGATGTGCATTGATGCGCTTAATTCTTCTTTATCTAAAATAGTGGAGCCTTCAATCTGAAAAGCAATTAGTTAAAGCTGTGTTAGAGAAGAAATATCCTGTAACTTTCTGGCCTCTAGTTGCTCCACCATTATAAGAGATGTTTAGAAGGGACAATATGTAAAACTTAACAGTTATAACTATACTATTCTATAGCTTCACTGCTCCTAAAAGTTCAAAAAATTACATTTTATAAGATATTCTGAGAGTACTTTGATATACAATAACTTTCTCCATCAGATATTTGTCTCCCCAGGGTCCATTCCCCCTTCTTCCAGCAAAGCCTGACTCTTATTGGGCTATATCCCTCCACTCACTCAACATGATCTTAATGAAGCAGCATATCCAAGCACTGAGTAGAATGTGTAAACTAGACTAGCCATTCAGCACATCCCATCCAAATATACACATTAACACGCACACGTGTTCACACACACACTCACAGCAGGCCAGTAAGTCACTCAGTCTATGATGTCTAAGTCATTGCCGATGCAGAACTCTTTCTTTTGGTGAACTGACTACCTTTATAAACCTGGCTCGGAAGATACTGAGACTGCCATGGAACTGTGACTGGAACCAACCCAGAGGAAGTAGAGCCAAGGTGGA
The DNA here is from genome assembly GCA_026826555.1 of Tolypeutes matacus. Classification (NCBI taxonomy): domain Eukaryota; kingdom Metazoa; phylum Chordata; class Mammalia; order Cingulata; family Chlamyphoridae; genus Tolypeutes; species Tolypeutes matacus. The sequence continues at coordinate 3,989,792 of JAKSZT010053888.1, read as the reverse complement.
TCCAGCATTTTGAGTCCCGAATCCAGCCACTCCTGAGAAGCTCATGCCCTGAACTCAATTATTTATATTATTATTATTTGTTTTTACTTAAAGCAGCTTAAGATAAATTTTCTCTCACTAACAACCAAAAAAGTCCTGTCGTAAGGTTAATCTATGAAAGCATTTTAATTCCAAACCAGCAGATAGCACAATCACAGCATCAACATATATAAAATATCCATGGTAAACTTGAAAAATATTACATAAAATTAAGTTAAAACTTTGGAATTTAATAAATAGTTTTTTCACAGATTGTTACATGTAACATTTAGAAAGTTTTGTGTGAAGTATATTTCTTTCCTTTAGATTTGATGTGGTATAATCTTTACCATGTGGAAGGATTCCAAAAAATATAATCATTGAAATTTCTAAGTTCATTCTTAAAAATGAAGAACATCTAGCAAACCAGTAGAAGGGTCTTACCTTGCTTATTAAAAAAACAGAGTCATGAAAATTCTCATATATTCCAAAAGAAAAGAAAGAATGCCTTTAATGAAGTTAAATCATTATATGAATATTAATATTTCCTTTATGGAAAAGAGTACAAAAAACTAATTATCTTTGATAACTTATTATCATTAATAATTGTTTTGATTTGGTCATTTTGATTGTATATTGAAACTGTTTATGAAATTCTCATTTACTTGTTTTGACAAATGAGTTAACTGACATTAAGGTGCAACATTGACTCTCAGGAGAGAATTTCTTGAAGAGTCAGATTTGTTTGTCATTGAAATTTTTAATGCTTTATTCAAGCATTAATGCTCTTTATATTTCCAGGTATCTTGTAAAATATTTCGAATTTTATATTTGCAGCCCGAGACAATCCTATCATAAAGTGCAATTTCATAAACCACTTTGAAAAAAACATACATAAATAAATAAAATAGGCTTATATTTTTAGGTAATTAAAGGCAAAAATTACTCTTATGGTATGGCTTTCAGCCTATATATTTGAACAGTAAGTATAATCACAATATCTCCAGCATCTTGGTCATCTGTTATTCTTCCAAAAAGCTTTAGGGGATATTCAATTTAATGGAATGTAAAACAACATTATCAGTTGCTGTTGTTTGAAACTTCATGGAATATAATCTCTAAAACTACTTATCCAGATAAACCAATTCAGAAAAAATAAGTGTCTTATACTGTGAATATAAAACCAAAATTAAAAAAGAAATAAAGGGGGAAGCGGATGTGGCTCAAGCGATTGAACTCCTGCCTACCACATGGGAGGTCCCGGGTTCAGTTCCCAGTGTCTCCTAAAGAAGATGAGCAAGACAGTGAGCTGACATGATGGGCTAGCTCAGCGAGCTGATGCAACAAGATGGGGCAACAAGAACACAAGGAGGAAAACATAATAAGAGACACAACAAAGCAGGGAGCAGAGGTGGCTCAAGCAGAGGTTCCAGATTCTGTTCCTGATGCCTCCTAAAAAAAAAAAAAAAAGAAGAAAAGCACACAAAAAACAGACACAGCAAATGCAAACAACAAGGGGGTGGGAATAAATAAATAAATAGAAATAAAGGGTAGATTTATTAATATCTGAACTTACATTTTCAAAAGGAACCTATATACTACTGATAGCCAGTTTTTATTGGGTGTCCATTGTATGCCAGGTACTATTCTAAGTACTTTTCCTGTATCAACTTGCTTAATCCTCACAGAAATTCTCTAGAACATATTATTATCACTGCTTTACAAATAAAGAAATTAAGAAGAAAAAAATGGAAGTTATTTGACTTGACTTAGAATGCATTCTCTGTGAACAGCCCTGTCATCAAGGCATTTATCAAAATCAGTCAGCAGTAATTACACCCCCTGAGATTGTGATACCAGTGCAGCAAACAAGAGCCTGGCCAAACTTAAAAGGAAGATTTGAGAACTGAGATGTCCATAAGTGGGTTTTGAAAAGCTCTTCCATATTCTTGAGAACCTAGAAAGCCACATACAGTTCCAGGGTCATACCATGCCCAGGAAAGGTTTGAAGAAGTGCCATTCTCTCACCTCTGTCTGATCTTGAAGATTTGTGCATTCAGAAAGTGTAGGCTAAGGCAGAATTTGAAACTGAGAATTAAAAGCATGCCCCAACACACACACACATACACACACACAGAGGCCCTTTAAAAAGGTTACAAGACTTATTGACTTAAGCATTTAAGAAAATCACTATGCAATCATTAGCTGACCACTAAGCTAATCAACCAGAGTCATCAGTGGCTACACCTAACAGAGAATATAGACTTTAAAAAAATTAGTACAGGAAAGTCACTAAGCAAAAAAAAATATATATATATCAACAACAACAAAACAATCAAAGACAAGCCTTGGGTTGGGGGTGATTTCCAGTATTGTTAAATTATGCTATGTTTAATGTCCATTAAAAAAAAAAATACAAGATCTAGAAAGATATGGGAATACATAGCCCATACACAGGGGAAAAAATAGTAAAAGAAACTGTCCTTGAGGAATCCCAACTATAGGATTTATTAGACAAACACTTTGAATAAACTGTTATAAAAATGTTAAGCATGTCTAAATAATTAAAGGAAAGTATGGTGACATCTTGCCATAAAATGTCTATCAATAAAGAGATAGAGATGATTAAAAATAACTAAATAGAAATTCTAGAACTAAAACACACAATATCTAAAATGAAAAAAATCACTAGAAGCATTCAGCAGCAGATTTGAGCTGGCAGAAAAGATCCAAAGTAACAATTAATACATAGAGAAGAATAACTTGTGCCTAGAATCATTCACATCATTCACAGGTATGACTGTAGCTGTTTGCTTTAAGTCATCTGTTTTAACTTGCTAAAAGCTGCTGGGAGCAATATAGCAGAAATGGATTGGCTTTTACAATGGGGATTTATGAAGTTAAAAGCTTACATCTCTGAGGCTGTGAAAATGTCCAAATCAAGGCATCATCAGAGATGCTGTCTTACCAAAGGTTGCCTGATGGTGATCCAGACTTCTGCCATGTGGCAAGACACAATTTCAACTCTGCTGGTCTGGGATTCTGCCTTCTCTTCTAGGATGACTTTCTCCCCAAGCTCAGTTATGGGCAATTGGGCACATGGCTTCTCTCTCCCCTCTCTTCCAGGTATTGTCTCTTTCAGCCTCTCAGAGGCCTCTCTCCATGCTTCTGTGCTCTACTGATTCCAGTCTCTCGGAGGTTCTTTCTCTTTGCTGCTTTTTTCTGTCTGTGTTGCTTTTAGTCCTCCATTTATAAAGGACTCCAGTAAGAGGATTAAGACCCACCCTGGGTCACACAAATCTAATCAAGGCCATTACCAGAAGTCATTAAATCAAGAGTTCCCACCTACAATAGTTTTACATGCACAAGAATGGATTAACTTAAGGACATGATCTTTTCTGGGATCCACAAAAAGCTTCAACTGTCACACTATCTCTTCAAGTGGTGATAAACCAGATCTTCATAGAATGGGAAGGTAAGATAGGAGTTTATCCTTTAAGTCTTCTAAGTTCCCACAACTTTGCTGTTTCAGTTATGTCTGGCACCCTTACACACACACACACACACACACACACACACACACACAAACAAAAACCACCTTCTTCCTTCAGGCAGAAAACAAAAACCTTTTCATATCTATTCATGAAGACATAAAGCCTCAGAGATCATCATTCCACCAGGTCTACAGCATGAATCCAGTTTATTCTTAGCTGGCATCCAGCTGCACCCATGTTACCCATTGGATGACATAACCCTTAAACTTATTATATTTCAATGAAATTCCAGCCCACCAAACCCACAAGGGTATGTTTTCATCTTTCTACCTATACAGTACTACAAGGACTGCATGTATGTATGTAAAGTACTCTACATTTTGTGCCACATTGTTCTGGCATCTCCTTTGAATGTATCTTAGAGAAAAAATGGCACACAGAATATACTGACAACTAAAACCATAAAATGAGTCTTGTTCCTCATCACTAGAAACATCAATAGAGCATGAGCTTCATGAAGGAAAGACATCTGTGTTAAATCTTAAATTAAGTTCTGAGACATAATTCAAACTATACACTAAGAAGTCAGCCTGCCACAACTTAGATAGATGATGATGATGATGAAGATAGATGATGATGATGAAGATAGATGATGATGATGTAGATGATAGATATAGGTAGAGACGGGGGGCAAGGAGGGAAAGAGAGAAACAGAAAACACAAAACCTCTAGACCATAGAACAGACAGCTTATTACTCAAAAAGCATATTAGCACTGGCTTGGCCATGAGAGCCTGATGTACTTCTGTGTGTACAGAGAGATGGTACCACAGTCTCACAAAATCATGAGAAGTGTAGCTTAAGCTGGCATATCAGACCATCCTCCCCTTTGGAGGAGAGTCCTTTACTCTGGGTGTAAGCAAAAGTCTATAGGGGAGATACATTTCTAAGTTTCTCTGGAGCAATGCAGTATCTTTATTTTCCAAAGCATGTTTGTCATCCAATCATCTTTTAACCAAGTTTGCCAGTGTTCTTTACTCTGAAAAGATCAGATCACGCAGAATCATGGAAGTATCAGGGAGAATTGCCTTCCAACGTCAGGTCCAGAGTTTGAGGCTAAACAATCTACCTAGCTATCCTCATTTACTCTACAGATTCTATTACTGAATAACAAAAGTTTAGGAGACAAATGTAAAAGAAGTTTCCCATTCCATAGGGAAAAAGCAAGAAAAGCTATTCGCTATTATTGAAATTTTCATTGAACAAATCAAAAGATTCATAATTATTGCCTTAGTCTGAACTACCTGATCTTTTGAGAGTATTCATTTACTGGTAGTAATATGGCTCTCAGAATATATTTTCAAACTATAATATTCATTTTGCAGTTATATTCTTTAAATATTTTATTCCTGCATCTTTTCTTGCAAAAGCACACCAAAAATGACCATCCCAGCCGAGATTCTCTCACTTAATCCACACTAACACTCACCCCCTCTACCAGATTATGAAAATATATAAGAGAAATGAAATTGATTTTATTCACTTTAATATAATAAAATACTTTCTAATACATGTTACAAATCAGAGCAAATGGCCTATGATGGTTAGGTTCCTGTGTCAACTTGGCCAGGTGATGGTGCCCATTTCTTTGGTCAAGTAAGCACTGGCCTAATTATTACTGTGAGGACATTTGGTGGACTTAAATCATTACTAAGTTGATTGCGTTTATGGCTGGTTACATCTACAATTAACTGAGGAGATTGCCTTCAGCAATAAGAGACATCTCATCCAATCAGTTGAAGGCTTTAAAAGGAGACATGATGATTTCAGCAGTCTGAAGAGAGAATTCCCATCTCTACTTCAGCCAGCCAAGTTCTCCTGGGGAAGTCATTGGAAAATCTTCATCAGAGTTCACAGCTTGCAGCTTGCCCTATGGAATTTGGATCCATGCAGCTCCACAGTAGCATGGGAAAATTTTATAAAATCTCATAATATTTACAGATATCTCCTGTTAATTCTGTCTCCCTAGAGAACCTTGATTAATACATGGCCCACACGCCAAGATCGTACTTTAGAAACAAAGTTTTGGTATCCTGAGCATTACTGATATTAAGCATTTAAGGCCCTCTTAAGGACAGGTATCCTTTTAAAGCATGGATAATATCATGGCACAGCTCTGCTCCAAGCTCTATAATAGCTCCCGATCTTATTCATACAAGTATAAAACATAGTCCTTTCAATCAACTATAAGACCCTACATGGCCTGCCATCCTGGGTAACATTGTGTGTGTGTGTGTGTGTGTGTGTGTTTTGCTACATCTACATATTCCAATCAAATGATAGATTGGCAAACAATTGAGAATAATTAACATGTAGCTTAAAAATAAGTCTTAGAGCTAATTAGGTATGCGCTGAACCTGGATGAAGTTTGAGTATAATACAAATGTTTTTCACTGGGAGATTTTTCAAGTGTCATGAAGATTTTTTCAGTTGTTCAACTATTAGATACGGACTTATTGAGCATCTTTTGAAAATCGTCACACACTCATTCGAAGCATGGTACTTGCTGCACAGGATAACCCTAATCTAAGGAAAGAGATAATACATGTGTCTCAATATTAACACTACCAAATAAAGCAACAAAAGAAAATATTAAATGTTAAGTAATTAAAAAGAAGCTGTGGTAAATTTCACTTGATTACTTGGTCCAAAGAAGGAAATTGCCCCTAGTGAAGTGAGGAATATTCAGAAACCTAGATCTGCACTGTCTCAGAGGAAGACAGAGCAAAAGTACACAGATATTAATTTTATAACATTCAAAACATAAGTCGGTAACAATGGCAATATACAATCCAAGTGTACTGGCTTAATGCACAGTCTTCTTTCAACTGGTTAACACACAGAACTACAGAATCCAAGCCAGGCTAGACCTAGGCAATAATGGTGCTTTATCTTTGATTGTAGACAACACCTCTAATCCCAGACAACTATATTACAAGTGAATTTAGGTAAATTTGTATCTTGATTAGGTAACAGTAGATCTAGTGAGAGAATATGAATGAATTGGTATAGATCCAATTGTAAAAACAAGGTGAACACCTGCCTTTCCAACAGTGTGTCAGTAACACCACTTTTTCATGAAAAAATATACTTGCTTCTAAGTTTGTATTACTGATGTACCTATTTACAACACCCTTCACATTGAATAAAGAACTTTATTTCAAATCACGGAATTGGCATATAAAATTACTAAAATGGAGCTATCTCCTAAGTGGGGCAATATTAACTCTCCTTTGCATTTGTTATTTTGACATGTGATATTTCTTTGGATTTCAACATCATAACCACCAGGTGAAAAAGGAGTCATTTTTCTGTTTTTTCAATGATGGGAACAGTAAACACGGAGTCCATGCAAAGAACGAAAAGAACAGGAAGTTGAAAAAGACATGCTTATACAACCTTTCCAGGAGGCATCACTGGGCCAAAGGGAACACTTGGGCTCTGGAGGCAGGAGACCAGGGAGAAAGTGGCCCTGGCACTATACAATGGTGATAATGATACCTAATTCACAAGGTTGTGATATATAGATCAAATAAGATAAAATGCACAAAACCACTGTTTTGTTCTTACAGTGCTAGAAAGACACAACTTTAGAAATTTAGAGTTTATTTACTAAGAACCCAATTGTATTAGTCAGGGTTCTCTAGGGAAACAGAAGCAACTGGAGATATCTGTAAATAGAATGGGATTTTATAAGTCTCTCACGCTACCGTGGGGATGCACAAGTCCAGGTTCCGCAGGCAGGCTGCAAACCAGGGGCTCCGATGAAAGTCCAATGAAGGTCCTTGATGAGTTTCCAGGAGACGCTGGCTGTCCAAAGACAAGCTGGGAAATTCTCTCTGAATACTGAAATCACTTCCCCTTTTAAGGCATTCAACTGATTCAATAAAACGTCACTCATTGCTAATGGCAATCTCCCTGGTTGATGTAGATGTAATCTGCCATCTATGTAGTAAACTCGATGACAAAAGCCCATAAATGTCCTTGTATTACAATTAGCCCAGGGCTTGCTTGATCAAACAACTGGGCACAATTACCTGGCCGAGTTGACACATTAGCCTAACCATCACACCAATTTTAGGGAAATTCTGAGAATTATCAGTATGAGTTGTGTTTCTGGCTCTCTCAAAATTTTGCTCATTTTGAACTATTCCCTGAAAACCTTAGGTTGCCAATCAAATCTGAATTACTGCTTACCTCTACAGGACCACTCTTCTGAAGACTGATTGCCTTTTAGCTATTTCTCAAGATTCTTTTCATAATAGGAAGTAACAATTTCTCAGAGTAGTCTGACAGGGCTTTCTAGAACAGCTTCAGTCGGGCTGACATATGGCTTTGTTAATCTTATTTCCTGTAGCTGCAGAGACAATGAGAAATCTACTTCTGTGGGCAGTACCAATTATAGCTGAGCAGGTACACTTCTCCACTGGCTTGGTCATGATGTCAAATGTTTGATTAGAAAGGTCTTGTGCTTTTAACTAAATGGGGGTAAATTTCTTTCCACTTGCAAGAATAAGCTATTTATACCTTTCATTCCACAGCTTCTTAATATCTTAATTCTGATCTCTCAATGACAAATAGAGTCACAAATGTAACGCCCTTGAGATAAGGAAGACTCTATTGTTAGATTTGTTTGGAAACAAATTGAGTTAGTTTCGGAAAGAAGTAGGCTGCACCACTGCACAGAATCAGATGCGACCTGTACTGGAAAAGAACAGGGGTAAGTCATACATGAAGAATGCATCCCAGTGGAGGCAACAGGGCAATGGAGTTGCTAGTCCTAGAGACAAAACCAAAGAAGGGTGACAGATAAAAAGAAACTGTAAGATTGAACAGATAAATCATTGGGTGAGGGTACTGCCATGTGCCTTTCCAGTGGACTGAGGTAACCACGATGTATCAGCTTTTGGAAGTGCAGGACTGAAATAGAGAGGGATGCTTCTGAACTGAGGCAGTTCCTGGGAAAATCCTCCTGCAGGAGGGAAGAAAAGATGAAAACAGGAGCCAAGTTCCTACTAAATGCAGGATTAAGAAGAGAAAGAAAGCCCCATTCAATCCAGCATCACAGACAAGGACTCCTCTGAAGGTACCAAGGACAAAGAACCTCACAGGCAATGCCACCAGGAAAACCACCATCCCACATAATACCACCAGCTCATTTGGGGCTGCTTCCTGTTTCTTCTCTTTAAAATTCTTCAGCTATAGCAAAGCAGCCTGCTGATACTTCAAGGGATTCAATGAAGACTTTCATTTACTGTTAACTCTTTACTAGCCAGTGTATAGAAATGGAATCATAAATTGGTAGAATATTTAAGTTGGAAGAAATGGTACTGATCATTTCCTCTAACCTCGGCATCTTATAGGCATGGATGCTAATAATATCCAAGATCACACAAACTAGTGACAGAGCCAGGCCAAGAACTATAGTCTCCTAAAATAGCCACATAATGATTTTTTTTCTACTATAGCGATCTAACTCTAGATTAAATTTTCAACATTTTCAAAAAAATTACATCTATTTAAAGACCAAGAGGAAAATTTTCTATGAACAAGAGAAGAAAGTTAAGAATAAGCTACACCTGAAAGGTCAGGAGTAGAGAAAACATTATAAACTGAGATTTCTTATTGAAAATCGGAGGGGAAAATCCAATCCAGAAAGAGATACTTCTGGTTTTGCATCCAAAATATATCCAAAATAAACCATTGTTAAAATGACCTCCACTGTTACCCTCCTGGTCCATGGCAGAATCAGGGGTGGAAATGTCCTCCTAATTTGTCTTCCTGTGCCTGTCTTTGCTCCCCTATGATCTATTGCAATGGCTAGAATGAGCCCTTTAAAACAAAAGCCCATTCATGTCACTTCTCCACTCGAACCCTCCAGTCACTTCATGTCTCATGAAACGTTAACTAAAAATTACTACAATGACCTACAAGGTCCTTCACAGTCTGCCTCCCCCCAACTCCTCTTTAATTGCCTCTCGCTTTGTCTCCTGAGCTCACTATCTTTCAGTCATACTGGCCTCCTGGCTGATTCTTGAACACATTAGGCACTCTCCTGGTCCAGGGTTTGTACCAACTCTTTCCTTTGTTCCTTTGCTTGGAACACTTCCCCACTCTCTGCATCTCCTCACCTCCTTCAAATGGACAAATGTCATCTTCACAGCAACGTCTAGCACAGCAAAGTCTGACCATGCTATTTAACATTGTTCATCTCCATCCACCTTAGCCTGCCCTATTCTTTTTTCTCCATAGCATTTTTATCATGCTCTCACATTCTATATGTCCATTATTTAATCCCCCTAGGATGTAAGCATTAAATGGAGTAAACTGTGTTTATCAGGATATTTTGTTACTGAAGTATGTGCAGCACCTAAAACAGTCCCTAAAATATAATTGTAAATAAATATTTGAAATGAGGGACTTGATTAAAGCAGATGATCACCATGTTAAAGGACGTAACCTCTGGTTTTATTTATGAAAGTACATAATCCTACAACAAAGTGAGTACCACAGCACTGAGAATTCCTAATCTTTAAGGAAGGTATCTATTACCTCCAATTTGCTCATTTAAAAAGTTGAAAGATTGTTAGAAAGACCACATGGATTTCATAAGAAAATTTTACTAAATGTAACAGCAAAACATTTACCAAGATGGAAAAAAAATTAATGTATATACTTAATATAATTTCAATCAAAAATCCCATGAGTATTTTAAAGAAATTAGTGAAATGGCTTAAAAGTTTATTTTAATGAATAAAGAGGTGAGAAGCTAAATAATTGATGAAAAAGAATAATATAGATAAATTATATATATATCATTATTGACATATTACAAAGTACAACATTGTGAGGTATTGATTCTAGTATACGAGAGTCAAGTAAATCATTGAAATAAAGTAAAACTATTTGAGGAACTCCCTCCAGAACAAACAGGCAAAGAATGGTTTAATCAACATATACTCATAAAATACAATAACCATTTAATTTTTAAAAATGAATTTGATCCTCACTTCATACTATATGCAAAATAAATCTAGGTGAATTAAAGAAGTAAATATAAAAAAATAAGTAAAGATTTAGAATAAAATATAAGTGAATCTGATTTCAAGGCAGGTAAAGATTTCCAAGCTTAATACTCTGTGACTAAACTCTGAGAGAATGAGAATTTTGAATGCATTAAATTTCTAACAATAATGATAATAACACAAACCACCAATGAGTTGATCCTACATGAAAAAGCATTTATTTTGTGAGTTGAAAAACTTAGGGAGAGTTAAATTTCAAGGATTAGGCATTAGGGCTCAAGGCTTTTACTTCCTGTTCCTACTATCACCAAACCTTCAGCAAATTTGTGTTTACCCAAAAGTGCATTATTAGTGGTTCCATGAAAAAATAAAATAGAATAAATTGAATTCATAGTTTGGGGCACAGAAGACCAGAGCAATCTGATACAGTTGAAACAACTGTATTAAGATGACCCAAGGTGATTGTGAACTAAGTTTAAAGTAAGAATGAACAGCAAGAGAGCAGAGGAGGCTAGAGGAGAAAATATAAAACCCTCACGTAAATTTTTGATAATAATGGAGATGGGCATTGGACTGCCAACAGTTATATGAGATTGAGAGATTATTTTATTTTATTTGGACACAAAGAAAAATTTGACATCCAAAAGGATGACTGGAGATAATTACATTACACATGCACATATACAAAGCATACACACATGAATACAAGGGTGTATGCATGTGCAAATACACACATACAGCAGTTACAAGCAGTTTATTAAGTTGGATTTGATAGGGTAAAAGAGTTCATTTTTGAACTCTTTTATATTCCTTCAAATTTCTGTGAAAAACTGTTTGCACTGACCTGGCATAAAATCTTGGGCAAATCCCATAGTTTTTAGTGAACAAATAGTTCATAAAACGCCACAATTGTTTAATAGCCACTCAAGTTCAGGGCTTTTCAGTGTAATAACTAAAGCTCAGAATCCTTACCTAATTCTAAGATTCTTTCTAAATCAGCTTATGCTTACTTGAGGTTTTCAGGTCAAAAGAAGAAAAGCAAGTACAGTTGACTTCTTAATAATTAACTCTCTCCATCTTCTTTTCCCAGTCACTCACTCTTTTTTTTTTTTTTTTTTCTCCCGAGTTGGCTCCCCTGTATGTTTGCTCATTGTTTGCTCATTGTCTGCTCGTTGTTTTTCGCTTGTCTGCTTGTTGTCTGCTGGTTGTTTTTGCTCATTGTCTGTTTTGTTTTTCTTTAGGAGGCACCGGGAACTGAACCTGGGACCTTCCATATAGGAGGTGGGTGTTCAACTGCTTGAGCCACATATGCTCCCCATGCACTCTCTTTTTGACTCCTTATAACACAGGGCCTAGGAAGCAAAGGGAATAAGGGTAAAGGATACACAATGCTGGGTGGCTGATAGTTCTGACATGGCAGAAGTAAGAACCTGACGAGTCCATTCATGGCATACTTTTGCAGATTTCTTGGAGAACATCCCAATGGGAACCCCACTGTAGCTTTCTTAATACTAGCCACTAACAACTAGCATATTCAGATCTTGGACTTCAGGAAATTCATCCATTGGTCAAAGTCCCTTCCCCTCTCTCAAGTTCATGTCTTGTCTCCAGAGAACCCACACCTTGCCATTGATGGAAATGTAGTTTACTTTTGAAATTACTTACTCCAGGCAGGAGGAAGCCCCAGTCAGTCTCTGGCCTTTAGATTTTGTAGATTTGCATCAAATGCCAATTCCTACTTTCCTCAAATTCCTGATTCCAGTGTCAAGGTCTCCAAATGGACCACTTGAAGACCACATCACATATCTTGAGGTAAGGAAAAGACCCAACTTACTTGGCCCATAATGCTGGAGAGAAAATATTCATGGGATATGGATAAATCCCTGCAGAAAGGCCTTTTCTCCTCACCTTCTAACTTCTTACCTTCTCTCTTACTTGACTTGATGTGACAAGAAATGCTCCAACACTCAAAGAACATTCTCTCCTGGTTTCCACATTGGGAGGAAAGGCCTTGCAAGCCCTGCACAGATAGTCTAGATTAACTCACTGTAGAGTGTGAGATGGGCCCTTGTTCTCAGGTTTGGGGCTTCTGGAATTATTACAGGTCAAAGAGTCAAATTTAACATTTCTGTTACATATATGTGCACACATCACTTTATCACAAGTACAGATAAACACAGAATCATATATACCTGTGTGCCTGTACATCTACATGTGTACTAATAAAGGAAAGTTATAAGAACAAAATTTTAATGTAATAAGATTGCTAGTGATTTTATTTTCTTTTTTTCACTCTATTTTCTAAAATATCATGACTTACTCTTAAAACAATTTAAAAGGTATATCTATATATAAACTCAAAAAAAGGGGATCTTATTATGAAAGTGTGATCTTAGCACAAAAGTAAAGAAAAAGATCACTGGAAAAGGAAAATAACCAAGAAATTGATTTTTATATAAAGAAATTTATTATGTGATAAAGAAAGTATCAGAACAGAGAATTGAAAAGAATTATTTAATAAAAGGTATTGAGATATTTTGGAATCACACCTCACAATAAATATCAAGTGTATATGAAAAATTGTAAAGAAAAGATATGAAAGATCAAGTTTGACTGCATATAAATTAATACTTTCACATACTTAATAAATAAAATAAGTAGAAAGGAACCAGTAGTGTGGAAACACACAAAAATATGACAAGATTGCACTATTTTTAGTATATAGAAAGAATAGCAATTGACTTAGGAAAAAATAATAAAATTCCTTCCTTTTTTTCTTTTTTCTTTCCTTCTTTTCTTCTCATGATTGCTATATATCAGGAACTTTATTAAATACTAAGGAAGCAAACACAAATATATATCTCTAGGCTTAAAGAATAATAGAGTCTAGTTAGTATGATAGACAACTTAAACAGCCATTATAACACTCTCAAGGTACTATGATAGCAGCTCGTATAGCCTGTTACAGAAACTCAAATTAGGAGTTGTTTATCCAATTGTTTATCCAATATTCCCTATGTGCCTGAATCATGCACACTAAATTTTTTCAAATTAGGCAGATTTATCTGCAAAAGGTAGAGGATAAGTAAGCCTTTTGTTAGTTTAAGGTAATTCTATCATTTCATTAATTCATTAAAATATCGAAGAAAGAAGTCTTCCATGTGAAGATCTGATTAACCACTTTTTGTTACTCCAACGATTAAAATTTAAATTAATGAACACAATGCTCTCTTTCAGGTAGAAATAATGGGAAATATTTTAAGACACTCAGTACTAGTGAGAATACTTGTGATTTTAGAAGGAAAATTCAAGCCATAGCTGGTTGATGTTTACTTTTTGTCCTCAAAAAAGTCATGGAAATCATCAACATATTTAATTTGTATATAACTTACAATTTCACTGAACTATAAGTTGTAAAAGGAAAATTTTCTGAAACACATCATCCTCACTTAGGGACCCACACTGATTGTGGGTCCATCTTTTGGAACATGTCTGGTTGTCAAGATACAGCTAAGGAAAGGTAGAGAATCATGATCTGAGAATAATGCACAGATGTGAAATCTCTCTATCTCTCTATCTCTATCCACTGCATGTATTTAATGGGCCAGAGAAAAATCATTGTCCATGTTCATTTTCATGTCTATGTTGGAGTGAGAAAGTGTAACCTTCTCTTATGTCTGGAAGTAGATGGAAACAGAATATTAGTAAACAATATAAGGATTACTATATTGTCTAAAGAAACATTTTTAAAAGAACAAATTTAATATTCTAAATAAATTGTTCTATATTGTTTTTTGTAAATTTATATAGTACTGTGTCACCAATAACATTTTTTAAAATTAGATTAGTTGTAGGTTTACAGAAAAATCATGTAAAAATACAGTGTTGCTATATACCCTTTATTTTTTAACACTGAACCTTTGTTACAACTGATAGAGTCCATAGTTTACATTAGGGTGTATTTTCACCATATACCACCCTATTATTAATACCCTCTTAAAAGCCAGAAATCTAATGTGATGTGATTTATTCCACATTTCATTCAATCATTTTGCCAACCCATTGGGAAAGATAATTTTTAAAAATTAATTCACATGTTCATACAGCTAAAAAGTAAGTTTCACACATGCACACACACAAACACCTACACACACATGCACATAAACTCTCACTAACATTGAAAATATGCTCATCACATATTTGGCAGTATTTCAGATCTTGAATACAAAGTGGTACGATAGAGCATTATTGACTAATGTTTTCTAACACAAGCCCTACTCCATGAGGACATTCTCAGTGTTTGAAAACCCAAAGAGGACTTTGACATTTTGAATTTTGTGTATCACAGAAAAAGATTATGTTCCTAAACTAATCCATTCCTGTGGGTGTGGGGCCCTTTGATTACATTAAATTCAGTTGAAGGGCCTTTGATTAAGTTACTTGATAAGATCACTCTAGGGTTTTTGATTGTACTATGTCAGTGGATGAAAATAGATACACACAGAGAGAGAAAGAAAGAGAGAGAGAGAGAGAGAGAGATCTGCCATTTTGAACTGGCCATGTGAGAGAGAAGACTCAAGGTTGGCCTACCGTTGCAGAAAGGCAGAGAAGCCCTGAGATACTGGGAGAGGAGGCCTCAAAGGAGACAAGCCCTATGCCTGTTGCCCACAGCTGAGTTACAGGAAATGGTAAGCCTGGAGGTGAAGGCAGGGTCACCAGCAGAGATCAGGGGTCATCTTGCTTCACCACATGGCCAGACACCAGGATCAACAGTAGCTGACTTTGGTGAGAAAGTATCTCTGATGGTGCATTGATTTGGACATTTTATAGCCTCAGTACTGTAAGCTTTTATTCTAATAAATTTCCCATTATAAAAGTTAACCCATTTCTGGTACTTTGCATTGGCAGCCCTGTGGCAAACTAAGACAAAGGCCAAAATTTTGATTCATTCAACCAGTTCCAAGTGGGAGTGTATTTGGCCATCCCAGAGTGAAAACAATATTCTCTAGATAGAAAACCCTTTAGAAAAAAATAAAATTTTAATTCTTGTATGACAACTTATTCATTTTGGGTTGTAATTCACTTAAAATTAAGCAGTTTCTTATTATCTTACTTTGTCCTGTTCTTTTTCATTGTAAACTCATTTAAACTTTTTCATTAAAACTCATTTTAACATAGTACATGTCATTCCTAGAGCAAAATTATAAAACTTCAGATTACTCTCCCACTTCCAGAAGGACAGGAAGGACTTACAAATACTGTACACACTCCACTGGGCACAGATCCCTACCCATGAGGTTTCAGTTGGAACTCGTGTATTCCTTTGCCAAAAGGCTGCTGATGCAAAATACCAGAAATGTGTTGGCTTTTATAAAGGGGATTTATTTGGGATAAAAGCTTACAGTTCCAAGGCCATGAAAAGTCCAACTCAGGGCACCATCAGAGGTGCTTCCTCACCAAAGTCAGCTGCCATGTGGTGAAGCAAGATGGCCGCCAATCTTTGCCAAAGTTTCAACCTTTCTGCAGCTGTAGGCAAACGTGGCATAATGGTTGTCTCTTACTGGGCTTTTTCTCTCAGTCTCTGTGGCTCCACCTTCTTCCTAATTTCAGCTGTAAGCTGTCATGCTATCATCTCTCCCTGGGCCTCAGCTCTTTGAGCTTCTCAGGGGCTTCAATCTGTGCCACTCAGCTGTGGGCAAAGCTGTTGTCTTTTTTCTCACATGGCGGGATCAAATATGGCAGCTTCCTTTATCTGTGTATGTGTCTCTTTATGTCTCCATTTATATCAGACCCAGCAAGAGGGTGGAGACTCAACCTAAGTCACACCTCACTAACATAGTCCAGTCAAAAGCCTTAAAGAGATCTTATCAACTAATCCATTCAAAGGCCCCTCAATAGAATTTAATGCAACCAAAGGGTTTCACACTCACAGGAATAGATTAGTTTAAAAACAATCTTTCTCTTTTTGAGATTCGTAAAATAATCTCAAACTGCCACATCCAGTTTGGCAGATTTTCAATTCAGCACTTCCTTTACTGATATTTTGCCCTCTTCCCCATCCTTTTCATTTCCTCCTACTATAGTAGGTTGTATATAAGCCTATGCCATTACCTGATGGCAAACCTCAGGCAGCTCAGAAACCATGTTTTATTCAACTGTATGTGTCTTGCACAGTTCAAATATCTGCCAAATATATGTTATATGTGTTTCAGTTAAAATTTGTCAACTTTAAAAAGGGCAAAAGCTCCCTTTATTTTTCTTAATATCTGTGTTCAATAACTGCATTTTTTAAGGAAGCCCATGTTCTCCACTTTCATTGCCTATGTTCTTTGAAAATTGCTATAAAAATCATTTTCCTTATTCACAGGGAAAATAGACAGTCAGCTTCTATGTTGGACCAAGAAAAGACACCAAGAGTAGATAATATCAGTCTTCAGAAGCACACTCAGATACAAATGCAAAAACTCAATGCTTTTAGCCAGCATCAGGTTTACAAAAACAAAAATAAATCACATCATTTGCGACCAAATCCTATAGATCACAACTAAGTGCATATAATATTATTCTCTGAGGATCTAGATTTAGCCTTGGAGCATGGGTTTCTTTAATACTTCAGCCTCTCTAACTGTCACACCACATCAGAAGTAACTTCTTCACACCAGTGGCAGCTGTTGAAATGTTCTCTCAGCATCACTCAGGAACTATTGCTTTCCTTCTGCCTTTTCCAGCCCACACTCTAATTCTGGTAAAAGATTTTTTTTCCTGCTCATTTCACAGTTTCACAGTACCCTGCCATTGCTGCCTCCCTTGCTCTTTGTCTTTATATTTCCTTTGGGTGTTCTTGTCCGACAGAAATCTAGAAATTCCAGTAGCAAAGAGGACACTTGGGCATTAAATGCCCAAACAGAGTTAGTGAAATGCAAGATTTCTGGTCCCAGCTGTAGTCTCTGAAGAAGTAGAATATCTCATCTTTCAACCAAAGGTTTGTTTTTCTATCTGGTTATAGGTCCTTTCATCAGGATGCAGAAGTTACATTTCTCCTGTGTGGCACTCAGAAGTCATAGTCATATATATCTATGACAGACAAAAACCCCAGTGAGGATATGCTCTTTCAAACCATCAGAAACTATTTCTGACACAGAAACTAACCTTTGAAGGAGGAGAATCTATCTCAGAACATTCTTATTGTGCACACAATTTTAGTCCCAACTTCATTTATTTCATCACTTTGTAATATTGTTTTCATCTAATTAAGAATCCAAATGCCCAGATATTAAAGACACTATCTCTATATATCGTAAGCTTAAAAAGAATTTTGTTTGGTCAGTTTGGTATGCCCCCATCTCACTCTTCAGACTCCATGCATTTTCTCTCAAACACCTAAGTATTACATTTTAAAAACCACAAGAAACTCCTTCATAGGCCTTGAGGTGGTAGCCATCTCTGTTGATATCAATCCCCAGACCCCACCATCCTCACCCATCCTTGCCCAAAGCTAAATTACATTTCTCAACTTTCCATGGAAATCCTTTTTCTTTTTCTTATTTAGGTTTCTCCTAATGCTATACAACAGTCTTCAATCTTTCCTTGGAAAATAATTCCTTCACTTTATCCTAGTTCCTATAACCTGCTGTGATGATTAAGTGCATGTGTCAACTTGGCCAGATTATGATGTCCAATTGTTTAGTCAAACAAGCACTGGCCCAATAGTAACTGTGAGGGTATTTCATGGATCTATATCATCAGTAAGTTGATTGCCTCTATCACTGATTAAGTTTACAATCAACTAAGGAGATTCCCTTCAACAATGAGAGAAGGTTCATCAAATCAGTTGAAGACCTAAGATGAAGTGATGATTTCAGCAGTCAGAAGGGAGAATTTCCATCTCTACTTCAGCCAGCCAGCTTCTCCTGGGGAAATCTTTATTGGAGTTCCCAGCTTGCAGCTTGCCCTACAGAATATGGACTTGTCCACAGTTGTGTGAGCCAATTCATATTAAAAATAAATCTCATAATATTTATCTATATATATTCCGTTGGTTCTGTTTCCCTAGAGAACCCTAAATAACACATCTGTCCTCATATACTCTTAATTTCCAAACTTCTTAGATTAAGTTGTAGGGTTCATAACTAACAATGCACACCTACTATAGCTAAATTTGGATAATACTAAGTACATTTTAGATTCGTATCCTTAGATTGCTTATACATATGTCTTGTAACTTAACAATGCAAGCAAAAAATGATATAGTAAACTTAATGACCCATCGGGGAGGCAAAATTAAATGCATATAAAAAGTATCTGTTTCTCTTCTCTAAGCAGGCAATAGAGCATTTTCAAGAACTAGATGAGTTTGAATATT
The DNA here is from genome assembly GCA_026826555.1 of Tolypeutes matacus. NCBI lineage: Eukaryota > Metazoa > Chordata > Mammalia > Cingulata > Chlamyphoridae > Tolypeutes > Tolypeutes matacus. The sequence continues at coordinate 3,970,834 of JAKSZT010053888.1, read as the reverse complement.
TAAACTTTGAATACCCCCTTAAAAATTGTTCTGTAAATTTAAAGCAATAATCAATATGTGAACTAAAATCTTAAAGGAATGTTTTCAATGGAGGCTTCTTACCTTCCTGTCTGTAAAGTATAAGTATGTTTTATCTAATCACTTCAAAAGCAGTCATGATAAAAGAGCTTTAATATAGATATGAAAAGAATAAAAAAGGAAATATATGAAAGGATTCCATGATATAATAAGAAATTGGTTGCAAGACTTTTTTTTTAGCACATTATATAGACAGTAATGGGGATTCCATTTTTATTCCAAAACAATCTAGTAAGCAAACTCCAATCTTCATGATGAGAAAAGTTGTTGAAACTGAGAGGTCAGTAGGTGTGACAGAAGTAAATAACAGCATCCTCTGGCATGTTAAAGTGGTTTCAAAGAAAATATTGTGCTTTATCACCACACTGATAGAACTAATTAGAAACAAAAATTCATAGATTCTTCTCAACTGTCTGGTAACTCTCAACCAAAGCAAGAATCCCCTGAAAATATCACTGACGTACCTATTGTTCCTTTTTATGGACAAGAAATCTGTTCCAACATATTACACCATAATTGTTCTCCCTTTGAATTCTAACCAGTGTTGGAAGCATTGTAAATGGAAAATAAGTCTGTATTCTTTCCCACATAGCAGTTCTTTAAATGTATAAAATAATAAAAATACCTAGTAACCAGATTTTCAAGTTTAGACAATCACTAAGTTCCATCAACCATTCCTCAATGAAAGTAGCATAGGACCTCTCAACATCTTAACAAACATCTCTTTATCCAGCATCTCTTAACCAACTTCAGTTTATTGATATTTTTCTCTAGAGTTGGGATTCAGAACAAACTTGATATCCCATTCCATGTGGTATCTGATCAGACAATAAGCAGTTAGGAATGATTAACTTGGCCTTGAATCTTACATCTATAAATTTGGTCAAAGATCACCTTAGCTATATTTTTATAGCCTAGAGATAGCACTGTTATTTTGTGAATTTCTCTCTTAATAAAATGGTTGGATCATTTTCATATGACCTTCTGTCAAAAGATCGTTTTTATTTTTATCTGTTTTTCCATATTAATGCCTTCTTAGTGATCTAAGACTTTAAATTCCTTCTTCCCTGGTTGTAGTGGACTCTCTTCTTGTCTCTCCATGCCATCTCATAACTGTGTTTCCAGTATCTCTATTATTTGAGGCAAAAGTTCCTCACTCCCTTCCATACCAATCATGTCTCTAGTTGGGGCTGCCAATAAGTTGATTGAGCCAGGAGATGGATAAGTTTATGATCCAATAAAGGTCTTTTCCTTTTAAAAACTGAAATCAGACAAAGAGATTCCATTCTTCTCTAGTGATGGAACTATGAGATGTGAGATTCAGGAAGTGTTAGCAGTAATGCCACTTATGTGGATAAACTCAGCCTGAGAAAAAAAGCCAATATGTAATGAAGAGTAGAGCACATTCTGGCCCTATTTATGATCCTGGTTCCACTTGTCCCTGAAGCTTAGCTGTACCTTTAGATTCTCTAGAGATACATGAGCTAATAAATTTTTAAAAACCACAAAAAACAACTTTGTCATTGGTACCTAAATGAGAGCTAACTTAATGATTTTGCTATCTAAGATTTTTATTTATCCCTTCCAACTTTATGTGGTTACAACAAATTGCTACAAACTTGGGCTAAACAATACAAATTTATTATCATATATTTCTATAGGTCAGAACTCTGGTACAGGACTCACAGGACTAAGTTGAGTTTTGGGCAGGTCTGTGTTCCTTCCTGGAGGGTCTAGGGGACAATCTATTTCATTGCCTTTTCCAGCTTCTAGAGCTGTCTGCATTCCTTGGCTCATGGCCTCTTCCTCCATTGACAAAGCAAACAGCATTGCATCTTTCTGGCCAATCTTTCATAATCACTTCTCCCTCTGACTCATACCTCAGCTGGAAAGGTTCTTTTAAAGACTTGAGTGATTACACTGAGCCTACCTGGAATAATCCAAGACAATCTCCCCATCTCTAGCTCCTTAATCACATCTGCAAAGTAACATATTTACAGGTTTCGGGGATTTGAGTGTGAACATCTTTGGGGAGACATTATTCTGCCTAACTCACATCCACTAAAAATGAGCAAAGTATTCCATCTCACATCATCAAACTCAATGATAAAAACAGGTTGAACAGGAGATGCCAAAGATACCCTCTAATTAATAATAGTAATAAGTAATAACATAGATGTTATTTGGGAACAGTATTTGAGCAGAAATGACTTCCTCAAAACTGTTTCTGGAAAGGAAATTTCAGCTGCTTTTTCTTTTTCTGAAGATGAGTTTGGAGATCTTTACTAGATTTCCCCAGCATACAATCCCATTGCCATCTTTGAAATGTAGAATTAAAAGTATTTCCATATCCACATACGTGAAGCCTGAGGCTGCTATCATTCCTAAGCATAGAGTGTAAACACAGTGTCTCTCTTTGTTTTACTAATTGCTCTGTTTTCCCAAGCTGCTAGCACAACATCTGCCAGGCCACAATGCACTCCCTCCACACCCCACAGAATCACGGATGGATAAACGACCTCTCCATACTGGTATAAAGATAAGCTCTTTCCAAAAGCCAGCAGGGAATTTTCAAAAGACAAAGGCCTCCAATATAAATGAAGCTGAACCCCTCAAAATCTTTAGAGTGGTTATGGTCTTGTTCACTCTGTAATGATCTCATAGTGTCTGAAATTTTATTGATTTTGTTTTTCAATAGAACTGTTAAAGATAACAATTCTAAGATAGGCAGAATGCGCGCAGATGCTCACATTCCCACACACAGTTCTGCCAAGATATTTTTACATCATTCTGCATAGAAAACAAAATGAAGACATGTGTTATAGATTCATGCTACTGGTATCTTCCCTTCCTCCTCGCCCCCCCCCCCCCCAGGGAGTTTATTGTAAGCTCATTTCCTGGATGAAGTATTAAAACAACTCTACCTAGAAAAAATGACCAGTACTTCCAAAATAAAAGAGATTTGTTCCTGAGACACCTTATAAAACATTCTTAATTACAAATCTCATTAAAATGGCAATTTGGGTCATCATATCCAAATGTCATTCCTGCTCTTTCTAATGTAAAATAAACATCATGCCACACCGGTTAAGCATCAAAATACAAAATGTTGCAACAGCTTATGCTTTGTTGATGTTTATTCATCTACTGTGCATCAGAAAGACTCGTTTCAAATATGGTATGAAAGAAAGAAAAGTAGTCAAAAAACAAGCTCAGAAAAGACTTGAAATAAGTTGCCTCAAGAAAACTTCTTTAGAAGAAATACCACAAAATTCCAACCTTACCTTGGGAGACTTGGGCAGATACACTGTCCTTTCTTCCACTGAGGTTAGTGGAGTTAACTTTGTTTCCACCACTGTGGGATGTTTGGGAGGTCGAGGTGGAGGATGCAAAAAAGAGCTTTCATATCTCCGCATCATATAATATTGTTCTTCAGAGATCTCTTCTACCAAAGTCCTGACTGGAAATGATCCTGTTTCCTGAAACAAATTGCTAACTAACTGAACAGTCATATTCAAGCGGCCGAGAGGGATTTCCCAGCACTCCCTGGGGTTGGCAAAGTCACTTATGAGTAGATAAGAGTCTGTGATGTTTTCCTCCAACCGCAGTCCTGGGGTAGCAGCCAAAATGTCCTCTTGAATGGAAAGATCTCTCACAGACACCTTCACATTGAAGGGCAGGCGGAACTGTGTACAGAGCTCAGAAATCTGGTACTGCTTCTTATCGTGAATCACTTCTACAAAACCTCCTTCCACGTACAAAGGAAGAAGGGCTGCCTCATAAGACTTTTTAAGGATTTTTTCACAGGCCAGAATGTTTACCACTGTTTTTATTCCCTCACAGAGGACTTCAGTAGTTTGTGAGTGATGCACTAGAAACTGGTCCCCAACAGATATGGATGATAGCTCGTCATGAGGGGAATGAAAGGCTTTGGTGGCCACCACATGGAGAGACTCCTTTTCACTCTTAGCTATCTCTAGGTCATAGACTGTTGGGAACTCCCGGGGTCGTCGCTTGAATTTGCCTTTATAGCTAGTGGGGATCAAGAAGTGTCTTTTAGGAAAATTGCTTCTAATTTCTGAAGCTAAGATCCTTGATGACTGGTATTTTTTGTGGATCACAATGGTTTTTCCAGGCTGTAAAATGCTTCTGGGCAGCTGGTTTCCATAAGGACCTTCTATGACTTCAGCTACTATAGGGAACTCTTTATTGGTCATTTCCAAAAGATCTTCTGTAGATAAGAGCTGAAGAAACCAGTTAGCATCATAAGAGTCAGTAATGTCTTTGACTTCAACATCTAAACTGGGGAGGATGCGGACTATATCCTTTCGTACTGAAAAAAATAAAAAAGACTATGACATTTTGTGATTAAAAAAATGTTTGCTGTGAGATAGTATTAGAATCTCCTCTGATGCCAGAGTTAAATTTCATTAAAAACAAACTTCCAATAATAATATTACATTTCTTACATGTGATTTCTTTCTTTCATATTTTAAGATGAAATTGATCATATAAAAAATTAACACTCATAAACCCAGTGCTCAGCTTAAGAGACATTCGCTAGTACGTTGGCAACTTCCAAAATCACATCCTCCTCACTATAGCCCAAGGATAACCATTCTCCTGAATTTATTGTAAATCATTTCTTTGTTTTCTTTATAGTTTTATCACATCAAAAATACATGAATATATCAATATGTATGTGTGTGCATGATTGTCATTATTCATAGTAATTATTTCTATGAATATGCCACAAACACTGAATTAGCAAATAATGAACAATTGCTTTTAGAGCAAATGCAGGATTAGGTTTCTGCGAGCCTTTGGTCATGATCTTTTCATCAATTGATCAATACATAACTTTGTTTTGTGTGTATTTCTGTTTAAAGACATCTTATTTAATATACATTTTTGATTCTTTAACATTGAACTCATGGAGGTTATATGTTTAGGGGCCATTTTAAACAATGATATCACAAACAAAAAGCACAAAAATGATAATTTTTAATGTGGCACTAAATATACTGTTTACAGTATAAAAGCTGAAACAAGAATTCAGAATGTTGCCTTGCTCGACTTCAGCTGGGACATGTATGTCAGGAAATCAGATTTGTTGCTGTTCTGCAAGTCTGCGAAGGACTGCAAAAGAGCTGTGAACATAGATTTGTGGCCTACAAATAAATTTTAGCAAGTAGGCAAATTTGCAAATACAGGATCAACTGTCTATGTATGTATGTGTATGTGCGTGTGTGCATATTTCCAGATGGCTAATATCATTTTGACTTATGTTCTTGAGGTTCATACTTTACATGTAAAATCAACTTAGAAGAAAGTTTTGGTACTTCAAATAAGACTCTTCATGCATAAGCTTCAAGACATACGCTTTTTATACAAAACTCCATTCTGTAAGGTACAATAACATTGCAAAATTATGGGATATAAGGTACTTAAGATTAATATGGAAAAGGATACCAAGATGCAATCTTTTTCCAATGTGAAATTTTTTTCTTTCTTTGCTTGTGCTGTACTAAGGACCGGTTAGAAAATGAGTGGCAGAGGATGGGTCATAGAGGAGTCACTCAGGAGCCCTAGGTGTGCTTAAGGGATGCTAACCAATGTGTTCTTTCCCTAATGGGTCACTGGGGACTAATGAATCTCTTTATTATTTTCTAAGCACCAACTGGCCCAAAGGTCTATCTTTGAAACTGACAGAGACACTTAAAATATTAGCCTGAAATCATTTAGATGCCTTCCATGTACTGCTCCACATAGTATCATTATAAATGGTCTTGCATAAAAATCTTGGTACCTTTGGAGGGTTTTATTACTGCCAGAGAAAGCCACCAGGCAAGACCATGTAAACTCTGTTTAATTTTTTCCTAATCAGTTTCTGACTTATCTTCAAAACCTTTGTACCCAAATCCACTGAAGATATCTCCTCTCCTTTGACATATCAGAAACATTTGAGAGAGTAAATTTGATTCTCTCTGCTTTGTTATATTTTCCTCCCTTATTTCTTCTTATTGTACCTGTCATCCTTTTGTTTCTTTGCTGGTTTCTTCTATCTGAGTACAACCCCTCCCCACCCCCCACACACACATATACACACACAGCCCTTTTAGTGTGTCTTGGTTCTATTCCTTTCTTGATCTCCACTCATGCCCATGGTGATCTCACACAGTCTTGTGTCTTTAAATACCATCTATATGTTGTTGAATCCCCCAAATTTTATCTCCAGATGAACAGTTCTCTTGAACTCCAGATGCCTACTCAGACTCTACCTGGATGTCCAATAGATATCTCAAAGTTCACATGCCAAAAATGATATTCTGATCTTCCCCCAAAAAACTGATGTCTATCTTAGTTATTGGGAAATCTATTCTCTTTGTTCAGTCCAGAAATGCTGGAGACATCCTCAGCTTCTCTCTTGCTCTCACACCTAACATTCATTATCTCAGGACCACCTTGCTCTAAGCCACTTTATCTCTTGCCTGATTTACTGCAATAGTTTCCTAACCAGCCTCTTTATAGTCTAACTGCAATAGGGCAGCCAGAGAGATTCTTTTTAAATGTTAAATTGATCAAGTCTCTCTTCTGTTCATAGCCCTTCAGTGGCAGTCTTTCACTCACAATTAAAGCCAAAGCCCTTGCCATGGTCCCAGATTTCTCTCTGATCACATCTCTTACTATATTGCCTCACACTAACTCACTGCTACCTCCCTGACCTCCTTGTTGTCAATCAGGTCTTTACACTTCTCTTTCCTCTGCCTTACTACATCCATCAGCCAGATATGGTTATGGCCAACTGCTCTTCTTCTTCAAGTCTGCTCAAGTATCATCTTCTTAATAAGACCTACACTAACTCCTCTATTCATAAAGGTACACCCATCCCTGCCCCTTGCCCTGATCTATTTTTTCTATTTTTCCATGTCACTTTTCACCTTCAATAATTCCACATAATTACTAATTTATTATATTCATTGTTTATTATTTCTTACCAATCAGAACATATGCTCCATAGAAATAGGGGTCTTTGTGTAAGTTGTTCATCAATATATCCCAGTATCTAGAGTGTTATCTGGCATCTAGTAGGTACTCAATAAATAAATTGAACAAATGAAAAACAGTTGCCAGAACAATGTCCTTAAGTGAGCATTAAAAGAAAAAATCTAGAGAAAAAGTGAACTATAATGTAAAATTTTATTGAAACAAAAATGTTTTTAGTGCTAAAACTCCTGCTATAAATCATAACATGTATTTTACATTTCATTTAAAATGTGTCTCTTAAGGTTGTAGATTTTCTTACTCAATGGATTTTATTCAATGCAATAAATATTTTTATTGTTTAATTTCAGCAAAATAATAATGTAGATGTTTTAAGGACTAAAATATGGTAAAGTGAAGTGTTTTTCAGCCAAAATTTCATTTGGGAAAAAAGATTACATAATGCATATAAAACCATGATACATATGCCTTAAAAGAAGACTCAATACAGGGAAAGCACATCAAGTGAAAATCAACAGCTCTTACTGATTCATCAGAGAACTGAAGCCACAGGGAAAACAATTGCCCCTAAAATTTGAGACACAGGCAAATGCAGAGAATCACAACCTGATAGGAACAAAAACTACCACTGGAACCAGAAACTGACTGATAGAAAAACTTAATGGGTAATTGACCAATTGCTGAAGACAGCATAGACTAACTGAGAGATAATAACTTCTGGGGGCCCAGCCCAGCCTTATGAGGTCCCCACAGTTTCGTGAGTTTTACCTTCAGTAGTCTCACCAGGTTCTCACGGTGAAGATCAGAGAAAAATCCCTTTGTGCCTCCAAAAGGGGAATGGAAAAATAACTATTTTGAAATATTTCCAGAGCATGTTCTTCTCCTTAATAAAGACTGGCCCTCAAGGAAAATTATTTTATGAGAACCTAATTGATGTGGGGAAAGGGAAATACCCAACTCCAGCCCCTTCTAGCAGTCTTGCCATAGAGGTGAGGGAGCTGAGAAGCACTTGTGAAGGTCACAGCCCAAGAACAAAGACCTGCTAAATGACTGAGACTAATTATGGGAATATAGAATGCTTCTCCTCCCCCATATCTTACCACCATATCAACAGATCTCCTGCTCCTGCACAGTAGCAGCTGGAAGAACTTTAAGGCTCATACTTTATTTAAGAGAAAAGAGTCTCTAGGGAAACCCAAAGACAACAAAGGAGGCAAAATCAAGGCCACTAGAGGACCTTTTAGTCTCTGACACCAATAACTACAGCAAACATAGTCTAACTCTTAGCCAAATAAACATAAAATATCATGCTAAAGACCTGTGTACCTCAGTTCCTTTTACTGGATACACCATGTACAGTTTTCAACAAAAAAATTACCCAGTGGGCTAAAAGGCAAAATACACTGAAGAAACAAAGCAAGCATCAGAACCAGATTCGGGTTTACCAGAGATTATGGAGTTAGCTGGTTTAGAATTTCAAATAACTATAAATAATACGCTAAAGACTCTGATGGAAAAAGTGTACAACATGCAAGAACAGATGGCTAATGTGAGCAAAGAGATGGAAACTTTAAGAAAGAACTGAAAGGAAATCCTATAAATAAAGAAAACACTGTACCAGAAATGAAGAATGCCTTTGATGGTCTACTCATCAATAGACTAGATGACTAGATGTGGCTGAGGAGAGAATCAGCGAGCTTGAATATATGTAACAGAAACTTCCAAATCTGAAAAAAAACTAAAGAAAATAAAGAAAGAATGAGAAAAGCAGAACAGAAATTCAAGAACTGTAGGACAATCACAAACCATATAGCACATGCATTTAAAAAATACCAGAAGGAGAAAAAAGAGAGAAAGAAGCAGAAGAAATATTTGAAGTAAGAATGACTGACAATTTTCCAAAATTATTGACAGACACAAAACCATAGATCCAGGAAGCCCAGAAACACAAAGCAGGATAAACACCAAAAAATAAATATCCAAACATATGTAAATCATATTCTAATTGCAGAAAATCAAAAAACAAGGAGAAAATCTTGAAAGAAGCCAGAGGAAAAAAATGCCTTACATATTGAGGAACAAGGATTAAAATTTTCATAGGAGTTCTCTTCAGAAACCATGCAAGCAAAAAAAGAGGGGGGTGAAGTATTTTAAGTGGTGAATGAAAAATCCACCAACCTAAAATTCTGTATTCAGCAAAATTATCCTTCAAAAGTGAACAAGAAATAAAGGCTTTCTCAGATAAACAAAAATTGAGGATATTTGTTGCCAGTTGACCTGCCTTGCAAGAATTATTAGAAGTTCTTCAGAAACAGTGAAAACAGTATAGGTCAGAAACTCAGATGTACATAGAGAAAGGAAGAGCATTAGAGAAGGAATAATGAAGGTAAAATAGAATCTTTATTTTTCTTATTCTTAACTTACCTAATAGATAACAATTTGTTCAAAATAATAATAGTAACATTATATTGGACAATTATACCTTATGGCTAAGTGAAATGAATGGTAGCAATGTCATAAGGAATGAGAAGAAAGAATTGGGAATATTCTCAAGATGCGTGGAAGCATTATAGTGTTATTTGAACATGGCCTTTGATTAGTTGTAAATGTATATTGCACATTATAGGGAAACCACTATAAGAATTTTTAAAAAAGAAATATAATTCATATACTCAGAGAGGAGAGAAAATTAAATATATGATATTCAAAACCAGAGAAGGCAAAAAATGATAATAATAAGAGAGTGAAATAAATAGCACATCCAGTTGCGGAATGGGGATAAAGAGAGAGATTATGAAAGATATTATGGAGCGAGTTGCTACCAGTGTTTCATGGGAACACAGGTTCAGGGCACAACAGAAACCTTCAGCAAATGATCACTTTTATTACTTACACAAGACAAAGAGTCCAAGAGGGCAGGGGAAGAGAGCCCATCATGGCTGGGCTCCCAAGGTGGCCAGATGGCAGCTCCTCATGCCCTACTTATTATGAGAGGAGAGAGACAAATCTATACCGTTTGAGTGTATAAGGGAGGGGACCCTGTCACTGAGAAGTCCTACCCTGATTAGCATCTGCTTGTTTCTGGTTTCCAAGTTTAAGTTCTGGTCTGGCCTTTTCATTAGACTTAACATTGCCTCCAGGTTGTAAAACAAACAGCATAAGAGAAGAGGATATGGTGTAGTAGAGGACTGGGAGATGGCTGCTTACCATGTGTCCACGTCTTCCCTAGCAGATATGGCCACAATGACTCTCTTAAGGGTGGAAAGAAATTATAGGCCAAGATAGGGTAGGAGAGAGAATATTTAGGCAAGAACACCATGATCAAATTCAAAGAAGTGGAAAAAATAGTCAGTGATTAACAAGCAATCCAGCCTTGAGATTTTAACTAAGAGCATGGGATCTGAACAGGAGACCCACTGTAAGTAAAACTATGAAGATAAGTTGACCCCTTGAAGGCTGAGGAATATATAAAGACTTCAGGAAGGAACCAAAATATTTGAGATTAAGAAAGACCAAATTAAAATTAGAAATTTGGCAGATTCATTTGATAGCATATGGAAGGAGAGGCTAAAGCCAAAATGTTGGCCCTACTCTACTGACTGCCCTGAAGCCCATAGATACCCAAATTACAGGTTCTCAATATGACTTATTAATTCTGCATCCACTTCAAATTTTATATATTTTTCTCTCCTTTATGTTAATACATTAAAACAAAATCCTTCTTGGTTTATTACACTATTCTTTTTATTTTTAATTCTGTAATTTGGAAATGGCTTCCTCAGGTTTTTACACTGGAAGAGACAACTAATTTTTTGTGACACATTTTATTAAAACTAAGGATCTCTCCAAGAGAAAAATAAGGAAAGTGATAACATTGTTTTGTTCTTGTTTTGCTTAGAAAACAGTAAGTTACATGCTGTCATAAAAATATTAAAGCATACAAAAAAAATTACAATATTTTACAAATGTACCAGCTTTAGATCACTGTTATATATATATATATATTCCAGTCGTGTCTGTGTGTGTGTGTGTACGTTACAAATTCTTTAAACAAGCATTTGTTACTTTTATAATTGGAAAAATGTAATATCACCCCCATCCCCCCAAAGGAAGGCTAAATTAGAAAATATATTTTCCATAAAAGTTATCTTTGATTACAAAATGATAGAGAGATAAAAAAAAGCAACTCAGAGCATGAGAAATATTCTAGCAGGTACTTATTTAAAATTTTCTAGTTTCAAACGAAATAGAAGTAAAAACAACATGTACTTATGCATCCTTCCTTTAGAGCTCCCAAATTCTCTTTCGGGCTGACCTTGAATTGTTCTCCCTTGGTATATTTTCTGGCTATCCAAAGGGTGCTTTTGTGAAAAACAATTGCCATTGCATTTTTCTCTGAAAAGGTAGTGCTGGTTTCCTCTTTTTGCTGCTGAGTCATTTCATTAAACTTTATCTTTCTGCGCATTGTGTGAGGGAAATTCCCTTCAGTTAGGGCTAATGTCAATCATAATGTGGTGCTTTTCTGCATCACTCACTGCAACAACCCTCCTAGGGAAATTTGAATTTTCTAAAGAAAAGATAAATAATTACATTTAAGAGTGATTGATGTTGGGCAAAGCAGGTTTCTTTGGACAGTTAATATTCAATTCTGAAATATTCTGTCTCAACTCAGCATGTGAGGATATAGTCTTTGCAGTAGCTTTGGAGATCCGCCAAGGTTGTCTTATCCAAGTCATGAAGGCAAGATGATCATTTCTAAATATTATTTTTCTAAACAAGTCTTGTAAATTCTAGCCTTACAGTTTCTCTCAACGACTAGTTCTTACGACATTAAATAAATAACTTAGATATTGGTTGGACACTTTCACTTTCTAAGTGTGATTTTGTGTGCGTGTGACATTTCCTTCCCAAGACTTATTTCTTTTTCTCAAAAGTGCTTTCATAAATTCCATCTCCACCTGTCAATTAATCTGTGATTTAAAAAATTTTTTTCATTATACTATTTATTATTTGGTAATTTATTAGACTCACTAATAGTTGCTGAGCTCTGCCTTATTCCAGACTTTTAATTTTTTTTTCTATTCATTTAGCTTCATCTCAACTTAACTAGAGAAGCTACACTGTGAATTTACATCTTGTTAAATTATTTTCTTCTGGGTCTCCTGCTGCTGTTTGTATTTCTAAACAGAGAAATGTGTCTTTTGTACTGCTCTCTAACTTTTGTAGCACAAAACGTCACCATGCCCCTCACTGAGAAATCGAGTCATTTAAAATTAATATACATGCATTTGTTGTGAGTTTATCTGTAACACTACTGTCATTTAAGTTTATATTTAGTTTGCAAAAACTAAGAAAAGTGAATAGCCATTAACTCATCACTTTCTCATGCTAGATGACACACTTCAAGATGTTTTCTCCAATGACATCAATAATTGTTGGTCTAAAAATTAATAAATAAAAATGTATGCATATTAAATATATCTAATTAATAAATAAAAATAAATGTATACAAAATATATCTATATATATACTTATAGATTCTCTGCTTGCTGTTTGATGTTTCTAACAAGATTGTAACCTAAAGGAAGAAGATAAAATGGAAACTGACTAGGGTATCCACTTTTTCAAAATATCATGTTTAATTCACAGGTAATGTATTTCTGTGGACACATTAAGAAAAACAGCACTAATAAAAATTGAACCTGTTACATGAATACAAGTGATAACAGCTTTGTTACCATGAAGTGAATATTCTCCTTACCTACTTAATTCATAAACATGCCGTCAAAATAAATCAAATCTGGATGTGGTAGGTGAAATTCCTAAATAGGAACCTTATACACTGCAACATATATACATAAAAAATATTTTAATTGCTTTATTCATTCATTTATGTACTCTACTGAGTATTTATTGAACACTTACTACATCTAGAGCATTGAGAAAATAAAAATACATAAGAAATAGATTCCACTATTTTATAAAATTATAAAAAATGTGTTTTACTAAAAATATTAAGTTTATATATTATGGTCTGTATTATTTAGCAGCCTGTGCAATGAGTCCTTTGAGGGAATATATTAGGCTCAGAAATATCTGAGCTTGGACTAATTTAAATATCTAGTGATATATATGGGTAAAATAAGATGAAATATATTCTCTTCCAAATCTTTCCTCCTTCAAAATTTACCATAGTGGTAAAAAGAAGAAAAAGAAAGAGAATAAGAGAAAATAAACAATGAATCTAGGATATATCTGCATTTTTAATCTAAATGAGGATAGAAATCAGATGGAAGAATGGTAAATGACTTGCAGACTAGGAAAAGCCCATGGCTAAAGAGGCAGATTCCAGTGAAAAGGAAGATTTGTTTTATTTTTGCCCTCACAAGATCTTCAAAAGGTTTAGAATTCTGCTATAGACTTATTGTGATTCTAGCAATGGAAGAAATTATATCATTGATGTGGAGAGAGTGGCCACTGAGGGTGCTGAGGGCAGGGAGAGGGATGGAGAGGTGTAATATGGGGGCACTTTCAGGACTTGGAATTGTCCTGAATAACACTGCAACAACAGATAACAGGCCATTATATATCCTGCCATAACCTACAGAATTGAGTGGGAGAGAGTGTAAACTACAATGTAAACTATAATCCATGCTTAGTGGCAATGCTTCAAAATGGTTCATCAATTGCAATGAATGTACCACACTGATGAAAGAAGCTGTTAACGTGGGGAAAAGTGGGAGCTGTGGGGAGTGGGGCGTATGGGAATCTCTTCTATTTTTATATTTTTTTATGTAACATTTATGTAATCTAAGTATCTTTTAGAAAAAAAAAATATTAAAAAAAAAAAAAAAAGGCTTAGGAATTGGAGGCATAAGGCCCCTCTGAAAACGGACGTGAAGGTAGGGAGCTAAAAAAAGGGGTGGGGGGGGAGGTGGGGGGGTGAATATTTGAATGTCTGAAGAATGGTTAAACCTGGGTCTCCAACTCAAATCTGGGGAAGCGGTGGCCACTCCTTCCACCTGCTTTATGCAGTAAAGTGTATATATGGCCCCAGAATCTGGAAACCCAAACATCAGTGAGCAGCAGAGGAGCGTGGGACTAGAAACAGAGTTTAGTCTAAATCTGTAGGGTGAATGAGGAAACTCTCAGCTCCTGCCCCACCCAACTGCAGTAGTTTCATAATCCCCAGAAGATACTGAAGGATTTTTCTAGGTAAAACTGAATAAAGCCTAGAGGAGAGATTTGCAGAAACTGATTTGGGGGATATCCCATTGAAAAAAGCTGCCTCTATGAAACCCAAAGTTCATAAATACATAGCTAATATATAAATAGTGCTTCACTTGTAGATTAAAAAAAAAAAAGAGCTCATATGTAAAGATGAACAAATAATCACTAGGCAATTGAAAAAAGCATATAACAATAATTATAGGCAAAAAAACTATATTAAAAAAAAAAACCCACACAGCCCAAAGAAGGCAGATAAAATGCAAGGAACAATAGAAAATTTAAAAGAAATATAAAATGCTCTCAGAGAAATAAGATTTTGCATCCTTAAAACAACAGGATAGCATTTTTAAATGATGTAAGAATTAGATCTTAGAAATTAAATATGATAACTGAAATACAAAATTCATTTTAACAGTTGGAAATGTAGTTGAGGAATTTTCCTTCAAGGAAAACCAGAGACAAAGAGATATAAAATAGGGAAGAAAAGAGTCCTATAAGATCAGCATGGGAGCTCTAACATGAGATTAAAAGCTACAGAAACAAAGAAGAGAAAATTGGCTGAGAGGAAATTATCAAAGAAATTGTCCCAGAAATGAAATGCCTAAATTTCCAGATTGAAAACTGCCATCACAATGAGAGAACAGATCCCCAGCCAAGCACATTATTGTGAAACTTCAGAACACCATGGATAATCTCTAAAAGGCAATATTGGAAGCTACAAGATAAGGGAATAAAGCTTTCAAAATTCTGAGGGAAAATTTATTTTCAACTTTGAATTTACAAGTAGCCAAACTACCAGTCTTACGAGAGTGTAGAATATTTTTCAAACATGCAGTTAAAGTGTAATTAATTAATTGCCTAATTAATTAATTAATATCCTATTCCCCTTTCTCAGGAAGCAAATGAGGAATGGGCTCCTTCAAAACTGGAAGGAAATCAAGAAAAAGGAAGTTATTTGCTTCCACAAATCACTAGTCAACACAGAAGCAAGTCAAAGGGGAGCCACCAGAACGATTTTAAATGCAGTCCCAGGAGAACACCTGTAACTTCAGCAGGTATGAAGATGCCTGGATTCAGACTGGAGCACTAGAATGGAGGGTTCTAGAAGGAATAATTTCAGGGTATAAAATAATAGAAGAGATAAGTTTCCTCATAAGTTTGGGTTCTGTGGAAAATTGCATGGAGTGGCTTTTTTGCGGAGCTATAGGAGAGCACGTCTCGACTTAAGAGAGGGTTGAAGAAAACCAAGCACTGAGAACAAGAAGGACATCATTACAGGAAAAACAAATAGTTATGGAATGGAATTATACTCATAATTCATCACTGTGCTCAACAGTGAAAAACATTTACATTGTCACAATAATGAAAATACCAATGCTTAGCCATCATTTGCCATATACTGTGAGAAAGAGGGTGAGGAAGTAGGAATGTAAGATAATTAAATCTTCATCACCAGAAGTTATTGTCTACCTTAGATGACTTGAGAAATAGCAATATTCCTATATTATTTGGAAATGTGAATGCAAATATCAGACAGCAGGGGCTAAATATTTAAAGGAATTAACTCTGTGTAGCCAAATGTAAGAGAAATTTGGTAATAGGCAAAGGGCACATAGTTTGCTGATAATTTCTCTTATAAGCCTTTTTCCACTATTTGACTTTTTGACTTTGATTAAAAATTGAAATTATTTTTGAAAATAAAATGAGGAAAAAGAAGAAGTCTAAGAATACTAAGAGGCCAATGCATTTTTTTTCTATTCATTTATCATCTATTACACAGTATTCAGATATTACCTTTCTGATATCATCTTTCTGCTTATGTGGTTTCAACCGTCTGCTTATAAAATGAATTCATGTTTCATATCTGAGCAAAAACTGGTAGGCCATGCGCTGAGGTTTCCTCTTAAAAGGAACAGGAGCTTTCCAACTCTTGTATAGTTTCATTTAGGGAAGAAATACTTATCAATTTACACATCAAAATTTAACACCATTTAAAAATTTTAATCAGCAAGACCTCCTGTCTTTGGAAGCAACTTGAAATAGCTGCCCCAATTGGGGACCAAAAATTTTTCGTTTGCAAATGTTATACGTTCCATTGGTTACAGTAATATGAACTTATCTTCCTGTGAACAGCACAAACAAATCTTGATGTGACTTGCATGAGGCCAATAGTTAGAACTCTTGAATTGTTAGAGTAGTTGCAGGCTATCAAGGGGATTTTCATCAAGAATTTTAAGGAATAAATACTTCATTTAAACACTTTCTACTAATTTTCTCTTTATAGAGTCTACATTATCACATTGAGTAAATGTTAAAAACCAATGCTAGGAATAGAATGCCTTATATTCCTTTTCCTCTATATTTACTTGCTATGTTCTCTTTTCACGAAACAATATTGCAAAGCTTCTAGTAGTTCTTTATCTTTTTCATCTAGCTTTTTCCCCTAATGATTCTTTTAAAACTTCCCATTCCCCACTCAGACTTATTCTTTTTCTTGTCTCTTTAGAAAGGAAGGATGAGTGGCAGGGAGGTTGGTTGAACTATGCCTGATACTCCAGGCCTATGGGAAAGTTTTTAGCAATGTTCCTTTAACTTCAAGGCAAATTTGAATCTTCAATTTAAGGGAGAATATTGTAAAACAAGATCACAATTGATTCAAAATTAGTCTACATTTTACATTTAGAAGAAAAAATCTACAACAACAAAAACTCTTTAAAGTGGGCATTTTGTGTTGTGCATTTCCAGGCAATTTCTGCAGGTGAGTATAGAGGCAACCCAATCCCATACAGTATCTGTCCTGAAACTGCTATATAATAAAGATTAATGTTTAAAATAATCCCTAGGAAGTAAAAGATTCAGATAATCAAAATCAAATTTTAATTTAAAAATCATTAAGGAATGGAAATTGACTAAAGCATTTTGTGAAGGATTTTATTTGAACCTAAAAGCTTTCTTCTGGGATCAGGGTTAGCAGGAAAACATATTTCCCTCCAGCTAAACACCTCAAGCCAGAAACACAGGATTCAGTTTGACTTCTTTCCCCCTTCTAATAGATCTTCAAATCCTGCTGACTGAACTTCTTGAATATCCAATAAACCAGCTATTTTTCTCTATCCCCACTGTTAACACAGTGATATTGTGTAAACCTCCAGTATCTGGACACTGTCCACTATAGCCTCCCCACAGACATCCCAGGGGTCATTTGCAAATGCAAATCTGACCCTGACTCTCCTATCTTAAAACTCTGATGATTTGCCTTAGAACAAATTTCAACCCTTTAGCACATATTCAAGCTTTGCATGATTGATTCCATTTCTCCGTGTACATGTTTTTTCCTATTTTTCTCAAGCTGTTCTCTCCTCTCTTATCTCACACCAGCTGCTTTGGAGCTCCCACCTCTTTCTAGCTTTCCTGCATGCCTACAGGCTGCTCCCACTTCCCCAACCTTGTCCCTCTTTTTGCCTTTCTCCAGTTCATTCTCAGGCCATTTTCTCAGAGAAGTCTTTCTTGATCCCTGATCTAAATTCATTAAACGTTGTAACAGCCTGGTCCATGTCCTTAGATGTGGGTTTGCCTTCATGTGCCATCATGTGTTGGGAAATGCTAATGGTTTTAGGAAATTAACAAAATTTAATATGGGAAAATGCTATGCATTATGTAGGAAAATTGAGGAAAACTCAATTATCAATTTCAAGTGCACATTTTGGGATAGCTAACTGAATACAACTGTGAAGTCTAAAATTTGCTGTGGTCTCAATTTTTTTTTTTCCTTTTTTTGTAGTATTAAAAATTAGTCATTGAATGGAGTTTCTGAACTGTAATTTTTGTTCAAACGAATTGAATGATTTTTGGTTAAATATTTGTAGATAACGAAATTTAACAAACAGTTCTAAAATCTATTCAATGTTTCTCTTCAAATGTTTTCATAACTTTATGAATGACCAACAATATAAATGGGATCAGAAATAAATAATAATTGAGATATACTTTGGTCATACTTTGCTTTATCTTCTCAAAGTATGTTACATATAGTGCCTTATTTCATTCTCAAAACCACACCAGCGGGGAGCGGGTGTAACTCAGTGGTTGAGCTACTGCTTTGCGTGTATGAGGTCCCCAGGTTCAATCCCGAGTACCTCCTAAAAACAAACAAAAAAACAAAAACCACCAAGAGATAGGCAGAAGAAGTGACATCATCCTTTTTGCACAGTCACAGAGAGTTTAATTGGCTTACCCAAAGCCATCAGCTTTGGGATCAGAATACAGACCAAAAATTAGAATCCTTTTGCCCTACAACTTCTTTATTTTTGTGCCAAAACTTTGAAAATTCAAGATATTCATTCCTTTTATGATCTCTTCTGGTGTTTCTATTTTAGAATGCAAAAAACTCCATAAAGATTTCATATTAAAACACAACTATCTGTGCATTAGTTAATCATATTTTCCCTTAAGTCAGAAGGGCCTCCCAGCTAATAGAGAAGGTTTTTGACCAGTGATGGGTGTCTTGGAAAAAAAAGCTGTCACTAAAACAACATTAAGGGACATATTAAAGAAAATTTTCAATCTTCCATCTTTGTTGACTACCTCCATACAAGGAAGCCTCTTTCTAACCAAATATGTTCTATTTTAAGAAGAAAAAAAAAAGAGCTTTTTTTCTAACCATGTTTAACTGGCATTGATTTTTTTAAAAGTATTTTTAAACTGTCTGTACCTGATAGTTACAGTAACTTACATTTGGATAGTATCATATAACTTAAAAGATATGATGATAATCAATCAATTTTATCTTGGAACCAAATACGTGGTTTTCGTATTTATAGATGGGGAAGCTAACTTTCAGTTGGCAAAATGGGCAAGTCACATTCTAAAACGTTTCTCTTCCCCAAACCTCATAATGCTTTTACTCATAGGACATCATTCTCAGTAGATACTTACGTTTCATCACACCTTGAATTTCATAAACAGGCTTGAGAATCAGAGAGCCATAGAAATCTTTTGGGAATGGATTTGTTGAATCCCACTTATTTGAAAAATCTGTTAGCTTCACAGTTCTTGTTCTGTTCTTGGGGATCTTCCATTCAACAATCTCCTTTAGGGTATAAATGTGTTCATCTTCACACTCATAGAATTCTCCTTCTTGTGACAAAGGCAAAGTAAAGGAATGATTCTGATGATGCCTTACTACTCCACAGTTCACCATCATTTCTCCATTGATCTCTTCAACTGAGTTGAGCATGATTTGCTCACCCTGCTTGATGATGAGATTCCCTGGTTTTATATCCTTCTGATGATAGAAGCAAGGATGTCCTAGTCTACTTGGTCCAATATGGATGGTTCTTGTAATTTCTTCCATAGTAAGGTATGGAGTTTTATCAGCCACAATCTTAAAAAGACCTAAGAACAGAATTGTGCAAATTAAAGACAGTTCTGACAATGAAAGCTTTCATTAAAAAAAATCACAATGTGAGAGTTATAAAACAAATATAGTATAGCTTTTAACTGAATTTTTCCTTTTTAAAGATTAGAGGTCCTTGAAATTTTGAATTCCTCTAGGTAAAAATTTAATGTAGTGTCTGTTGATTACTAGATCATCAGGTCAGGCCACACAAATGGAATCAAGAAAATACCTTAAACTCAAAAAGATCCTGTTCTTAGAGTTTGGAAATCTGGATTGAGATACTTACTGGCTCTGTCCCTAACCACCTGTCTGATCTTGAGCAAAGAAGTTAATCTCTCAAGAAAACATTTTTGTTGCTGTTGTTTTTAAGTTTTATAATATAAGAAAATGCAATAAATTGAGCTGCTGATTGGATTATGTCAGTGAATGTGCTTTCTGGGAATACTAAAGTGAAAAAAGGAAACTTATTGATGATCAAATGAATGATTAAAAAGGAGCATAGAGCCAATTAATTTAAGACTGCTCAAGACATTAGGCACACTGTGATTCTAAAGCGGGATCTATAGCATGCAGAATTTCTCAAATTTCTTTGATGGCAAAAACTCCTTGAGAAAACATCCATTAATATATCACAAGATAATATATCACAAAAAAATCAGCACTTCATCCATGTGTGCCTCCTTGGAAAATGCCATGCTAGATAGTTGTCCTGGGTCTACTAATCTAGATTATGTCATTCTTTCTTCTCATTAACTTCTCTAATTTTGCCATAGTTTTTTTATATGAATTTGTTTCCTTTAACACTGTCAAGATAATCACTAATACAAAAAATGCTTATAGTACAATATTGCTTTTTATGCTTGCATGTAAAAGCAATTCTGTTTGAATTATTTTGTTTTTTATTTTATTTGCTTTATTTTTTATGGATGCATCAACTTTGTATCACTTTAAAAAACTTAGTTATTAAATATATTTTAATAAATTCCAGAGAAAAAAAGAACAAAGGGAAAACTAGTTAATTGCTTTCTTAACTCCAAGCATAAATTGATGTTAATAGTTAATATACTAGCTAGGTGTAAGAAGACTGTAAATAAAAAACTTACTAGAATGATATATCTTGGAAAAATCATTTATTATTTGAGTCAACAAATATATTCCATCTAAATTCGTCTATCAATCAAATCTTTATTAAGCAGGTTAACTGGCTTTTACATACAATTTAAATTACTACACAAAGACTTACGATTAGTTATTTTTGAAATCCATTTTTGCTCAAACAACAACAAAAAAAGAATTTGGATTATTTTTACATATAAACCTCCTGAAAAGCTAGCAGTGATGCAATCCTGGCAAGGAATGACCAAGGCAACATGTGTGTGCAATCTCCCCGAAAACTTTTAGGGACTGAAGAGTGTATATTCACAGCACGGTAAAAGAAACATTTACTTTAAATGTTATTTAAATTTTACTTCATATTTTGTTATGTCTCATATCAGGGAAAACCCAATAAAATTGTATTATTGAATTCTTCACAGTAAATTAATTTGTGTGTGTCTGTGTGCATGTCTAATCTCACTTGTCTATGTGTGTGGATTTATTTCCTAGGAGTCCACAATCATTATCATGGCATATCATGGCATAGCAGCAGTTTTTGTGAACTAAATTCAGAAATATATCACCTAGAATCTCATAAAAGGTAGAGACATAGTTTTATTTCTATCCTAGCTATATTGACAACATAAGTCACAGAAGAATTAATTCAGCATCTTCTTTCTTGGGGAATAGGTTCACCTAAGGTAATAACAGACCTAAAATATTACAAAGTAAAAAACCCTGGAACCCTAAGGGCCACCATTATTTCAACTTAATCACACTCTTCAGAGCTGTCTTGTTGGATAGCTCCACTGCAAGAAAAATGAATCTATGAATCGGTATGTTTTCCCTTAGAAGATGAGCAAGTGCTCAGTTTAGCATACTAAGTGGCAGAGTTTAGGGGAAAATGTTTGATTAACTTATCTCTTCATATACTATAGCAGCCAATCCAAAGAGCCCCTCCTTATAAAGAATCAGTTAATAGCATATAAACTAGGGCACTTTTTTTTTTTTTAATATGATGTCGTACTGGAACTTCAGTTTCACAGTGAAAGAAGTTAAAGATTAAATAAAGCACCATCAGGCCTGATCAGCTCTAAATTTGACCAATATTTCCTCTATCCTTTTCACAAAAAGTATCATAGTTTTCTACTGGGGAAAATATGTTTTATTATTCTTCCAAAGAAAATAAAATATATTTCAGGAGCTAAGAGAACGTGAGAGTGATTCTAAAATTATAAAGCCAATATGTAATCAACATAAAGTAAATGAAAAAGCAGAAAGAAAGAAATTTCTACCTTTCGATGATCAGCTATTTCTAAAAGAGGAAAAATTGTTTATAAAGAACATGTCACTTAAGGGACAAAACTTATAAGAATATGCAATAAATTGAGCTCCTGAAAATGAGTCAGTACAGAATTGTCTTTTCAATCTTTTCCCTGAATCCTTAGTTTTGTTTTTTTTAAACCAATTCTTAATGATCAGTTTTATCATAATTATTAAGAATAATAGTAACAGCAGAAATTTGTTTAGAAGTTTACAAGTTTGGAAAATTATTTCATATGTGTCTCTTATATTCACACTAATCTTTTTTAGGGCAATGTTCACAGGTGGTAAATATCTCCAGAACCTCAAATTAGAGCTTTGAACCCCAAGCTGTGCTCTTGCCACCACTCCAGGCTGCCACCCTGTTACATGTTTGACTTACAAGGACAATGCTCATGAGAAGAACATATTTATTCCAGTTCACAAAGTACATGTGGATTCCCATCAACAGAGCCACCCTTTGCATGGATTAGCCGTTTCCAAATGTCCAATGGGAGATGTAATAGTAAGAATAATTTCTGTTCACTCTACAGAATTTTTTATAACTTTTGTTTTCTGTCTCTCCCTCATCAATTACCACCCAAATCAGGAGTAATTTTAAAATTTAAATATTCAAACACAATATTACAATTCACCTTCATATAAATGACAAAAGATTGTGGTGAAGCTTCCACAAATCTTTCTTTCCCTAGTCTAAACTCTAGCTTGCTTTCCCAGTTCCTACCAAATATAATTCCTCCATCTATGAGACAAGGAATCTTAGAGTGAACTTAACCTATTAGTTCTCACCCTCTCCTCATATCATCACAATCAGGATGATTAAAATACCATCAGTTTAGAATGTGTTGGCAGTTTGCATCTATGATATAATTTCAATTTCAAAATAGCAATAGGAGGTAGCTGCAAATAAAACATGGGTAACATATCACAGATGAGGTTATGAAGGTTTGAAGACATGCCATAAATTCACGATTGCCATGTAGCTCAGAAGGGGCAGAGCAGTGTTCTGAACTCTGGATTTTAGTTTCTAAAGCTCAAGGACTCAATCACAGAGGCACACATTTCAACCTTTCATTTTTATTGCAAATCATAAGGTGTTTGTCCAGCCTTTCTTTAGCCACAGAGATGGTTTCAAAGTGGGGTGGTCACACCCTTTCTGGGTGCAGAATGTCTTAGAACCTGTTAAATATAGCAAGATAAGAACATGAACTTTACTGATATCTAAGACATTGTTTGACACTAGCCTCATCTGCTCATATGTCAGATGGTCATGTGCCTCTGAATGTTCCAGAGTCCTCTGAAGGACTCTATACACAATGAAGGGGTTGACAGTGGCACCCACACGAGTTCATGTGCTTGCAGCAAGCTGCAGGTAACCAGGCCAAATTTAAGTGGGTTTCCAGGGTATATAATCTTAGTTTTTAAATAAAGTAACTCTCACAAAATAGATAAATGGTTCTAAACATTCCCTGCAAAGAAACCATGCATTGAAAATAATATAAACAAAGCAAACAATGAGAAAATGGCAGAATTGACATATCTACCCCTACTCAAGCTTATCCTCATGCATGTTATGAGGTAAAACAGTGAAACAAATATTTATATCCATTACTATTATTATGAGATATTAAAGATATAACACACAATTTTAAATAAGTACACATATATTTGAGATGCATGCTCAAAAATTTATAGTAGAATGAGGTGTGGAAAAGGTTTAGAGAATGCTGATGTTATAATCAGATGTTACATACTTCGATCATCTACCTTATTTCTCCACCAATAACTCAAAATATCTCTCCTTTTGTGAACACTTACCTCTGTTCTTGAAAAACTACAGATTTTATTGGGTTCACAGTCAAATTCTTAATCATCCTGTAACTTTATACTTGTCTATCTAGATTTCTCATTTCGATTGTTTCTGATAGTTCTCCTACCATTTTATTGCATTTCCAACATCTCCAGAGACAATTCTTAGGTCAGTAGATCCTATAAAAACTATCTTCTTCAAGACTTCCCCAAATCCAATATTACCACTAGAAGTTCTACGTTAAGATCTTTACTCAAATTCAGATTGAAATGGTGTGTATGAAATGCATATCAAAGCAAAACAAAATCCTTGAGCAAAGTATTGGAATATACAATAATGATGCCCAAACTCTGCAAAAATTCTCCTCATTTCTCAGTTAATTAGTATTATTGAGCACCATCAACTAATGAGCATTTCCAATGAGCTCCATAGAAAAGTTTCTAAGAGCAGAAATACAGAACTTGGGGAAAGTCAAAGTTGTGATAAGAAAATAGCGCATGGTAGTTGAGTATTTGGGAGACAATAAAAGACAGCAAAAATGATTACCAAGTTTGCTAAATGGCAGGTGAGACTAAGGGAAGCTATAGAATTCCTATGCTTGGATGTCTTTACATTGACATTTGAATCAAAGTTGTCTTGAATAGTTATTAAGAGTTTTTAATAGTTGTTTTTTTTTTTTACCTGAAAGTGAAAGAATAAATCCTAAAACCTTGTGATTCTTTTTAGCTCTTTGATTTAACAATTGCATGATAAACAAGCAAAAACATTTCCCCCAATAATATTTAAACTCCTTCAGAGATGTCACTATGCAATATCTAAAAACATTTAAATTGTTTAGCCAATAATCTACATTAATAACGATAGCTCTTGAAATCAAATGAGATGCCTACAACTCTTTTTTGCCAAGCTGCCACCAAGGAGAAAGCCCACCATACAGGGAAGGGCAAAATATGCCAGTCACCAAGAATAGGAGTCCAGACATTCCTGCCCTCTCCTCGGTACCGAAGTTTCATAGTCACCAGGAAACCTTTCATTCTTATTGCAAATCATAAGTTGGTTGGAACAGTGCTTTATTCACATAGAGGAGTGACAGAGTTAAGGTCAACTTCAGTAATGTGCATCAGTCTTCCATGACCTGCGGGTGTCTTCCAACCGCCAAACACGGCAACAATTTGCGCATATCCCTCTTGTGCCACCATGTGGGAAACCCTGCCAGGGTTGGCCAGGTGCCATATGATGCACACATTAGCAAACCAAAGAAGTTCAACCAAACAGGACAGGATCACCCTAAACTGAAGAAGGACGTGGGCTAAGCATGAGCTCACTTCCAAGCCTCCAAAATAAAGGATTGTTCTAGGACAAGGGCTCTGATTAGGGCAAGCCTAGCAAGGGGTGGCAGGTCACCCAATGGCTGCTTCCCCAACAACATTCAGAGCTTATTAATCTTTTTAATAAGTACATCATATATACATATTCATATGAAAACTTTCTATCTCCCAAGCAGTGAGAATGCATGGTAGACTTAGGATGAAGAGAGAATGTGAAAAATCATTTGTTCATAATCCTTGATTAGATCCCAGCTTCCTAGACAGTTCTCTTCAATTCTGCAAAGCATTGCTCCTTGCATTATGCATCAGTGCTGGAGAGAACCTCCACAGATCCGAGAAACACCAAAAATCTATTACCAGACTTTTGATAATATAGGAGGATCTTCAAAACACCCTACAGATTTTCTGCTCCTGGCACTGGGTGACTTTGGGAAATAGAACTCTCAAGTAAGGGACACATCAATTATCCTGACAGTAAAGTACAGTGGTTAAGAGTATGGGTTGTACATTCAGACAGCTGGGCTTTCAATTCTGGTCTCAGCCCTTTCCTCATGCGTAAACTTGGAAACTTAAACTCTCAGGGCTACAATTTTCTCTTCTGTAGAAGAAGGAGAATTTTATAACTTGCCCCATAAAGTCATTGTGATGATAAAATGAGTTAATACATGTAAAATACTTGGAAGGGTACTTAACATATAAGAAGTACCCAAAACCCCAAAGAATAAAAAAACAGTGCATATCAGTAAGGCTTCCCCAGAGACACAGAACCCATAGGAGATATATATTAAGATATTTAATTTAAGGATTTGACTCATGCAATTGTGGGGCCTGGCAATCTGAAGTTTGTAGGGAAGGCCATCAGGCAGGAAACTCAGGCAAGATTTAATGCTACAGTTTTGAGGCAGAATTTATTTCTTCTCCAGGAAACCTCAGCTTTTTCTCTTACAGGGTTTGACTGATTGGATAAGGTCTACTCATATATTCGAGGGTAATCTTCTTTACTTGAAGTCAACTGATTGTAAATGTTAACCAGTACATAATACCTTCAGAGCAACATCTAGATTAGAGTTTGATTAAATAAATAACTGTGACTATAGCCTAATCAAATTGACATATTAAATTAACCATCACAGACCAATTAATATTTCCCTTGTTTTCTTTCATTCTGGGAGTCTAAGCCATCCATTGCAGGATGGTCGTAAAATCAGAGAGATTAGTCTCTGTAGAAGTTCTGTACCAAAGAGACAAACTTGATATTCCAGCCTGGATCAAATTAGATGAGACAAAATATATAGAATCTGTAGCTCAACATCTGGCACAGATTGATCAAAATATCCCAGCAACCATAGTTTCTAGAAATTTCACCAGAGTGTTTGACTATGGAAATAAGCCTCAGATGACCTCCTCAGGTGGCCTGCCACTGGGGAAGATTTTTCAGGCTGCTTTGAAAAATCAGTGTCTGACCCATACTTTGATAAATTGCCTAGAATTTAACCACCATAATTTCATGCACATAATGAGCAGATTATAAGAAATAAAGATGCAAGTATATTTTTAATGCAAATGGTATGCTGCCAGTCGTTATTCCGAGAATTACATTATACACAGTTGCTGAAGTTCCCTTGAACAAAAGAAATAGGAAAATGCCAAGGCACTTTTGAAAATGTGCCCGAAAGGTAGCTAAAGCCAATTGAGGGAGAAGTATACCATCCCTCAATTTTAATGATCTTAATTTTGCTAATGGAATGTTAGTAGAAGGAGTTTGGGAACCATGTGGAGCCGATTGCATTGTTCATTATTGATGTTGCCTGCAAATTAAATGTACCTAAGTAGCCACCTGTTTACGCTTATGATTATGTAAAGCCCCATATGTTTCCCTCTCTACACATGGGAGGTAAATATTGAAAAAATTATTCTGGTGTGAAGGTTGAAAACAGCAGCAATTCTTCTATAACTGTCAACATATGCTCTGGTGTTTCCTTGTAATGTTGTGCTTTGTCTGACATATTTGCTGATTTTTACCATGCAGTGTTCAGAAAAATCTGTTACCCATGGTTATACAAAACAATTAAAAGTCGGTTTACATTAAATTCAAATTAGGAAGAGATATAATTTTCCAACATAACCATAAGTTTTAAATGGATTTCAGAGTTCATGATTTAAATAGATTTTGATTTGCACGATAAAGAAAACTGAAATTGTTCCTAAATTTGCCAGCATATAAAAAAGGAACATTTTCTTCCAGCACACATCTGTATGACTAGGCAACCAAAACTAACCCAAATAACATGAATCTGAGAATCCCACCTAAGATCAGCATTGGGGTCTTCAAGTGACTAACCCAGCTCCATTTCAGCAGTCTTAACTTGGAAAGAGGTTTAGTGGACTCCACAGGGCTCTCGCCTGAAGATTTGACCTAGTATCAGACAACAAAATGCCAAGGCACTTTGCCAGAGCCATCTGAGACGAGCTTTTTAAAGGCTTTAGGAGATCTGGTGCAGGTTACACCTATGTAACTGCCCCAAATTATTCAGTTTGGTCTTTTATTGCAGAAAACACCAGAGGTACAGACATATGCAATTATTGATCACTTTAGACACTAGAGATAAACAAATTGGAGTTTACCATGGTTTGTATCTGATTAAAAGGGTTTAAATACTGACTGGCTAGAAGCCCTGGACACAGCTGCCCCTTACTTCCCCCAAAGAAGTATTCACAAAAAGACATAGAAAATTATAGAAGAAGATGAAAACTTAACACAGCATTGAAAACTAAGAATATTAGAACAGCTAATCTGAGAAACCTGAAGGAAGTTACTTTGATAATAAGGAAGATAGAGCTGAAGTGGGAAAGCATTAGAGCCCTTTCCATGCAGAGTCTCAGGAAACAGAATAGCACTTCTACATTTTA
Organism: Tolypeutes matacus; assembly: GCA_026826555.1. NCBI lineage: Eukaryota > Metazoa > Chordata > Mammalia > Cingulata > Chlamyphoridae > Tolypeutes > Tolypeutes matacus. Next base: position 3,942,657 of record JAKSZT010053888.1, on the reverse strand, counting down.
AAAAAGATAATAGCAATAAGAATCACAGCAATTAACAATTATTGAGTATTTTCCATGTACCAAAGTTTGTAGTAAGCAATTAATGATCACTTCATTTATTTCATTTAATCCTCAGAAGAATTGTTTGAGGTAGACGGTATTCATATTACCCCAACTTCATAGATTAGGGAACTGATATACTGATGCAGTAAACACATCAAGGAATCACCCCACCTCTCTGCAGCCATCCTTGGATAGCATGGCTTTACATGTTTATATCTCATATCTAAAAATATTTTTACAAATATGATTTTTAATGGTTGCATATTATGCTGTAAGGGATGTATCATAATTTATCCTTTTCCATATTGTTGGGCATTTAGGATGATTCCTTTATTTTGCTATAACAAATAATTCTAAAGTGATTATTTCCTTAGAATTTATTCTGATAAGTGGAAACCCTGAGTAAAATGAGCATTATAGCTGCTCCTTTCTCTGGAAACTGCTGGTTCCACGAAGCTGGAAACCAAGATGTCAGTGTATCTGTGTCATCAATCATTATCTCTGGCACATGCACAAAATAAATAGTTGCCAATAGACTGAGATGACATTTGAAATATAATAGCAAATTTATTTTCAAATGACTATACAATATATTATCAAAATCATTTTCAGAAAGTTTACAAAAATCTATATGCCATGCAGCTGGCTTTGAGAGTGACCATTTGATAGCAGCTTCCTCAACTTTATTATCATAATCGTAAAAGCTTAGCTAAATAAATATGCAGAAAAATGTTCATTATTGTTTAATTAATATTGACGAGTCTGAACTAATGTCCATGAGCTTATGCCATTTGTATTTCTTTTACCCTTTGTTCATTTCCCAGTTAATGTTCTACGAGATTTTCTATTGACTTTGCCGTGCTTTACATTTTTGTGATATCAAGTCTTTTTAAATTGTCATTTTCCACACTCTGCCATTAAGCATTTTTTCTTTTTCAACTTTTCTGATGTACCGAAATTTTTGTCCTGTGTAATCAATATTTTTTCTTTATGATTTCCCATTATATTTATAATCTGAAATTTGTTTCACACATAAAGATAGTTTTATTTAAAATATAACATCTATCTGTTTTGTTTAATTTTTTTTTTTTTTTTTTTTTTTTTTTTTGCTATTGGATGTAAGGTTGATCCAATTTAATCTGTTGTTTTCCAAATCTATAATCATACCAGAAAAATTTACTAAATAAATCTTCCTTTACTCCCAGATGTACATTACCTAGTTTATCAAATAGAGAGTAGTACTCTATATTATGGTCTGTTTCTGAGCTATAAACAAATGCTTAAGCATTACAGGCACAATCAAAATTCAAAGCCTTCCTCTGTTGCTGCTATAGGACCTAGTGCCACTTTTATTAAAATAATTTATTGGTTCAACTTTTGACTTTCTATAACTAACATACAGCACAATTTATTGTAACTTTATAATAAGTTTTAATATTGGCAGGAAAATATTCCCTAATTGTTCTACTTTTAATATATTTGCCTCGATATTTTATTTTGTCTTATTCTCCTGAATGAACTTTAGAATTACTTTCTCAAGAACCAACATAATAATTATTATGTTATACTATGGACACTATGTTTATCATTGTATTAAGTTTATAAACAAAGTCATGGGCAATTTATAATATTCAGTATCCTGATACAAGCACTTTATATGTCTTTTTTAAATAAATAAGTAAATTTTTGTAATATTCTTTAAGTAGATAGGTGAATGAATGTGTAATATTTTATAATACTCTTTATACTAGGTGTAAGCTATTGAGCCCAATTGTTTCATGTTTTTATCTCATTATTTTATAATAGAATTAATTACTCTTACATATTCTAAATGACCATGAATGGAAAGTTCTTAATATGTTTTATGTAAATACATATTTGTTTATGTACATATTTGGTTTTATGTATTTATATATACTTGTTTTATACACATATTTATTTATTTATTTATTTATTTAGGAGGTGCTGGGGATTGAACCCAGGACCTCATACATGGGAAACAGGTGTTCAAACCACTGAGCTACACCCATTCCCCACATAATTATTTTTATATATATTTGTTTTTATGCTCTCATCTTAGTACACTCATTTGCTAATTCAAACAAGCTGTACAATTTTATTTCATTTGATTCTAGTTTTTTTTCTGGGAAATCTTACCATATGCAAATAATGATTGCCCCCTTACTTCCAAAACTTTTATATTTCATTTGTGTCAGGCTATATTTACTTACTCAAAATTCTAAAACACCCTTCTGAAAACAACAGTTCCTTGTTTGACTCCCCTCCTGTGTATTAATTCTCGGTGCCTCAATCCAACTCCAGGTTGTCCTTGAAAGTCTGAACCTCTGCCCACCCTCTTCATCAGGCCCTGCTATGTTCTAAGATTCTGGAAAGTTTTAAACTTCATATTAGTAACAACAAATAGGACAGGGACACTAAAAACAATTGCATCGTATACTTTGTAAGTGAATTTTACAGTATTTAAGTGATAGCTCAATAAAACTTTCAATTAAAAAAATTAGAGGTCAGAGAGATGGACACTTAAGTAATGGCCACAAAAAAAGCAATTAGTTTGGTCCCCTCATATATTCCTGCTGGGAACATAAATTGGATAAGCCTTTCTGCAAAGTGGTTTGGCAATATGTATAAAGAGCTTTAAAAACATTTTTACTTCTGACCCAATAACTTCATGTGTATGAACTTATTTTACAATTAGAGATGTAGACAAAACTTTAGTATAAGGATTCCCATTATAGCACACATTACATAAATGACCAAAGCTGAAATTGGATTAATAAATTATGATATAGGCATACAATGGACCATTATGTAGAAAATAAAAATTATATTTCAAAGAACATCTAATAACACAGATAAGACCGCAGAAAAAAAAAGTTTGTTTCCCATGATATTAAAACATGGGTGTATATGTGCATGTGGGTGCAAACTGCCCTGGAAAACACTGAAAGGGAGTGTACAAAGTAATGATCGATGCTCTGGGTCATGTGATTACAGGGAGTTTTTGTTTCCTTTCCTGCATTTTCCTCTATTTTCTAATTTTCTACAAGATGTATGTGTTACTTGTAAAACAAATAAACAAAAAAAAACACATTTTATAACTGAAAAAGTTCATGTCCTAATGGCAGAACTTATAGTTCTGTGAACTATAATTGTGTAGGAATATAGTAAGGTATTCTATCTATATCCAGTTAAAAGAATAAGGAACTGAGGACCTGAATAGACCACTTTTTTTTTTTTTTTTTTTTTTTTAGAACATTCTGGTTCCTCCCATGGGAGTCCCTCCATTGTGATACTCTTGAGACAACATCATAAAGAGCTTTCATAGGAATTGTGCATGTAGGGAGGAGGTGGCACAAGGAAGAAGTAATGAGATAGGTTTTAGAGGATGGACATAAAAGAAAACTTATAGAACAGTGCTAGCTGTGGAATAACCTATTTCAAAATTATCTTTCTGACAGATTCTCAGTCTGATGCTAAAATGTACACGGGTGAGTAAAAAGATAATTCTAACCAAGAATTGCAAAGTCTATTTGTGCGTGAGATAATATACAGTTTAGTTGTCCAAAGACCTAGGAATTAGAAAAATAATCTGATCATGTGCTAAAGAGTAGGAAAAAAAAGTGGGCCAGAAAAATAGAACTGAAAATTACTGCAAAAGCCAGGATTTCTTCTGTATTATGATTAATTCATTCTTTCCTGCATAGTATATTCAGCATGTCCCTTTTTGTCTAGAAAAATATTTTGTAAACAAAACACAGCTGAAATTATTTTGCTTAAGTGAGCACAGTGGGGAGGATGTGCTTAAAGAGAAGTTGACCCAGAAAATTTGGAAGAATAGCCCAATTCCTTGAATATGAAGTTATCTGAAAGGCAGGGAGCCCCATTTAGGCAGCTTTCAATCATGTTCATCAAAATATCCATATGGAAAAAGAGGAGCAAATTCTGCCTTATGTCTTGATTCCTTTCACAAACATCCTTGAAAAAACAGAAGATAGAAAGGTAATTCACTTCAAAGTTATTAAATATACTTTAAAATACGTTTTGCATAATAATCTTCCTATCCAGTCCTTTTAGAAACTGATACTTCAGTCAAATAAAAAATTGACTACAATCATAAAATGGCCAGAGAGGAAAGATTTAGTCATTCAATGGTAGAGGAAATATATAAGGACCATTGAATGTTGTAAAATATGTTTTCCATCAATTGAGTATAGTTTCCCAAATGAAACAATGGCCAAATTCATTTTGAAAATGTTAATGTAATATGTTTTTGGTATCCAGGCACAAAGAAACCGGTTTCATAACTTTAGTCATTTAACCATAATCCATTTCTTAAGAAAACAATTCTATTACTAATCCAATTATTTTCTTTGGTTATTTTTCTAAATACTTTTCTGTACTTTTGACACTCATAATAAAAAATGATATTTAAAAGAGATTTGGTATTAAGGCATATAGATATTTTGGGAGATAATTCCCCATGGCATTTCTACATGTCTCAGAAGCTGAAGGTAGCAGATTTGTTTCCAGGCTAGTTTAAAAATGATAGAGAATGTTTCCCTCCCAAGAGACATTCCAGGATAATAAAGTCTCACTCTTCTTTTTTTTTTTTTTTTTTTAACATTCCAGAGTAATAAAGATATTGCCTTTCTCAAGGGCAAAGCTGGCAGGTCTGCCAGCAATCCCTTATAACTTCAAGGTTTCCTAAGTTCAGAGTTCTTCAGCTCTGACACAGATAACTGTGTGCTCAGCACCCACCAGAACCTGCTCCACATCACCCTCTTGGGGCTTGGGAGACAAAGAATTATTGAGACATGAAAGCTCGCGCAGCCTGCTTTTCCATGGGTAACAGAACTGTTAAACTCATCTGGGCTTGTCCTTTTCTTACTGACCTAAGTTATGGAAGTGTGGCAGCTAAACCTAGCAGCCACACTGCTGCTTGGCAGTTGTTTGATCACTTGACAGACAAACACAATTATCTGGTAGAAATTAATTTAAGTAGGAAACTGTTTTTAAAGTATGGTTTAGCTCTATTAAGCATTTGAAGAAAATTTTATATTTAGTGAATTTTTTAACATTCTCCTAAACATTCCTATTTCATTTTATTATTTTAGGAGTGGTGTTAGTGTATATGTGTGTGTATATATATATATACTTTTTAACCATTACCATGCATAAAACAAATAAAAGAACTAGAAAGGATGCCACATATTCAGGGATCTGTGAGCCCTTAGTATAAGAATGATGTTAGTTGACAAAAAGACCATCTCAGTCTTTTTCTGTGTTTAAAGAAGAGGGGTAGGGACCCAACATTTATTGAGATACAGTTATGGTCAGTCAGACATTTTACATACTCTTCTCATTTAATCTTTTCAGTAGTTATGTGACATTATTATAATTTCCACTTTATTGTAAACTGTAGTTCAGAGAGCTCAAGGAGCATGCCCAGATTCACAAAGACAAACATTAATTCTCTAGAATTCCAAAGGCTTTGTTTTTTTTTTAACTATACCAGTGTAGCAGTTTGATATTGTTTATGAATTCCAAAAATAGATATTGGATTATGTTTGTGAACTGGTCTATTCCTCTGGGCATATTAGATTGGATTGGATTCAGATGTTTCACTTTTACTGGATTAAATATGATTAAGGTTTTGGTTGAGTCACAGTAGTAGGACTTTGAGTCCCCGACCCCTTACAGACATGGCAGAGGAGAAAGTGAGAGTTTTGATCCTGGAGCCTGGGAAGTAGGCATACAGAGAAGCAGATGCGTGAGGAAAGAGAGAAGGCTCCATTAGACATGGCAGAGGCCCCGGGAAGAGAGACAAGCCATTCACTTGACAATTTACAGCTGGCCTGGTGGAGGGAGAAGAGCATCTGAGCCAGGAGATAAACGAGCCCCGGGAGAGAGACAAAACTTGTCCCAGCCTGCAGCTGAGACTGGAAGAAGCTGGGACAATGGAGCCTTGGGAGGAGGAGGAAGACTGAACCCTCTCAGACATCGCCCGCCATCTTGCCTCAACACATGGCAACAGACTCTAGGTGAGAAAGTATCTCTTATGGTACCTTGACTTGGACTCTTTAGGGCCTTGTGACTGTAAGCTTCTACCCCAAATAAATACCCTTTATAGAAACCAAAAAATTTCTGGTATTTTGCATCAGCACCCCTATGGCTGACTAATATACCCTGCTACCCCTGTAAGATAAATCATATGTTGAAATTTTTTAAAAACTAGTATTGGATTCATACTGTAAATATATCTCTGTTATAGTTAAGTCATAAGAACAGGTTTAAAAAATATGTACCTGAGATGCCTGACTGGATTTAGATTAGGATATATAAACCTCTAATTATGGTAGAGTGGGATTAGCACATCTCTGAGTGTGGCAGGCTTGAAGTTTTGCCCTACCTGGGTTTCACTGGACAAAGCAACTCCCCTTTAGATTCTGAGCTTCCCTCAGCAGAGTACATGAGGGGATTGGACACAGTGAGATTTCTCAGATTTCTCTCTCTCTTTCTCTCTCAAGCCCACCATTCTGTCATTCAGCAAATGGTCTCTGAATTACATTGTTCTATTATGAAGATAAAATTCCCATGATAGCAGTCTCTAAATGGTATTAGTTCACACCATGATTTTAGTTTCCCAACTTACCACTCCATGAAGTTGTAAATTTTACAAGGGCAGTAATCTTATTAAATTAGATAGTATAAATGTATACCAACTATAATATTCAACTCACTCACTAAGTTATGGTGAAGATGGCAATAATTCTGAGAAAAGGAAGTATAATATAGTGCTTCAGAGCACAGACTCTGTGCTCTAGATTGTACTCTAGATCTAGAGCTGTCTAGAACTGTGCTCTCCAAAATAGTAGTTACTATTGGACCCACTGTATTCAGCCATTCAAATGTGGCTATTTGAAATGTGACTTATCTGAATTGAGATGTGCTATAAGTGTACATACTGTATGTTAAATATTTAGCAGGAAAAGAATGTAAAATATCTCAATAATTTTGGTATTGATTAGATATCAAAAGGATAATATTTTAAATGTATCTAATTAAATAAAATATATTACTAAAATTAATTTCACCTTTTTCTTTTTACCTTTTTAAATATGTGTGGTAGCTAGCCTCCAAGATGGCTCCCAGGGAGTCCTACCTCCTGACAATCAGTCACACCCTCGGGTAGTCCTCTCCCAGACTGAACCACAGTTATTCTGTGTGACCAGAAGAACATAGCAGAAATGATGGGATGTTACTTCTGAGCTTAGGTTATGAAAGACTGGGGTTTCAGTCCTGGGCTTTCTCTCACACTCAGATCAACTGCTCTGGGAGAGTGCTGGGACCATGTGGAGAGGAACTGAGGCCAACAGCTACATGAATAAGCCTGAAGTAGTCCCTCCAGCCCCAGTCTCTTCTGAGACTGCAGTCCCTGACCACAACTTCCAAGAGCCCCGAAGCCAGAGCTAAGCCAGGTGGCACTCCCAGATTCCTGATCCTCAGATGCTGTATGAGATGATAAATGTTTGTTGTTCCAAGCTGCTAACTCTAGCAATAGATAACTAATACAATTTGGCTACTAGAAAATTTAGCATTGCATTTGTGGTTTACATTATATTTTTAATGGACAATGCTGGTATAGATTCAACGTGACCGACTCCTAACCACAGGAACTGAGGCAAGTTATTTGGCCTCTTTGTGGTTCTGGTTTCACATCTGTAAAATGTGACTACAATTAGTATCCTATATATCCATAAAAGTGCTAAGAACAGTTTTATATGTAAAAGTATTTGGAACAATGCATGGTACATAATGAGTCCCATGTTTGTTTTTCAAGTGATTGTCTAAATGAGCCTCCTCATTTGAATGTGTGTTGTGAGCAGGACAGAAGGTAGCAAGTAGGAGTTCTCCACCTCTAAGCTCTACCCACTGCATTTCCTACATGCCTCTTACTTCCAGAAATAAAACCCTACTTCTAGAAATAAAATTCCTACATTGCAATAAAATTGATATTTTATGATCTAAAAATCCAAATAGAAAAATTTCTCAGTCTAGCTTTGTAATTTTAATATAGATGAATCACAACATTCCTTGAACATATGGTTTAGAGACACTTAAGTACACTTGCCGTTTGGGGGTGAAAATCTCCGTTCATCAGAAAGATATATTGAAATACTTTCTGGCTATTTGTCATGACTAAAGAGAAGACATTTATTATTTGTGCTTTATAACACTATAGTTCAGAATTTGGAACTTTACTTTAAACCAAACATTAAATGATTTACCAATCTTTGAGAATAATGCAATCAACTACCAAATATCAGGATATATTGTAGTGTTTGGAAAGAATGGCATGTCTCCTACCTTATAAAAAGCCTCAGCCCAGAGGGCTGTCTTCTAAAATAACAAATGTGCTTCAAAACAGTATTTTTTTTTTCCATATGAAACTGAAACAATTGCTTTTTATATATTTTAATATATTTGAACATTTTTGAGGTGGCAAAATAAAGAAGTTTGGAAGCATAATACGAATATAGGATGCAACCATTGGCAAATATTGTAAGTTTAATTTCCCACACACATTTTAGCAAAAATCAGCTTCCAATTTGTTCACTCAAAGTATCCTTGCCAAATCCCTGTATACCTTTCCTGTCCTAACTTTCATTTGAACTTACATGTGCAGGAGCTACATTTATGAAGCTGGGGATGCTCATGAAGCCTGGATATCTTTCCTCAGTGGAGTGTCGCTGTTTGAAAAGACATCATGCTGGGCACCCTTGCCCAGGTTATTGTCTTTTACAGCAAACCTTCAAATTACCATGAGAAACTGAGAGTCTGTATTTACATAGTTTACTTTAAAAAGGAAGGGTGGTGGAAAGACACCTAGAGGTTAATCTAGGGACTGTATACCATGGTGATTTTGGTGGTGAATGAGGATTGTGGTTTTGAGTACAAATACAAGAATGTTCCTCTATTACAAGGTGTTGAGAAAATGGTGGTACATAGGAAGACCATTATAACTTATAGACTATAGTTAATAGTAATATTGTAATATTTTAGTATCAAAGACAAGGAAGGCACTGTAACAATGCTAAAGGTCAACAAAGGGGAGGCATAAGTAGGTATGGGACTCTTCCTTTTGGAGTAAGGAAAACATTCTAAAATGGACTGAGATGATGACACAACTCTGTGATAAAATTGAAAGCCACTGACTGTAAACTTTGGAAGGATTGTACAAGGCAGGAGACTGTATAACACAGCAAACCCCATTGTGGATGGTGGATTGTGGTTAATAGCACAAATATGAGAATATTTTTTCTGGACCTATAACAAATAGACAATGCTGATACGTGATGTTAAAAACAGGATAGTTTTTGGGGAAAATGTACCAACTATAAGATATGGACTATAGATAGTAGTGATATGATGATGATGTTCTTTTGTAACCAAGAGTTAGGAATTAACAAATGATTATGATTAATAGATGCTTCTTCTATTACCAATAGCAAAATTAATACCTGAAATTACTGAAGCTACCTAGAGTGGTCTCACCTCTTTTTACTTTAGCTTACTATTGTGATAGTAATTGTGGCAGTTTGCTAGTATTTATGAATTCCAAAAAGAGATATTATGTTTGTAAACTGGTCTGTTCCTCTGAGTGTGATACCCTTTGATTCTATTAGATTCAGCTGAGATGACTTTGATTAAATTATGTTAAGATTAGGGCTTTGATTTGACCACATCATTAGGGCATCCAGGGTTGAGTCCCCACCCCTTAGTGGGCCAATAAAACAGACTCTTACACAGAAGTAGATAAACAGAAGAACACAGAGGAAGAGAGACAGGTCCATGGCAGAGAATGCAGGAAGAGAAATGAGCCATTCACCTGACAGATTACAGCTGACCTTGTGAAAAGAAGAGAGCAGCTGAGCCTGGAAAGGAACGAGCCCTGGGAAGAGAGACAAGCCTTATGACAGCCTACAGCTGAGATCAGAAGAAGCTGGAACCATGGAGCCTTAAGAGAGAAAGGAAGGCTGAACCCTTACAGACATCTCCTTCCATCTTGCTTCAACACATGGCAACAGACTTTGGGTGAAGAAGTACCTCTTATGATTCCTTGGGTTGGACTCTTTAGGGCCTTGTAACTGTAAGCTTTTGTGTGTGTTAACTTGCTATATTCGCATTTTCCCTTTCCAGCCCTGTGATAGCCTTGAAAACCAACAGCCCACAATTATGATAAAGAACAGCAGCCTGGAAATCATAGGAATGAGACAGCCAGGGACTGGGACTCTTCAAAGCCTCCTTTCTAGAGAAGTGTCATTGTTTCCTTGTCTGGAAGTTTCCTGGAAGACCCCACTTTCAAGGCTGTATTAGTCAGCCAAAGGGGTGTTGAAATCTGTTGGCTTTTATAAAGGATATTATTTGGAGTAGAAGCTTACAGTTACCAGGCCATAAAGCATAAGTTGCTTCCCTCACCAAAGTCTGTTGCCCCATGTTGGAGCAAAATGGCTGCTGACATCTGCAAAGGTTCAGGCTTCCTGGATTCCTTTCTTCCCAGGGCTCATTTCTCTTTGGGCTCAGTTGCTCTGCTTTCTCCACAAGGCCAGCTGTAGACTATCAGATGAATGGCTCATCTCTCTTCCTAAAGCCTCTGCCTGTGTTTAATGGAGACTTCTCTCATTCCTCACATATCTGCTTCTCTGTGTTTACTTCCCGGGTTCCTGGATCAAAACTCCAAACCCCCTTCTCTGCGGTGCAGTTTCACCAAGGGGGGCAGGGACTCAATGTCTTACTGACGTGTTCTAATCAAAGCCTCAATGATTATTTAACAAAGTAAAAGTGAAACCTCTGAATCCAATATAATCTAATATGCCCAGAGGAATAAACCAGTTTACAAACATAATCCAAAAGATATGACTTCCATATTTTTTTGGCATTAATATACAATATCAATTCAATATACAATATCAGTTATCAATATACAATAACTACAATGTGAACTGTGTTCCATGCTTTAGTGGCAATGCTCCAAAAATGTGTTCATCCGTTACAATGAATACACCACACAAATGAAAAAAGTTGTTAATGTGGGGAAAAGTGGGAGGTCTGGGGAGTGGGGCACATGGGAATCCCTTATAAGTTTTTTAATGCAACAATTTATGTAATTTAAGTATATTTTTAAAATATATTAAAAAATAAAGTCTATTTCTTTTTTGGTTAAAAAAAAATATATATATATATACAATATCAAACTGCTATACTCCACCCTCTGAATTCCAAAAAGACATTACAACATTAAAAAAAAACCTTAAATAAGTACAATGCTAAATACAGAATCATATCACAATCAGTTTAAAGAAATACAGTTTGTCTTGAGGCAAAGTCCCATTTGGCATAGACCTCTGAAACTTACAAAACAATTTCTCTGCTTCCAATACACAAATGAACAGACAAAGGAATAACAATTTCATTACCATAAGGAGAAATTGGGAGGGAAATATGAGTCATGGGTTCTCTACAGTTCAGTAAACCTGCAGGGCATACTTCATTAGATGTCAAAGTCTGAGAGTCATTCTTAATATGAGGTTTCTTCTCCCTGGGGCCTTGTGAGGACCCATGCTTTTCCACAGGCTTGTCCAATGGCCGTTTTCTTGGTTTCACCCTCATCAAGGTAACAACCAAGCTCCAGTTCTCACCCTCCAAGATCATTGGAGTGATTGCCACACTTTATCCAATCTTTGGGTTAGAGTAGAAACCCCCTTTAGTACAGTGAAGTGAAGACAATATCCTCCCTAACCTAACCTCCCATACAGGCCCAAACCTCTCAGAGCAATGAGTTGGCGACCTGGCCTTCCCTAACCCATGGGGAACAGGTGCACCCCTCGCGGACCTATGGGGTGCTGACCTTAACCGCCCTAATCCTTGAGGAATATGCTCCACCCTCTTTGTACCCTGGGGTGGCAAAACTCTCCCTGAACATTGGCTCTTCAACTACCTGGGCAAACTCACACTCTCTGTACACAGGGGAAGAGTTTCTCTTGGCCCAAGGTAATGTCTTAATACCATATCTCAGCTTCCATGTTTTTCCTCTTAAAGCTGTTTCCCCTTCCATCTCTCCAATCGATGTCCTTTTTTGTCCAACCTGACAGTGGTTTTGTTCATACAGCTCTCTCAAAACGTTTGTTGGTTTAGCATTCAGGAAGCAGGGGTCCAAGCCATCAGACAGTAAGTTTTTCCACAAATCTTTTCTGGATAGCTGCATTTTCAATCTTGATTTACAAGTTCCAAGTTTAGTTAAATCCTCAAATAGAGCACTATCATATTGGGGCTTGATTTCCAGAGACTTGGAATTTCCAAAATCTGTTTCTGATTTCTTTGTGCCCAACAGTTCAATTCTCGTGTTATCTCTCTTATCTAGCATTTTACTATAAGCTGCAAGGAGAAGTCAAGCTGCATTCTCCGGGTTTACTTTGGAAAGTTCTTCAGCTAAATGCCCAGGCTCGCCATTTTCAAATTCTGCCACCTATGAAACACCAAGAGTTAATGCTAAGAACTTAATGCTAAGTTCTCTGCAACTTTAAACATGGATCGCCTTTCTTCCAGTTTCCAATAATAGTTTCATCTTTTAATTCTAAGGCCTCATAAAAAGTCTCTTTAGAGTCCGTATTACTATCAACAGTCTCTTCAAAGCCTTGTAGGTCTTTTCCACCAAGCATCTCACAATGCCTCCAAAAAAATACCCCTTACCCTTTTATAAAACCGTTCCAGCATTTTGGTAATTGCAAAAGTACTTCCCCACTCTCCAGTACCAAATTCGGTATTAGTCAGCCAAAGGGGTGCTGATGCAAAATACCAGAAATCTGTTGGCTTTTATAAAGGGTATTTATTTGGAGTAGAAGCTTAGGGTTATCAGGCCATAAAGCATAAGTTACTTCCCTCACCAAAGTCTGTTGCTGCGTGTTGGAGCAAGATGGCTGCTGATATCTGCAAGGTTTCAGCCTCCCTCTTCTTCTGAAGGGTTTGCAGTCCCAGCTTCTTACAATGTCAGTTGTAGGCTGGGATAAGTCTCATCCCTCTCCCAGGGCTCATTTCTCTCTGGACTCAGCTGCTCAGGGCTCTGGTCTTTGCAGTTTCAAACTCAGGCGAATAGCTCATCTCTATTCCCAGGGTCTTTGCTGTGTCTAATGGAGCCTTCTCTGTTTCCTCATGTATCTGCTTCTCTGTGTTCTTCTCCTGCATGTTTACTTCCAGGGGCTCTAGCTCAAAACTCCAACCTCCCTTCTCTGCAGTGTGTTTTTTGTGTGAGTTCCTGCCCGCTAAGAGGGCAAGGACTCAATGTCCTACTAACATAGCCCAATCAATGCCTTAATCATTATTTAATCAAGTAAAAGTGAAACCTCTGAATCCAATATATATTTCTAGAATTCATAAACAATATCAAACTTCTACCAAGGCTGTTTTTATTTGATTTACTTAGAGCTCACTCAGTAGGAAAAGCCTTTTCACGGGGGCACTTGTCAAAAACAATGAAAGGCAATTATTTAGATTTGTGATGCATATAGTAATTTGTGAGACAATAACAACACAAAGGATGGGGGGAATGGAGCTATATGGGAGCAAATTTTGTATACTATCAAAATTAAATTGGAATGAATCCAAACTAGATTTTTATAAATTAAGATGTTTATTGCAACCCCCAGGGAAACCACTGAAAAAACAACTCCAAAACTATAGTAAAACAAACAAGGGAATTAAAACTGTACACAAGAAAACATCATTTAACACAAAATAAGGCAATAATGGTGGAATAAAAAATAAAAAATATATAAAAACAACACCAAGACATTTGGAAAACAAATAGCAAATGCCAGATGTAAATACTTCTTTATCACTAATTACATTAAGTGTAAATGGATTAAACCACTCCATTTAAAACACAGAGATTGACAGAATGTATATATCTTTTAAAAATCATCCAATTCTATGCTGTTCAAAAGAAACACACTTTAAATTCAAAGAAAAAAAATACTTTGCAAGCAAGAGGATATAAAAAGATAGACCATGCAAATAGTAAACAAAATAGGTTTGTTGTGGCTATACTAATTTCAGATATTAACAGATTTTAGGACAAAAATTTTTATTGGAGACAAAGAAGAACATTATATAATGATAAAAAGTGTTGTTTTAGATTCCCAGGTTGCTCCAGAAAATTCCATGAAATGGGTTGGCTTTAACAATGGGAATTTATTAGCTTACAGTTTTGAGGAAAACTGTCCAGGTCAAGGCCATCTGTGGCACATGGCCATGTCTTCTGGTCTTTCCCGTCTCTTCCAGGTTTCATTGATTTAGCTTCTTGCTTCAATGGCTCTTCCTCTCTGTATTCATTAAAAGGGACTCCAGTAATAGAATTAAGATCCATCCTGAATAAGGTGGGTTACCCCTTAACTGAAGTAATTTCATCAAAGATCCTACTTACAATGGGTTCACACCCACAGGAATGGATTGAATTTAAAAACATGTTTTTCCAAGTTATCTGCTTCCAATATACAAATGGAAGACAGGAGTAGGATAAGCATTCCCATTCCCATTGGAAGGAAAAGAGGGGTCATGGTCCCAAACAATTCTGAAACCTGCAGGACATTCTCCATTAGATTTCCAGGTCTAAGAATCAACTATGAAATGATGTTTTGTTCTCCAGTTCTGATAAAGTGGCAGCCACAACCCTTACAAGTACTTGCTCAGCAGCCACGCTCTTACCAAACAATGGTGTGAAGGCTCCACCATCTTTAAGAATCAGGATTATGACCAGGCTCTCCTCAAAGAGCAGGGCACAGTTTCCACTCTTGTTAAGCCTTGGGTGGCAGCCTGACTCTCTGTAATTCCCTGGTCATAGGATCCACCCTCTGAGAATAATGGGGTGACAGAACTCTTCCTGAACAAGGGGTGGAAGGTCCACCCTCTCCAAGTGTCAGGACAGACTCACTCTCTCTACACATATGAGTGGGCCTGCTCTCTTGGTCCAAGAAGATACCTTTGGTCCAGACCCCAACTTCCATGGTCCTTCCCTTAAGGTGATTTTTCTTTCAATCTGTACCATTTCTTTCTGTTCATACAGATAATGCAAAAACATGTTGGTTTTGCATGTAAAATCCAGAAGTCCAAACCATCAGACAGTAGGACTTTCCACAGAGTCTCCCTAGATAACTGCACATCCAATGCTAACTTGCACAGAAATGGCTAATTGTAACCATGGTCAATTAAACCTCACATGAAGCATTATTCTCTGGGGACTAGCTTTCCAATAACTCAGAATTTTCCAAACCATCAGTTTCTGGTGTCTATGTGCCCAGGAGTTCAGTTCTCAGCTTATATCCATTTCCTCTCTCATTTTACTATAAGCTGCAAGGAGAGACCAGGCAATGTTTTCCACATTTAGTTTAGAACTCTTCTCAGCTAAATATCCAAGTTCATCACTCTCAAATTCTGCCTTCCATCTGACATCAGAACTCAGTTTTCCCAAGTTATCTGTCACTTTAAAACAAGAATTGCCTTTCTTCCAGTTTCCAATAACACATTCATCATTTTTTCTAAGGCCTCATCAGAAGTACCTTTAGCATCCATATTTCTATGAAAGTCTCTTCAAAGCAATCTAGACTTTTTCTATCAAGCACCTCACAATTCTTCCAGCCTCCTCCAATCATACAATTTCAAAGCTGTTTCTACATTTTTTGTATTTGTAGTAGCAGCATCTCACCTTCCTGGTACCAAAGTCTGTTTTAGTATCCTAGGCTGCTCCAGCAAATACCATGAAATGGGTTGGCTTAAACAATGGTAATTTATTAACTTACAGTTTACAGGCTGGGAAAATGTCCAACTCAAGGCATCATCAAGGCAATGCTTTCTTCCCCAAGACTGCCAGTGATCCTTGTCTCCTATGTCACATGACAAGGCACATGGTGGCATCTATGGTCTCTCCCTTCTTTTTTATGTTTCATTGATTTCAGCTTATCACTTCCATAGCTTTCTTCTGCATTCTCTTTATAAAGCACTCCAGTCGTAGGGCTAAGACCCGTTCCAAACGAGGTGGGTCACACCTTTACTGAAGTAGCCTCATCAAAAGGTCCTACTTACAGTGAGTGGGTTCATATCCACAGGGTGGATTAAGTTTAAGAACATATTTTTCTGGGCTACATATAGCTTCAAACCACCACAAGGTTCAACCCACTAAGAAGATAAAACACTTATAAAATACAGATGCAACTAACAACAGAGCCCAAAAATACATGAAGTTAAAGCTGAACAAAAAGAAGGGGGAAATAGCGAATTCATTAATAATAGTTGGTGATTTCAATACTCCCCTTTCATCAGTTGATAGAACAACTAGAGAGAAGATCAACAAGGAAAGAGAAGATTAGAACCACACTATTAATCAACGGGACTTAACAGAGATCTGTAGAACATGCCACCCCAACAATAGCAAAATAAACGTTCTTCACAAGGACACATGGAACAGTCTCCAGGATAGACCATACATTTGGCCATAACAAAAGTCTCAATAAATTTAAGAGGATTGAAATCACACAAAATATCTCCTTTGAACACCATGGGAAGAAATTCAAAACCAATAACAGAAAAAATTTGGCAAATTCACTAATAAGGAAGAATGCTTTAAAATAACCTTTGAGTTTAGAATCTAACTGGTAGTTTAAATTTAAAGTTTTAAATATAGTAAAAATTTTAAAAATGGTATTTGTTGATATTTATGAAAAATATTAATGACCTTGATTTTTATCTTTCCCCCTGGTGCTAATGTAGAAAGATTAGCTATGTCTAGGATCCCTTTCATCATCATCTAAGAGTCCTCTTTGAAGGAAAGTATTTCCTGATCATCACCAATCACTTCTCTCCTCCATTTTAACCCTCATCCCTAAAATAAACCTAGTTTTGAAAATATATTTTTCACATTGCTGCCAAAATAATGAAAGATTACTGTGCCAGTAAAAAGCTCTAAATAATACCTCCCTAATTTAAACTGGGCCAAAAGCTAAGTGTTGAACTACTCTAATAAGAAATAGTCCTTATACCTAGAGATGCAAGTCATTTTAACTCCCTAAATAATTATTATGTACATCTTCTACTAAACACTGTTAGGATTATAGTAATGAATGAGATTCAGATTCTGTTCTCAGGAAACTTGTGATTTATTAGGCAGATGATTCTGATAGTACAATCGTATAAGTAACTTTAATTACATGCAAAATATGAAAAATGTAGTGAGTAAGGTGCAAAAGACTACAGTGATTCAAAAACTGAGTTGTTACATACTGTTTTAGTACTTAGGAAAGGCTTCTTATAAAGCAACCGTTCTCAACCTTGTCTGCTCATTAGAATCATCTTGGCAATTTTAAGAAATCCTGATGACCAGACTTTGCCCCTGACCTAACAAACTAGAGTATCACAGGCAAGTGGCATGAGCATTGGGACTTTTTAAAACTCTCTAGGTTATTCAATGCACATCCAAGTTTGAGAACCATTGTTGCAAAGGACTAAGGTAAAGAATGAATAGTTGGAATTTAGCATTGGATAGAGTTTCAACTGAAAGGGTAGGATATCCAAGTACTTGGAAGAATCCTCTCTTCAATGTGGCTAATTTCTTTTCATCCTCAAGTCTCTGTTGAAGAATAATATCCTCTGAAGAACTTTTCTGACTCTTCTCATGGTAATAATAATAATAATAATAATAATAATCTTAATAATGGTAATAAAAGCTGAGCTTTATATAGCTATATGCTAAGAAACAATTCTGCTAAGAAACAATTCTAGAACTTTAAATATATTTCAATATTTAATCGTCTCAAAAACTCTAGGAGTTAAATAGTATTATTACCCCATTTTGCATGAAAGGAGGGTAAATATCTTGCCAAATTTACACAACTAATGAGTGGTAGAATTGGAATTCATATATAATGACTCCAGAATCCATGTCCTGAAAAAAAACTGAATGAAGTTACATATTCCTTCTCAAGCCTCTCATAGAACTCATGTATACTTCAATCAGACATGAATCATATTATATTGTTATTAGTTTCTCTCTTCTACTATTCATTCATTCATTCATTCAATAAACACCTATTGAGCACATTATCTAAGCAAAAAAATGTTTGATTCTAGAAATATAGTCCAGTGTGTCATATTTAATTTTTCAAGGAGTTTTAGTCTAAAGCCAGGGGTCAGCAGTCTTCAGTCCCCAGGGAGATCGTGCAGCTACCTGTTTTTGTAAATAACCATCTACTGAGCCACAGCCATGCTCACTGGTTAATATGTATTGTCTATCACTACTTTGATTCAACAACAGCAGAGTGGAATAGCCGCAATAGCAAAACCTAAAATATTTGCAATCTGGTCTTTTATAGAAAAAGTTGGCTGACCCCTGGTCTAGCAAATAAGACAAACAAGAAAGTCATCAAGGAGTACCCAATGAGATATATTTGATGGTGCCTAGGATACTATGGGAACATAAAAGAGATATTTACATTAGATTAAAAGATCAGCAAAAGTTTTCCAGAGGACATATAGTATTAGAGCTAAAGTTAAATAGACAAAGAATAGAAGTCAGACTTGTTGGTCAGACTAGAGGAGCTACAGAAGTGGAAGAGGGATAAAGAGAGTGGACATATTTAAGAGATTATTTCTATAGAACTTTAGAAAATGTATCTTTGATTTCTTGATTCTCACTATCTTGTACATCCACTTGCTCATACAGTTGGCACTTATAAGTATTTACTAGCCAAAATGTTTTAGTCTTAAATAAAGGATATTTCTTGAAAAGAGAAGAAAATAGTTGCCTTCTATTAGTCTTTAAAATGATCGAATAATTCGGATTTTTTTTATCCAATCTCCTCAAAGACAAGTAATATAGATTTATAAACAAAGGAAATTATCTTATCCTAGAAGCAAAAAACTACCACCTTTTCCTTGTTTTCATTTGTATGGATGTACATAAGAATTAACAACACAGTTTTACAAATAAGGAGCAGTTCCAATATAATATACCATACCTGGAAAATTCATAGGCAGTTCAAATGGTTGTGGAGCCTGACAGCCTTCAATGTGCTCACAAATTTCAGCAATGATCTTCTTAATTTTGAGACCAGTAATTTTAATCACTTCTCCTGTTGACAAGCAGCATTCATTTCCAAACATTTCATAAACAGAGCCTGAGAAAAAGAAGAGTAAAAACAGCTTTTCAAAAAGAATTAAACAAGAAGATCAAAGTAGGAATCAAAAGCCTCATATAAAAATATTTTTACTCCGTTCCTTTCTCAGCTACCTACTAAACAGGAATTTAATCAAATGGCAAAATGTACTTGTGCACGTACAACATGTACCAGGAAAAATATTAGGTTTTTGCTTCATCCACTGGGGCAAAGTATAAACAATCTTGTTTTTTCATATATTATAAATTGAATTTATAGTTTCCTCAGTACCTTTAGCTCATTTTTTCAAGGTCAAACAACAGATATGCTTTCCCTGGCTAGGATTTACGTCTGTTTTTCTGAGGCACCGAATTAGGCTTACATGAGGCAACAATATTCTAAGTACTGCAAAAGAGACTGAAATACAATCCAATATCCAAAGACACGAGGGTCTGCACACCTGGGCTTGGAATTAAGAGAACCATCTCTATTTATCGTAACCAGTGCTCTTCTTTTTCGTGAACAGATTTCTATTCCGTTATGAACTCTGGGTTTTTGACAAGTTAGAAACAACTCTCAGTGTCTTTATGAAAATAAAGGAAACACCAGCTCAGATGAACTTAAAAGTTTCGTATTAGCCCAGGATTTCAGTCTCTTCCCTGACAAACCTTTTATCACAGATGCTAAAACTAAGCTTTTCTCCACTTATTTTCCTTTTAAGTGCCTGGAGGAAGGAGAGTCAGCCATGAAATCACCAGAGGATAAGCAACAAGGAAAAAGAGAGGCAAAAGTTCTGGATAATCTACCCCTAGTAAAAAGAGCACAACCAGGCCAGGATCCGGGATAAAGTTAACTCTTTATAAGTGAACAGAAGACTAAAGGCTGATGCAAATAAACAGTCCAGAACATAAGGATTCAAATATATCAAATTTTCCCAACTTCCAAATTCTTTTTTCCTCTTTACCTCATTAAAATGTGAAGTGTAGGGGAGCAGATGTGGCTCAAGCAGTTGAGCACCTGCCTCCCACACGAGAGGTCCAGGGCTCAGTTCCTGGTGCCTCTCAAAGAAAAAAACAAATAGACAATGAGCAGGCAACGAGTGCAAACAACAAGCAAAAACAACAAGCCCAAACAACGAGCAAATAGACGAGGGAGCCATCTCAGGGGGATGGGAAAGTATATGAGTACAGGATTTTCATTTTGTTTGTTTTCTAAATTGTTCTTTATTAAACTCCTGCCTCATATAATTATGCTCAATATATAGCAGGCACCCCAAACATTTATATGGCATGAATAGTTTTAATAAACATTAAGCCTGGCATCCAATCCACTGCAAAGCAACTATCTGCAATTTTATCAGAGTCCTAACAGATACAGGTGGCAGACTCAAATTAGAAAAATTTGAGGAGGTTTTAATAAAGAAGCAATTTCCATAGGTATGGGCTTCAGAAAAATTATTAGAGAAAGTACATTACCCCTGGCTAATAACAGAAGCTGTTACCACTCTTAAGCCCAAAAGTGATTACTGGAACCAGAAGGGGAGAATTGTGTGGAAAAAGTGACTTGAGTGGAACCGTCACGTACAGTCTAGGGACACTGCAAGTTCTAGGCAACCCAAGAAAATAAATGCCCTGACCTAACACTTCTCCCTACATTTGATCATCTGCTAGAGCACCCTATTGGCCAAATCAGGCCAGAAGTCAGAAGATAAGGAAGCTGCTGATGCCTCCTCATCTCCAAATGTCAGTCTCCCAGGCAGAGAGTGCAACTGGAAATCCCAGGCACCAAACTTGCTGTTTATTACCAAATGAGAAACATTTTTGCAGACATGCTAGTGTAGCTGTTCCTCAAGCTTTAAGGGTACATAGCCACAATCTCCTCCTTTTCTCACACTATTACTTTAAGCACATATATATTCATATATGTTCATATTTTTCATTAACTTCTACACATAGTGTTGTCAGCAGTCTTAAATCCTTTGTGAAACAAATTGCGGTATTAAAAAAAAATAAATCCACAGTGACATCTTCCTCCATATGAACTCAGAGCAGTTATTTTCTATGATCCTCATTTGGCAATTAATCACATCATAACATTTTACATCTTTATTGTTATCTCACACTGTATTTAACTTTTTATGAGCTTTGTTTTTATTACTCCCAATTCAATTTTAAGCTTCTTGAGAGAAAATATTTTGTTATATCTGTGCATAATTGAAACACATCGCCTCCCCTCTTCATTCAATGCCTACTATGTGTAAGGCATTGTGACTGACAATAGGTATCAAGAGATAAAATGCATAATCCTTTCTCCCCGCTAGTACTATCTTGAAGGGAACAAACAAGAAAGCAGAAAATTACAACAGCTTATGAGAAAGCTGTAATATAGTAATCACAAGGCGTTTGGGGAGCATACAGGGTGGGGGAGGAGGGAATATTTAATTGTGCGATTATACGGGAAAGAGGTTAGGACTGGCTTCCTGGAAGAAATAATAGGTAGGCTTAGGTGATGGGACAGACAGAGGGGATAGTATTTGAAAAGGCACTGAAATGTTAAAGAGTCTGATACATTCTGGAAACTTTGAGTAGTTTGTGTCTAAGATGTAAGGTGAGAAAGGGGAAATGGTAAGAAATATGACTATCCAAATTGTGCAGAATTTTTAAGAAATCACCAAAAATGAAAAAGTCATTTCAAGTCTGAAACAACCTTCAAATGTAGAGAGTTTACATTTCCTGAAATCTGGATCCAGGAACAAACAGCAGTTTAATGAGAGGCATGAGTACTCTTGGTGCTTGGGGTCTGAGCTGGGGCTTGTTGCATCATCCTGGGAGCTTAGGGAACTTCAACTGGACCCAGACCTGCTGAATCAGAATCTGTATTTTTTACAAGATGCCCAAAGATTTTTTTTTTTCTTTATTACATGAAATAGAACTTAATCTAACCTAGTTCATTAAGGTCTGAAGTCTGTTGGGCTTAATTTGAATGCAATGAGCATCTAATTGTAGATTTAATGCCTATCAAACTGACTGATTTGTATGTAAGGCCATCGTTCTTTCCAAGGTACAATTGGAATTCAAAATGAAAAGATAAATTGATATGAGAGCACATATCAATTCACAGGGAAGAGAAGGGAAAATTCTGCATGTTTTAATCACCACGTGAAATGCTTTTGGCTCTTCAAGTCTCTTTCCAAGAATCTCCCTCCTTTTAAGAGAAAAAAAAAATCAGTTTTTCTAGTCATATAAGGAAAAGAGCCTCATGCAAATGCTAATTTTTAACCTTTCTCTTGAATACTTTGTGATTTCCAATTTTCTCTAACCAAGAAAGCTGTTAACTCACTTTTAACAAGGAGAGTATTCAGCAATGTCCATCACTAGAATGTAGTCTATGATAGTTGGCAAGGATTTACAGCAAACTCATATCCCTGAAACTGGAAGACTTCTTTTGCTTTGTCTTCACCATATAACATCTCTCAAAAATATTTTTTTCTCAGTGATAATATAAAACCTTTATTTTTTAAAATAACTTACTTGCATAACCTTAGAACAAGCACATGTAATACATATAAATGCTTTTTTTAAATGTACTGAGATGTGTGTCTGAAATGTGTATCTGTGTATCTAAATATACACATTAAAATGGTTTTCATTTCATTTTAACCACAAGACATGTATTTTGAATATGCAAATTGTGACTCTATTAAATCTTACAGACTGAAGTCAGAGCACATGCATTCAGTATAATGCCAAACATCAGAGAACTACGGAACAAAGCAGCCTGTTTTCAGTGATCAAACGTTGCCCCTGAAGGCTGTAATGAAAGAGCCATGTGCCTTTGAAATCACCTTTTCTGTAATGTTACTTTGCTCAATAAAAACGACACATTAATATCCTTTTATGAGCTCATCCCTTGTTTGACGATCCTTATAAGCAATGCTGTGATCACATCAGAACAGCCAAAACAATTGGTTCAATTGATTTTCTTCCATCTTGCCTACAAAGGTAAAAACGTGTGGCAGTCAGGAAAGAGGAAACTTGCACTGAGTGAATGTTTTTTCCCTTTACTCAAGATGCACCTATACTCTCTGATTCCTGCACACGAGGTCACTCATCACCTTACCTCCTCATCAACCTGCCAAACTCCAACCAATTCTAACATTCAGCTCATCGTTCTTTGTCCTCTTCAAAGCCTTTCTTGAAACCCACGCCTAAGTCAGAATGAAATCTTTCCTCTGATCTGATAGCATTTTGCATGTATTTCTATTAAAGTGCATATCACAGTCATGCTGGTGTGAGTGTATTATTTTATAACCATTGATATTATGTATATTTTTGAGAAGATGACATTTTCTTAACTATATTTATACTCTCCACACACACAGCTAGTAACACTTTTTGTCATTTAGATCCTTAGTGAATGTTGAGGTATAACTTAGGTGGTCCTTGTACATCAGCAGGTAGAGCATAGTTGACTCAAGATTTGTCATAAATAGTATCATAAGTTATTACATGAACAGTGTTGCATTGTGAGTTGGTTTACTGTCTTAAGAAGGACTTGGTTGCAAGTATATTTTATCTATTTTAATTTAAGTATTAAATATTTTATTTTCTAAATGTTAAATAAAACTACTATAGACCTCTGCAACCACTTAAAATCACAAAACTGTTCTCTACTTCTCATTTAATGAATATAAATGTACTTCTTGTATTGACTATACAGGGATTTCAAGGTACTACAATGTGTTTGTACAGTACTTAAAAAGTAAGGCTTTACTATATTATAAATTTTCCCTATGTATGTTAGTTGTAATTCTCATTAATTAAATACTACATTAACTATTCTGCTTGTGAATTCTAGTTTAGACACCGAGAGTAAATATTTAGAACTTTTAATAGAATTTGGAAAGTTACATCCATTTAATTAAATAATAAAAACTGAGGCTTGTGATTTGTGTGTCTTTATTTTTTTTAATTTCGTATCTGTAATAATTCACTTAAAATTGTATTTCATTACATGAGAGGTTGCAAAAAGAAAATAGTTTGAGAAGCACTTTCCTAAAACATTAAGAGCAAACACATGATCACAGTCAATCCAGGGACCCAGAATATATTCTCAGGGAGTTTGACAGTTAGAGTAAAATGCAAATATACTAAAAAAAAGGAAAGCTACAACCTAATATACAAAGCCTTAATCAATTAATAGAGCCTTATTAATTCCTCTATCTCGATGTCACCAAAGGTCTGAAAGCCTTGCCTAAAGGACAAGAATTTAAATCAACCAGACAATAATGGTTCTGATTGCAAATTATTAAAATTGAATACCTGTTTGTACCATTTGTACATTGTATTCTTCTGAGTTGTAAGAGGCAGTGCTTGAGCCTAACGGAGCCAGGATGCTCTGAGTTGCTGGACCTATGCAGCTAGAGTAAAAAGCCATGACCAAGTGAAATCTCCTAGGAGATGAATTCCATGGTTTCTACCTAAAGAGGATGCCAGGCATTCTCCAAGAAAGCAAGATGGCAAATATATGGAATAAATCCTGCCATTTTTGCCATTTTCCCCTCCCATCACTAATTGTCCATGGCACATTTCCAGATGTAATCCAATAATCCACCTCAGGTTACAGTTTCAGGTTAGTTCCCATCAATTGAAGATGACATGACCCGGATAAGTTATTTCCAGCCCAGTCTTGCACTATGATTTGGTCTTGTTTTTCTTTAAGCCCTCTCGGCTTATATTTATTTTTAAAGGTCTTATTCCTCAGATTGGTTTAATTTTCTCCCAAAATTTTAGCTAAAAGAAATCTGGCAGAGGAATATAGGGTCCCTCAATTCACCTTTTTTTTTTTTTATTTTCCCCTGGGGCAGCTGTCTGAATTGAAGCATAAAATATCTACTTAAATTTGATAATAATCATAGACTTATATAGCCCAATGGCAGCTGTAGGATGAGTTTGAATTGTACTTACATCTCTAATAAGTGCCAGCGATTCTAATGATCTCTCAAATCACTCTTACTGTCAAACAGGAGCTTAAAGCCCATCTTATCCTACAAATGTATTACAATGACTGAGTTCCCTGTACAAAAACTCCACAAAATGGTTACCCAAACTGCATTTCAACACTTTAACTGATGGAATTCCATTTCTTTTCAGCCTACCTACACTATTTTTGAGCAATTCTTACTCTTACAAAGATCGTCATTTTATTAAGTGTAATTGGTGCTTCTATAGGACACACACATCAGAACTGTTTCTAGCTTTTAGAATCAAATAGAAAATAACTATTTAACTCTTCCACATATCAGACTTAAAATGTTTGAAGATAGCAGTCACCAGTTGCCTTTTCTAACAAATAAAGCTGTCAGAAATCAGATTATATTCAGGGCTACTACCTACAGCACATACTACTTGAAGCATGACTTACATGGATGTGAATGGCATCCCCTGGAGTTGTGCAACATGCTACCTTGCCTCTCAAGAGCGGGTGCACTTCAGTGTTCTAGAAGTGGCTAGGCGTTATCTGTCAGGGATGTCCAAATGGGGTTTCTGTCATGAAATTAAAACTCTCTGTGTAAGGAGTTAAGCAGCCATTTCACACCAGCAGTATTTAGATATGTCAACTAATGAGTCAAAGCAATCCCTGAAGCAGAAAACAATAATAACATCTTTAAGCTGATTAATAAATTTAGGGAATTAATATCTCATCAGCAGCTGGATTCTCCCCTCCATCCCTTCTGCCATTAGAGCCAAGCCACGGGAATTACTGCCACAGGGAATGAGAGGGAAGTTTTAGTCATTGTTTACCACAGAAATTCAAAGACTTTTTGAAATTTAGGGACAAAATAATCTTGAAAGACTTTATGGAAGGGAAAAAGAGTTTTTGAAAGTGCCAAAACCTTCTTAAATGAATATAAGTATCAAATCATAGAAGGAGATCATATAGTAGATGGTAGACCAAGGACTCTGTGTGACATATAAATAAATTATAAAGAAATGTCTCATCCTGAAAAGAAAACTATGGTTTTAATTTTTTTTAAGTTGCAAGAGAAAAAAAAACACAGTATTCTCTTTTTCACTTCCAAAATTTGCTCTTTTGCCACATCAGAAAAAAAAATATTTTTTTAAAATCAAAGCTTTTGATTTACAAGAGCTGGTTCTTATTGAGAATAGTAAAGCCATGTTCTAAGGAAGATGGTCATAGCATTATGCCTTGAAGTTCGTTTGGAAAGAAAATAGAGGAATTTCTTTTTCTGGGACACTGGCTGGGAAAAATGGAGAGTTATCTTGGAAAAGGTTAGTTGGTCCTTATTTGGAAAGACTGTTTGGAGAAGCACAGACACTGCCATAAATAGCCTACTCAGAATCCTATATGATCAGTGTGATGGTTAATTTCATGTGTCAACTTGGCTATTTATGGTGTCCAGTTATTTGATTAAGGAAGCTTTGGCCTCATTGCTACTTTGGGGTATTTTGTGGATAGATTAGCATCTATAGTTAGTTAATTCCATTACAGATCACTGTATCTGCAATTAACAAAGGTGATTGCCCTCAGCAAAGTAGGGAATCTCCTCATCCTATCAGTTAGACATCTTAAAGTAGAATTGAGCAACTGTCAGAAAGAATTTGTACCCCTTCTTCAGCCAGCCACCTTCTCCTGCAGAATACAGCTCCACCTTCAACAGAGTTCCCAGTTTGTGGACTGTCATACAGAATTTGGATGTGCCCGATTTCAGAATCACTGTTTGTGAAGTTTTCTTGCAGCCTATCCTATGGAATTCAGACTTGCAAATCCCTACAGTTGCTGAGCACGCCAATTCATACAGATATATACTGTCAGTTCTGTTTCTATGGAGAACCTTGAGTAACTGTGTAATACAATTTGCTTCAAGATGCTGTCTCTACAGACCATCGCACATTACCATTCCTATAAGCACCAAAATTCACCAGAAGAACTGAATTTGTGCACTCTTCTTCTGAGTTCTTTCTGTTGAGAGCCTTGTTAAACATTTTCCAGAAAGCCCAAAAAGACTAATGTCTACCTATGTTTACTCCAACAACCACCCTCAGGTTCAATAATTCACTAGTAGAACTCATAGAACTCAGAAAAGTTGTTTACTCACAGTTATGGTTTATTACAGAGAAAAGATACAGAGTAAAATCAGCAAACACAAAAGGTACGTTGGCAGTAATCCAAGAGAAACCATATGAGAGCCTAGAGTTGTCCCATCACAATGGAATCACGTGGACAGCACTTAATTCTCCTAGTAACTATGTGTGACAAAATGTATGACGTATTGCCAACCAGGGAAGCTCACTTGAGCTTTAGTATCCAGGGTTTTGTTGAAGGTCAGTCACATAGGTACGGAGTGTCTGCAAGACTGACTCTAGCTCCTCAGTTTCCAGTCCTCACGCCCACCCCCATAGTTAACAAACTGACCTAGCATGGCTCAGCACCCCAAGAGAATAAAAGCAGATATTAAACCAAATCACATTGTTAGTCCAAACCACCTCGCATGGACTAAGACCCCAGCTATACAAAGATACTCTTATGAGGTAGGATATTCCAAAGGCTTATAGATGATCTTCTGTAAGCCGGTCAAGGGCCACTCCTTTTACTGGAATGTGCATGGCCAGGACTCCCCAAACCCAATGACTTAACCTTTGACTGCACAGGCCACCTCTCCACCTCCCCTCTCCATCCATTGGACTACACTCTTTTACAGCAAATCAGTATTATTCTGAACATCTATATTCAGTCTGTCTAACATTTATATAACTGAAATAGGAATAATATCAGTAAGAATATGCTACCATATGGAGGAGTTACTTGGAGTAAGGAAAGATTTAAAGAAACAACTAATCTACCCTAAAAAACCATTACATATATTTTCTTTTTTTATTATTATTATTTTTTACTTTATTTTGTACATAAATAATTGAAAATATAAATAATTAAAAAGTAAAAAGTAAACAAAGATGAATAAATATATACATTTCTCAATTAAATGTACTGGATACATATAACATTTTTTTAAAATCAAACAATATGTTACACAATATATTTGGTTCATAAGTAATACATTCATACAGTATTTATCCTTTTGTGTCTGGCTTGCTTTGCTCAACATAATGTCCTCCAGGTTCATCCATGTTGTCATATGCTTTATGACTTCATTTCTCCTTACAGCTGCATAATATTCCATCATGTGAATAGACCACTGTTTATCCATTCGCCTGTTGATGGACACCTGGGTTGTTTCCAACCCTTGGCAATGGTGTATAACATTGCTATGAACATCGGTGTGCAGATGTCTGTTTGTGTCACTGCTCTCAGTTCTTCTGGGTATATACCCAGGAGTGGTATTACCGGGTCACGTGGCAAGTCTATTTTCATATTTTTGGACTAATTTGACTATTCTTTTCCTGATTTGATCAACTGCCATTTTTTAACTTATGATACACTAGTACAGAACTACTTAGTAAAGAAATTACCCAATAGTCATTTGCCATCAGTATTACATCTCAAGGAATTTTACCTCAAATTTTAATACATTTAATCATTTTATCAGTGTTACCATATGATTTATTCATGTAAGGCTGTTGAATCTTACCATAAATGCCAGTGTTACGCCATGTCGCATTATGGTCATTGTGCTAGATTGAATTATGTTACTCACAAAGACATGGTCAAGTCCCAACCCCAGTCCTGTGGGTGTGAACTCATTCATGAATAGAATCTTTGAAGATCCTATTCAGATGAGGCCCAACCAAAGCAGAATTTAATCCAAACTGAAACAGCCATTAATTCACTATGGCTGAAGTCTTTATAAGCAGAAGAAATTTGGACACAATTAGCTAGAAGAGGCCAGAGAAGGAGAAAGAGATTGCTGTGTGAGGGAGGATTGCCAGGAAAGCCATCATCAGAACACTACAGGCTAGGGAGCAAGTGTGGCCCTGCAGACACCTTGACTTTGGACTTCTATTCCCACAAACTGTATGACAATAAATTCCTGTTGCTTAAACCAACCACTTTGTGGTATTTGTCATAACAGCCCTGGTAAAACTAAGACAGTCACAGTACAATTCCATTTCATTACAGTCCAGATCAGTAAGAATTACAGAGGTAATTATAATGTCTTCCCAATAGAATCAACCCTTGCCCATATACAAGATATTATTATGGACAGATGTCATTACAACTGGACATATTCAGTTGTTTCCAGGTTCCAAATCAGTTAGGGACAAAGCCACTGTCCGTGTCTCAATTCACAGGTTTTTTATCGAAGCTTGGCTCAATTGCGTGCTCCTGTACAGCAGGGTCCACCTCCTATCCCTGCTTACTGCAGTCCTGTAGCAGCACATGCCTTATTTGGATTTATTCTTGGGTGAAGGCAGTCATAGTGAATGGATGTAAATTAGAAGTGCTCCCAGAGAACTTCCATAGGTTTTCAGTCCATAAGTTTCCCCTAAGTGTGCCCCTTGAACTCAAGGTAGCTTGGATGGAAGGGCCCTGCACAGTAAATACTTTGGACTCCATCTGTAGAAAAATAGTCAAATTAGCACTGTTGGTTCAGGGTACAAGCCCTTTCCCAATGCTGGGTCCTAGCATTATCCAACTTTATTTGTTGAGTCTGCTTGATCCACTTCACTAAAGCCTCTTTGCCCTTCCAGGCTGAATCCTAACCCTTGCCTTTCCCCTGGAAGAAACTTCCCTCTAATATGCTTTTTGGGGGGATTGAACCCAGGACTTCATACATGGGAAGCAGGCGCTCAACCACTGAGTTTTACCTACTCCCCTAATATGCTTATTTTAGAGAATAAATTTTTTTTCTGTGAATGCTGCTTCTCATTAAAAGTAAATTCAACTTGTCCCATGGTGCTCAGAGTGGCACCTATGTCCCTAAAGGTGTTCTCTGTCTTGGGGCTAATGTTGTGTAACCCACAATGCATGTTGTTGCCTATGCATGGTAATGGCCTGAATGTGGCTAGCATGCATGTCCTGGTGGATCCCCCACACTAAGATTACATGAGTATCATTCACACCTAGAAGTCATTTCATTTGAATACACCACAAGGACTCCCATTCAGACCCACCACATAATGCCCTACTGCTTCATCCCATCAGAAATAGAGTTTTTATCATCTGTTTAATAGTTTTACATGCACAAAAACAAGAACACAGCTTTTTGCATAGAACATCGTGGTAATTTTTACATTAATACCAGAGACTTTTCTGAGCATTCACCCATCAAGGTTTATAGTTGCCCAGTAACCAGGTGGCCAGGAGCTGTACAACACATGGTCCAATGTCCCAGTAGGAGACAGTTCCCACAAATATCTTGCCAAGTTATATCCTTTGTAATAGATGTAATGTAAAAAATAAGAGTCAAAAGATACTGGCACATTACTAGAATTTGATTAAGACATCAACAGTTGGTCGAGTTCATCATCATTATAGCGTGACCAAAATGTTTCCTAGAGCAATACCATTAAATTTTTCAGGTTTCTGGTTTCCATTCAACCTTGTCAGTTTCCAAAAGCAGCAAATTTATGGCTTAACCCTTTATGCCAGCTGCTATAATTGTGCTAAAAGATAATATTCACTTGCTCTGAGCTCTAAGATAGCATTGTAATATCGAATTTACCTCATTGCACAATCAATTTATGCATTCCCTACTCTCCGCTACTATATTTCTTTCTCTCCTCTAGTCATTGATTTTAACCTAAAGTTTTCCACCTCTGGAAGGTACTTTATATTCAGCTACTGTGCTGATCCAGATTGCCAGCAGCAATTCCAGTCTAACAAGTGCCTCCCCCATCCACTCCCATTCCTACATGGTAGGTTTACATAGGTATAGACCCAATCATTCATTTACTGTCAAACCCAGTTTTGTCAGATGAGGTGAAGACAAATCCATTTCATCAGGTACTTAGAAATTTTGGCAAAATGTTTAATGATATGATTACTATTTCTTGCTTAGGGATCACCCTGTTTCTGACACCTGCACTTGTAGCCCTGGTCCTAGATATATGGCATAAGGTAGGAAGAAAATTAATTTGAGGTGATGTGGGGAAGACTTGCATAGTCATTCCAGCATCCTTCCTATACCCAGTTCCCCAGATCCCCCAGGAAAGGGGAGGAATTTATCAAGTGGGGACCTTCCTTCCCCCTGCCCTGCCATGCTGAAAGTGAATACACACTTGTGAAGGCATGTAAACCAGTTCTTCATGACTTTATCCTCTCCCATTCAAAACAGAAAATGTTTCAATTGCCCATTCTAACTTCTCTCAAAAATCATTACTTTGAGGATTGCATGCAAAATGATATGTCTATTCAATATAATATCTCTTTGCCTATTGTTGGACACTTTGGGCTGTAAAGTGTTTTCCTTGGTGTGAAGAAATATAACTCTGCAGTCCAAATTGGTACACTATCTTCTATTCCAGTCCTTTTATAGTATTTTGAGCATTTATATCTAATTACCATGTATGAATGCCCAATCCAGAGTAAGTCTATACTGTCAGGACCCATTTAGCCCCTCTTGGATCTATCCGCAGCAGTCTGATGTAGATTACGTGCCCGCTATGTGCAGGGCCTTCCCCTGAGTAATCTGCCTGATACCTGCAGTCTCTGTCTTTCTTCCTAGCGGATGGGCTATTCTTGTTGGCATCTTGTGCCTCAGAGAATGCAGTACAGGCATGTTGCTGGTCTGTTGATTGCTACAGTACAGCAGCAATCCCATGCCTAATCAAATTCATGGACCCCGGTGTCCACCTAAGATGGCTGCCACAGCTTCCACAGCATCTGAATTTCAGGTAGCAAGAAAGAGAGATGGAGAAGTAGATAAAACACTCTTTTTGTTTTAGTGGCATACAATCAAAATTCCATACATCAAATACCTTCACAATCCATTGACCAAATAGTAATCAAGCTTCCCAAGCGCTGGAGAATATGGTCCTTAGTGGGCAGCCATATTCACAGATGAAAATTCTATTACTACAGGAAAAGAGAACAGATATAGGTAAGGGGAAACTAATAGTTTCTGATACAAAAGATGAGGGAAAGTTATATATAACTCATCATTTAAATTAAGCTGCACTGTGCCTTTAAATCTTACATTGTGTCATGGGAAGAAAAATTTGTATTTTTATTTGAAAAGTCAGACTGGAGGTCTGTTGTTGAGGGCAAGAGGTCTGTTGTTGAGATTGGACTGCAGGATGAAATTACAGGATTGATCTTTATCTCCACTGGAAGAACAATTGTTAAACACATACACACTCTCTCTTTCTCTCCCTTATTTACATGCATTTAACTAGATAAAAGTCACAGATAAGAATGTATTCTCTAGAGTCAGGTTCAAATCCAGGTTTCACCACTTAATAGCTTTGTGACCTTAGACAATTTCTTCATCTGTATAATGGGGATAATGCCTTGATAGCCTTATCTTTACAATGAGGATTATAACATTACTTCTAATAGTTGTTTTGAGGATCAAATATGAGAATTTTAAGTATATAATCTATTTTAGTTTGCCAAAGGGATGTCAATGCAATTTATCAGAAATCTGTTGGCTTTTACAAAGACGATTTATTTGAGGTGAATCTTATAGTTCCAAGGCCATGAAAAGCCCAAACTGAGGCACCATCAAAGATGCCTTCCCACCAAAGTCAGCTACTGTTGATCCTGGAGTGTTGCCACGAGGTGAAGCAAGATGGCCGCTGATCTCTGTGCAGGTTTCAACCTTCCCCTCGAGGCTGATCCTTTCCTCTTGAGCTCCGTGGACCCAGCCTTTAGGGACTTTGTGGTTAAGTGAAGTCCTCTCTCTCCTGGCATAGGGCTTGTTTCTTTCCAGGCCTCCTATATCAGTCTTGGCAATTCTGCTCTCTGTCCAATTTCAGCGGTAAGCTGTCAGGCAAATGGCTCATCTCTTCCCAGGGCCTCAAGTGTTTGAGCCTCTTCACATGGCAGGATCAAAAATGCCAGAACTAGCTCTCTCTCTGTCTGTCTGAGTGAGTGTCCCTTTATATAAGACCCAGCAAGGGGGTGGACACTCAAACTGAGTCACGCCTTACTGACATAGTGCAATAAAAAGCCCTACAGCAGTCTTAACAGGAAGTCTAATCAAAGGCCCTTTAATTGAATTTAATGCATTCAAAAGGTATCATACCCAGAGGAATAGATTCGTTTACAAACATAATCCTTCTCTTTTTGGGGATTCATACAATAATCTCAAACTGCCACAGAGTCTAATACCTGGCATCAATTAGAACTTAATTGATGAGTTAATGATGATATTGGCAATTATCATCATCATTATTATTTCATATAATATTGGTTAAGACTGACTAATACAATATAATATTATAATTGTGTCTTGGTATAATTTTCTTGATCAAGATGAAAGGCAAGTGTTCTTCTATGGACAGGGGATAGGGTTTTCCCTGCATAAAATTCTATATTTCTTCTTTGAATTGTCCTAAGAAAGAGAATATCATGGAAGAGGAAATGGGGACTTAAGAAGATGAACTTGAATTGGAATAAGGATACATTCAAGGTCAAGATTTTCCCAATTTTGTACCAAAGAACTCTGGCATGCCACAAACGGTTACAGATGTGCCAACATATTACACTCCTAATTCCTTGCAGTGGCCAGCTCAGGTGGGCCTGAGATGATGGGCAGCTTATGCTGGCGATACCTCAACTTCAAGCTGACTTCTCTACTTACTCAGTATGTCAAACAAATATTCTCAATGTGTAAGTACATCTGTCAGAATTTAAAGAGTTGGGAAACATGGTTCAAGAGCACACCCAGTGGAGACAGTAAGCTGCTCTCTTTCATAAGGAGACTGACTGACAAGTAATTGTTAAACCAGACAAAAATGCAGCTCTGTAAAATTTCAGGGAGGAGTGCTGAAAAGGCTTCATCTGTTCATTCATAATTTACCCTTTTTTTTTTCCATAATTTACCCATTTTTAAAACCTAGCCAACAAATTATTTGAATATATGCTATGTGCCAAACACAAGAACCATGCAAAATGCCAGTGATTAAATAATAAGTGGTCCCCATTCTAATGAAAATTGTAATTTATTAAAAAATAAAAGAATCATACAAATATATGATTAAAAATGATAATTACTATGAAAGTAAATTGCATGATCCTAGGAGAAAGGGTCTTGGCCTCTGGACTTTGCCAATGAACATCTGTATTTTACTTATTAAATTAGCAAATATTTACTCTTGGGCATATTAATCTCAAGATTACAGTAAATTTTTATTAAAAGGCTTCAGCTAAACCTGCTTCTGGGAAAATGGAGTAAACATACTTTTTCCTGTTTCTCCTGCATAGCACAACTAAAACTCTGGATAATATATATATGGAAACTCTGAAAGGTGGAAAGAAGGCAGGCCATCTGGGTGGGGCTACCAGAACCCAAGAAACAACTTTGTGTTAAGTTCCATGGGTTTGCTTTTTGCCTTATATATCCCAGACTTGAAGCTGAAAAAGTGGAAAACATGGAAATGCCAATGAGTACAGACAAAACAAAAACAAAAACAAAAAAAACACAAAAGCGCTTTCTCTTTAGCCACACAACCAAGAAGGAGCAGCCTAGCAAGGCAGACAGTTTTTAGACAATAACTATTCTATTGTCTAAAACAGCCAAACACCACAGAAAAAACGTTGTCTCTACACTGACCCTTGCCAGCAAAAACTAAGCAGGGAGCGTAGAATCCTACCCTCATTAGACTGTAACAAGAATCCCCTGTTTCCCATCCATTGCTGGGATAGTGTCAGAGAAGGCAGCATTGAGAGCTGGGACTTTCATCTTAGCCAGGTGGCAACAAGCACCCCACCTTCTGTCAGGGAGATCATGTAGGGAGCATGGACTTCCACCCCACCCAGGACCAAGAGGAAGCCTCTCCTCCTCCACATGGGGGTGATGTCAGAGGATGCCTAATAGGAACTCAGGACTTTCACCACTGCTCAGAGTAATGAGGGCCCCCTACATGCTGTCAGTGGAGAAAGTAATAAAGCTCTCTTACTCTTCCCAGAAGGATGGACTCAGCAAAAGCCTAGTGAGGAGCTCGTACTCTCACTTTGCAAGCAGTGACAAGAATTTCCTTCCTGCTAGGGTATCAACAGAGCCTAAAGGAGGAAACTGGGCTTTTATCTTCAGCTGGCAGTAATGAGAGGGTACACCCCCATCTCTTGTTAGAGCAATGTCAGAGAAACAAAAAAACAGGGGGACCAAAAACAAAACAAAAAGTAAAATGGCATATCAATATTTACATTAAATGTAAAAGATTTCAATATACCAATTAAAAAAAAAAAAACAGATTGACAAAGAGGATTAAAAAACACAACCAAACTATATGCTATATACAAGACACTTACTTCAAACATAACTAAATAGGCTTACTGAAAGAAAAAGGATAGATAAGTTACATCATGCAAACAATTACCAAAGGAAAGTAGGAGTGACTACATTAAAACAGATAAAGTAGGCATAGGAGCAAAGCATATTATTAGAGACAGAGAGGGACATTACATAATGATGAAGTTCAATCTTCCTAGAAGACACAGCAATCCTAAATGTGTACATGCCAAACAACAGAGCTGCAAAAAATGTGAAGTAAAAGTGATAGAGCTTAAGGGAGAGAAAGACAAATCCACAATTACAGTTGGAGACTTCAACACCAGTTTTTTCAACAATTGATAAAAGAATTAGACATATTATCAGCAAAGATATAGAAGAAAGAAACAACATCATCAAACAATAGGATTTAATCTATATGTATAAAACACTCCATCCAATAGTAGAATAAACATTCTTTTCAAGTGCCCTCTGAAACATATACTGAGATATGCTGAGCTATAAAATAAACCTCAAAATTTTAAAAGAACTAAATCATAATGCCCTCTGAGCCCAATGAATTAAACTAAAAGCCATAAACAGAAAGATAACTGGAAATTCTCAAAACTAAGAACACCTCTACATATTCCATGGGCCAAAAGTTTCTTTCAAGGGAATTTTTTAAAAATATGCTGAACTTAATGAAAATTAAAATAAAACATATCCAAACTTGTGGGACACAACTATGACAAATGCTGAGAGGGAAATTTATATCATTTAATGCTTACATTAGAAAAGAAGAAAAGTCTCAAATCAATATATAAGCTCCTACCTAAAGAACCTGGAAAAAGAAACAAAACAAGAAAAAAATCATTGAAACAAAAGGATGGTTCTTTGAAAATCCCCAAAATATTGAAAAACCTCTAGCCATACTGAAAAAGAAAAGAGAAACACAAATTATCAATAGCAGGAATGAACCAGTGCATATCACTACGTACCCTCTAGATTTCAAAAAGGTAATAAGGGAATACTATGAACAACTTTACAAACAAAATTTTGATGATTTATTTAAAAAGACCAAATTACTAAAAAATAAAAATACCACAACTCATCTAATATGAAATAGATAAGTAGATTAGTTCTGTAATTTTCAAGGAAATTGAGTCTCCAGGCCCAGATGGTTTCACTGGAGAATTCTTTCAAAGTTTTAAGAAAGCATTATCTCCAATTCTACACAATCTCTTCCAGAAAATAAAAAACAAAGGAATACTTCCTAATATATTTTATAAAGCTAATGTTACCACAATACCAAAGCCAGACAAAGATAGTACACAAAAGAAAACTGCACAGCAATATCCCTCAACAATAGAGAAAAAATATCTTAACAAAATATTAGCAAATAGAATTCAGCAATATATTCAAAGAATTACACACCATAACAAGTTGGGGGTAATCCCAGGAACACAAGGCTGGTTCAATATTCAAAAAACAATCAGTGTAATACACCATATTAATAACTAAAAGATGAAAAACCATACGGTCATATCAATTGATGCAGAAAAAAGCATTTGACAATATTAAATGCCCGTTCATGATGAAAAAAAAAAAAAAACTCTGAAAAATAGGAATAGAGGGAAACTTCTTCAAACTTATAAAGAGAATCTTCCAAAAAATCTATAGCTAACATTATAATTAAAGGTTAAATACTGAATTCTTTGCACCTAAGATAAGAACAAGAATTTCCACTTTCATCAATCTTATTCAACCTCACATTGGAAGTTTATACAGTGCAATAAAGCAAGTAAAAGGAGATAAAAGGCACACATTTTGAAATAAAAAAATAAATTGTTTTTCAGATGCCATGATGGACCAAGTACAAAATCCCAATCAAAAATAAAAACAAAACAAACCTCTATAATTACAATTAATAAGTGAGTTAAACAAAGTACAGGATACAACACTAACATACAAAAATCAGTTATATTTCTATTTACTAACAATGAAATGTGGGTACCAAAATTGAAAATACAATGCCATCTATAATCACTACAAAAAAAAATGAAATGCTTAAGAATAAATCTAACAAAACACACATAGGACTTGTATGCTGGAAAATAAAAAAAATGAACAAAAGAAATCAAAGAAGATCTTAAAAATGGAAAGACATACCATTTTTCTTGAAAGACTCAAATGCAGGTGTTCTTAACCTCTTTTATTCCACGGACCCGTCTGCTAGTCAGGTGAAAACCACCAATCCCTTACTAAGTCCACACTATTCTGTGTGTCATGTAATAAATATATCACACCTGCACCAGCACCTCCCCATAAGAATGTTTTTTTGAACTTCAATTCAAGCTCATGGACCCCTCATTAAGAACCTCTGCAAAATAGTAAAGATACCAATTATCCTAAATGATGCACAGGTTTAATGCAATTTCTACTAAAAATCTCAATAAGATTTTTCAGATCTAAATGAGATTATTCTCAAATGTATAAGAAAAAGCAAAGGAACAAGTAAAGCTAAAACAATTTTGATAAAGAAGAATGAATTGAGAGGAATCATTCTATCTTAGTTTGATTTGTTACATAACTACATTCTCCAGACTGTGGGAAAATGGTGGAGGGATAGATACATATATCAACAGAAAAAAAAAGTACTAGAAATAGCCTGCAGAAATAGGCCTGACTGATTTTTGACAAAAGTGCAAAAGCAATTCAATGGAGAAAAGAAAGCCTCTGCAACAAATGGTGTGGAAGCAATTAGACACTCATAGGCAAAAAAAAAAAAAAAAAAAAGGAAAGAGTAACCTCATACTGTATGCAAATAATAACTGAAATTGGATCATGAGCTTAAATGTAAAAGGTAAAACTATAAAACTTTTATTTAAAAAAAAAAAAGAAAATCCTCAGAATGTAGGTCTAGGCAAAGACTTCTTAGATGACACTAAAATCATGATCCATAAAAGGGAAAATTGGTAAATTGGACTTCATTAAAATAGAAAACTTTTGCTCTGTGAAATTCCATGTGAAGAAGTTGTAAAGACAAGTTACAGACTGGGAGAAAATATTTACATAAACCATGCATCTGACAAAGTACTTGTTTCTAGAATAAAGAACTCTCCAAACTTAAAAACAAACAATTCAATTAGGAAATGGGAAAGACAGAAACAAACATTTCACCACAGAAGATATACAGATGGCAAATGAGCACCTGAAAAGATGCTTAACATCTTTAGCAATTAGGGAAATGCAAATTAAAAGCACAACAAGATTTCACTACCTATCTATCCAAATGACTAAATAAGAAATAGTGGGGAACGGATGTGGCTCAAGGGGTTCGGCGTCCATCTACCATATGGAGGGACCGCGGTTCAATACCTGGGACATCCCGGTTAAAAAAAAAAAAAAAAAAAAAAGAAATAGTGACAAAGAATGTGCTGACAAGGATGCAGAGAAAGGAGATCATTCATACATTGCCGGTGGGGAAAACAGTTTGGTAGTTTAAAAAAAATTAACATGCAGCTACCATACAACCCAGCAGTTGCAGTTTTGGGCAATTTCCCTGAGAAATGGAAACTCATATTCACACAAAAACCTGCATACCAGAGTTTATAGCATATTTATTCCTAATAGTCAAAAACTGGAAAGAGATCAGATGTATTTCAACAGGGAAATGGTTAAACAAACTGTGGTAAATCCATACTATGGAATACCACTCAGCAATAAAAAGGATTGGATTACTGATAGATGTAAAAACTGGATGAATCTCCAGAGGATCATGCTGAGTGACAAAAGCCAATCCCAAAAGGTTATATACTGCACAATCCTATTTATATAATATTTTTGAAATGACAAAATTATAAAAAAACAACAGATTAATGGGTGACAGAGGTTAAGGAGGGGGTAGGAGAAGTGGAAGGGAAGTGGATGTGGCTACAAAAGGACAGTATGAGGAATGTGCTGATAGAAACGTTCTGTATCATGACTGTATCAGTGTTAATATCCTGCTATGATACTGTGTTTTGCAAAGATGTTACCATTGGGAGAAGCTGGCTAAATGATACTGGGGACCTCTCTGCTATTCTTTATTACAACTGCATGTAAATCTGCAATCATCTCAAAATAAAACATTTAATATAAATAAATAAATGAATAAATAAGACTTCAACTGTGCTAAAGTACAACTTTTCTCAGTCTGTAGTGACAGACTGAGAAAGCCTGGTGTGGCAGTTTGAGATTACTTTATGAATCCCAGAAAGAGAAAGATTATGTTTGTAAACTAATCTATTCCCCTGGGTGTGATAACCCTTGATTTCATTAAATTCAGCTGAGGTGTGTTTGATTAGATTACCTTTAAGATTAGGACTTTTGTTTTGTCAAAGGGCGTGACTCAGGTTGAGTCCCTGGCCCATTGCTGGGTCTAATATAAACGGACACTCACACAGGCAGACAGACACACAGGAAGAGAGAGCTCTGCCATTTTTTTAATCTCACTCTGTGACAGAAAGGAGAAGGCTCAAAGAGCTGAAGCCTCGGGAGAGATGAGTTGTTTTGCCTGACAGCTTACAGCTAAGATTGGGGAGAAGAGCCAAAACTGAAGTAGGAAACCCTATGCCAGCCTGCAGCTGAAATCGGGACAAAGCAGAGCTGTGGAGCCTCAAGAGGAAGAGGAAGTCCAGAGGGGAAGACAGAAGCCAGCCAGAGATCGGCGACCATCTTGCTTCAACACGTGGCAACTGATTTTGGTGATGGACTTTTTATGACTTTGTAACTGTAAGCTTTTACCCCAAATAAATACCCTTTATAAAGCCAAAACATTTCTGGTATTTTGCATCGGCACCCCTTTGGCAGACTAATATACCTGGTTCAACACTCAAATACATAAGGGAAAAGTGACAGTCGTCAAAGAAGCCTGAGGAAAACTTACAGCCCCAAAACCGCAGGACACCATTAGAAGTCATGACAGCAAAGAAGCTAAGAGGCTCTTCCCACCCTGCGGCCCCCAGAGGGATGTCAGAGCAGCCTCTAGTCAGGAGAACTTGCTGAGCTGATGGGAATGTTATCATCGAGCTGCTCAACACTGCAGCCACTAGCCCCATGGGGCTAATGAGCTTTTGAAATGTAACTAATGGAACTAAGGAACTCAATTTTTATAGTATTTACTCTTTTTTTAAAAGTAGTTTTATTGAGATATATTCACATACCATATATTATTTACTTTTAATTTTAATTTAATTAGCCACATACAGCTAGTGGCCACTGTATTGAACAACACAGTTCCAGAAAAAGGTGAATGGGTATCTTAAATGGGGAGTTGAGGTCTTGAGTTGTAGAGAGTGCTTTAGAGCTTGGGCAATTTGGGCATCCATGAGTCCTTAATTGTCCTCTCAAGCTAATGAAGTCAGCAAAAACAAGTTCAAGTTTAATCTCCTCCACATGTAGTAGGTGATGAATTGCAGAGTGACACAGGGGTCTAGATATGAGAGTCTGATTAGGATGGCAGCTGAAAATACTCAAACGGTTCACCAGAAGCTAGTGAAAGAAAAGTAGAAAAATGAGACCAAAATCACTTTCAGACTGAGATACTAGGGTGCTACAAGAATGATGATGCCATTCATTGAGGTGGAAAGAGTGGGGAGAAAATAATGAGCTCAGTTCTTGATATATCTATTCTTAGGTCAAATGCTCATCCCTGAGCAGAGATGTTCCTCTTGTCCCTCTTAAACAATAGTCAGCAGACAGGCTGCAACAGAAGCTATTGGAAACATTGAAAAATAAAAGATCCTTAGATTGTACTCCAGCCTTTCTAAATCAGTTTCTCCAGTGTGGAGACCCCAGGAATTTGTAATTTTTAAAAGTTCCCTAGTAGATACCAAAGTTGAGTTATGCTTGGGAAATATTGTTATAAATCATTAAATAGGAGACAAGTGTCAGAGTCATACAGATTGAGGAAGTAGTTAAAACTACACAAGGGGAAGTGGATGTGGCTCAAGCAATTGAGCCCCTGCCTATCACATGGGAGGTCCCTGGTTTGGTTCCCAGAGCCTCTTAAAGAAGACAGTGAGCTGGCACGATGGGCAGGCACGGCAAGCTGATGCAACAAAATGAGCAACAAGAAACACAAGAAGAAAAACATGATGAATGAGAGGCATAACAAAGCAGGGAGCAGAGGTTCCCAGTGACCCTTAAAAAGAAGACGAGCAAGACAGTGAGCTGACGTGACAGGCAGGCATGGCGAGCTGACACAACAAGATGACTCAACAAGATGACGCAACAAGACGCACAAGAAGAAAAACATGATGAATGAGAGAAACAACAAAGCAGGGAGTAGAGGTGGCTCAAGCAATTAGGCACTTCCTTCCCACATCTGAGGCCCCAAGTTCGGTTCCCAGTGCCTCCTAAAGAAACGAGAAAGATGAACAGACACAGCAAGTGCAAACAATGAGGGGGTCAGGAGAAATAAATAAAATAAAATCTTTAAAAAAATAGACAGGTAAA
The DNA here is from genome assembly GCA_026826555.1 of Tolypeutes matacus. Lineage (NCBI taxonomy): Eukaryota > Metazoa > Chordata > Mammalia > Cingulata > Chlamyphoridae > Tolypeutes > Tolypeutes matacus. The sequence goes on along the minus strand of JAKSZT010053888.1, from coordinate 3,900,543 downwards.
AACAAAACAAAACTGGAAAACATCTATATGGATAGGCCTGCTCCACCAAGAGTGAGAAGAATAGAATATCTGGGGTGTGTTTGCAGATGAATGTGTAAGATTAGTATAAGGTACATGCAATTTAAATAAAATACCTAAACATAGACAATGAGATAAATATGTATGTGTTTAAGCATTTTAATCTCTAACCCTGGGGAAGCGATGAGAAAAATGTTAGTTAACATTCAAAGTCCACTAATCAGAAATATAAACACAGGGTTGCTAATTACTATTCAGAAGATTAAACAGAAGTCCACACTCTTCAAACAACTACCACAAGTAGTTGTCTGCTACTTTTATCTCCTATTACCACAGAGGTTTTGTTAATTAGAATAATGGAAGTGAGTAAGAATGCTTCACTGGTGAAATAAGAGGCATTCAAAGTGGGTTGCTTAGTTCCAAATATAACAGAGGAACTTCTGTCCTTGTTCGGGGTCTAGAGGGACCCCAAATTGGCTCTATGCAATGGTATCTGAACCAGGCCTGGTTCAGCAGCTAATTCGAAAGCAATTTTTGTCACCTGATTAACTAGAAAACTAGCTGAATCCTGCTGCTAGAATATTGTTATGGAAGCTTCTAATGAATTTTTCATGCAGGAGCTGTAAGAACACCTAAAGGGACAGATAGCTGGGACTCCATTTTGAAACACAGATCATAAAATTGTTTTTATGTCCACTTGCAAATAAATGTTTTTACAAATGGCAAAATCCGGTCTATGGCTTTCTTTCATTATATTAGACCAACAAGTTTCTGGGGGAAGAAACTGATAGCTGTCATCTGCTTCCAAGGACTGAAGGCTATAGATGTCTGTCAAAACGAATCTAATAATGATGAATGACCGAATCAATTCTAGTCAGTTTGTCACAAAAGTCATTTTCTCCAGAAAGCTTGTCATATTTTTTTTTCTAATTTCTCTTAATAAATAGGATGAATTTAATGTTCCTCAATGGGTTACCTTAATAAATAGGAGCTGCTGAATGTTACTGAGTAGTGAGCATGCTTTTCTTAAAAACAGAAAGCTTCCCTGAATAATTCTGCTTTGTTTTTAAAGAGGATCTGAATTAGAAAAGCAACTAGCAAGGAGCCTAAAAGTGAAAATACAATACTACAGGTCACTTGTCAGATGAATAGCGCCTATCAAAAGTTAATTTGCACCATCAATTTTTTAATGAGAACTTGCAACTGAGTGGCTTTTTGTTCCTAATATGGAAAGACAGTGAACAGCAGAAATTTAAAAATTCCCATTCTTCCTTTGCCTTTAGAGGTTTAAGCATTCATTTAAACTATAAAGCTTGTGTTACAATAAGAAGGACTGTACTAACTGTCAACTTAAAAAAGTCTTCTTCAAAATAATGTTATGTCTGCCCTGAAAAAAAATTAGTCCCTTAAGTGTTGATGCGGATTGAATTGTGTACCCTAGTTCGGACATGTTTTTGGTCTCGGCCAGCATGTGGTGGGTGTGGAGCCACCTGTAAATAAGATCTCTTCAAGCTGTTACTTCAGTTCTGGTGTGGCCCAACTGAATAGGATTGGGCTTTAATTCGGATTACTGAAGTCCTTTATAAGCAGAGTGAAAGTGTAACCAAGGGTTAAGAATTAACAAATAATATGAATATTAAATCATTATATAGATGACTTCATATTATAAAATAGCCAAATTTACTAAAGCTAGCTAGAGTGGTCTCACCCCTGTTTATGGTTACTGTAGACTTAACTTCGCCCTTTGCACGCTTACTGTTGCGATAGTAATTCTGGATTGAATTTACCCTTGTTTATGGATTAGGCCCGCCCTTGTGTGTGCTTGCTGTTGGGATGGTAGCCACTCTACCCACCTCTGCTTAATATCCATATGGAAAATCTTGTAATCGACATTTGTTCTATATACCCTTACCCCAGCTCTCTGCGACTGACCCTGGTTTGCTACTGTACCCACCCGCCCCCATCCTGTTCAGCACCTAAATGTTTATTAATGAGGGAATCTGTGCCCAGCTCCAACCAAATTATTCTTTAGCACCCCAACATTATAAAATATTAGAATCTCTGCAGATCTGGGAGGCAGTTTTGGGCCATGAGGCCACTGTGCTCCTTTGGTTGTGCAATCAAATACATTCTTTTCTCTCTTTGAAACCCCAGTGTTTCAGGAATTGGCTTTAAAGACACATTAAGGACACATTGCTCAGTATCAAAAGTCAAACAGAGAATGAAGCCATGGGGAGCAGCCAGAAGCAGGAAGTGAACAAAACTAAGAGAGAAAGGAAAAAGACACTGCCAAGCACGTTGCCATGTGGAAGAAAAGCCAGCGAACCCCCAAGATTGCCAGCCAGCCAGACGATAACAAGCCTGGGAAGAAACAAGCCTTCCAGCCTCTGAAACTGTGGGGCAAGAAATTCTTGTTGTTAAGCCAACCCATTGTATGGTATTTGCTTTAGCAGCCAGGAAACTAAAACATGTATATTCTATGAGTATTCTGTTGGTCTAATTAATAGTTAAGAGAAACAGGATCAGTCCAGGAGTGATCACCTAACTTGTCCAGCATACATTAGCGGATAGCGCCCCTTGTCTTTGTGTTATGTCCCACTCCGTGAGGGGGACTTGGCCTCTTTGAGAGACAGCGCCACGTGATTTATTGACATATTTTGCTCCAAATTCGTTACCCACCAGGCACAAGGTAACCACTCAGAGCCTTTCCAAATAAATGGATGTTCTTGGACATTTACTCATTCATTTGATTGTGTCCCAATATTGAAATATCATTAAGGATGACTATATTAGTATTAATATTAATCAGTTAGTGGCATAATTGTATTAAAATGTGTGACTTTGAGCAGGCCTGCCTATAAAATGAAGAAGGTTAGTTTAGGTGATCTAGGAGGCTCTGTCTCATTCTATAAAAAGAACTATTAAAAATATGGAAAGTTGCTTTTTTAAAAATGGACAAATTATGAGGGGGGAGGGGAAGGGCATCAGGAATAAAATGAAAATGGGCTCTTTCAGGGCTGTTAGGGCAGGAGGGTGCATAAGCTGCTTCTGCTGCCACTGCTCTGAGGCATCTTGAAACGCCAGGAGCTGGCGTGGGGCACCAGCTAGACTGGCTGCAAAGGCTGGAACTGTCCCTCCCGGGCTAACACATCTCTTCCACGATTTACAGTCACCCGCCCAGGCCAATCCTGCTGTTCCGTATTTCCCCAATCAGCGCGCCCGCATGAACCCTCTTGGGGCGGCTCTGCTTTGCTCCAAGCTCCAGAGACAGCTTCCACGTCTACCCCTCTTGCGGGACCCTCTTGCGGGACCCGTTCTCCTAGTTTTTCAAAGCATGTAATAGTTGCATTATTGATCTAGAATTTTAAGGCGGCATCTTTCTTATTACTTTCTTAATTATTTGTCCTGTCTTTTAATGACCTTGATGACAATGGGTTTAATTTTAATCAGACCCTTTTCTCAGTATCATGTTTAACCTCAGCACATAGTAAATGCTCAAAGTCCATTTTAGTCAAGGAGTGTCTGTAAGTACATCCTATCTCATTTGTCCAAATTAAAAAGGAGGAAGGGAGAGGGGGAGGGAAGACAAGTCTCTGTCTTATCTAAGCTAGTTAAAATGTCCGTTATTGTCAATATTTTATAAACCCTGCTAAATACTTGCTGGTTTTTAAAAATTACTTGAATAAATACATATGCTCTATTTAAATAGGAAGGTTAGGACAAGTATTTATATCACGAATACTAAAAATCAGAGTGATCGCTGCTGATCAACAGTTAATTCCAAACATGCATGATTTGGCTTCAGAAATTCTATAAAATGGATTTAAATATGTTTTGAACATTTCCTGATGTCAATAAAGAAGACAAAAAAAAATTTCTCTGTGGTTAGAATTCACACAATTTTTATGGGGCAGATGTTTTTTTTCTTAATTGACACAAATGCTGAATCAGAAAAACCAATTCTTCTAACCTATAATAAATTCTTCTTAGTTCTGTTTACTCTTTAGAAAAGTCAGTAAGTTGAATATCTAATCTAATTAGCATAGCTTAGTAGAAAACTTGCCCCATTTCCTAATAAACTGCCTTTCTTTAAAATAACAACAAAAAAAGGCATATCAAATAGTTGCTACCAATTTCTATATAAAAAGTATTATTTTGTGTGAAAAAAAACTTATAAATTTTATTTAAATATATTTTATGTAATAGCTTTTGTTAAAATTTTTGGTTTTAAAAAGGTGCAATGATTCCAATCTTTATTAGGTGTTAAACAAATTAGATGTCCCAATTAAAATGTAAAGTTTTTATACTAAACAGCTAGCTTTAATACTGCATCAAAGATAAACAGTTCTAAAAATTACTTTTCTGATTTTTTTTACTCTCATATTTTCAACATTTACTCATGAGTCATTTAAGAGTGAGTAACAAATTTACCAGTATCCTAATATACAAAAACATGAGTTACTAATATTAAAGCAAAAGTTTGACTTTATTACTTTTAGTAAATTTTGTTCAGTATTAAATAATTTATCAATAATTTGCACTAAAATGAATTTAAGTATTTAAATCCCTAACCAAAATTTCCATCACATAACATTTGAAAATCCAACAGCCAATAAAATATAGAGGGCGGATGTGGCTCAAGCAATTATGCACCTGCCTCCCAAAAGGGAGGTCCTGGGTTCAGTTCCCTGTGACTCCTGAAAAAAACAAAAACAAACAACAAGCAAAACAAATGAAAAAAAAACTCAGGGAAGCCGATATGGCTTAGTGGTTGAGTGCTGGTTTTCCACATACAAGGCCCCAGAATCAACCCCCAGGCCCCGGTAACTCAAATATATATATATACATATATATATATAATTTTACTTAATCACTTTCTCAGTCATTATTTATACTTATAAAATGAAGGAAGTATATACTAGTCTATATTTATATGATTATATGAGAGAACACTTGCAAGTACTACATGTTATAGTGCATAGTGAAGGTTAGTACTTTACAAATAAGTTAGAGATTCTTAAGTGTGAACACTGTACTGTGGATAAGAATGATATATTCCATAGTACAAAAATGTGTACTTTTTGGCCCATCTCCAATTAAGTAAAAAACACGCAAAAATGTTCTGGCAGTTATTTTCATTTACAGCTTTTGAAAGCAATACAACTGAAATCACTTTTATCTAAGCTTCTTCTGCTCTTTTTGATGCACCTGCTTTAGGGCTCTTTCTTAAAATAAGAAGATCTGCTTAAGTTGAATTTTTGGGAGAAAAGTGTTCCACCCAAGCACATGAACAAAAATGTACTAAATTTTTAAATTCATTTACATTCTTAAACTTCAAAGATTTTGATTCTTATTTTCAGATTTTTAATGTCTTTACTCTGACTGGACAGCTTTTGATTGACTGGTATTGCATGGCTTACAGGAATTCTGGCTGCCAAATTATACAGTAGCAAAAATGTCAAGCCTTAAACAAGAAAAAAAAAATGCCTCCAAAATCTTTTTAGAAAAAAAAAAAAAATCAAACATTATTTCAAACAAGATTGAGCCCCAAAGAACATAAGCAAAAATGTAATTTTTGCATAGCACCAAATCATAGTTCCAATACATTTTAAAAATGAAACTGAACATAAAAGGCTTCCAAATTCCATTCTGACAGTCATCTTAGTATCTGACCATATGCTATTGACACAAATAAAACAAATTTGTATTTATTTAATAAATCAAATTTAAATTATAGGATATAATGTTTTATTTAATTGATAACCTTAGATGGAAAAAAGTTTTCAATATCGAACATCTGTGAACTTAGGTTGTCCTGAATCTCAAAAGTAGTTTCATACCTGTGAATCTCAACAGAAACATGTTTCCTGCTAAAGAAAAAAAATTCTGCTTGAGAAATTTGATGCTTCTTGGTAATAATTCTTTACAAATATAAGCTCGTGTGGAAAAATGCTCCTGCTTGTTTTCTTTCAGCTGAAATTCTTTAAAGGAATGTGAAGGGCCTAATTTCATTCAATTTTTATATAATTTTGTTCCACTTGACTTACATCCAGTTTGTATGAAATAGCATCAACGTTATGAATACATATTAAAAAGTGAAAATGATTTTTTCTGAATATTTAAAACCTATGAAATATGAATAAATGCAAGTAGAATACAGTGCTATAATTCTCATACTTGCCTTGATTTTACTACCATGTCACTGGCTGGTTAAATTAAGTGTCAAGAAATTTTAATTCATTAAGCCATAAAATAATTATGTTGGCTTTAAAGTAGACGTAACTTTTGCCATATGAACACTTCTACATGTATCAAATCTGTAAATGTCATGTTCATACGATGCAAAATTTACTATGTATTATTATTCAACCAGTTTTGGAATTAATTCTTCACTGTCAAATTTATCAGATTGTCCCCCCATTAAGAGTAATCAGTTATTAAAAAGACAAGACAAATGTGCAGATAATACTAGTTATTTCTTTTGCATGTTTACTTCAACAACCAAATTTATATATGGATTTTTCTGTAAATTTAAAATCATCTACAATGAACACGTTTTCTATGGAAATTAGGAAAGCACCAAAAGCAATATCCTTTTATAGGTTTTCACTGATTACAGTATGAATTCAATACCCTATCATAGTACAGAAGCCATTTAAAATATGACCTCAAATCACATGATTACCTACTATTCTCAGCTGTTCTTGGACCACATTTTGAGTTTTCAAACTTTTATTTCTCTCAAGGAAATTTATTCTCATTCTGAAAATTTCTTGTTTACCTGGTCATCTTCTATATAGGCTGCAACCCACCCCCACCCCCACCCCCCAAAATCACCACCCGCTCTAAAGTTTTTTCTGACTTTCTCAAAACAATTTATGTCTACTATAGCATCTTTCACATTGTATCATAAAGACTGATATGAAAAATCTGTCTCTTTTCACTGGTCTATGGAGTACTTGAGGTCAAAGCTCATGCTCTATTCATTTTACAGAGAGACATGAAGAAGGAAAGAAGGAGCGAAGGGAGGGAGGGAGGAGAGAAGGGAGGGAAGAAGGGAGGGAGGGAGAGAGGGAAAGAAAGATAGGAAGGGAAATGGATGTATAATTTTAGTGAATAATTTTCATGATTGCAACATATTTTAATAAATAAGAAATATAATATTCAATATATTCAAAACATGACACTTAAAAAATCTTAACTCTCAAGAAGATTTTTTGAGAAAATCTTTTAACTCTCATTTTGGCACTTAAAAAATTGTTATAGGACATACTTTTGAGCATCTATTTATGGGCTTAATGAAACAAAACTATGCATTGATTTCTGCAAATGTATGTATGGTTTATCATCAATTTCCTTCTTGATAAACAATGAAAAGAAATGGCCCATGCTGTTTAAATGCATAGTGAAGAACTCTAGCATAACAGGTTTTGTTTTTGTTTGTTTTTGTTGTTGTTGTTTTTTGCTAATTTAGATGATCTCAAGGTTCACCATTTTTCTAAGAGGTTCAGAAGGACACTATAGGTTCTCCACCAATTCCTCTCTCACACCATTTCTGATTATTCTTCCTCTCCCTCCATTCTCACTGGTTTTCTCACTTTTCCTCAAATATACCAGCATGTTCTTGGTTAATACTTTGTTCAAGGTGTTGCTTTAGCTTGGGTATCTTTTTGGTTATCTCTTGCATCTATCTCAAGTAAAGAGAGAGACTTTTCTATCTGAATCTTTCCCAGCATGCTTTGTAACTATGTTGAAAGATGTTTAATCCATCCATTGGTTGGTTTAAAGTTTGTGGAAATTTCTGACTAACTCAAATTGGATTATAGATCTAAATATAAGAGCTAAGACTCTTCTCAAAGAAAACTGTAAAGTAAAAGATTAACTGAACATGTTTAGGATACTCAGACCCCACACATTTCAATAAAAAGACTACACCTTGACCCACTCTTGGGAGTAACTTCCAAGGACTTGAAATATCCTACATGTCTTTGCATAGCTGGGGCTGTGTCCATGCCAGGTAGTTTATGCTAAAAATGTAATTTACGGTGAAAGCCTGTTTTTATTCACCTGGGACCCTGGACTATTCTGCATCAGTTTGACCTCTAGAACACCTGGAGCTTGAGTAGCAAAGATCGATTATGCAAGCGCTCCAAGTCTACGTGATTGACCTCAATAAAAACTCTGCACACCAAGTTTTGAGTGACCTTCCCTGGTTGGCCATATTTTGTACATGTTACTATACGTCATGCACCTTTTGCCTTTGCTGATTTTAATCTCTAGCCTTTTTCTGTAATAATCTATAACCAGGTGTATAACAGCTTTTCTGGGTTCTAGTGAATCACTGAGTCTGTGACTGGTTTGGGGGACACCTAAGATAAAAATATAAAAGTTAAATTTTGTGACCTTGAGTTTTGCAACATGATACTAAAAATGGATAAAAGTAAAATAAATAAATCTTTTAAAAAATATATTGAATTATATGCTTTTGTACAAAAGAAAATGAAGAGCAGAATAAGGAAGATAGAGAATATAGGGAAGCGGGAGAGTGGAAACATTTCAATACTAAATAGAGTAGTCAGGGCAAGCCCCATAGAGATGAATATTTGAGGGAGGCAAGGTAGTTACCCAAGTTGATGTGTGGCTGAAGAGCTTTCCAGTCTGAGAAAAGCATTTGAGCAAACCTTAAAACCAAGAACATATTCTCCAAATTTGAGAAGCAGTGAAAAGATAGTTTGGCTGGAAGAAGAAGGAGATTAGTAAACAATGAAGTCAGATAAATAATGGGAGCAAGGAGACAATATAGAGCCTTATTATATAGGGACAAGTTCATATTTTGGGAAAAAATGGAGAGCCATCGCAAGGTTTTAAACATAGTAGTGATATAATCTGACATACATTTTAAAAGCATGACTCTTTATGGCACATAGAGAATAGACTTTAGGAGTGAAAGGGGAGAAGCAGGAGACCAGTTAGTAACTATTTCAATAGTTTGGGCAATAAATTATGATGGCTTGGACCAAGGAGATAGATGGAGGTTTGGGGACGTGGTGAGATTCTGGATAAAGCATGGGGAAAGGAATATTGGCATCAATTGTTCTCTTCTAAAAAAGATAATTCAAACTTTCACAAAAATTTTAAGGGAACATATTAAAATATTAACAATATTCCCACTTCTTGGAGTTATGGGTAATATTTTGCTTCTGTATTTTCCAAATTGCCAACCTTGTGTGTATATTATTGTTTATAAAACAAAGAATGATATTATAAAATATTCAGCTCATCAAAAACAATCATAATGCAAAGAGGAAAGGACAGATTCCTCTGGGTAAAAGGGAGGGTGAAGTGGAGAGCTGAGTGTGGTTTATCTTTGGTGAATGTAACTACCATAACTCGCTGGTCTGGAAGAGCTAGTGGAAATGATTCATCTCTGAGGAAGAGTATGCTGAGGTGCGCTATTTGCTGGCCAGCTAGGAAAGTGAAGGAAGCAAAGGAAGACAGGCTGATCTCTCCTAATTCTTTCCCAGGCATGGTAGACCCGGTCGGGCCTCATTAGCAGCAAACTGCCCCATGTTTGACTACTTAAACAAGGCAATATTAAAATTTTTAAAAAAATTTAAATTAAAAATCAAAAAAGAGTTGAGAAATTAAACCACTAGGCAAGAGATAAAATTCATCAACAGAGCAAAAGCACTAACATAAGCAAATGCCTAGTAACAGCAAAACATAACAACCCACAGTAAAAGACAGCAAGATATGACCCAGGCAAAGAAATAAATCAAGAAATCTAGATGAGACTCAGGATTTTAGACAACAAATAAATGATGTTTACACAAACCTCATTAATCAATTTAAGGAGATGAAGGAAAATATGACTAAAGAAATAAAGGATATTAAGATGACATTGTGTGATTATATGAGCATAAAGAACAAATTGAAAGCCTTCCACCAAAATTAACAGCTTGTGGGAATGAAAGACACAATGCGTGAGATTAAAGCTATATTAGAGGCATATAATAGCATATTTGAAATGTTAGAAGAATGAATAAGTGAATTCAAAGACAAAACATTTGAACTTGAAAATACAGGAGAACAGACAGAGAAAAGAATGCAAAAAATTGAACAGCTTCTCAGGGAATTGAATGACAACATAAAATACACAAGCATAAGCATTATAAGTGTCACAAAATGAGAGAAGAATGGAAAGGGGGTAGAAAGAATATTCAAGTACTGATTGAAAATTTTCAAACCCTTATGAAAGACATGAATAAATAAATGTACCTCAAACAGAATAAATCCTAGTAGACCTACTCCAAGACATCTACCATTCAGATTGTCAAAGGCCAAAGATAGAGAATTTTGAGAGCAACAAGAGAAAAGCATTGTATTACTTAGAGGAAGCTTCAATAAGACTAAGTGTCTATCTCTCATCAGAAACCACAGAGACAAGAAAGCAGTGGTACAATATATTTAGGATACTGAAAGAGAAAAACTCCCAATGAAGAATGCTTTATCTAGCAAAAATGATCCTTCAGAAATAAAGGTAAATGTAAAGTCTTTACAGACAAACAAAAACTGAGAGAGCATGTTGCCAAGAAAATGAATTTACAAGAGTTATTAAAGGTGTGTTACAGCCTGAAAGGAAAAAAGAAGGGAGAGAATCCTGTAGAAGAGTGTAGAAATGAAGAATATAAGTGAGAGAAATTGAAAGGGTTAAATGACAGACAATTCTAAACTATGACAACAGAAAGGCAAGGGATAAAGTGGATAAAGTAATATCTTTATAGTAATAATACTGAATGTTAATGGATTGAAATTTCTAATTAAAAGACATAGACTGATAGAATGAATTTTTTAAATGAGCCATCTATTTATTGTCTGCAAGAGACTCACCTTCGATGCAAGAACACAGTCAGGCTGAAAGTGAAAGACTGGAAAAAGATATTCCGTGCTAAGAGTAATCAAAAAAAGCAGGCGTAGCAATATCAGATGAAACAGATTTTTAATGCAAAACTGTTATAAAGAGATGAAGATTATATATTAATAAAAGGGACAATTCCTAGAAGAAATAACAATAATAAATATTTATGCATGTAACATAAGTGCCCAAAAATAAATGAGACACGTGCTGACAAAACTGAAGAGAGAAATACACATCTCTACAATAATAGCTGGAGACATCAACACTCCACTCTCAACATTAGATAGAACATCTGGACAGAGGATAAATAAGGAAACTGAGAGCTTGAGTCATATGGTAAATAAACTAGACCTAATAGACATTTATAGAGTATTACACAGCCAAAGAGCAGGATATACGTTCTTCTCAAGTCCTCATAGATTTTCTACTGGATAGACTACATGTTGGGACATAATTCAGATCTCAACAAATTTAAAAACACTGAAATCATACAAAACACTTTTTCTGGTCATAATGGCATAAAGTTGGAAATTAATAACAGGCAGAAAAGGAAAAATTTACAAATACATGGAGATTAAACAATACACTCTTGGAATACACTCTTAAATAATTAGTGAGTTAAAGAAGAAATTACAAGAGAAATCAACAAATATCTCAAGGCAAGGGAAAATGAGAACATAACATACCAAAGCTTATGGGATAGAGCAAAAGCAGTGCTGAGAAGGAAATTTATAGCCCTCAATGTTTGTATTAAAAAAGAAGAAAGAGCTCAAATAAAAGACCTAAGTGCACACCTGTAGAAATTAGAAAAAGAACAGCAAACCAATCCCAAAGCAAACAGAAGGAAAGAAATAATAAAGATTAGAACAGAAATAAATGAAATGGAGAATTTTAAAAAATAGAGAAAATCAACAGCCCTGAAGCTTGTTTCTTTGGGAAGATCCACAAAATTGATAAACCAAGCTAGATAAACAAAGAAAAAAAGAGAGAAGATAAAAATAAACAAAATCAGAAATGAGAAGAGTGACATTACCATGACTAGCAGAAATAAAAGAGATTATAAGAAGTTACTATGAATAACTGTATGTTAACAAACTAGACAACATTGATGGACATTTTGCTAACCAAATCCAAAAACACATCAAAAAAGTACCAATGAAGTGGGATTTATACCAGGTATGCAATGGTGGTTCAACATAAGAAAATCAATCAGTGTAATACACCATATGTATTTGTCAGCCAGAGGGATCCTGATGCAAAGTACTAGAACTCTGTTGTCCTTTATAAAGAATATTTATTTGGTGTAGAAGCTTACAGTTACCAGGACCTAAACAGTCTAACTCAAGGTGCCATAAGAGGTATATTCTCACCCAAAGTATGTAGCCACGTGTTGACACAAGAGGGCGGGCAATGTCTGCAAGGGTTCAGCCTTCCTCTTAAGTCTCCATGGTCCCAGTTTCTTCTGATCTCAACTGTAGCCTGGTGCAAATCTCGTCTCTCTCCCCAGGTCTCGTTTCTTTCCTGGTTCAGCTCCTCTGTTCTCTTCACAATGTCATCTGTAGACTATCAGGTTCATCTCTCTTCCCTATGCTTCTGCCGTGTCTATGGGGCCCACAAATGGGGGTGGGGGGTGGCAGGGACTCAAACCCAGTCACCCTAATGATATGGCCAAATAAAAGCCCTAATCTTGATTCAATAAAGTAAAAGTGAAACCTCTGAATCTAATACAATTTAATATGCCCAGAGGAACAGACCAGTTTACAAACACAATCCAATATCTCTTTTTGGAATTCATAAACAATACCAAACTGCCACACCATATTAATAAAATTGAGAAGAAAAATCACACAAATATTTCAATTGATGCAGAAAAGCATTTGACAAAATACAGCACCCTTTCTTGAAAAAAACACTCTGAAAGATAGGAAGAGAAGGGAATTTTCTCAGTATGATGAAAATATGAAAAATATTTTTTCAAAAATATGAAAAACCCACAGCTAACAATGTACTCATTGGAGAAAGACTGAAAGATTTCCCACTGACATGAGGAAAAAGACAAGGATGCCCACTCTCCACACTATTATTCACTATATTGCTAGATCAATTAGACAAGGAAAAGAAATAAAAAGCACCCAAATAGGAAAGGAAGAAGTAAAACTTTCATTACTCGCTGATGATATGATCCTATATCTAGAAAAATCCTTAAAAAGCCACAAAAAAGCTACTAGAACTAATAGACAAGTTCAGGAAAGTGGTGGGATACAAGATTAATACACAAAAATCAATAGCATTTCTATACACTACTGATGTGCAATCTGAAGAGGAAATCAGAAAAAAAAAAATTATTTACAATAGTGACTAAAACAACCAAATATTTAAGAATAAATTTAACTAAGGACATAAATGACCTGTACTCAGAAAACTACAAAACATTACTAAAAGAAATCAATGATGATCTAAATAAATGGAAAGACATTCCATGTTTATGCATTGGATGACTAAATATCGTTAAGATGCCAATTCTACCCAAACTGATCTACATATTCAACTCAATTCCAATAAAAATCCTAACAGCATTTTTTGCAGAAATAGGAAAACCAATTATCAAATGTATTTGGAAGGGTAAGGGGCCCCAAATAGCCAGAAGTGTCTTAAAAAATAAGAACAAAGTTGGAGGACTCTCACTTCCTGACTTTAATGCATATTACTTAGGAACAGTGATAAAAACATCATGGTACTGGCATAAAGACAGGCAGATTGACCAATGGAGAACTCAGAAATAGACCCTCACATCTACAGTCCAGTGATTTTTGACAAGGCTCTAAAGCCCTCCCAGCTGGGCCAGAACATTCTATTCAACAAATGGTGCTGGGAGAACTGGATATCCATATACAAAAGAAAGAAAGGGGATCCCTATCTCATGCCTTATATAAAGATTAACTCCAAATAAATCAAGGGCCTAAATATAAAAACTAGAACCATAAAACTCCTAGAAGAAAATGTAGGAAAGCATCTTCAAGTCCTGATACTAGGCAGTAGTTTCTTAAACCTTACACCCTAAACATGAGCAACAAAAGAGAAAATAGATAAATGGGACCTCTTCAAAATTAAACACTTTTGTACCTCAAAGGACTTTGTCAAAAGGATGAAAAGGCAGCCAACTCAATGGGAGAAAATATTTGGCAATCACATGTCTGGTAAGGGTTTAGTATTCATGATATATAAAGAGGTCATACAACTAAACAATAAAAAGACAAATTACTTGATTAAAAAATGGCCAAAAGACTTGAAAAGACAATTGTCCAAAGAAGAAATACTAATGGCAATGAAACACATGAAAAAATGTTAAACATCAAGAGCAATTAGGGAAATGCAAATCAAAACTACAATGAGATATTTCATGCCTATTAGACAGGCCACTATTTGAAAAGTTGGAAAACTATAAATGTTGGAGAGGATGTGGAGAGATAGGAATGCTTATTCACTCTTGGTGGGAATGTAGAATGGTACAGCCACTATGAAGGACTGTTTGGCAGTTCCTAAGGCATTTGAATATAGACTTGCCATGTGACCCTGAAATATCATCACTAGGTATATACACAGAAGAACTGAGAGCTGATTCATAAACAGAAATCTGCATACCAACAGTCATAGCAGCATTATTCGTGATTGCCAAAAGTTGGAAATAACCCAGGTGTCCATCACCTGATGAATGGATAAACAAACTGTAGCATGGGGCTGTGTAAGACAGGGAAACCTCACGTAAAGCACAAATAGGGGTGATATTGCATATATGTCTGTTTTTACAAAATATAAATACAAATATACTAGAAAGAAGGAAAAGGAATAGCAGCTATGTATGGCAGGGGAAGCATAGATAGATTGAGAGATGATGAGGTTTGTTTGTTGTTTATTATTAGTATCATTTTGAGAATAATAAAAGTGCTCTAAGAATGTTTGAAATGATGAATGCACAAATATGTGATTACACAGAATACCATTAATTGTACACTTTGGATGGATCTATGCTTAATTAATATGTATCAATAAAATTGATTTGTTAAAAAGAACTAGAACCCATAAAACTAGAAGAAAATGTAGGGAAACATCTTCAAGATCTTGTGGTTGGTGATGGTTTTTGGACCTTACACCTAAAGCACAAGCAACAAAAGAAAAAAATAGATAAATGGGACTGTATAAAAATGAAACATTTTGTTCCTCAAAAGTCTTGGTCAAGATGGTTAAAAGGAAGCTTACTCAATGGGAAAAAATCTTCAGAAACCATATATCTGATAAGGAATTGATACCCATGTTATACAAAGAGATCACACAACTTAACAACAAAATGACAAGCAACCCATTTTTTAAAATGGGCAGAAGAATTGAATAGATATTTGTCTGAAATAGAAATACAAGTGGCTAAAAGACACATGAAAAGATGTTCAACATCACTAGCTATTAGAGAAATGAAAATCAAAACTACAATGTGATATCATTTCACACCATACAGAAGAGTCATTATTTAAAACACAAAACTACAAGTTATGGAGAGAAAGTGGAGAAATAGGAACACTCCTTCACTGTTGGTGGGAGTGTAAAATGGTGCATCTTCTGTGGAAGATGATCTGGAGGTTCCTCAGGAAACTAAATATAGAACTGCCATATGATCCAGCAATCCCCCTACTAGGAATACATTCAAAAGAACTGAAAGCAAGGACAAGAACAGATATTTGCACACCAATGTTCATAACAGCATTATTCACAATTACTAAAAGATGGCAACCTAAGTTTCCATCAACCAATGAATGGATAAACAAGCTATGGTATATTCATATGATAGAATATTATTCAGCTCTACGAAGAAATCAATTGGGGAAGCACATGTCAACATGGAGGAAACTTGAGGATATGTTTAGTGAAATAAGCCTGACACAAAAGGATGAATATTGCATGGTCTCACTGATATGAACTGAATGCAATGAGTAGACTTATGTGGTTGGACTGTGAAGTGAGGTTGATGGGAGATGGACTACAGGATGAGAAGGGGGAGACAATACTGGATGTATGTTGAATGTTTGATAAGCTCACATGTAAATATGTGGTAATGGTTTGACTTGGTGGTAACACATTATAATGAATGTAAGAAATATAGTTGATTTTGCATATGATTGTGGGTAAAACGAGGAGTTTAGGGAGATTAATGTTAGTTGAAGGACAGCTGGAGGATAATATAGGGAATGTATAACAATGATTTGGGTGGTAGAGGAGGATTGTGGTTAACAATATAAATACAGGAATGTTTTACTACAGGGTGCTAAGAATGTGGTGATACATGGGAAAAATATAACTAATGTAATTTATGGACTGTAGTTAATGACAACATGGTAATGCTTTTGTAGCAGAAGCAAAATTGGTACAATATTAATGCTAAAGGTAAAAAAAATATGGGTTTCATTTTGTGAGATATGAATACAATTAGGTTTTTTTTCCTCTTGATTTTTTTTCATTAAATAAGGAGAATTTAACTATGCCATTTAACTAATTTGTGTTCATCTGTGTTTCATTCTGAACACTAGAGGAACAACTGAGTTAGTAGATAGAATTAAATGAGGTAAAATTACCTGTAAAGAACTTTTTAGGAGTAATGTGTCCATAACATGTTGAGCTGCCTTCTTTTGTTTTGTTTTTTTTTTTTTTTTGAGTTTGAAATAGTTATGAAAAAAATTAAAGTTTTTGTGAGAGAAAAATGGGTTTTGTACTAATAAAATTAAAATGTCTTTATAATATTAAATTTTAAATTTTATTCTTTTACAATTTTTATTGTTGCCCATGCTGTAAAGTGTGCATAAATATCGATAGATAAATACAGATATTAAAGATGCATTCTCCCTTCTTTTAACTGATGACATTTGCTATCAAATCTAGTCCTGATCAATCAGGCCAGGGGTGGGGCATTCCAACTATGAGCACCTTCAGTGACCAAAACTGGCATTTCAATTGTCTTACTGAAATTTCCACTTGGATAAATAATAAATACTTATATTTAACATGCCTAAAACAGAGCTTGTCCTTTCCCCACCCTATGTCTTCCTCCCTTTGTCATCATAACTGTATCAACTGCACCAACATCTTTCCAAATGTTTCCAGTTAAAATCCTTGAATTCATCCTTTAGTTTTCTCATTTCCTCATACCCATAGTTAATGTATTGGCACGCCTTGATATTTCCAACTCCAAAGCATACCTTGAACTATTCATTTCTCTCCAGATTAAACCAAGACATCTTCATCTCTCTCCTGGAACAGTCCATGGTCTCCTAATATATCTCTTCATCTCCACTTTTGCCCCTCACTGCCCATCCTCCCCAGGGCAGCCAGTGAAACTGCACTCAGTTCCTTTCAATTTCCTGCCCAGAATTGCTTATTGACATTTATAACAAAATCCTAATGATCTTTCTTCATCTCAATCAGCTCTCCTTCCTGTCTTCTATATGCTCATGGTACCAGAATATTTTTTTCTCTTCCTCAAATAACTAAGCTCCTTTTGGTCTCCAGGTATTTGTGCCAGCTGTGGACTCATGTAGAAGACTCATCTCCCAGAGCATTGCTTGGCTAGTTCCTTTTCAACCTGGTCACCCTATCTCAAGGCCTCCTACCCAATCCCCACCATGTAATATAACTGTGGGTGCAGCCCCAGCCCCATCTCCCACCTCTCATCCCCTTACCTGCTCTACTTCAGCCCCACTGGACTCCTTGTTGCTTCTTAACTAGATGAAGCAAGTGGTTTGCAATAGCTGTGGCAGCTATTAGAAACAAGTACTGAAATAAGTTAAATAAGAGCCATAACTTTGAATCAATATATCACAGGATGTTAAATCAACATGTTAAAAAATATTGAAGTATTGAATATTGAAAATATTTAATATTTGTGGCAACATTGCTTTCACTACAAAATATCAACAGTGCTATTTAACAATAAAATTAACAATTTTATGAGAGAAAAAGGAATTTTGTACTATTAATAAATAAAATTGGGATGCTTTAAAGCACTGTTTTAGTTCCCTAGGCTGCTCACAGGAAAATACCAAAAAAAAAAAGGGTGGTGTTAAACAATGGGTATTTATTCACTCACAGTTTTGAAACTGGGAAAATGTCCAAATCAGGGCATCATCAAGGCAATGCTTTCTTCCCAAAGACCGGCTGCTGAAGATCCTTGGCTTCTCTGTTACATGATAAGGCACATGGCATTGTCTACTGGTCTCTCCCTTCTCTTCCGGGTTTCATTGATTTCAGCTTCTGGCTTCCATGGCTTTCTCTCTCGTTGTCTGAATTTCATTCTTTTATAAAGGGCTCTAGCAGAGAATTAAGACCCAACCTGATTGAGGTGGGCCCTGCCTTAAGTGAAGTAACGTCATTCATTTACAATGGAGTCACACCCACAAGAATGGATTCGATTTAAGAACATGTTTTTCTGGGGGTACATACAGCTTCAGACTACCACAAGCACTGTCAAGTCTTTTTTTTTTTTTTTTTTTTTTCATTCTCTCAAGGGTTTTGCACCAGCTCTGCTCTCGGCAGGAAGGTTCTTCCTCCAGATGTGTGCAAGGCTTCTCCCCTCAGGTTCTTCACGCCCTGCTCAAATGTCATCTCACCAGAAATCTCTGCCCTGCTCATGCCATCAAATGGTCCTCTCCCCTCTGCCTCTTTTTACTTTCGGTATAGAGGTAGATAGATATGTTTAAATTTATTGTTTCTTTGTTTTTTGTCTCTTCATTATGAGCTAGAAGAAGGCAGGGCCTTTGCTTTTTTCCTCTGGCTGTAGTTCTAAGCCCTAGAACAATGCCTGATACTGTATTATTGTAATTTAAAAGCTGTTCCGGGGTAGCAAGTGTGTCTCCATGATTGAGCACCTGCTTCCCATCATATACGTGGTCCCAAGTTCAATCCCCGGTACCTCCTAAAAAATATAAATAAGGCTGTTCCATACAGATGCTCCCTTAAATTGGTTCCATTGTTTTCTGTTCTAAAGCATGCTGCTGTAAGCATTCTAGTACCCATTTTTGTGTGTGTGTGTGTGTGTGTGATATTTTAAAGTGAATTTCTACAAGTCAGATGTTTATGCACGTTTTACATGTTGGTGCATTTAATCCAGTTGCTCCCTCAGAAGTTCATAGCAGTTTACACATCCACTAAGAGTGCCTCACCTCATTTCTGCATATGCATGCCTACAATGGATTTTGTGAATCTGTGACCTAAAATATAAATAGTGATTATTGTTTTATTTGCTTTTTATTGTAAATAGATTTGAAAATTATTTCATGTGATTATGGGATATCAACTGTCTTTTACTTTGTTTGCTCATTTTAAAAGTTTATGATCATTTGTGTTTATTAATAATAATTCTTTATATACTCATGATATTTACAATCTCTCTGCTGTATGTATTGTGAATTTTCTGAATTTTAATTTGTCTTTTATCCATATTTATAGATTTTGGTTTTTTGCAATAAGGAATTTTTTAAAATTTTATGTTTAATTTTTTTAAGTCCCTAGTAAAATATCCTTCTTCGCATTCTTTAAGTGGTTTTATTGTTAATGATTGAAAGTTTAATATTTTCTCCAAGTTTAAGTTATGTTGGTGTACAAAGCAGTGGTAGAATTCAAATTTATTTTGTTTTACTTTTTATAAATTGTTGGCCAGTTTTCCTCAGAATATGTTAACAGTAAAAGTAATGATGATAATAGTTAAGATTTACTGCAGGCCTTCTATGAGCCAGTCATTTTGTTAAATACTTTATACGCATTAGCTCAATCAGTCTTCACAAGAACCCTCAGGGTTATGATGAAAACTATTTTCCTTAACAGAAAAAAAAGCACAAATGTTGGATGTTTTCAGCTGACCATAGACAGCATCATCGCTCATGTATGACTTGGCCAGATGGCAGAGTCCTGAGTATATAATTCAGTTCTTTGTTTCACACTAGCAGGTCAACTTCTCGTCCTAAAGAACAAGTGCTTGAGTAACATGTCATCAAGGATAACATGCTACCTAGTATCACTGTGGCTATAAATTGGGATGATTCAATCTAGTACCACAGAATCTAGATCACTTTATTCCAGCCTTTGTCAAGTCTCCTCAGGCCTCCTTCACCCAAAATTCTCCTGGTGTGGAGTCATCACCCCAGGACCAGTGAACTCCTGGTTTCACTGTCTGGTATGATACAAGAAGCAGAAGAGGATGAAAACCAGGATTCCTTGCATGTGCAAAAAAGACACCCAAGTATTGGAAATAAATGCTTAGAAAAAGATATAGATATACCAAAAGAATGCTGGAGTCATATTATTACCTAGCAAAATAAAACAATGCAAAAAATAAAAAATCTAAAGGAAAAAGAATGACATATTCTGCCAAAGAAATAATAGAGTTAAAGTATAGAACCCTCATTATCATAGACACATGAAGAACTCAGCCTCAAAAAATGTAGTGTAACCAAAGACAGAAGAATGAACTAGATAACTAAATAACTGTTAAGGGATTTTTAAACACAAATCAATCAGAAAATGACAGATAATGCTTTATGAAAAATAAGCAGTGAGAGCAAAGATCTGAACAATGCAATTGAAAATTCAGGCTATTTGAGATATACACAGAGAAATGCTAAACCAAACAACAGAAAATATTCTTTCATTAAACAGACATGAAATATTTCCCAATTGGGCTATGTTGACTACCATAAAGTAAAGGAAGCCTCAATCGATTTCAAAGGAACAATATAATATGGACTATTTTTATTCTCCAGCTATATACAATAAAATTATTAATTTAAAGCAAAAAGACATCTTAAAAATCTCCTATGTGCAGTTAATAAATAAAATAAATAGTCACTGGGTTTAAAAGGAAATAAATTATACCTATATATGAAAAATAATCAATGTAGTGTTTAGAGAAAAAAATTACATTCTTAAACACATTTATCAGGAAGCAAGAAATGTTTTAAAAATGACTGCCCATTCAATATAGGAAGCTAGAAAATGAGCAAGAGAGCGAACACAGAAAAGAAAAAAAAATGGTGAGGATCAGGTCAGAAATCAATGATAGACACAAAACAATGAAATATTTAAAAACCAAATGCTGGTTCCCACAAAAAAAAAAATTCCATTTTCAGTAATTTTTACAGGAAAGCTCTACCAAATTTTAAAAGTTTAAGCCTCATTTTTTGGAAGTCCTCTTAGAAAATAGGGGAAAAAAAGAAATCTCTGCAGCTTATTTTAGGAAACTACTGTTATCTTGATAAGAATAGCACAAAGAAAGAAAACAATAGGCTTATTTCACATATGATGTAAATATAAAAACCCTAAATAAGGGGACGGATGTGGCTCAAATGGTTGGGCATCCGTCTCCCATATGGAGGGACCTGGGTTTGATCCCTGGGACCTCCCGGTGGGAAAAAAAAAAAAAAAAAAAACCCTAAATATCATCTCAAACTCTTACATTGTGTTTCAAAAATGTATATATAGTGTAAAACAATTCTTCAGCATCAAAAAATTCTTTAAATGTAATTCATCACATTAACAGACTAAAGAAAGCAAATCACATGATAATGTTAATCAATAATGAGAAAGTATTTATTAAGTTCAGTACATATTTATTATGAAAATACCTAGAAAACAAGGAATAGATGGGAACTTCCCTAGTTTAGTGGAGGCTAGCTTAGAGCAATACATTTAATGGAGATATATTAAATGAATTTCTGTATGATTAGGAACAGGACAAGGATTCTCACATCTGATTTACACGGTACTGGAGGCCATGGCCTGCACTACAAGTGTGAGGGGAAAAAATTGGAAAAGTTGGAACGGAGGAGGTACGATTTTTGATGTTCACTGATGATATGAATATCTATTTATGAAAACCAACAAAATACAAAAGATAAACTATTAGAATTCATAAGAGACTTCATCAGTACTGCCAATAATATTTAATTGCACTTCTCCACTTCAGCAATAATCAATGACAAAACATAAGAAATAAGATATTCAAAATAGCAAGTATATATGTGTATGTCTCTGAGCATTCTAGGAACTAACCTAGGATACACAAGATCTCTATGGAGTCATATTTTAAACTCAACCAATCTATCTGATTTTTTTAATGAGAAATAAACTATACTCATGAGTGGGATGAACTTACTATTTAAAAGGTTTAAGCCATAATTAAAAATATATTTCTGCATGAGGAATACCAGCCAAGAAGAACTTCACTTGTGAATTCTACAAAATATTTAAATAATAAATATTACCAATTTACACAAAATCTTTAGAAGAAGAGGAAAAGATCAACATAATGATATAAAAACTTGCTTAGGATGTTACAAGAGATGAAAGAAATAAAAGTTACAGAAAGAACTAGTAGTAAATTTGAGCACATTTAATCACAGAGCAAAATCTAGAGAAATGTGAGAATTAACATTACCAAAAAACCCAACAACTTTAAATATTATAGACCTTGTCAATATAAAAATAATACTAAAACTAACAAAATTCAGAAGGGGCCGGGGAAAGGAGGAAAAGTGGAAGAAGTCTGTGTGCAGTAAGTCCCTATTTTTTTTAAAAAGGGGAAAAAATGTATATATAAGTCAATATCATTCCTTAATGGATATGTAAAAATCCTTAAAAAATTATTTAGCCAAATTCAATGATATATTACCAAAATGGTTTTATTCCATAAGTAAAAGTTTTGCTCAACATTCAAAAGAATCAATGTAAAAGAAAAAAATAACAATAATCACAAAAGTTACAGAAAAGGTATTTGATAAAATTAAGCACAAATTCATGATTAAAAAAAAAAAAAACTTTAGCATACTAGTAATGGAAGGAAACTACTTTAACCTAAGACAAACCTTATATTTAATGGTGAATTATCAAAACTTTTCTCTGTGGTTGTGAATGAGACAAGGTCTTTTATTATCTATACTCTTTGGTATTGTACAAGAAGTTAGCCAGTGCTTTAATGGAAGAAAAAAAGTGCAATCATTGGGAAGAAGAACTAAAATCTATCAATATTCAGAGACAACATGAATGTATACATAACAAATCCAACAGAATATAAAATATATTCTTAGAATTCAACAAACTCAACAAAAAGAAAATAAAAAATTTAAAACATACCATGTATAATAGCATGAAAAAAATTAAACAACTAAGAATAAATCTGAAAAAAGAAGTGCAAGATCTCCACCAAACCAAAAAAAAATATTAACAGAAATGAAAATACAGCTATATAACTAAAGAGGCCATGGTTCATGGATCACAAGGCTTAATTTAAATTTATGCCAATTCTTTCCAAACCAATATACTCCCAGGAGGAGAAGACTTCTATGGAACTTGATAAACTGATTTTAAAATGTATATGAAAATTCAAAGAGCAAAATTAGGGGAATAATAAAATTGGAGAACTTACTCTAGAGGAGTGGTTCTCAAATTTGGTTTCGTGCTATTAATATCAGGAAGATTTTTAAAAACCTGGTGGTGATGCCTTACCTTTTATATAATTAAATCCTTACATATGTCTTAAGGACACCCAGACGTCTATACTTTTAATACTACCCAAGTGTTTCTAATATGCCTCCAAGTTTGAAAATCACTAATCTCCTGCATATTATTATGTATACCATAATATTTTATATATTTATCAAATTTTTGTATTATTAAATACATATTTATTATATATTATATACTGGTGCAAGCCTACATTAGTTGAGACAGGGTAAAACTAGGGTAAGGATAGCAAATAAATGAATGGAACAGAAAAGAAGCTGCAAAAAGGGACCCAGACATGCATGGACACTGTTTATGACTAAGGTAACACAGTGAGGAAAGGTAGGAAAAAGACAGTTTTTCAGTAAATGTCACTACACCAATTGGCTCCATAGAAGAAAAAATAAATATTGACCAAAACCTTAAACCATATACAAAAATTCAGTTCTAGGTAGACTGCAGATCTAAATGTGAGAGCAAACCAACAGTGGTTTAGAAGAAAATATAGAATACTTTCATAAATTTGAAGTAAGGAAAAAGTTCTTGGACAATACATAAAAGGAAAGAAGGGAAAAGAATGATAACCAGCAGCACTAAAATTAAAAATTTCCGTCCATCAAAGGACATCATTAAGAAAATGAAATGTCAAGCCACAGTCAGAAAGGACATTTGCAACACAGGTAATTGACAAAGGATCAATATCCCAAATACATTAAAAAAAAAATAAAATCACTAATAAAAATTATAAAACCCAATAGAAGAAAAGAGTAAGAAATATGAGCAGTCTCTTCATGGAAAAAAACATCTCCAGAAGGCCAATAAACATGAAAAGATGTTCAATTTCATTAGTCATCAGGACGATTCATACTAAAACCATGAGATACAACTACTCTCTTCCCAGGATGACTAAAATTAAGAAGACTGAAAATAGCAAGTGTTAGCAGGGATGTGGATTAGTCGGAACTCTCATATACTGCCAGTGGGAATGTAAATTCATACAGCCACTTAGGAAAGTTGTTTTTCATTACCACCCAGGGATGAACATGCATAAACACACCACGTGAGATAACAATTCCACTCTTTTACATCCCCAACCAAAATGCGTAAACTGGTGAACATGCATATACAAGAATGTTCATGACATCATTACTGGTAACAACTCCAAACTGGAAACAATCCAAATGCCCATTAGAAGTAGAATGGATCAACAAATTAGTGTATATCCATCCAACGGAATGGAATACAGTACATGAATAAACTATACAGAACAGCATGGATTAATTTCACAAGCACAATGTTGAGCATATATGTCAAACAGAAAAGTGTACATATTGTAATGTTTCATTTATACAACATTCAAAAATCAACAAAAGTCAAGAACACTCATCATTTTCTCTTTCCATAGTAGTGAACTGATAAAAGATGAAGATGATGACCTCAACACACGGAGAAGCATACTATGTTCTTTTGTAAGACAATATAAAAAATGTCAATTCTTCCCAAATTAATCTACAAAATCAGTACAATCCAATACAAATTCCAGCTGGATTCCTTATGGAATCATTTGCCTTTTTTAAAAAGCTTATTTGAAATGTTTAAAAGCAGCTAAGTTAACTTAGAAAAAAGAAGAGTAAAAACAAGGGATTGGACTGTTACATTAACTATATATTAAGGCTTATCCCAGAGTCATAGTTATAAAAATAATGTAATGTTGGCACAATTACTTAGGGAAATAAAAAGACTAATTTCACAGGAGACCAGTGAAGATGTGAGCATGCAATATGCTTTAAAGGTAGTAACACGTATCAGTGGAGAAATGACGGCTAGGTTAGTAAATGGTACTAGGAAATCAGGCTCTGTATCCTGGGAAAAAAAAAAACTAGAATTGAATCCCTTTACACTTCATAGCAAAGTGTTTTCAAATAGATTAAAAAATTAAATGTGATATATAAAACTTAGTGCTTATGAAAAATAATATAGGAGAACATTTTGGTTAACTGAAACATGAAGAAGGACTTCTTACTAAAAAAATGACTTGGTCTGGCTTAGGGACTTAGAGACATTTCAAAATGTTGTATACATGGCAAAACCTGGTCTGATTCCAAATAGTCAATTTCCAAATGAATTAACGTCCTCTACTAAGCCAGTGACAGCGAGCACTGATTCCTTACCTTCGGGTGTGTGTGCGTCAACTGGTTCTGACATTTGTCAATCTTTCTTTTATTTCATAATGAAATATATAATACACTTTTTCATCTATAAATAGGATAGACTTGACTTCCAACAGTTCTTTAAGTTATTTTCTCGGTGGTCATCTGAACGCGAGTCTAATACCACTTCAGTTCTACCACTCTCGTGACCAGAAACATATGTTTGCATAGAAAATGACTCTTTGTCTTTAATACATTCAAACTAATTGATTAAAGATTCTAGGATATATACTGGAGGCTTTAATGTTCTTTTACACTGAAACTCACTAATTTATTGTTCAATAATTTAAATTGCACTCTGACATTTCAGCATAGATTTTCTAAAATAGTTTTGTCATTAATAGACATTAATTTCTATGCCATCAAATCAAAATCTTCACTACTTATAATAATTAGACGTTAGGTCATCACGGAAGAAATGAGAGAAGTGTTGAGATAAGCAATATTTAGAAGTGGTAAAACATGTAGGGAATTTTCTATCCAAACACCACACTTTTGATAGAAAACTTAAATTTTATTTTTTTATATTCTAAAAACATAAATATAGATAAGTTAAAACTATTACTCTTGATTACAGCCAATTTCAAAGAGAAGACAGAATTAATTCATCATTTATGTCGCACTATTGAAGGCCTACAAATATCTCAAGATGTTTCCTTCATTTCCCATCTGCCCGAGTACCATCCACCCAAGTACTATGTAGTTTCCCTTTTCTCTGACACTTTTGGATCTTGTCCACTGGTTAGTTAAATGCATTTCTTTTATGCTCACCTTTCCTTCAACAGATTTCATATATTCTTGATTAAAATTTTCCCTTTCACTTGCCAAGAGTATAAACTTTATAAGCACTTTCCAGTCAGTGAGAGGATAGGAGGATGCTTACCTTCAGAATAGATGCCAGACTGGATTTCCAGGACCCTGGGGAGGGTCCTGAGGTCAAGGGAGTGGATGAATTCTTCCAGGGATAATGCCATTGCTCTGGCTTGGGTGGAACTCAGACCTGGTGCTTAGAGAAGCTTCTGGCTACAGGGTGTTACTTGTCAGCAATTGCACCCCCCACTCACATTCCTCCCTCAGGGAGGCAAGGATGTCACACTAGAACAGAAGTGGTGGAGTAGCTCTGTGTGGCAACGACAATGAGCAGGGAGGGAGGAGGCAGGGGAGAGAAGCTGTCACAGCTCAATTTGTTCTCATTGTGGCTTCATTTCCTTCTGACACTGAAGTAGAACAGGATGGGGGTGGGTGAGCCTATCTCAACAGATATTGCCAGCAGAATGAGAATGGCTACATACCTTCTTCTGCTTGTTGTTTGGCCAGGTGCGCATTTACAGCAGGGCAAGACATGTTGAGGTCAGAGTGGCTTGTGGCTAGGCCACCAGAAAAGAACAGGAATGCAGAGCTAAAGTCTAATCTTAAACATGGCCCCCTGTTATTTTATTATCTCTTTAGTTCATTTCTGAAGTTTGGCTTTATACTTTATTTGCATATTCTCAGTGCTTTTGTATTAAATTTGGTTGCAAAAGTGCTTTGTGTCAGCTCCTTTTAGAAATCTGAAAGTCTGGAGAGAGAGGATTGAAACCACGTTTTACTCTTCCACATTAAAAATTTTGCTGAATGTTAACATAGTGAGAGTGGTGCAACTTGCTAAGTGATAGAGTAAGTTAATATGAATTCCCTAATCTTCACAATATAGTGGAAAACATCTAGATCAGTTGTTAGGAAGCCTGGATTTCCTGGGTTTAGCTCTGCATTTAATGACAAGGTGATTTAAGCCTTTTCTTCTCCGTATTTCGTATGTCTCATTTATAAAATGGAGAAAAAGTAGAATGAGTCACATAAATTTTCTTCCCAGGCCAAGAGCCCACAATTCTGATCACATGGTTCAAATTTAGAAAAAGAATGTACGAAGTCAAAGGAAGCAAGAGAAGTCCCATAACGGCCAACCTCGTAAAAATACTCCCCTTCTCTATTCTTTGTATTTAACTGAAACAATATTTTAGAAATAGCATACATGATTCAAGGTATTACTGTCAGAGTCTCTTCAAGGTGCGTGAATAATAATAGAAAGCTGGGTGATATGGGTGACAGACATAAGTAGCTTCACATTCTCTCTATAAATTGGACTCCTGGCTCCCTGCTTGGGAACTGCTTAGGTTTCAGGTAAAGCCTCATGGAGAGGGCCATGGCTCTTCCCAGCTCTCTCATATCCTCCATCCAAATGACCTACACAGAAAAATAATGTCTTATGTTGATATAGAGTTTTATAAAACTCTTTCAGCTCTTTGGAAGCATATTTGACACTTGCATTAATTTTGCACTGCTTGCTTCATTCCTGTCCTGATCGAACTAGAATTTATGGTTGACCATGTCAACAGTATATTTCACCAATGGCTTCTACTTCCTCCTTTGCAACTCTTTTGTCCACAAATCTCCCAACCTTGATCAGTCTGCCTTCTGCACCCCTGCCTCCAAGCTTAGGCTCCTCAATTGACTGCAGACACCGTTTAGGGCCTAACACAGCATCTTTCACATTGCTGAAGATATGAAAAAGTTGCTGTGGACAGTTCCTTAAAAATCACACCTCAAAGATTGCTGTGGACTGTTCCTTAAAAATCATACCTATGTTAGAGTTGAAGCTACAACAAATTTCATTTGGGATCTAATACAAGTTGGGCTTCAAGTTGTTTTGTTTTGTTGTTTTTTGTTTTGTTTTGTTGTCTTTAGTGTCTCATTTTAACTTTCTATCCCACTAGCCAAAGCAGCCATTCCAATATAATCTTAAAAATAGTAGTAATCTCTTACAATTCCCTAAGCAGATGACCCTCACATGCCATTATAATCTGCTTATTTTTATTCCCCATCTTAGTTAAGGGCACTACCATTTTCTCAGCTGACCAACCCGAGGGCTTAGAGGTCATGCAGGACCCCACCTTTTTCCAGACTCCAAATCTCATCAAGCCTTATAGATGACAACAATCAACAGAATGCACTCTGTTCTTGCTAAGTACCCTCACCACCACTACTTCAGCCCCCATCATACTCACTTCTGACACTGCAAGCAAATAAATCTTTATGTGAACAGCCAAGATAAAGCTAATAAATAAGGTTATTGAAAGGGTCCTTGAATCACCAGGTGGTAAAATGAATTATTAAAGCTCAATAATTGAAAGAGCAGATTACAGGTGCAATGAGAGATTAATGAAACATAATAGAAGCCAGAAACAAACTAGAGTATATAAAATAATTTACTATGTAGTAAAGGTGAAATTCCTAAGCAATAGGAAAGAATGATGGATTCAACTATTAGTTGTCAAATAACTGGAAAACTTTAGTTCTCTGACATTCAACACAACAAAATTCAATGCAGAAAAATTAATATAAATTTAAATAAAAATAAACAAGGGAAAAAATAGAAAAACGTCAATGAGAGGGTAAGGGAAGAACTATTTTTGAGCATTGATATAATGGAAGAAGTCTTAAAGAAAAAGACGAACAGCTTTGATTACAGACAGGAAATAAGTCTGAAAATCAAAATGGAGCTTTAACAAAATAGGGGGAAAGCACACTCACATATTTCAAATAAGGAATTAATGTCCTGAATGTATAAAGAGCACTTATAAATCAGTATGTAAAATAAAAATATCTCACGGACATTTGCTTCTGACTATGAGGAATAGCTTTTATCTGACCAGTTGTCTTATATGAAGGACAACTAGAAAAGCTGGATGTTTTAGTTTTTTTATATATCTGTTTTAAGTTATAGGAGATCCTTCAGGACAGATACTAGAGAACAAAGAAAAACAATGGGTAAACCCAAAATTCTGTACTTCTTTTCCTCTCAAAGCATTTGTTGATTAGTAATTATACCATGAGGGAGACTCAGAAGCAGAGTAGAAACTGGTAGTTAAGGAGCAGAGAAGCTGAGTAGAGTTTTTAAGCAGTTTCACATAGCTAGAGAGACAAAAATTGGAATTTGGGGCTAGCAAGGCATCCAGGGAAACTCAGAGAAATGAGGTGTTGGACACCACTTTTTGCCTTCAGGGCCTTGTCCATGCAAAAGCAGTCCATGGTTGAGAGCAAAAGACACCAAGTGAAGAGTGGTTGGTAAGAGGCTGAGGAGTTAAGCAGTGCTGCAGCCATCTCACAGAGCTGGGAAGGCTGGGCTTGCACGGAGGAAGAGCTTCAGGAAATACCCCATGCTTTCAGTTGAGGCCTTTGAAGGCTGCACCTGAAGAAAGGACTGACTGTAAAGCCCTGGGGCTTACACAAACTGAAGTCAAGCTTAAAATGAGCTCAACCCCTAATTGGATTAACATGATCTGTCCCAAATCTAGCTGCCACACAAAAGCAAAAGTAAATCCTCCATTGAAGAAAAGAAACTAGGACCTCTATATTTTTTAAAATACAAAGTCTAGGATTCAATATTTTTTTCTTTTTTTAATTAGGCATGCCAGGAAATTGGACTGAGAGAGAGTGAGAAAAAAAGGAAGCCACAGAAACAAACCCATGGGAGGATTCAAATGTTGCAATTCAAAATAATTTTAATTAACATGTCACAAACAGAAGACAAGATAGAGAATTTTGAAAGAGACCTTCCATCTACAAAAGTATCAATAGAAAATGCTAGAATTGAAAAATAAAGTAATTGAAATGAAGAATTCAATAGTTGGGGTTAACAGAATAAGAAGATGGGACATACAGTAAGAGAAGATAATTGAACTAGAAATAGAAAAACAAAAAATATCTGGACTAGAATATATATAGAGAAAGAATGAACATTCAAAAAAGAATAAAAGGAACATATCAGTCATGGTTAAATGTCTTAACTTATGTGTAAACTGAGTCTTAACATGAGAAAAGAAAGAGAATAGAGGGAGAAGCAATATTTCAAGAGATCTTGGCTGCCAAAGCTGAAAAAGACATCAAGCCATTGATTCAAGATTTTATTCTTGAATTTATTCCAGAAGGCAAAGAAAGCATACCAAGAAATATAATAGTAAAACATGTAAAAACCAAGGTCAGAGAGAAAATCTTAAAAGCCATCTGAGGAAACAGGTCATCATCTTCAAAGGATCAACAGAAGACTGACCTAAAACCAAAACACAGTGAAATAACATTAAAATGTTGACAGAAGTAGAAATGCCAACTTAAAATTCCACATCTGCAGAAAATAATCTACAAAATTAAGGGAAAATAAGGACATTTTAAGACTAAAACTAAGAAAATTTGTCACCAGTATATCTACACTAAAAGAAATATTAAAGGGTATTCTTCAGGTAAGAGGAAAATGGTCACAGACAGAAACTTAAATATGAATGAAGGCATGAAGAGCAATGGATATGTTCTTTTCTTTTTCAAGGTAACTATGTAGGTAAATTAAATATTGACTGACAAAATAATAATAATTGCAATGGTACTTGTTAAATTTAAAACGTATGTGAATTAAAATGCATGGTACAATAATGCAAGAATGGAATTGTAAATGAGATTAAAATGTTCTAAGGTTCTAGCCTTTTTAGTGAAGTTGTAAAAGTAATCATTAGTATTAGACTGAAATAAATAAGGATATATATTTTCATCTCTAGGATAACCACTAAAATAGAGTAAATAGAATGATAAAAACTTTTGATAAATCCAAAGAAAGGCGAGAGAAGAAAGAAAATGAACCAACATAAACTCAAATATATTCAGAATTGCATAAATTTAAATTTATTAATCATACAAATAAATGTTAAATAATTTGATAGTCCAAGTAATAAACTAATATTTCCTCTGCTTGGTTTGCATTTCTGGAAGACTATGATGTTGGTGACCCCTAGCAGCTCAAGACTTATATGCTCATCGATTCAAGTGCAATGGAAAGTGAGTGACATTTTCTAGTTACACAAAGGAAAGTCCCAGCATAAGACCTGATTGATCCAATCTGGATACATGCCCATCTCTCAACCAATCATTGTGACTGAGGAAATGAAATATGCTAATTGCTCAGGGCAGATTCATGTGTAATTTTAGATTATACTAGTCATCAGCTAAATCACAAAGACAGACTTGGGGGAAGAGAGGTCTTAAAGGAAGATCAGTGTCCTATTACCCAAAGGAGGAATGGTGATGGGCCAAATCGTAGTATGCTTACCACTTTTTTTTTAAAGGGTTCTGAATCTCTAATTTAATAGACAGCACAGGAAAGAATGGGTTTAGATTATGTTACAAAAAGAGCTAAAGCTGCTCATAAACAGGAACTGGGCTTGCTGGGGGAGGGGGGGCTGTGGGAAAAAAGTATTCCCAGTTCCATAAATGGCTCCATCTTTGTAGAACCTTGATCACCATTCCCTTTGATCTCCAACCTTATAAATTCTTAGTTTATAAGAATGAATATGAATTATTTTAATAATCCAGAATGAAAATTAAAATGTGCCATAAAATGACATATTTATTTTGTTAAAAATCCAACATGGCCTCAAACCTACAAGAATGGCTATTGTTTTAAAAAATGGAAAATAACAAGTTTTGATGAGGATGTGCAGAAATTGGAACACTCATGAATTGCTGGTGGGAATGTAAAAACGCAGCCACTGTGGAATACAGTCTAGCAGTTCTTCAGAAAGTTAAACATAGAATTACCATATGAACTAGCAATTCCACTTCTTGGTATATATCCAAAAGTATTAAAAGCAGAGACTTGGGGAGCCGATGTGGCTCAGTGGTTAAGCGCTGGCTTCCCACATACAAGGTCCCAGGTTCAATCCCTGGCCCCAGCACCTAAAAAAAAAAAAAAAAAAAAAGCAGGGGCTTGAGCAGATACTTGTATACCGTGTTCATAGCGGTGTTATACAAGTCAAAAAGTGGAAGCATCCCAACTGTCCACTGACAGATGAATGGATAAACAAAATGTGGTATATACATACAGTGGAATATTTTTCAGCCATAAAAAGGAATGGAGTTCTGATACATGCTACAGCATGGATGAATCTTGAAGAAATCATGTTGAGTGAAATAAGACAAACACCAAAGGACAAATGTTGTATGACTTCACTGTTATGAAATACCCATAATATGCAAATTCATAGCGACAGAAAGTATATTATAGGCTATGAGGTGGGAGAGAGGAAGGGAGAGTTAAAGCTTAATAGGTACAGAGTTTAATTTTGGGGTTCTGAAAAGTTTTTGATAATGGGTAAACTGTATTATTTACTTGAATGGTTAAAATGGGAAATTCTATTTTCATATGTGTTACCACAGTAAAAATAAAATAAAATTCAACATGGGTATACCTTTAAGAGGAATGCTAAATCAAACAAAAACTTTTACCTTGACCAATGACTCTCTGTGTAAATATCTTACAACTTACAGCTGAATTTTCAAAGAAGCTCTAGCTGCTGGCATTTTAAGTTTCCTCTAAAATGAAGCTCAATGCAGAGCTTATATATTTTCCCAAGTCGGTTTATGCTTCTAGTCATCCCTTATCTAGCCTCATGCTTAATTACTTTTTCAGCTAATACTTTTGAGCGCTTCTTCCAAACCTGTTATCATATCATACAAGGCACTGAGAATAGAATATAAAGATAAATAAGGTCTTAGAGTGATTGTATTTTAGGAGACTGTTTCAGTTTCTTGGGCTACTCAAGGAAATACAATGGGAATTTATTTGCTCACGTTTTGAGACTAAAAGAAAGTTCAAATCAAGTTGTCATCAAGGTGATGCTTTCTTCACGCAGACTGGTGTTCTGGGGCTGGCTGCCAGCAGTCCTTGGCTCCTCTGTCACATGGCAAGGCACATGGCAGCATCTCCTGACCTCTTTCTTCTCTTCCAGGTTCCATTGATGTTCAGTTTCTTGCTTCTTAGGCTTTCTTCTTCTCTGTCTGAATTTCATTCCACTTGTGTAAAAGGACTCCAGTAATAGGATTAAGACCCATCCTAATTGGGCTGGGCCACACCTTAATTGAAGCAACCTCATCAAAAGATCCTACAGGAATAGATTAGATTTAAGAACATGTTCTGAGGTACATACAGCTTCAAACCACCACAGAGACCATGCACTCAAGTTAAAATCACAATCCACAGTGAACCCTAATGTAAACAATGGACAATGGCTAATAGTACAATTATAATAATATTCTTTCATCAATTGTAACAAACGTACAACAGAAATGCAAAGTGTTAATAATAGGCCGGTATATGGGAACTCTGTATTTTCTGCATGATTTTTCTGTAAGTCTACAACTTCTCCTATTAAAAATGTTATTTAAAATTCATAATCAAGTGTATAAAGTTTGCTATAGAGATAAGTGGGCTATTCTATGGGAAGACATAGGGCAGGCACTCAAACCAAGTGAAGAGTGGTTTTACCTGGGAAGAATGCTCCTGATGTTAACCTTAAAGGGTCAAAGAGAAGTAGCTAAGCCTGCTCACCTCTTGGAGGCTTTGCTGAAATGGATGGGTCTGTTTCTTTTTTGCATGGCATTCTTCCTATGCCAGTGACTGCAGAACAGGAGCACAGGTTGAAATGTGAGTCCTTCTGGAGAGGAATGAGGTGGACATTCTCATTCCTTCCTCCCTTATCTTACTGAATACTGCCCTGACATTTTCTCTTGCTTTAGGACTCAAATTCCTTTCTTCAGAACCATAATGACTGATCAAAAATAAAACCCCTTCACTCCTTAAAGATATTCCAATCTTTCTCTCTCCCCAAATGGTTGGAGGTTCTGTAATATAATTCTAACATTTTCCTTTGACTTTACCATAGCATTATTTTAAAGCTTAACTATAATATGCCTGCAGGGGATATTTCCATTTTTAACAGTTCTTTTCCCTTTTTCACATATGTGTTAATATGAATGAGAATCAAGGAAGTCATTTGCTTTTCAGGGCAATAACATCTTTGTGCTGATATCCAATTCAGTCCCAGCCACCTTTAAAAATAAATTTTTAACAATTTAGTTTTCTGTTACGAATTAAATGGTGACAAATTGCCAACCCATTTTAAAATCAGGTGTCTTAGATTTCAGAACTAAAAATAAAGCAATGTAGTAAATATAAGTTATATTATAAAAATAAAATATAAAATTGTAAACCAAAGTCTATTAAGTGTAAATTATTTTGTTTGGTACATTTAACTAAGGACACTTATTTCTTTAACCCGCCAGTTTATTTGGCAACAGAGATTTTGCTTTACCTGCCACATGTATACAGGAGACAATTCATTGCAAGCAACATTTTTTCATTGGATGCCACAGAACTGAGTAAGACTGAGAGGTACTGGGTGAACAAAGACATGCAGTATTAACAGCCTCTTCAAAGGTCCATGCAATATCAACAGCATATTCAATCGTCCACGTCAAATCAGTTGTGGGAAGGAGATTGGGATAGTGACAAACAAACATAAAACAACAACAACAATATGCTAAAGGAGAGTAGTGAGTGACCCAGCTTAGTCAGGATCCCTGTTTCCTCAAGTGTTTCAATCACTAGAGAATTGACTTTGTGCCCTTGGCAGATGAGTGATACATGGCTGAACAGATACTATGTTTCTCAAAGTTTCCCTGTTTAAAGAAACCAGCATATGATGCACGATTTGACAGAAATAATTTTCAAAGTTGGAAAAGTCATAGTGACAGGAAAATCTGAAGCAGGGATTAATTATCGAAAGAGGCCAATCTGTTGAGAAATTCCTCTCTAAGCAAAAAAATCTGAAAGAAAAGGATTAAAAGAAGTTAGTAATTGGAAAGATTTACAGATTCACTTTCTAGAAAAATAATGACTTTAGATTTCATCAATTTCTAGTGCATCCAGTTTCCTTTTTTGTATATATGAAATAGCTAAGAATAAGTGAGATAAAAGGGTTGTTATAAATAATGATTCTTCACAAAGATTTAGAGTTGTATTTCAAATTACCCTCTCAGTGATTATGTTTTCCAATTAAACACTGAGAACATTGCAACAAGCCTTATCATTTTTTAGGCTTTTTTGTTTTAGAAGGAGTATATTTCACTCTTAGGAATCTTGAATTTATCTTAAAGAATTTGTTATGAGCAAAGAAAAGTCTTGATTCTGAAAACACTTACAACCACCTTGAGTATTTGTTTTCTGATATTAAGTATTCAAAAGTCATTTAAGGGAAGCAGATGTGGCTCAAGCAGTTGGGTGCCTGCCTACCACATGGGAGGTCCTGGTGTCTCCTAAAGAAGGCAAGTAAAACAGCAAGCTGATGTGCCAGGCTAGTGCAGTGAGCTGATGCAACAAGATGACGACACAACAAGGAGGCACAGTGAGGAAACACAATGGAAGATACAACAAGCAGGGAGCAGAGGTGGCTCAAGTGAATAGTGCCTCCTTCCCACATGGGAGGTCCCAGTTTTGGTTCCCGGTGCTTCCTAAAAAGAAGACGAACAGACACAGAGAGCAGACAGTGAGCGCAAAACAAAGGGGGGGGTGTGTAAATAAATTAATTAAATAAATCTTTTTTAAAAAAGTCATTTAATATGTTTAACCATTTCCTGCAAAACTATTCCTGGAATAAAGCCATCTGAGTACAACAAAGCATTGGGGAAACTGTCCCTACTATTACCATGATTCAAGGAAGATAATTACAGGACTTTGCATCTTAAATGAAGCTTATAAAGTGAAGCAATCATTGTTTAATATTTAAACATCTTATTTTAGAATAGTTTTAGATTTACAGAAATATTGCAAAGATAGAGATTTCCTTATGCTCAGTTTCTCCTATTAACATTTTACATTACTGTAATGCATTTGTCACAATTTAAGAACCAATATTGAGACATAATTATTAACTAAGCTCCATAATTTACTATAATTTTATTACTTTTCCTTAATATCTTTGTATTGCTACAGAATCCCATTCAAGATGCCATATTATATTTAGAGGCATGTCTCCTTAGGCTCCTCTGGGCTGTGGGAGTTTTTCAGACTTTCCTTGTTTTTGATGACCTTGACAGTTTTGAGGAGTAGTGGTCAGGTATTTGGTAGATGTTCTTCAATTTTGGTTTATCTTATGTGTTTTTCTCAAGGTTAGACTGGGATTAAGGGTTTAGGGAAGGAAAACTGTGGTCGATTGAATAATGTTCCCCACAAGACATGTCCAAGTCCTAACCCCAAGTCCTTTGAGTATGAACTTATTTGTAAATAGGATCTTCAAAATCCTTTTAAGATGAGTCCAAGTGATTCAGGGTGGGCGTTTATCTGTACGACCAGAGTTATTATAAGCAAAGGAAAACTGGAAATGGAAGTACAGGCCACTGGGGAGACAGAAAAAGACAGACCAGCATTTAATAGAAGCAGAGACTGATTGCCAGCAAGCCACTCCCAGAACACTACAGACTTTGAAGAAGGGTTGGCCTGCAGATACCTTGACTTTGGAATTGTAGCCTGAAAAACTGTGAGACAATAAATTCTTGTTATTTAAGCTGACCAGTTTGTGGTATTTTGTTATAGCAGCCCTGGCAAACTAAGACAAAAACCAAAGAGGTGAAGACTATTCACATCATATCACATCCAACGTACATGTCGTCAACATGACTTATCTCTGATGATGTTAACTTTGGTCACCTAATAAAGGTAGTGCTTGTCAGGTTTCTCCACCAAAAATTTACCACCACTACCCCCTTCATACTGTGCACTTTGAAAACAAGTCACTAAGCATTACCCACACATAAAAGGTGGGGAGTTATGCTCCAGCTCCTTGAAGGAGAATGGAAGTTTTCTTAAACTCAATCAATTCTTGTGAATGTGAACCCATTGCAAGTAGGACCTTTTGATGAGATTACTTCAGTTTCACGTGTGGCCCACCCCAATCAGGATGGGTCTTTATCTTATGATTGCAGTCCTTTATAAACAGAATGCAATTCAGACAGATAGACAGAAGGCACCAGAGGAGCAGCCAGAAGTTGAATATCAGTGGACCCCAGAATAAAAGGGAGAGGCAAGGAGAGGCCACCATGTACATTGCCATGTAACAGAAGAGCCCAGACGAAGGATCACCAGCAGCCAGCCCCAGAACAGCAATCTTGAGGAAGAAAGCATTGCCTTGATGATTACTTGATTTGGGCTTTTTCCAAGACTCAAAACCATGAGCTAATAAATTCCCATTGTTCAAGCCAACCCATAGTATGATATTTGCTTGAGCAGCCAAGAAAACTAAAACAAGGAGTATCTACATAATTTATTTGGAATTCTTCATGGGAGATTTGTATCTTTTTCATTTATTCATTTATTTATTCAATTATATATTTATAGCAGCATGAACTCATGGATATTTATTTTATACTTTGAATTATAATCCCACATTTACTTTATATATTTTGTACCTCCCACTGTTCCAGCTTTGGACATTGTATACCCACATATCTGTAATTATATCTATATCTATTATCCTAAGCATGAGCTCATACTGATGTTTCTGACTCTAACCCAGTACTACATAGTTCACTCTTGCCACTCCAATAGTGAGAAATTCCAATAGTGTTTCCACTCCAATAGTGAGAAACCTGTCTCCCACTATTTGCCATTCATTTACTTATTCGTTCAGTTCTGTTATATGTGCACATCGATTTCAGAATTGTTAATTTGTACCTGCATGAGAAACAATTTTTCCAACTAGAAGGCAATGCTTATTACATTTCATTTGTCTTTAGTCTTACAGTTTCCAGTTGTTTCCAAATTTTCTTAGCATGTCTTTTCCCCATCCCCTTTAATGAGGTTATGTCAGGACACATTATTTTGTCACAGTCTGAATTCCATCCTGGAATCTCCTGGAAGCCATCATTTATATAAGCACTGTATCACTTAACAGTCAATGCCAAATTATCTTTTCTAAAATACAGAAGGGAGGCAGAAGAATGTGTACCAGTATTATATTCCAAGTTAATAATTATGTCCTCCTCTATACCAGCAATTAAGTGTGTATTAACATATGACTATGTATGGAAATTGGAAAAAAAAAAAAACTGAAAGCAATCCAAAACAACAGAATGAGTAAATACATTGTGACCTAATCATGTAATGGACTACTATGCCGAGTAAAAAATATAGAGTTATACACATCAACATGAGTAAATCTCAAAAACAGGAATAAAAGAAGTCACAAAATAAATAAAAACAATAAATAGCATGATTACATGTAACAAGGAAAACTATATAGAGATTAAATATATAGTAATGAAGCAAAGGAATAATAAAGACAAAAGTCAGAATACTACGACTGTTGTGAGGAGAAGGAGAGCAATGCTTTCAAGGACCTCAGAGGTTGTGGTATTGGTCTATTTCTTACGATGGTCAGGTGATGATGATGATAATAATGACAATGATCATTAAACAAGTATGTAGACTTATTGACTCTATTGAAAATTATAAAGTTTAAGTAACCAAAGCAAAGTATTCATCTATGTATTCACTTCTTAGGTCCTCATTGCATTGTATAATATGCCAGGAGCTGAGCTAGGCATTGGGGATTTTCTGCTGATCCCAAACACATATGCTCTCTTCCTTCTTGGAGCTCACAGACTAGTGTTTGCCTATTTGCCAGCTTTAGGCAATCTGAAATTTTCTCCCAAAATTCTCATGAGCTTACTGGCCATGGTAAACATTTATCCTCTCTGTCTTGCATTTCAAAGACACTCTGGTTATTACTTAAGTCCTGGGGTGTTTCTTAGGCTGGGAGGACTGAAGAGCTATGGAAATTACCTAAGGGTTTCCAAGCTTCCATATCATTTTTATCATCTTAGACCCAGGAATTGTTTCCAGGGCTGGTCTGAGAAGTTCTTCTCACTGGAAAACAAAGCACATCCTAGAGAAAACCCAAACCCCTTAATGTGACATATGACCTGCTTTTTAGAAAATATTTTTTAAAGAAGCTTTAGATTACATAAATATTACATAAAAAATGTAATATTTATAGGGTTAGGGGATTCCCATAGACCCCATGCCTTCCCCTCCCACACTTTCCCACATTAACAACTTTCATTGATGTACACATATTGAAGCATTGCTACTAACCATGGACTATAGTTTACATTATAGTTTACACTTTGCCTCACACAATTTTATAGATTTTGACAAAAGGTATAATGGCCTATATCCATCATTGCCATGCTATGCAGGACAATTCCAATGTCCAAAAAATGCCGCTATGTTGCACTTATTTTTCCCTCTCTCTCCCCTCAGAACCTCTGGTGGGCACTGCCTTTATATCAATGATATAAGTTCTTCCATTGCTAGAATAAGTCTACTTTAATTCATAGTTGCTTTCCTCTCTTATGTTTGCTCATTTCTCAATCTTGAGGATTTTATAAATAGGTATAATGTAGAGCTAAAAAAGTTGTAAAGCATGAAGAGGAAAACCTATAATCTTCCTACAAATCTGATAAATGCCACATGCCATTTGTTATTCCATAACAGTGCCTTGTTCACGACGTGGTGCAATTTGCCTTCAAGTATAATCCTGTTAATCTGGAAGTTAAGGTCTCCAGAACTCAGACTGAGTGCATTACACTTGCCAATTCTTCTGCCAGGAATCATGTGCTCCAAACAAAGTGAACAGCTTGCTCTTCCAAACACATGTCCCTCATTCTCTATCCTCTGGCACTTTCGGATCACTTAACTCTTATTACTGTAACTCCAGTGGGACAAGGTTGTGTGTTTTTCTCAGGGGTCTGACCGACTCATGCGTCCATCCCTGAACAATCTCAGTTGCCAGTTTAGGTGGCAGGCCCATTCTACACTGGAGATAAAGACACAGATGGAGAGTGGAGTAGGAAGAGAATTCCAGAGAAGGGTAAATAGATGCAGGATGGAAAAATATATCTTTTATCCTCCTCTTTTAAGTTCCAGATTTAATTCCTCTGCCTCCAGGAAGCCTTTTCAGATCTTTAAAACATTTTAGAAATAGTCTCTTCTTTATTAGAATTACTAGTAACTAAACATTTTCTATTCTGTGGCTTTTTGCATGTTTTTTTGTTTTTTTTTTTTTCCTCTGTTTCTGGATGATAAATTCCTTGAGGGCAGGCTCTATGCCTAATTAAGCTGCATGTACTCCATAGCTCCAAGTCCTGTGCTAAGAAATATTTTCTATATGAACAAATGGATGGTCTTTCTGGGTCTGTTGTATTTAATTGAATAAATCAGAAACTGGACCAAGTTAAATTCTGCCTACACCTTCCTCTTTTTTTCCTCAAGGTGACAGAGTAACATCAAGACCAGACTTGCCTGGACACAGGCCAATGCAAGGGCTTTTGTCTCACTGAGAGATTTCTCATTTGAAGACTGTAAGTTTGCACCAAAGCATTATTTAACCTGCATTTGAAGTAAATATCAACCACACAAAGACACTCCATATGTTTTTCTGTGTATGATTTTCCAGTTCATAACCTGAAATATAATCACATGTACTATATTCATAGACTACCAGTATTGCATTGATAATGATAATTGAGGACTGTGTGCTTACTAGGAGTTATTTCTGGAGGAAATGTTCCTGTCAAACCCCTTATGGAACAGCACAGAGAAATGATAGAGTCCAAGACTTATACTACTATCACTCTAAGGATGTGATTGTGAAGTTACTAAGAAAAACTTGTACTTATTTCTCTTGCCATTTTCTAAGTTCCTATAGGATGAATCCCCTATGTAATGTATCATTTCGTATAATGATAGAATTTAAGGATGGAAAACCCTTAAAATGTACCTAGACAACTTTGCCCTCATGTGTGCTCCATTTTACAAATAAGTTGAGAAAAATTGCATGTTCTCTACAGTACAGTCAAGATGTAATTGTGTGATCTTTATAATGTTCTATTTTGTTTGAAACAAAGTAGTATTACAGATAAAATTCCAAGGATGATATTTTATAACTATGCAAGGTTTGGTTATCAGAAGAGTGACTAACTACAGTGATTTAACTTTATTTTATTTGATATTCTGGAGAGCTGCTAATTGTTGATATTGAGTCATTTTCATAATCAACTTTATGTATATTGAAGTTGTGTTATAACATTTCATTATTTATGGATCTACCTTGAGCCTTATCCATAAGAAATTTACCTTCAGAAGAACCAGGAAGACCTTTTAATGTTCTTATTGGGGTGTTGAAATGTACTTATTATACCTTTTTTTACCATCTAGGAGCCAATAAAACTGAAAACAGACATAAGAAATAAGATGGTGATTGTAGCACACTGTCTTTTTTGCTATTTGTTTTGTTATGTTTGGGTAAAGGTAGACTAGAGAATATATCTGTGCTTGGCACTGAAACTGGAATCTGCTGGAACCTTTCCCTAAGTCTAAAGCTTGGTTCTCAACTGCCAGTTGAGAACTTCAGAGTTCCAGAATTTACACTTTGGAAAATCACAGCCTCCTTTACAAGTCAGATTTTGGGGACTACCTCTGGAAGAGAGGCTCTGACTCAGTTGAACTTACTATATAAAGGCAGGGCATAGAAAGATAATGTGCTCTGTCTGGGGACAGGAGAAAGAAAAATAGGATGAGATTTAGAGAGTGACTGAGCCACACATGAATCTTTATCTGACTCTTACCAGAAAATATGCTCCTTCTATGGGGAGAAGCAAATAAGGAAGAATATTGGCCAAATTTCTTTCCAGAACTTAATCTAGAAGGCAGAAATTCCTATCATATGGGACATGGAAAAATCTGCATAGTTAAGAAATTAGCTCTCAATTTGTTTCACTAAAACATGATTTCATATTTTGAAACTTAGAGAAAGGATTAAAAAGAATTTTAAATATATTTTTCCATTATATTTAGATAGATTTATTGAAAAAAAAAAATCAGTGAAAGGGTAGAAGGACTTTCCCATACATATACATGTAGTTTCTGTTACAATAAAATACCTTTATAGGAGGAAAATTGGGGCTGCCTTACAATAAAAAGTCATATTGAAGAACATAGTATGCAGTGGACAGATATGTTCTTTTGGCCACCCAGCCTCTACCACTGACATCCTGCAAGCTCTGAATTTTGTTTAAGGCTCTACCTCTCATGACAGAGAAGCCTCTGGGAGGCTGTCTGGGCTAAGGTGAAGGAGATTATTGGTACCTTCCTATTCCTGTCTCCATCCACATAGCTCAAACAGGGTCCTTGTGCCTGGTTCAGATGGTGAGCACATGACCTAGACTAGAACGAGACCCTCTCTCTGCGAATCTTGAATGTTGGTCCCAGTAAGGTAAAGAGAATAATTAAAATTAAAAGAGTGGAGTTAACTCATTTCAGTGGCAGTGCTCAGACAAAACAGTTAAACAATTCCTGCTGCCCTGGCTCTTGTGCAAGTTCCAAATCTGATTCTTCAGCCTTCTAAACAAAGCCAGTGAGCTGTCTAGTATCCTTAAAATAAATTTCCCTTTTGCTTAAGGCAGAGTCAGTTTCTGTTACTTGGACTTAAGAACCTTAATGACACACTAACAGGCAACTATTTGTATCACCCAGAGGCTCAGGACAAGATGGAGGCCATTAAATTGATGAACAGATCAGAACACCTAGGTTAAGAGCCTCTGATAATATACAGAGACTCCAGGCCAGAACTAGAATCAAAGAGTATGATTCTGCAAGACCACTGTTGTTGTTTTTTTTAAAAAAAAATCTAATCCATAGAGTCCAAGAAATGGAAATAGACTGAAGCAAAAAAAAAAAAAAAAAAAAAACTTTAAAGGAGTTTTATATGCAGAGGAAACAAAGCCTGGCAAATGACCTCAACCTCCAAATTAATTCCAAATCTCACAAATAGGAGAAGGCTTACATGGCAGAGATGGTCCCAAAATCCTCCTCAAAACTATCTCAGATGTTAGCCTGGGGAAAAAGATCAAGAGAGCAGAGTGGGCCAGTCTTGCAGTTACATTTTGAGAATTCTGTAGCAGTTAGAGTCCTCTGATTACAAGTAACACACCAACAATAATTAAAGCAAAATGGGAAACTTATTAGAAGGATAAAGTAAACACAGAATTGATAGGATGCTAAACATGGGTTGAGAACCAAGGCAGCAGAACCTGGAATGTATGGGTGCTGCACCTTGGTCTTTCACACTGGCCCCCAAACCAGCGGTTAAGTCCTCCCCTTTGACAAAGCCCCTCAGGATGACCACTGTTTTAGAAAATTTTTGATTTATCTTCCCAGCCCCAGGTCATGATATTTCCATTTCTCTTGGGACTCAGCAGGGGAGTCTTGCAGCCAGGTTTGTATTATGCAAGCCCTTCTTGAACCATAGCTGATTGAACAAGGACCAGTACCTGAAACAAGCTGGGCCAATCAGAACCCCTTCCCCAGGAATTTGGAGTCTGAACTAAAAGACAGGCTGGAAGTTGGGGATTAAGTGACATTAAAGACAGCTTGTGAAGAACGCTCCCAAACCCTGCTTGAGGCCTGTCTATCCAGGAGTCCATCTTCCCAAGGGTTCATGATTCAGCATTTTCTTGGACTCCATGAAATGTCATAATTTCTCT
Source organism: Tolypeutes matacus (assembly GCA_026826555.1). Classification (NCBI taxonomy): domain Eukaryota; kingdom Metazoa; phylum Chordata; class Mammalia; order Cingulata; family Chlamyphoridae; genus Tolypeutes; species Tolypeutes matacus. The sequence goes on along the minus strand of JAKSZT010053888.1, from coordinate 3,856,401 downwards.
GTTTCACTTCCTACTAGCACGCTTAAGCAAATACCATGAAGTGGTTTGGCTTAAACAATGGGAATTTATTTGCTCAAGGTTTTGAGGCTGGGGAAAATGTCCAGCAAGGCTATGCTTTCTCCCTGAAAACTGTGCATTCTGGGGCTGGCTGCCAGTGATCCTTGATTCCTCTGTCACATGGCAAGGCACATGGCAGCATCTTCTGGTCTCCTCCTTCTCTTCCTGGTTCCATTTCAGCTTCTTGCCTCCTGTGCCTTTCTCTCCCTCATGTCTGAATTCATCCCATTTATAAAGGGCTCCGGTGATAGGATTAAGACCCATTTGGGTTAGGCTGGACCACAAACACCTTGACTGAAATAACTTCATTAAAAGGAACTACTTACAAAGGGTTCATACCCACGGGTATGGATTAGATTTAAAAGAGAAAAGAAATGCTGAATGCACAACTCAGTCATTATACCAAATACCACTGATTGTATATTTTAGATGGATTGTTTGGTTTATGAATACATTTCAATTAAGTTGATTAAAAAAACAATGTGGATATTTTGTACACTGCCAACTATGACTTTTTCAACTGTTAATCAGGGTTTTTGTATAGACCTACTGTGTTTTCAGTGAGGTATTAAAAGGCTAATTATGCATTCAAAAAAAAAAAAAGGGCATGTTTTAATGGCACACACAGCTTCAACTCACAGCAATCTCTAATAAATCCCTTCTTTCTGATTAAATTAGCATGTCACTTTACCTCACTGATATCTGAGACAACCCTAACCAGTAGACTCTACTGTTTAAAATCTTTATTGAAAGGTTCAGGGCTAGTTCTTACGACTCATACATGGCTAGACTAACCTTGGAAGCCATGCTCCTTAACCATTTTCCTAAATAAGCCCTAATCCCAGTACAGAGATTGCCTCAAATAAACTCCAAAATAGCACCTAAGACCTCAAAGGACAGGCTCTCAACATACATTCATACATACATACATAAAGTATAGCACATACCATATAATTAAAATTTTAATCCTAAAGAATGAAAACTTAAGGATTACCAACCTGACCCAGACCCTGCTGGTAGCTATTGTGTTTTTTTTTAAGAGAAATTGCTGTTTTGGCTATGTCCTTAGAACTTACCACTTGAAGAAGAAAACCCAGATAGTGTATGCACAACCAGTAAAAATTCTCGCCTTCAAAAGTCTTATACAAGTGTTATTAACCCACAAAGAGCTGTGTGCATTTGATCACAGAGTCTGAGGCTAAGGATCATTATCATTTCTCTCCTGCTGAGAAGAAGGGTGCCAGGAAGGGTTTCCCACCCTCATCCCAACAGTCAAGGAGACTGATGATGAAGACCTACGTAAATATAAACCTCAAGTCTTCAGAATGCTCTGTTTGTGGACCTGGTGTGTCTAAGAAGTAGGTGGGGCTCTTAATTCTTGATGTGGTTAAACCCAGATTGGGTCAGACTCAGTATTTCCTGCTGTATTATCTGTAAGTAACAGCAATCAATTCTAGTTACATTAAACAAAATAGTAAAATTATTATAAGGTTTCAATAGTTGAAAGGCAAATATGCAGCTGGGAATCAGGTAAAAAGTATAACTCCATATTGAAAAGCCATCTGGACCTATAAAGTGTTCTCTGTCGCTCTTTCATTTTCGTTTTCCTTGCATTATCATGAAAGAGCCTAAGTAACTCACTTAAGTTCACTCAGCTAGTAACTAAGAGGTGGAAATGAATCCAAACCTTTTGATTTCTAGACCTGAGCAATTTCTTGAGAGCAAATAAAATCAGTTATGCAAATCTAACACCTTCCATGTTTTACTAAATGGCAAATTACACTAAATGAATAGGTGTTAAATGAGGTTGATGCATAGTTGCAAAAAAGTCCCCTCATTTCCCCTCCTTCCCATCTGCTGTTTTCCAATGCAGTCTAGTGGGCAACGTCACTGACCATGAAGGCAGAGTCCCTGGCTCAACTCCTCACTAGGCAGAACCTGAGCAAGCCACGTAAGTTCTCCATGATTTGTTTTTTTGTTGTTTTTTTGTTTTGTTTTGTTTTGTTTTGTATTGTTTGGCTTTCATTGAAGATAGTAATTGTATCTCCCTCAGACATTACTGTGAGAGTTAAATGAGATAATGCACATACATGCACAACCCACATCCTGTGCCAGTATATGGCAAGCCTTTTGAAGGATGCTAGCTAGCAGCATTGCTATTCCCATGTTGGTCCTCCAAACAGCTCTGCCATCCCATCTCCAGCTCTAAACACAGAGACCATTGTCTTGAGCCTCTCAGAGCTGATATATTTATATTGATAAAATATTTCTTTAGTGATTTGTGGAGGAGAAGATGAAATGAATGTGTCCTAACCCAAGAGTCAAAGTCTGGATCCCTAAAGACAGCAGTCAGTTCTTCTAGGCTGCCAAAGCTCCCCTATCTACACAGGTGCAACAGCACCTGCTGAATTAACCTGTAGCATTTACTAACGCCAACCCCCTGCAAAAACAATTCTTTCCCCTCCTGGCTGGCTGAATAAACAATAAGGACGCATTAAACATTTACTTCAAGGTAGTCTCAGGTAACAGGAAGTGTTTTGAGATTTATTTGGAAGACTTTAAGCCCACATAAGACAGCAGGAGATTCCAAGGGAAAGTTTCTGAGATTATTTTTTTCTTTTTCTTTTTTTACTTTTTAATCAGCCTCCTCTGTGATTTTACACAATAATTTATTTTGAAAGAGGCATTATAATTTTCTGGGTGCCTTAAAAAAAAAAATCTAAAATAAATATTTTTTACCTGGTTAAGCACCCTTAAAAGGAAAGACACTGAATTCATTTAAATACATCTGCAAAAGATGGATTTTCCCAAGGGTGAATATACGTCTTATTTCTTTAATTATTCCTGAGGTTTTACCTATCAACTGACAATTTCCCATAGAAGGGGAGCAAAACAGCCTGGCTTTTCTGACAGCAAAGAGTTATAATAACACTAGAATGAAAATGGGTCTGTCACTTTCCTTATCTGGTCTAATGTCTACGTTACTGGGAGTCAGAAATGTAATAACCCCCACTCTAGTGAACACAGTTGCTCAGAATATATTAAACCGAATAGCAAATTCAAAGTGAGCTTTCTCAAATTTTTAATAGCAATACTCATTGCAAGTAACCAGAATGTTGAGTTATGCAAAATTGGAATCAAATATGTGCAGTATCTGCAAGTCACAGGCCTTGCCATATCTGCAAGCCGCAAGCCTTGCCATGGCCTCGCCCGCGCGGCATAACTCCCTCCCCCGTTCCCCTTTTCCCTCTCTCCCTCTTCCTTGTTCCTTCTCACCAATCAGAGCTCTCGCCCCAGTTATTGCCTTATTTGGACAACCTTGCTTCACCCCTTGCCGCCCCCAATTCTGCCCCTTTCCCTAGCAACCCCTGACCCTAACCACTGCCCAATGATAAGCCTCCACCATCGGCTGAGGGACTGCCCCCAGCCTGAAGAGTATATATGCACTGTACTTCCTCAATAAAGCTCTCTCTCTCTTCTTTTTCTTCCGCCGCACTCAGAGAACTCGAGTCTTTTTTTCACGCGCGGTCCTTACCAGATACCCCTCACACCCGAGCCGTGGAGACCAGGGAGCCCCCAACCCGACGCCGCTCCCTGAGAACCTCCTCACCCTCGCCGTTCCTGGAGTGCGCACCGGACGGCCCATAACTAGCCTGTGTCGCCCCCCGGGCTGTAGCAGGGCTGATCACCCTCAGGCCCAGGAACAAAGCGGCAAATATGGTCACATTTCCTTTATTTTTCCAACTGATCACTTTATCATCTATATCCTTATGAGATGGAAATCCGTTTTCTCCCACATAAGGCCACTCAGCAACAAAATCGCTTACTGCGATGAGGAAGCAGAGTCCAGGTACCAGAAGAGAACTGGGAAGCTCAGCCTTGTGCCTCTTATGCTCTGGCCTCTGCTCCATGGTGTCACTGTGGAAGACTGTCTTGATCGGTTCAGTCCATGTGTCCCCACTATGAACGGATGGCCCTGATTGTCTGGGTGCCTTTTCTTTTGGTTTGTACCCCAGGCTCAACAACCATTCTCTCAAGCCCAGCACCCTGCCATTAAGGCTACTAACAGCAGAGTTCTCAGCAATGCATAAGCACCTAGCAATGCCCCCCACCTCCAACTCTTGCACCAAGATTAGTTCATCGGCCCCAAATCTCCTTTCTGTCTTAGCATAGTTTCTCTTTAGAAGCTGTAGTTTCTCTCACGTCATTGAACATTATTCAGGGCAACCCTTGGTCTCCTCCAAAAGTAATTATCTCTCATTTTTATTCCTAAAGGGCAGAGGGGCAGCTTCTCAGAGAACCCCAGGCTTCTTTTCCAAAGGCCCACCATCTCTCTTTATCTTTGCATGCCAAAGAGAGAAACTTCCCCTGCTAAATCACAGACCATAAAGAATGAAAATTGTCCCTTTATGCCCTTTCCCTTCTCCTTCAGGAAATGGAATAGAATTCCCTTTCCCCTGATTGTATAGGTTAATGACCCACTTGAAATCAATTGAATGTAGCAGATGGGATGCTTTGCAAATTCTGAGGCTAGATGATTAAAGGCAATTCCTCAACTGCCATGTAAGCAGTTCAACTACAAAGGCCACCATGCTGTAAGGAAGCCCAAACTAACCCACACAGAGGCCAATGGAGAAGCCCTAAGACTACACAGAGGGAGAGGGAGAGGGAGAGGGAGAGAGAGAGAGAGAGAACGCACATCAAGCTGCTCTAGCTTTGGTCACTAACTGCAAATGCATGAGACCCTGAGCCCAAACTGCCCAGTCGAACCCTTCCCCAATTCCTGACCCACAAAAACTATAAAAGGCAATACAATTATTCTTGTCGTTTTTGATCCACTCAAATTGATGCAGCAATAGATAGCTGGAACAAAATTCAGTTTCTGAAAGGGAAGTGCTATAATAAAAACGAGAAATAAATGGCTCTGGGTTTGGGACCAGGCAGCTGGAAAGGCCTTGAGAAGACTGTTAGTGAAACTGCAAGGGCCTCAAGGCAACTGTCGGTGAAAGCTGCAAGAGCCTGGAGGAGACTGTTAAGAAAAGCCTGGAGAGATTGGAGAAGAATTTAGCAGAATCCTAAAATGCCTCCAACAGGCTGTTGGTGAAAACTTGAAGAAAGTGAGGAAAACATTATTAGAAGATGGAGGGAAGGAGATTTTTAATGTAGTGGCAGAAAGTTGAGCAAAGCTATCATCTGCAGTAACTTGCAAAATAGAAAATGTTTTAGTCTGCTGGGCTGCGAAAATGCATTATACCAGAAATAGATCATCTTTTACAATGGGGATTTATTAGGTAGTAAACTTTCAGCTTCAAGGCTGAGAAAAATGTTCAAATCAAGGCATCATCAGGAAATGCTTTCTACCTGAAGACTGGCCACTGGTAATCCTGGACTTCTCTCTCACATGGAGAGTTATCTGCTGGTCTCTCCCTTCTTTTTGGTTCCATTGCTTTCAGCTTCTGGCTTCCTCTTGCTTTCTCTCTGCTCCTGTGGGTTTCTCTCTGTGCTTCTGTGGGTTTCTCTCTGACTCTCTCTCTACATTCAGCCTCTTCATAAAGGATTCCAGTAAAATGATTAAGACCCACAACGAGTCACGCCCTACTGAAGTAATCTAATCAGAAGGTCCCACCTACAATAGGTTCACACCCACAGGAATGGATTAACTCTAAGGACATAATTTTCTGGGGTCCATAAAAGCCTCAAACTACCACGGAAAGTATACCCAATGAACTTGGTGGTCTAAGCTGATTTCCAGGCAGTGTGTGGAGGGTGGTGCTTGCCATCTGCTAGCTGCCTATAACAAAACGAGAAAAGGAAGAGATGAACTATAAAGCAAAACATTCAGTGTTTGAAATCAACTTGAGGAGCATTTAAAGAGATGGAGTCCAAATGAAGCCTTTCTCAGCTGGCAAAAGCTTCACAAAGTAAGAAAAGACTTCAGGCCAAAGAGCACATCCAAAATAGAACTGTGAGATTGTCAGAAAGACCTAACTCAGTGCCTCATGGAACCTTTCAGACAGACAAAAGGGCCTCAAAGGATCTTAAGGGCATGCCTGCTAGATCCTTTCAGTTAAACAAGAGGACTTTTAAGAATATTAAGGGCACTGTCCCCAGCAGCTTCTCAGAGAAACTCAAGATAGAAGAGGGCTTACCTTGAAGAGATCTGAGAGTGTGGCTCTTGTATAATGAGGTAGATTATAAATGAATACACAGGTTTCCCACAAAATTTTAAAGGAATTGTATCAGAGTAAATGCAGAATTAAAAGAAGCCTTTGGACTCTTGAACTTGCAACTTACAAAAAGCAAGATGAGAAAAATACTCACCTGCCAACACAGGAGACTTTTGATGGAATGAAAGGATGACTTGGAAGAGAGGAACAAAAGCCCAGATGGAAAAGCCGAGAAACATAGATAACAATTCCAAAGAAGTAAGAATAAAATGTAATCAAAGAACTGCTGATATGTGCCTCGCTAGATTTCAGGATTGCTACAGAATAGTAACTGCTGTGTGTCTCCCGTTTGCCCCCCTTTTGAATGGGAGTGTCTATTACAGCTAGGGTGCAGCTATCCAACCACTGTACACTGGGTATGCATGGGGTGCAAAATAGTCTCTTTAGTTCATAAGTCTTCAGACTGAGAAGAACAGTACTAAAGGAGCCAAATTCAACTACCTGAGGAGCTTCAACTGCCAGTGGCCCTGACTTAAATGACAGGATCCTGACCTTTTAACCTAAGCCTAAGGCCCTAATAAGATGTGAATTTTGGTGGGTCTTTGAAGGGGGTGAGTGTATTTGGCCTGTTGGAAAGATATAAATAGTGCCCTGAAGGCAGACTGTGGCAGATTATATTTTTCAAAGATTGCTATAACAATATCTTCCATTTCATATGCTCTCTACAATCCTGCCACTCTTCCATCAAGAGGGGGGGTCCAATTTCACTCCCTGTGAATGTATGTGGACTTGTAATTCACTGATGCCCATAAAACCAATAGAATGATGCAGAAATGATAATGAGTGACTTCTGACGCTAGGTGATACAAGGTATTCAGTTTCAACCTTGCTCACTGAAACCTTAAGCTGCCATGTGAAGCAATTTAACAACACTGTGGTTGTCATGGTTGAGGAAGCCCAAATGACCCCACATAGAGGACCACATGGAGAAGCCCTAAGGCTAGATGAAGAGAAAGACGCTCAGTCTGTATTCAACAGCTCCAGCTCCAGCCACTATTTGACTGCAGCCACAGCCAGGACAGCCCAGTCAACCCCTACATAAGTTCCTATCCCACAGAAATAGTAGGAGGTAACAAAGTAATGGATAGAAGATAATATCTTTTCAGGTGTGATTTATTATGGAGCAACCGATAAACAGAAACTCCAGTCTTCCCCACCTCAGTAGCAATACCAACCAAAGAGTCCTCTCTTTTCTTTTTACCCCATATCTAATTCATCAGAAAATGCAGACCATTTTACCAGTTATGGTTCTTCAGAAAAACAGAACCAGTAAGATTATATAAGAAATTGGCTCACATGGCCATGGGGCCTGGCAAGTCTGAATTCTGTAGGGCAAACTGCAAGATGGAAATTCTGTTTCTTAGTTTCCCAGCTGCTAAAATAATACCTACAATGGGTTGGCTTAAACACCAGGAATTTATTGGCTCATGGTTTGGTGGCTAGGAGAAATCCCAAACTGAGATGTCAGCAAGGTGATGCTTTGTCCTCAAAGACTGCAGAGTTATGGGGCTGGCTGTCAGCAATCCTTGGGGTTCCTTGGCTTTTCCAACAAATGGTGGTATCTGCTCCTTTCTCTTCAATGTTCTGTTGAGTTCAGCTTCTTAACTTCCCCCATAGCTTTGTCTTCATAAAGACTCCAGTAATAAGATTAAGATCCAACCTCACTTGGTTAAGGCCACACTTCAACTAAAAATAACATCTTCAAAAGGGTCTATTCACAATGGGTTCATACCCACAGATCCAAATTAATACCAAGAGCATGTTTTTCTCGGTACGTGATTCAACCCTGATTGCATTCTGTGATACTGAAGTTGAATTCAAATTCCTGAGGGAAAGTTGGCTGACTAAAGTTGAGGCAGAAGTTTTTCTTTCTGATCTCTGAAATCTTTCTTTTTTTTTCTTTTCAGAGATCATTTCTGGCTTTTAAAACCACATTGCTGAGAGTAATCTCCTTTGTTGGTTATAAATACAATCAACTCATTGTAGGTGCAAATCCATCCACAAAATGCCCTCACAGTAGCAATCAGGCCAGTGCTTGCTCTACCAAACAACTGGACACCATAGCCTAGGCAAGCTGACACATGAAACTAACCATAGCACCATTTTACTTCTAAAATATACACTGAATCCTAAGATTTCTCCTCATTTTTCCTTCTACTTCCCTAAGCTAAATCATTATTATTGTTTATCTGGATACTTCAGAAATCTCCCAACTGCTCTCCCATCTTCCACTCACACCCATTAAAATCCATTCTACATACAACAGCACAACCACTTACAATGTAAGTTATATCATTTAACCCTCCTGTTTAAAATGTTCCAATTGTTTGCATGGTACTTGGAATAAAATCAATACCTAGCCGTGGTCTAGAGGCTTGACGTGATTGAGTCCTTTGTACATTCTAACCCCATCTCATGTGAGTGTTTTCCTTGTTCACTCTGATTTAGCTTCATTTCTGTTTTCTGTTTTATGAAACAGACAATCCTAGAGCTTTTTTCTAGATCAGGGATTTGTCTTCATTTGCCACTTGTAATGGAAAGGTCTTCCTTTATGTTTGCAGATTGGTGGCTTCTTCCCATCACTCACTATTAAGGTCAAAGTTCAGAGGCTTTCTCTGATCATATCTCTAATGTTATCCACTCATACCCCACACCCAACAGTCACCGTGTCACATTACTCTGCTTTATTTTATTCACAAGACTCACAACTACATGAAATTATTAATTTCCTTACTTGATCTTTGGTCGCCTCCCAAATTAGATTACATGCACTGTGAGAGAGGGAACCATTTTCCATCCTATCTACCATCTTGATAATGCCTAGCATATAGCTGGGCTTCAGCAAGCATTTGCTGAATGAAGGAACCAGTGAATTCTATCCCCATGACCTCCAATTCTGTTAGAGTAAATTTGGCAGACTCTGGTGATTGGCTGACCCTAAACTCACTAACAAAAGCTTACTACTTGCCTATATTTCAGTCATTGCTCTAGATACAAGGGGAAGACACTGGGTGGGAATTCTTGGAAAACATTTTTAATAGGTCAAACTTTTCTGCATGAATTTTTTGGCCTATTACTTCTTCTTCTCCGTGACTACAATAAAGTAATAAGAAACTGGAATGTGGAACAACCATAAGGAAAAACCCACATGCTAAGGAGGGTGGGAAAAGGTATGGTGATATGAAACAATCTCAATGAAGGGGGAAATTGTACTGGCCTAAGTAAGTTTGGAGATGAGTGGAGTGTAAGACTAAAGGCAAAATGGCACAGGAAGGACTAAGTTTTTCCAGAACCAGGACCATTATGTTCTTTACCCAGCTTCCGTAATTGTGTGAGCTGCTACACTTTTTTAAAAATTGGATTACTACCATTCCTCATGTAGAGAAAAATCTCTTATTGTTGCTGTGGGTTGTATTATGGAAAAACATGATATTAAAAACATGAAAATTAGAATCTGGAAATAAGAGATAGCAAATAGATTATGGCAAGGACAAAGGGGGAAGAGCAAAGCTCATAGGGTATTTGAAAAGGAAATTTAAGGATATGGCATGGAAGGAGGGTAACTGGATATATAAGTTCAGGTGACCATCGTCAAAAATCTCTGATCTTACTTGTGATCCTCAGAGAATTACTGTTAGGCAAGCTTGAAGCTCCTACTATCTGCAGGGCAAAGGGGTGATAAATATGGCAGCACTTTCTTAGTTTTTGAGATATTGTGTATCTCTGAGCTGGAACCAGAGACCAGTTCATGAGTTAATGTCTCATGTAGCTTGAGGGAAGGGATTTGGGCTCCTCTTGTTAACCCCATGTCTGGTTCCAAGAGGACTTTCCAAGGTCAAGGATGCCACACTAAAATCATCCATTAAAGGTGGTAAAGAGGAATTGAACTTAGATTAGATACTCAGGACCTGTATCTGAAGGAAAGGCAGAAACAGTAAAATAGAAGCAAAATGAGATCAGAGATAGAAAAACAGAATCCAGTAACCAAGCAGTGAGGGAAAATAGTGATTTTGCTTCCTGGGCTATTAAGGAGGAATAGTCCAAAACAGATCACTATAAAGAGGAGTTAATATTTGTCTGTTTCTGATTATAACTCAACTTCTAGAAGCCCCTGAAGGTCATACCCACATCATTCCCCACAGGGTTTTAATGAAGTGAATATAGAATCTAATTGTGGTCCCAAACTTTGATACCCTAGGAACACAGGGGTTCTAGAGACACACTGCATTTTATTAAAATTCTTAGAAAGCCCTGTGTGTTGTTTCATAAATCAAAAACTTGGCATGATATATTTAATTGTAATTTCTTTCTCGGCCTATGTAAAGTTCAATCTGAAACAATTTCAGAATTCTTCTTTTTAATGACTGAAATGTGTATTCAATTCCTATAAAGATCCAAAGCTCCATTCCAAATGCAGTTGACATTCTCCGGCACATCATTTAAATTTCGTGTAGTAATTTTCTGCCTTCTGTGAGACAGTGATATTACATTGCCTCAGGGCATTTTGCATATTTTGTTGATTTTAACATTTAAAGTCCTGGTGGTTTTTATTCTCTCATTACACCCCTTTTCCTATCTCATATTTCTATCCACTCCTCTCTAGGAAGCAAAAAGTTTAAGTAATTTGTGGTTCATTTGCATACCAACAAAGCAATTTCTTTGAGATGGGGACAGGTGACAGTTGGAGACAGAAGCATTGATGAAGATATTGGGAAATTAAGGAAATTCTGGTTAGATGGTTATGAGGATAAAATAAGGGAATTCTTCTTCCTACTGTGTATAAGTCCTCATGTAAATAAAATGGAAGCTGAGATAGATTCATTTTTAAGCATCTAAAGAAGCAAAGCACTAAAAAATAAATTTATAAAACCACTATATTATTTGAAATACTTTCATTAAAAAAAAAAAAAAAAAGGAAATACATGGGAAGAAATGATACAGTACTACAAGTCCCTGACTTTTCAAAGGTGAACTGTTGAGCAGAGAAGAATATATTGAATGAAAACAGGAGAGGAGAATAAGCTAATCTGATCAAAAGGCAGTGCTAAGAGCCATTATATCTATTGAAATAGTTGAGAGAGCTCCATTCTAATGTACTACTATGAAAAGGAAGGGTCAGCATCATATCACTTGTTTATATATTATATATTTACTTACATATTTTACATCTTAAAGCCTAGACTATGACACATATTTGCAGATATTTGAAAATCTTAAAGAGTAATATTTCTTATAAATATTTTGGTTCTTAATATTTACCCCTCATTTCTTCTCATCCATCCATCCATCCATCCAACACCTATTGAAAAATATCAGAGTGTTAGATTAAAGATGACCACAAATTCATGCACATGCTCTCATCAAAAGCTGGAACTCTATGAACCTTCCTTTTGAATCTAAGTGGGCTTTAAAATTGCTTTGACCGATTAGATGGAATATATGACCAAGCAGAATTAACATTGTTTCTTTTTTTTTTTAATTTATTTTTATTGTGGGTAAAAATCAAAATTCTCACAATACATACAAACATTTGCAAAATGATATATAAATATATATGCATATATGTGTATTTGCTTACAAAAATGTTATTTATATATATATATACATATATTTTAAGAGGTGCTTAGATTACACAAAATATTACACGGAACCCACTGGGATTCCCATGTTGCCCACCTCCCACACCTCCCACCACATCCCACACAAACATCTCCCACAAGTGTGGCCCACCACCCTCAATGAACTTACACATCCTGGAGCCTTGCCACCACTTGACACTTTTGGGGTAGGGAGGGGATGAGCAGTTGAAATACAGGGGCTTCTTTGGGAGTTGGAGGTTGTCCTGAGTACTGTTGTGGCAACGGATGTAGGCCATTTTAAATCAGCACACACCACTCAGAACTGAGTGGAAGAGAGTGTGGTCTACAGTGTGAACATTGTTTCATTTTTAAGCCAGGCCTGAAGAGACTAATTACCTCCATATCCTCTCTCTTGAAATGCTTGCCCTGGGGGATGTGAACCACCATGCAAAAGCTTTGTTGACCCTCAGACTACCATGGTTTGAGAAACCCCATGCTAGCCACGTGGAGGCGCCATGTGGAAAGAGATGGCCAACTAGCCCAGTGCCTGGCACGTGAGTGAAGAAGCTTTTAACAAGTCCAGTCATAGCCCATCTGACTGCAACCATATGAACAACCCAAGAAAGAACCATCCAACTCAGCTTGTCTACCCTCAGAACCATAAGAAATACTAATAAATTATTATCTCAAGCAGCTATGCTTTGGAGTAGATTGTTACATAGCAATAGATAACCAGAATAACCAGATATAATGTAGAGTGCTGGAAAGTCACTAAAACAAGTAACACAAAGACCCTGCCCTCAAGGAAAAAGTAGAAAAGCGTTTTAATTAGCATTGTGAGAGGTTTTATAAAAGTTGTGTTAACTAAGGCTACAGGAACATAGAGAAATAAAGTTTAATTACCTCTAGGGTCAGGTTTTTAAAAAGATTCATTTCTTGAAGGAAAGAGAGATGAGTTTCATTTTGTGAATATTTACATTCTCTGAGCATCAGTTTCCTCCTCTGTAAAATGTGGTAAAGACTATATAAATTAATCATTTAAAATGCTTAGAATATGGTCTGACCCTTAATAAATGATCAGCATATACTAGCTGTTATTCTTATGAATTATTTTTTTAAAGATTTATTATTCCCCCCCCCAGCCCCCCCCCAATCCGTTGTTTTGCACTCACTGTCTGCTCTCTGTGTGTTCTTCTGTGTTTGCTTGTCTTCTCTTTAGGCAGCACTGGGAACCTTTCCTGGGACCTGCTGGAGTGGAGAGAGGCACACAATTTGTGTCACCTCAGCTCCCTGGTCTGCTGCATCTCTTATTGTCTCTCTTCTGCGTCTCTTTTTGTTGTGTCATCTTGCTGTGCCAGCACTACTGCGCGGGCCAGCTCGCCATGTGGGCCAGCTTGTTTTTCACCAGGAGGTCCTGAGAATCAAACCCTGGACTTCCTATATGGTAGATGGGAGGCCAATCACTTGAGCCACATCCACTTCCCACTTCTTATTAATTTTATTATTAGTCAGCAGTACCAACTGCAAACACCTCCATCTCTAAATGTAGCTGAAAAGTCTAATGACACTCCCAAGTTAGGCTTGGTGGGAAGATTCTATAATTATGCTTTTGCCGCTAATCTAATGTACTTTTGAACATCTTTGCTCTCCAAGAGACGCCAAAAAGCTGCATCACTGCAAGTCACGCTGGTCTGTCTGAAACCATTATTTCTAAATAGTATGTGGAAGAAAGACATTATGGCATGAATGGTGACGAATAGGTTCAAATTCTGACTTGAACACTTGCTGGTTGTGTGAATTTATGTGCTTCAGTTGTCTCATCATCATAAAAAAAAATATATATATATATATATCTCAAAAAGTTGTAGTGGGGAATAAATGTAAAGTCCTTAGCTCATGGCACTGAACAAAGTTTAGCTATTATCATTATTGTTACTATTGGCAAATAAAAATAATGCAGTCCTACGACAGGTTAGTGATTACATATTATTAAAGAACCATTCGATTTCCTTTCCATGGATGAGGTTCAGAGACAGTTAAATTAGTTGCCCACTGCCACCTAGCAAGTAACTGATAAAGACAGACTTTAACCTACATCTGGCTGATTCCACACCTCATTCTTTTGTACTATGGCATCTCTTATTGAAAATCAATAGCATTGAACATGGACCATGATGAACACATATTCCTACTTTATAAGGGTTGCCAGATTTATCAAATTAAAATTAAAATTGTTCTTTTTTTATCTGAAACTCAAATTTTACTGGGTGTCTTGTATTTATCTGGCAGCTCTACACCAAATTATCTTTTTAGTGCTTAAACCTAAAAGTATGTTTGCTTTTTTTTTTTTGCCAACCATTGAAAAGCACAGGGATCTCACCTTTTGATGTTTATATCTTCATTTGCTAGATGAAATTAGTTAGTAGAAGGATGGAACATGTTCTTGTATCAAATATCTCCCAGCCACAGACTCATGGGTTGTTACCCAAACAGATTGCAAGTGCTCCTTGGAGAAAGGAGCTCTGTCTCACTCATGTTTGTGTCTCCCAACATTACATATAACATATCTGGGCACACAAAAACAGCTACTGGAATGAAAAGAGAATCAAGGTTCCTTAGAGGTCTTTCAGCAGGGAAAATTTGTGTGGCAAGAAAGCATTTAGGAAATGATGTGTAAAGCAAATATGAAGCAGCAAGAAATTTGTATGGCTCTTTGGCAGCTTAGCAGTTCGCATTTTTCTTTCTTCTACAATCAGAAGAAATTCTGAATCCACTTATACAGGCCTTGGGTAAACACTCTGCCCACACCGTTCTTCGTGTTGAAGCTCTACACAGACAGAATAGACTGATACTAGCATATCTGGAATGTTAAGTACTGTGGACCAAAGTTTGATCCAAAGCTATATCATAGCAGGACAAGTTTTATCACCACTATCATCACCATCATCATTACTGTCACTATCAACATCATCATTATGATGTTGCACTTATTTGCAACCTGACATCTTAGGAATTTCATTCACTGAGAAAACCATAAAACTAAGGAAACCTTTTGGGCAGGGCAGGGGAAGTCCTGACTAAGGTTTCTTCACAGGAAAGCGCAATGACGTTTGTGAAATAAAATTACTGTAAGAGACAGGAAGAGCATCTTGGCATGGAGGAAAAGGAATGAAAAGTGGTTTGGAATCTGTGAGCTGGAAAAACAGGAAAGAGATCTGACCCTGAACGGAATTGCCCTCCAAGGAAATAAATGCATATAAAGAGTTGGAGCCTTGATAGCCCTGGCCAGCTCTGCAGGGAGCCGTCTGACAGTGTGCCTCTGGAGCAGTGGGGTTATCTCCTCTGACCAGGCCAAGAACCTACACTAGTAGCCCTGAGAGTTGTAGAAGTGGAGCTATCCAATCACATCTATCTGAGCTTGACTGTCAGCAATTGTACTTATTTACTGTGAGCAAATCATCTGCTGGATATGACCTTGGGCAATTTACTTAACATCTCATTGCTCCCTTTTTCTCATCTGTGAGTGAGGTTAATGATAGCACCAATCCTATGTCTGTTGTGCAAGTTAAAGTATGTAGTAAATGCTCACAATTAAGATGACCCATTATTCACTGTAGAAAAGAAGCATCTTCCAGTGACAGTGCTTTATCATAATACAAGAAGCTATAGGCTTGGGAGCCCAGATCAGTTTTTGGCCTTGAACTTCTCTGACCCCACACTGAGGGAGTGAGAGGAAGTTTCCTTCTTCAGAGACCCATCTGGCCCAGGCAGTTGGAGGACACACTCAATCTTCCCAGCCTTCCCCATAACCCTGATATTGGATCTCAGGCCAGTGGTGGAGCAGAGTGGAGAAGCACCTTGAAGAAACCAACAATAGAGTGGGTGCAGGGCATTCTCGAACCTCTGGGCATGTGTCTGGGGGTCATTTCCAGCTCTGACATCTGGAAGTGAGCAGGACCGGCTGGCTGGCCAGCACTAAACACACGAGGATTCCTAAACATGTAAAGAGAAGAGAGAGGCCTTGGTGAGGACAGGCATCTGTGTAACTGAACTTCACTCTTCAGGTACCACCACAAAGAGTGAAGTCATACTCTTCATCTAATTACATGGGCACAGAAAAGAAAACAGCACCAAACATTCCTTGTGTACGGATCATTTGTGGCTGTGGATGAAGGGCAGAGGGGTGTGCATTGCTGGGGTAAAGAAAGGGGTACGATCCTGTAGATCACTGATGCAAAATGTTGTCCATTTTGACCTTTTCTCAGTATCAAGCCTATTTTTTCTTAGATTCTTGAAACTACCAATAGATGGTTTTAATTTTTTCATTCATGCAGAATAGCGTGTTTAAAAATTCTTAGTAACTCCTGAATGTGACTGGATTAGGAATTTGATAACAGAATACTAGTGTGCAACATCTGATTTTAGAGGAAAAAAAAAAGACTTACATAGAACAATTCTTTACCCTTGGAGTAGAATTTGTTTAAATTCCAAAGAATTTATTTAGAAAAGGCAAAACCAGAAGAGCAAAAACAATCCTATATCTGTTCTTCAGCACTACCTCCTGATAGGTCTGATAATTCATCTTGCTTTCATTTTGCTGAGTCACTATTTCTTTGAGGATATTGACCCTAGACAATTATCTGCTTTAATGGATTTTGCATTTTTTTAAAAGCCCGTAACCTCTTGGTTAAAGCACATTTCCAGTTCTTTATTGTCTTCTTTTCCCCCACCAGTTCTCAACATGAATACAGTAGTTCAATTTATAAAATGACAGTATGCAGTGGTCTTTTCTATACTTTCAGAAATATATTTAGTGGGATGTTTGTGAATGGCAAAATGATGTCAGTGCATTTATCCATCTGCCTTTCTACTAAACTGTAGATCAACTCAGGGTATTTGATGTATACTGTGGAATATAAAATGCTGCCCTGAACACTTTTGAAAATGGGTTATACCAAAAGCTACGAGCATGATACTTTATTTAGAGGGGGAAATCTATAGGTCTCAGAAGAGCTTAATTCTATATTGATTCTCCTGCAGAAGAGAAATAATCTTTGGAGATTATGTTGGCTAGAACTTTCTTGCTAAAAAATAAATAAAACAAACAAACAAAATACTAAAAATGTTTTTTCTTTCAGAAAAGCCTTTGCAAGTTTTCCCAGGAATAAATGAATAAAAGCACATCAAATAACACCTTGATTTCCACTTTTGTCTATGATGGCATAGGTTGTGGCACATCAAACCTGCCACCAAGAAGAGCTAGAGCGGCGGGACAAAATAATATATCTATATATTTTATAAAATATAATATGTAGGTTACAGATTGGCTCAAGTGGTTGAGCACCTGCCTACCACTTGGGAAGTCCTGTATTTGGTCTCCAGTGCCTCCTAAAAACAAACAAACAAAAAATCAAACTATAAGCAAACAAACAAAAAAACCACAGGGAGCTGATGTGGCTCAGTGGTTGAATGCCAGCTTCCCATATATGAGGTCCCAGGCTCATTGCCCAGGCCTCAGTACCATAAAAAAAAAAAAAATATATATATATATATATATATATATAATTTTTTTGGGGGGGGAACAACTGAGAAAGAACTTGAGGATCCAAGATACTACAAAGAAGGAAAACATATATTTCCTTCAGGGCATTTACCAATTTTTGGAGCCCAGTGAGAGATCAGGAAGCTGGACATGGGCTTAGTCAGAAGATTTCTGCAAAACGGCAGAGAACCCTGATACCTTTGGGCAATTTATTTAGTTTTGTTTGGAGAAACGAAACTGGGAGTTCTGGACTGCCAAGGCAGCAAGTACTCATTATTAACAGACAAGCTTTAATAAAAAAGGCTAAATTGAAAAATAATGACAATATTAAGTGTTAGTGGGCATGTGGAGTGACTGGAACTCTCATACACTGCTGGCGGGCAGTCAGTATCAACTAAGGTGTTTATTCCTTCCCTGGGTATACACTTAACAGAGATGCATATGCGTGTTCATGAAAAGACATATACACTCATGCACAGCAGCATGATTCTAAATGGGCAAAAATTAGAAACAATCCAAATATCCATCATAATAGGATAGACAAATTCTGGTATATTCATGCAATGAAATACTATGCAGTAATGAGAATAAATGATCTATTTCTACAAGAAATAGCACAGCTTAATCGCACATACAGCATGTTGTTTGAGAGAAGTCAGAAACAAAAGAATTCTTTCTATTTGATGCCATTTATATAAAGTTCAAGAACAGTCCAAACTAATCCATGCTTTTGGAAGTTAGAATCATGGTTACCTTGGGAAGGGTAGTAACAGATATGGAACTAATGGGGGGGAGGAGGGTCTGAGATGGTGGCAATGTTCTAATTTCTTGGTCTGGCTGATGGTCACAAGGGTATTTTCTCTTTGTGAAAATGTATCAAGCTGTACAATTATGACTTATGCACATCTGCTTGTAGGCTATTCTTCGATAAATAATTACATTAAAAAATAAAAACTTGCCCTCATACTTTCTTGGGTTTTACCTCCAGGAACCCCACCAGGTTCTCAGGGTGAAGAGTCGAGAATGATGGGGAAATATACGCATAGCGTTCTCCATAACAAAGTCCCACTCTCCAGAGGAAATGATTTTTCCAGAACCTTATTCCAAATAGGGCAAAGGGCATTTCCCAGCAGACATCCTGTCTCCCTTAAGAGGGGAGATAAAAAGCAAAGAAACACTTGAGATGGTCATAGTCTAGGACCACAGGCCACTAAATGACTAAAATTGAATCATAAGATTTTGGATTGCTTCCCCTCCCTCACACCTCATCACCACAGCAACAGGGCTCCAGCATAACAGCAGTGGCTATAGTGGGGAAGCTGCAATATGCAGACTCTATCTAAGAAGGAGCTCTTAGGGAAGCCCAAAGTCAGCAGGGAGACAATAACAAGGACTCCAGAGGAATCTGAAGCCTCTGGTACTTATGGCAATCGCAAAAATTAAGCATAATCCAACCCTTAACCAGATTAACATAAAACCTCACACTAAAGTCCTTTAACCTAAATTTCTATTATCTAATATGTGATGTCTAGTGTTCAACATAAAATTGCAAGCTATGCTAAAAGCAAACAAAAACTAAACTATACTAAATTAAATTAAATTAAATTAAATTAAATTAAATTAAATTAAAAAGATCTCCAGGTTAGGCAATGCATAGCTTTTATAGTACAAACTATTTCCTGAAAAAGTGACTTGATCTACCTGACTTAAGGTCATTTTTCTTCACTGAGTATAAGGGAGAGTTACCGGAGTAAGTTATAAATAGTACCAAACTTTTGGAGATTTAATACTGAATTTAATTAATACATCTTCTCCTAACATGCTGAGTAGTAGTCTCTACTTCAGATCTCTCTTCAAATGTCACCTCAAAAGTGAGTCCTTCTGTCATTTCAAAGTGCCTACAGCAATTAAGGGTTTGGTAAATATATATTGACTAAATGAAGAGTTATACACTCTACCAACATTTTTTGTAGTTAAATAAATATAAAATATGGATACAAACTAACATTGATTTCTTCCTTTGTGTTAAGAATAGGATGAGACAGATACATATTTTGCATGGATTACCTCATTTAAGCCTCTCAACAACTCTAGGAGGTAGATATTATTATCTTTCCCCTTTGCAGATGAGAAAACTGAAATAATCGATTATCTAACATCCCCCACAGATATGCGTAACAGGATGTTACACTGGAATTTTCCTGATCTCTTATAATTTGGGCCTAATTACAAATATACACATCGGTGTGGAACTTATTAGAAGGTTTGTTAAATGGTCCTGCCATCATCAGACCATCATCCTCTTCCAAAGTACATTTTAAAAAGACCAGGGATTTGGAGAGGATTTCATGGCAGTAAAGTAGTTGTCTGAGCAGGAAGCCCTTGTGCTAGGTTAGTGGAGAGGGCTATGGCATTTCCTATTCCCCTTCTCCCCACTCCATCCATACCACTGTCCCTGGATATGTTACTCAAGAGAACAACCTGGAGACGATCATCTCACTTTCTGACTCCAAACTTGCTGCATTTCAGAAACTCGCAGATCCTCCCTAGCTAACACCAAGGTGAAGGACAATGAGAGAATTCTCAACAGCTTCACCTATAGAATGCTGAAGTTGAATTGATAGCTAGAGTGGCCTCTGATGTCAGGCCTGCAAGACAGGAGCAATATACAGCCATCACATCCAACAGCTTGCCATGACAGAGCTAAGAGTAATGCATGGCAGAGCCTCATGCAATGATAGCTCAGCAGTGAGTGGCCATGGGATAAACCCACCAGGTGTGGAATCTGAGTTAGATGTGGCCAGAAATTGACCAGAGAGGCATCATCCCTATTAGGAAACCTTGTTGTGCAGAAGTCCCCACAGGTTCTCCAAGGAACTGAATGCAGCACAAGCTGGAATTTGGATGTTTGCCCTAGAGAAGGCACTGACAATCCACCTACCAGTAGTAATTAAAAGGAAATAAAATTGCAGAACCAAAGTAAAAATAAATGAATTAAAAGATTGCTCCCTTTGTTCTATTGCCTTCTTTCCTTCACCATGCTTCTTAGAATTTCTTTTACATCAAGTAAGAGGGAGGAAGATTGAATGAATAGGTCCTCCACCAATGCAGGGTCACAAACCCCACCTGTATTGGGATCAGGAATGCAGATGCTTTAAAGTGAACTATGATTTCATGTCATAGTCTGAAATTTAATGTCTGGAACTTTTAATACATAAGCTTATTTTAATTGTGAGTAATCAGAAAACTATGGGTTCCATCTGCTCTAGAAATCATTGAAGTGAAGAAGGCAAGCTCAACCAAATATGTTGAAAGTGATGGTGGAGAAACATCAAATCTTCCTGCTTGTATCCTAACAGAATTGGATTATGCAGTAAACAATTTACAAGTATAACAGTCATAACACCTATAGTCCTAATATATAATAAAATAAATAATTTAGAAGGAATGTAAAATAATCCTCACGGACTCTAAGAATACTCTGAGGTACTGTGAAATCTGGGATGGGAATCCCTGTAGTCTATTTTGGTGCCAAGGTCCTGTCCTAGGTGGTGGCTTCAGTTCTGGTAAAAATGAGTGTCTTTTGGTATAGACTCCACACTTAATCTTTCTCAACCATTTTGTACCTGCCTCATTGACCACACATAGAATCTGTAAAAATGTTGCAAAGACCAACTCTGCTAAGAGACCATGAGATTATCAAATTTATGTAGGAAGGGTCAGGAAAATACCCTCAAAATAATAAACAGGATCACTAACTCAGTGATGCCAGTCACTACACAAAATACTTTACACAACTCATTTAATCCTGACAACCAACCCCTGAGGTAAGTCCTATTATGATTCCTATTTTAAAGATGGGAAACTCTCAGGAAACTGAGACGTAGAGAGATTAAGAAACTCATTTGTCACCCAACTAGTAGGTGGGAAGAACAGGACCTATTACTTCAGGAAGTCTGGAGTCTGACAATGCTTCCTCTAATATTTGCATAAAAGCGACGCCTTGATGGGCAAAAGAGAATTAGTCAAAAACCTCAAAAGTAGTTGAGATGAAGTATCCAAGAGTTGATTGCCTGTGTTTCCTTAAGAACCCAATGCTCCTTAGAGCTAGAGGTGTCATTTTTGAAAATTTTCCTCTGCCCAAAGTTGATTATGGCATTATTATAAAATTCTCAGTGCCTGTCTCTTCTGGGTCTTCAAACTCAGTGTGGTGAGCAGGAATTTCTTTAATGTCAAATTTCGCTGGAGGGGAAATATTAATCATTAAAGGTGGAGCAGCCCCAAAGGCATAGTGTTTCTGTGCTTTTATCTTTACAATTTCTTTTTGGAGTACAAATATTATAAGATTACAGATTTCACATATTTTTCTTTTCTCTGCACATATATTGCTTGCAAAAGTTTGATTATTATCTGATTAACAACCTAGTTGAAATAAAAGTTAAGTGTTCAGGACTAATGCATTCATTACTTCATCTGCTTGGATTGTTGCTACCAATGACTCCCAGTTGAGTCCCTGTCTAGAAATTGTCCATGGCTGAAGGAAGCTGCCTCAATTAAGTTAAGCCCCTTCCCTGAGGACAGCTTGAACCCAATTACCAGCTAATGTTGTGGTACAAACGTCTGGACCCCTGTGACTCAATTGAGGCAATTCTGAAGGTCTATCCCAGCTCAGAAGCCTCCGTAAGATCAGCTGAGGTCTCTGTTGCAACTCTTCTTAGTTTAATTGCTCCCTCTGTACCATTTCATCTGCTTCATTCCTCACTCGTGATATTCCCCCAATAAAAGCACTCCCCAATAAACCTCTTGCTTACAAATCCCAGAGTTCTAGATGCTATTTCCTGGGGAATTTGACCAAAGAGTCCTGGTACTGGAAGTGTTCCTAGGAAGCAAATTCAGAAATATAATTCAGAAATATGACCATGTGGCAAAAAGGACCCCATCACTGGAGGTAGATGGAGCACTCACAGCTGCTGGCATGCATTTACAGTGCAATTGTTAGGACCTTTAAGTCCCAACAACTGAAAGTGAAAGAGAATGCACTGGCTGGTGCATTATCTTAGGATTTTTAAGATATATGAGGGAAGTAATAATTATAAGAACTGTGGAGTCAGATAGTTATTGTGGGAGCCATTGACAAATTGGAAAAATAGACAACAAAGAAGTGAAAGTGCTTGGTCACCAATATAAGGCAGAGAGTTAAAGCCAGAGAGTCTCCTTGAGAGCATACGGACTCTCATTTCCTGCAACCAGAGAGCAAAAAAAGCTGAGGCTCAAACCCAGGATTAATTATTCGAGAAGCAGAGCTCCCCAGCAGGTTAAATTCTCAATCCTGGCAGGTCTGACATACCAAGGTCAGGGCAGTAATAGAAAGAGTGGGAACCTAAGATGAAGTGGGAACATCTGGGACAAGGTACTAATGAATCTGGAATCTCCACAATCCCCTCAACCTTCTTGTCCTGCAGAAATATGTCATTTCTCTCTCTTGATAGTTAGCATACCCCCTTACTCAAAGACAAAGCATGGGTTACTGACCTGAAAGACCACAGGCTGCCTGCTCATAATACATCCCTTCTTTCTCTCCGGACTGTCAGGCAAATAGCAATTACTGGGTCACAAAAAAAAAAAAAAAAAAAAAATCAGGCTGGGAAAGTGCTGGGCCTGCTAAGAAAAGAAAGATACTCTATACCGAATGTACTGCAGGACCTAGGCAACTTGTATGGGTGGAAGTTAGGAGAGTATATATAAGACGAGATCCTTGATAGTACTATAACAAGTGAGATGGAATATCAAGTCAGGTAAGGAAGTGTTTATCAATAGGGGATCACTCTCCTATAGAAGATTTAATGCACTCTCAGGGACCCCAGATAATGGTGCTAATACAATGCTAGATTGGCTCTAGGAGGTTTGGGAAATGCCATGTTACATACTAAGGAAAGTAGAAATATCAGAAATGTCAAAAAAAAAGTGGTGAAGGAAAGAATTGAGAAGTTCAAAATGGGCCTGCTCGAGCTCATATTCCTCATAAATGCAAGAAAACCACCTGATGACCATATATCCAGAGGACACTCCAATTACTAAAAAATGATAAAGAATGTGCTTGGGAGAAGAGCAACAGCAGTTTAAGAAGCTTATTGGAGGCTGTCCTCTGTAGACCAGAGCTGATTGTAGGGTATGCTATTACAGAACTGTGTTTCCTGATAACAATGTGATTAACAAGCTCCTTAAATAATAGAATCCAGATAGTGGTACTTAATTATCAGAAGCAAGGTGGATGAAATTGCCACTATGAGCAGAAAATGACAAAGTGAAGAGGATGGTGGAAGGCCTACCCATAGAGAGTTATGGAGATAGCTAATAGAACATACTGTTCCCAGAGCAAGAAAAGTGGGCAGCCTACAGGTGTGTTTAACCTATGTAACTAAAGAAATCATACTGCATTATCAGAAGGCTGAGAGTAACCTTTCCAATTACAAGTAATTACTCATTACTGGATTTCCAGACCTGAGCCAGCTTTCAAAGCTGGAACCCATTGATTGAAGAAGAGGTTGGTTAGCCATGAGGAAAAAAAAAAAATTCAACACAATGTCAATAATATAGATAATATTGTCTCCATTCTTCTCCTATGGTAACCATGAACATTTGCTCACATAACTGTATACTGGAAAAAAAGGGAATACTCAGACATTTCAAGGATTGTTGGAAGTATCCTCATGCCTTACCCCCATTAGGTTGGGAGCATATCAGGGATAAGTAAGAAATGGACTCCTTGCTCAGATCCAGCCCACAGTGGGTTCACTGACTGCATTGACACATGTAGTAGACATCTCTCTAGTCTCTGAGTGTCTAAGTAAAATGGATATCTTAGTGGTTGGCAGAACCGCCATGTTGGTTCCTTGGCCTGTGTGGTGAATGCTATTGTAGTGTGGAAGGCCTAGATGAATCCTCTTAAATTTCCTCCTAAGATAGTAAGTTGAAAACAATATTGCCCAACTTTGTAAATATACTAGAAGAACTAAATTATGCATTTAAATGGCTGAATTGTATTGTATGTGAATTATATTTCAGTAAATTTGTTTTAAAAACATTGCAACTTTAGGAAATAGGAGGCATTAGTGTAACTCTTAAGTACCTAGAGGATATAGGGTGGTGGTTTTTATCATATCTCCATTTTATGATTCACTAATATGTCCCTTACAAAAACCATATGGAGGATAACAGTGGTTACCAAAAATTCAATCAAATAGTAGCCTCAATTATAGCTAGCCCTCCAGATGTGTTGTTTTTACTAATTAATATCGTCTCAGAAACATGATATGTGGCCACTGATCTGAAGTTAATTCTTTATATCCCTTTCAGGAAAGAGGACCAAAGGCAGTTCATATCCACATGTGTATTAGTCAGCCAATGTGGTGCTGATACAAAATACCAGAAATCTATTGTCTTTTATAAAGGGTATTTATTTGTGGTAGAAGCTTACCAGGCCATAAAGCATACGTTTCTTCCTCCACCAAAGTCTGTTGCCACATGTTGGAGCAAGACAGCTACTGGCATTTGCCAAGGTTCAGGCTTCTTGGGTTCCTCTCTTCCCAGGGCTCCATTTCTCTCCAGGCTCAGCTCCTCTGTTTCCTCCACAAGGTCAGCTGTAGACTATGAGGTTCTCTAGCCTTTGCCTCTCTCCATAAGGCCAGCTGTGAACTGTCAGGCAAATGGCTAGTCCCTTTTCCTGGGGTCTTCTCTCCTTCCTCATGACCAAGCTCCTCTGTGTGCTTACTTCCCCGGGCTCCAGCTCAAGACTCCACATCAGAACTCCAACTCAAAAACTCCAATTCTGTCCTTTGCCATGTCTTTTATATTTGAGACCCCACCCACCAAGTGGTGGAGCTCAACACCCTACTGACATGGCCCAATCAAAACCCCAATCATAACTTAATCATGCCCAGAAGAACAGACCAGTTTACAAGCATAATCCAATATCTATTTTTGGAATTCATAACTATATCAAACTGTCAAACTGCTACAACATGGGGTGTATTAGTCAGCCAAAGGGGTGCTAATGCAAAGTACCAGAAATCTGTTGTATTTTATAAAGGGTATTTATTTGGGGGATAAACTTAGAGTTACAAGGCCCTAAAGAGTCCAGCTCAAGGTTACTTTCTTACCAAACTCTGTTGCCATGTTTTGAAGCAAGATGGAAGATGACATCTGTGAGGGTTCAGCCTTCCTCTTCCATCTTAAGTCTCCAGGGGCCCAGCTTCTTCTGATCTCAGCTGTAGGCTGTAGGGCTGGCTTGTTTCTTTCCAGCTCAGCTGCTTTGGTCTCTTTACAAGGTCAAGTGTAAACTATCAGGCAAATGGCTTATCTCTCTCGCCTGGGCAGCAGGATCAAAGTTCTCTCCTCTGCCATGTTTATGGAGCTCTCTTCTGTGTTCTTGATTGAGCATCTGTTTTTATAGCCCCCCAAGGGGGCAGGGACTCGACCCTGCACACCCTAATGATATGGTCAAATCAAAGCCCTAATCTTGATTTAATCAAGTAAATGTAAAGCCGTTGAATTTAAATCAGTCAAAGCATATCATGCCCAGAGGAACAGACCAGTTCACAAACATAATCAATATCTCTTTTTGGAATTCATAAATAATATCAAATTGCCACATGGGTGAACAACAGCATATATTTATGTTCTTGACCTAGAGCTGCAGTATATCTGCCACCCTCAACCCCTTATTATAATGTAATCTTAAGGTACCTGCACATTTGGGCATTCTGCAAAATATCATATTGATATGATATTGAGTGAAAAAAAGGTAATGTGACCTGATTACCAAGAAGTGGCAAGTATATATGCCTTAGTAAATAAGTAATATTCACTCCAGAGGGTGTAGAAGAAATCTACAAAGATTCAGTGACCTGCCATATCAGTGAAATTCTTAGGAGTCCAATGGTCTAGGACAGGCTGAGACTGCAAAAAGTAAAGAACAAAGAATTGTCCAAAGTAAAGAAAAAAGGGTTACAACTTGTACCTCTTGAATGGAGGGAAGGACAATGCCTAGCAGAGCTCTTCCATTTCCAGAGGCAGCACACACCACTCCTGGAAAACTACACCAACTCATTTACTGAGTGATTTGAAAGCTATTGGTTTTGAGTGGGGACCAGAGCAGGAGTGGGCTGTTCAGCAGGTCCATAAGACTTCCTGCTTGGGCCATAAGACCTGGCAGAATCAATTGTATTAATGATATCTCTGGTAGGAAAAGGTGCCATATGAAGTTTATGGCCATCACATATAGGAAAATCACAGCATGGGTTCTGGAACAAGGCAATGCTAACTGTAGCAGAGAACTGAGCATCATTCCAAAAAATTTCTCCAGGTACACTGCTGGGCCCTGGTAGAAATAGAGTACCTGATCATGGGACATAAGTGACAAACTCAAGCTTGAGTTGGGTTCTCTCAGACCAATCAGGTCATAAGGTCAGGCAGCCTAGCAGTAATGAATCCATTGTAAGATGTTAAGCAAACCAGACAAGCAAATTGCACAATTAGATGGTCCAAACTCTCATCATCCACTACTGTTCTACTAGCACCCTTCTCTTATCTAACAACTACAGCCAAATAAGAAGTCCCTTATGACCAGCAGACAGGGGAAATAAAACCAAGAGAGTTCATAAATTGGTTGGTTCAATAAGTGGGTATAAACTGAAAATGGACTGCTATTCCACTATAGCTCCACTTAGTGGTTGCTTTGAAATACAATGACTAGAGGAAGGTTTGGGGCAGTGCAACTGGTCATTCACTGTGTATGGAAAGAGAGATATTCATGTGTCATACATGAACACATGTGGATTCATGGGCCATGATAAATGGCTTGGCTCTTGTCCAGGATCCTGAAATGAGGAAAATTTGAAAATTGCAGATAAGGAGATTAGAAGAAGCATAATTGATCCATTGGAAAGGGGATGTTAATAACAGAAAGCATCAACCACATCCAGGTGGACAGAATTATCCAGCTAAATAATGAATTCCCAGCTTCTGTCCTTAACCAATACCAATTGTACAACTTGCCAGGAATAAAAACCAATGCTAAATCCCCAGGATTATACATTCCTTTGAGATGAACTGGTAACTTGGTGGCAAGTTGATTATACTAGATTCCTCCTACACTGGAATAATCAGTGATTTATGATGACTGGAATAAACATTAATTCTCAGTATGGGTTACTTTTCCTGCTTGCAAAGCCTCAACTATTACCATTATCTAAAGACTTAGAGAGTCTTGATCTAGCAACATGACATCCTACCTAACAAAAAATAAAATGAAGGTAACCATTTTAAAGCAAACGCAGTTCAGCAGTGAGCATATGGTCATGGGATTCACTGGTCCTATTACATTCCACACTTCCTGGAAACTACTGACTTGATATACTGGTGGTATAGCTTGTTGACTGTGTGGATGAGACACCAGTTTGGATAATGGGACACCATCCTTCATAATGTGACTAAGACACAAAATCAATATCAATTATACTATGCTGTGTCCCCAAAATGTAGAACTCATGGGAACAGAAACCAAGAGATGGAGGTCAGAGTGGTCCCACCAATCATCAATCTCAGTGATCCACTTGGGATTTTTCTTCCTCAACCTTCAACTCTAAATTTTGTGGCTCTAGAGTTTTGGTTCCCAAAGAAGAAACACTCTACCAGAGGACACAGTGAAAGTCCCATTAAACCAAGGTTGACCCCTGGTCACGTTAGACTCTTTATTCCCAAAGACCATTAGTCAAGGAATTGTATCATCATTCTTATTGGTGTAATTGATATTGATTATCAGGAGGAGGCAAGATTCTGGTGCACGCTGCAGGAAGGGATGAATTCATTTGGTAACCAGGTGATCCACGGAGGCATATGTGGTTCTCCTTTGCCCACTATCGATAGTAAATGTTCAAGTACAGGAGCTATGGCTTGCAAAATGCATGAGTACTAGTGGCTCTCACCTCATGGATGAGGGTCTGCATCACCCAACTGTTTAAGACATCAGGAACATAAGAGGTGTTCATGAAGGCTGAAGCAAATCCAGATCAAGTAGTCAAAGAAGAAAATGATGTATACCCTTGGAAATGGCTGCATCAGTGGGATCTGTAGTTTGCACCAACCTTCCTCTTCTAATAATATTTCTCCCCAGTAAGACACCAACTAGAATTTCGGAAGAGCTGAATGCAGATGGGGTGAATTCACTATGTGAAGTAATTGGATTCAAGAGACACTTGGGGGTGAACTGTAGTGAAAGTTCTGGTGTACCAACCAGATACCTCTGCAGGGCCAATCTACCCGTCCCATAACTGCCAGAAATGTTGACTGTTGACAGCTCATAGTTCTGCCCTCCTCCAGGAATTATCTTTGGTTCAGGGATGCTTCTGTATCCGAGGTTACCCCCCTTCCATACTTGCAGAGAGACAAAGGCCAGACGTTCTTGACCCAACTGGGGTAATCCTGAAGGGCCATCTCACCTCTAGTTTTCCTAGAAAGATTTCTTGAGACCTCTCCTGCAACTGCATCACAGTTACCTCCCCTCTCCCCAAACCCCTCACTCCTCACAGATGTTCTCCAGAACACTCACCAGTAAAAACCCTGTGTGCTAATCTCCATCTCAATGTCTCTTTTCAGGGAAACTGAACTGCAACATTTGCAAACTCTGTTAGAATGATATTTCTTTTTTCTTGCCTAGCTATTACAAATGTCTGCTTAATTATTTTGCGGATTTTGTTTTTCTTTCTAAGACAATGATATGGCAGTTTGGCACTGTTTATGAATTCCAAAAATAGATGTTGGATTATGTTTGTAAACTGGTCTGTACCTGGGCATGATTAAATTATGATTAGGGCTTTGATTGGGCCACGTCAGCAGGACTTTGAGTCCCCACTCCCTTGGTGGGCAGGGATTCACAGATAAAACTACACGGCAGAGCAGAGGGGTGAATTGGAGTTTTGATGCTGAGTTTTGAGTTGGATCCTGGGAAGTGAACACACAGGAGAAGAACACAGAGAAATAGAGGCGGCTCCTTAGACACAGCAGAAATCCTGGGGAGAGAGACAGAACTGTTCACCTGATAGTCTGTAGCTGGCCTTGTGGAGAGAGCACAGCAGCTGAGCCCAGAGAGAAATGGAGCTCCAGGAAGAGAGGAACCCAAGAAGCCTGAACTCTTGCAGGCATCAGCAGCCATCTTGCGCCAACACGTGGCAATGGACTGTGGTAAGGGAAGTAACTTACGCTTTATGGCCTGGTAACTATAAGCTTCTACCCCAAATAAATACCCTTTATAAAAGCCAACAGATTTCTGGTATTTTGCATCAGCACCCCTTTGGCTGACTAATACAAATGACTAGCGATCTAAAACTTCATTTAAATGCTTCTTTCACGTTTCTTGAAGGTCTATGTGTTAGATTCCATTTACCTCTCTTTCTTTGCCTTCCTTCTAAGATAATATTGACAGAGCTAAGTGTCTGTAGACAAAGCCTAGGAGATCTGGGATTTGCCCATCTACTATTAAAAATTACCATAATCTATTTCCTTTATTTCTACCGGTCGGGCATAAAGAAAAACCTTACAGCACATCTTTTTAATAATGACACAACCCAAGTCTTTATCCAAACACCCATTTCCTGTATATTTCAGCCTCTTTATTTTACTTCAAGAATCACAAGTCACTGTCATTATCAAATGTTAACAGTATCTTTCAGGCCAAATTCAAATTTCATGTTTCAGTTTCAATTTCACCACACAAAAACGTCTTCAGGACAGTGTCATTTTTGTGCATGGATAATTTTCCATTGAAAACAAAATAAAATCTCAATTGCTTCCATGTTAGGTCTTTCACACTTTGTCTTTAAATTCATCTCCACTATATTGTACTCCAGAGAAACCAGCTGATATCTAATTCACCAACATATCTTGTTCCTTTGTTGGAGTTCCCTCCTCTCTCACAGCTCTTCTACCCCTGAGTCAATCCCCATCTCGCATGTTGTTTCTTCCACATAGTTGACACGACCATCAGAACAATGATATCCCATTTCTTGACAACCATAATCCAAAATGCAGCCTAGGAGGTCCTGCATGGTATGGCCTCTCTCTCCTTCTCCAGCCTTATCTTTCCCCTTGCTCTCCGAGCTTCAGCCCTGCTGTATTTTTTTATTTCTTTACAGAACCCTGTTCTTCCTATAAAAGGGTGATTCACATCCCATCCTCATTCCTATTATACTTCTCCACCCTGAAGCTCCAGTTCTTTGCCTGATAAACTCTCACTCTTTCAGATCTAAGAAGATGCAAGATCAGTTTTCTCTCCCTCAGGGAAACTTTACCTGACCTTCCAGAAAAGAAAAAAAAGTGCCTTTATTATATGTTCTCACAGAATGCTTTTGTACCTGGCATAGCTGTGGATACGTGCTAATTGCCCTGTTTTCCTTACTGATTCATTGCTTTCCTAAGGGATTTAGTCAGGGTTTGGGGAGTAAAGGAGAAAATATAGGAAATGGAAGGCTTACAAGTCTTTGGAAGAGAAAGGAAGTACGAGGCCTGGGGGGAAATTGCCATTAGAATTCAGAAAGTCATAAAGTGCAATCATCATTTATAGTCTCAGCTGGACCTAAGTGGCTGATTCACAAGAGGATGTCCAGAAGCTGCTGGCAAAGCCCCTATCAGCCATCTGCCAAAACAATTTCCTGACTCCCTGTCAGAGACTACCTTCTGCTTCTTTGCTTCTTAATCTCCTGTGAGCTTCTCTCATCAGTGGAAATGAATCTTCTGATAGCAATTTTGGACAACGTAGTTTCCAGGGTTCTAGATCAGGATCAACAAGCTTTTTCTATAAAGAACCAGTCAGTCAACTTTAGGTTTTGAGCAGAGTGGGTGTATGTAGCTCAGTGGTTGAGCACCTGCTTTGTATGTACGAGGTCCTGGGTTCAATCTCCAGTACCTCCTTAAAAAATAATAAATATTTTAGGTTTTGCCACTGTATCACTCATAGACACTGAATTACTCCTTTTAGATTGTGTTCTCATGTTATAAACTTTTTTCCCCCTCAACCATTTAAAAATTGTAAAAAAACATTCTTGGCTTTGAGGCAGTACAAAACAGGTGGCAGGCTGAATTTGTCCCACAGGCCATCACTTGCAGACCCCTGTTCTATACCCTGCAAAACAAGACAGAGCATGGAAGGGCAGAAATGGTGCGATGTGCCAATAGACAATCTGGTCCTAACTAACAAAACCATGACTTTTTTTAGTGTCTCAATGAGGTCATAAGTATGAGTTAAGAGAGAGGCAGTGAGGATTAAGAACAGATGCCAGGGGATATGAACCACCCACTCCTGAAATTCACATGGCATTTTTGGACCTGCTCAGGCCCAGACGTATATACCAATTTCATCTAATAATGGAATGCCGCTGTACACATCCGACTTTCTAATTTCCCAGGTCAGATAGCACTCAGATCTGAAGGTGGCTCCATTCTTCTACTATGTCATGGTCAACTTTTCCATTTCTACCAAAGCTGAGTAGCAAATCAAGAGCAGCTTTACAAGTGGAGAATCATAATTGGTAGAAGAGGAAATGTCCTTTCTCCAGATCCCCATGTCCACTTTGTGATTTTACTCTTGGGGCTTGCTGCCTACATACTCTATTCCTTTCTGCCAGTCTCAAATACTGCTCAGTCTTCTAGGTCTTTGGGCAGATTGGACAGCAGCTAGGGATTTTCTTTAAAACCCTCTTATGTGCTAACTATTTCTAGGAACAATTTGTCTTACAGGTTATCTGGTAGGTGAATCAGAACAGTACACTCAAATGTGGTGTTTGTTACCTCCAAGTTCGAATGAGATATACTAAAGGCCAAGGGTCTTTCTGCTTTGGGCTCTGCAAGGTGAGGCAACTTGCCTCTGACTTGAGAGGGGATATCCTGACATGTTCATGCCCCTGCTCCACTAGAAACTTCATAATAGGACAAGCCCAAGAACTTTCACATTGTTTGTCTCCCTTCCTCGAGCATGCATTTCTCTTCCTAAGGCATTTGGTTGTTAGCTCCCTCCTGATGACACGGTCCAGTTAGTATGCCACAACATGGCATTCCATTGGATATCAAAAAAATCAAGGTCCCTCTAGCCCAGAATTCCAGCCTTTCAGAGTACCTGGTCTGCAACAATGAGTTAAGGAACTTGCACCAAAATGTAAATCAATGTGCTGCTCTCTCATTAAAAAACTCTTGTTAAGAAAACAATGTCCGCTGAATTAAGCAGTGTGCTTAGTGACATGACTCACAATCTGGTGCAAACTCTTTAATTTACAGAGGACAAGGAAGAAACATGGACCAGAAACCAGCATGCAGTTGACACTTTAAGGATCACCACTCTAGTTTAGACTACAACATAACAGCTATCAAACATAGCCTTTAGAACAGTGAAGGTGCACTTTTGAACCGCCAGGCAAAGGTGAGATACTTCAGGTTATGTGGTATTTGTTGATGGAAACTGAAAAGAAAGCATTTGATATGTCAGTAGGCACATACCATATGCCAGAGGCTGATTGATTTGTCTTAGTAAAGATACCAACCATTGTTGGCCTCAGATTCCCAATTCCCATTTCTCCTGGCTAAAGAGTTTATCTATTCATGTATCAAATCTATGAGTGACCCAATCCCATAATCCAGTCTGATGGGATGTGTCTACTTCTAGAATCAATTACTTTATCAGACAAGATTCCGGCAGGAAATGGATGGCACACTCAAGCAGTTAATAGAAGGATATGTAAAAAAAAAATACAAATTAAAGTTCTATTAGCAAGGTCAAAGGCTGGTAAAGCACCCAGGAAGCAGCAGAGGCTGGAAGTCAATACCAACCCTGGGCTTGAAGGGCTTAAGAGAACTGCTACTAGAATTTGGAAAGCTAAAACTATGGGGTGAGGGGTTGCCCAACTAGAGGTGGGTAGAGGAATAGAGCTATTATTTAAAATATGGGGCATCAGGGAGAAAGTATGACTTTTCTCTGCTGCTGCCAGCTGATCTGCTGGTGTCTTGCCTTGGCCAAATCCAACTCTAAGTCAGAATGCAAAGAAGCCCAAATAATGCAGTTGAAAGGAGTCAGCATCCCATGTCACAGAGCTGGGTAAGAAGGGTAAAGGATGGCTTTTGAGAGGTGAGCAGGGAATAACATGCAGTCATCCACACGAGAAAGTCTTGATAAAGTAGATTATTTCTCTAGAATGTAATACTATACTGCAATTTAAAAAATGAACTAGCTTTACAATACAAATAAATCTCAAAAGCAAAATAAGTGAAAAAGAGCAAGTGGCAGAAGCATACCCACCGTATAACATGGATATACACTTAAAATCCAGTAAAACCATATTTTATGGATACATAAATATGCAGGAAAAGAGTGGGGATGCAGTTCTGGATATATCAGCACCTCTGGATTCAAGCAGAGAGGATAACCTGCTTCTGGGATTTCCCACATGGACAGAGGCTTCACACCTCATCAGGTACAGATTCTCCACTCCGTTGTTCAACAAAGAGCAGTCTGTTCTTTTCCAGCCCTAGCATGGCTCAGGCCCCAGCTACACAGATATGGTGTGATCCCAGATCCCAGCACATCTTTTACTGTCAGCACTGTGATTTCTGTTTGGCTCTGGTCTTACCGCTGCCCCCGGATACCCCCAGGTCACACAGCTTCAGGCCCCACTTACTGCTATGGGTTTCTATTTGCTTTTTAGGAAAGCTTCTCCATTCCTGATTGATGAGCTTTTCCTTTCTGGTTTTTATAATAGGCTCTCTGTTTATAAAATATGTTTATGTGCTGCTATCATTTATGTGTTTGGGCTGGAATGGAGGAAGATTTTGCTTATATTCAATCAGTAATATTGAGCTGGATGTCTGCCATTGTCTCCTTAGACCCAGATTTATTTTTGCTGTCTCATGGTTCTGAGTCAAATTACTTACTAAAGAGCTTATTGAATTCATGAATACTATATATGAATTGCTGAAGTGCTTAGTGGGATGAGCTACCCAGTGTATTCAAAGGATAATCCTGCAAAGTTCTCAGAGCAGGTGCCTTTGAGGGTTTTCTTTTTTTTTTTTTTTTTTTTTTTTTGTCTGCCTTTCTAGAAGCAGAGACACTTCATGATGTTTTGAGGGAAAACACAGGAGATGAAAGAAGAAATATGAGTTCTAGTCCTGACTTTAAACTATATCTAACAAGCATTTATTGAAACCTATCATTTGTGATACAATGGATTAAGCTCTGGATCAGGCAGCATGAGGGTGGAACTAAGACCTGTAGACCAGCAGAGCTTAAGGTTGCAGGGAAAGGAAGCAAAATATTTCCTAGTGGATCACTAGGGGTAATAGTGAGTGGTGCCACTTCCATTTCCACCTGTTGATTACTGGACTGGTGAATCCTAGCTATGGGAGAAACAGCACCATAGAGTGGATGCTGATTTACAGCATACACAGCCTCCAGTGCCCCAGTACTGCAAGGTTCTGCCACCTAGTTGGCACAGTAACTGAGTCTTCAAAAGGCCAATCCACAGTTCTATAAATCCAGCTGCTTCGGGATGATGGAGAACATAGTAAGACCAGTGAATTCCATGAGCATGTGCCCATTCATGCATCATTTGCTGTGAAGTAGGTTCCTTGATGGGAAGCAATGCTGTGTGGAATACCATGGTGGTGGATTAGACAATCAGTACTTCCATGGATGGAAGTTTTGGAAGAAACATTATATGCAGGGAAGGCAAACCTATATCCGGGATATGTGTCTATTCCAGTTAGAACAAATCATTGCCCCTTCCATGATGAAGTGGTCTAATGTAATCAACCTGCCACCAGGTAATGAATGGCAGTGAATGGTGCCATAGCAGGGGCTAAGTGTGGGTCTCTGCTGCTGACAAATCGGGCACTCAGCAGTGGCTGTAGCCAGGTTGACCTTGGTGAGGGGAAGTTCATTTTGCTGAGCCCATGCATAACCTCCATCCCTACCACCACGGCCACTTTGTTCATGAGCCCATAGGGCAATGACAGGAGTGGCTGGGGAAAGAGGCTGACTGTTATCCATAGAACGTTCATCTTATCTACTTGATTACTGAAATCTTCCTCTGCTGAAGTCACCCTCTGGTGAGCATTCATGTGGATCATAAATATTTTCATGTTTTTTTGCCAACTCAGAAAGGTCTATCCACATACCTCTTCCCAAGACCTCTTTGTCACCAATTCTCCAATCATGTTCCTTCCAACCAGCCAAAGCATTGGAAACAGCCCATGGATCAGTGTACAAACACACCTCCGGCTGTTTGTCCTTCCAAGGAAAATGAACTGTGCACTGCTCAAAGTTCACCCACTGGGAGGATTTGCCCTCACCACTGTCCTTCAGGGACATCCCAGAAAGGGGCTACAGTATTCCTGCTGTCCACTTTCAGGTGGTACCTGCATATCATGCAGAACCATCTGTAAACCAAGTCTGAGTTTTCTCTCTTCAGTCAACTGATTATGAGGAACTCCCTAAAATGCCATCGCTGTGGGCTGGGAAAGAGAAGGTAATGTGAGGAGTGGTGACTGTGGGCATTTGGGCCACTTCCTCTTGTAACTTACTTATGCCTTCAGGACCCACTCAAGCCCTATCTCGTACATGCCACTTCCACTTTATGACAGTGCGGCTGTGCATGCCCAGCTTTATAGTTTGGCAAGCCACACAATACCCAGCTCATGATAGGCAACTCAAGTCTCATGGTAACTTGGTGGCCCATGGTTAAGTGTTCAGTCTCTACTAAGGCTGAGTATCAGGCCAAAAGCTGGTTCTCAGAAGGAAAGTAGTTACCTGCAGAGGATGGCAGGGCTTTGTTCCAAAATCTTAAGAGTCTGCATTATGATTCTCCTATAGGGGCCTGCCAGTGGCTCTAGACCGCATCTCTATTTGCCACTGACACTTCCAGCACCGTTGGATCTGCTAGATCATATGGCCCAAGTGGTAGTGCAGCTTGCACAGCAGTCTGGACCTGTTGCAGAGCCTCCTCTTGTTCCAGTCCCCGCTCAAAACTAGCAGCTTTTCTGGTCACTTGGTAAATGGGTTGGAATAGCACACCCAACTGAGGAATATGTTGTCTCCAAAATCCAAAGAAGCCAACTAAGCATTGTGCCTCTTTTTTTTTATCATAGGAGGGACCAGATGCAACTGCTTATCCTTCACTTTAGAAGGGATATCTCAACATGCCCCACGCCACTGGATACCTAGAAATTGAGGTGAAAGTCCCCCGTATTTTTGTTGAATTTATCTCCCATCCTTTCCTACACAAATGCCTTACCAATAAGTCTAGAGTAGTTGCTACATCTTGCTTACTAGGTCCAATCAACATGATAGCATCAATATAATGGACCAGTGTGATATTTTGTGGGAGGGAGAGACGATCAAGCTCCCTGCAGACAACATTATGACATAGGGCTGGAGATTCGATATACCCCTCAGGTAGGTTAGTAAAGTTATATTGTTGGTCTTCCCAACTGAAAGAAAACTGTTTCTGGTGGTCCTTATTAATGGCAATTGTGAAAAAAACATACGAAAAGATGTGTTGATTTTGCTTAAGCAATGATACCACATCTGGAACAGCAGGTGCAATTGAATCATCACCTGGTTAAGTTTGCAATAATACACTGTCATCCTCCAACATCCATCTGTTTTCTACACAGGCTAAATAGGAGAGCTGAATGGCGATGTGGTGGGAATCACCACCCCTGCATCCTTCAAGTTCTTAATGGTGGCACTGATGTCCGAAATCCCTCCAGGACTCCAATATTGCTTTTTACGTACTATTTTACTAGGTAGAGGCAGTTCTAGAGGCTTCCATTTGGCCTTTCCTACCATAATAGCCCTCACTCCACAAGTCAGGTGTCAAATGTGGGTACTCTGCCGGTTGCTGATTATGTCTATTATGTATTCTGGAACTGGGGAAATAACTACAGAATGGGTCCGGGGACACACTGGGCCCACTGTAAGATGGACCTGAGCTAAAACTCCATCAATCACCTGACCTCCATAAGACCCTACTCTGACTGGTAGACCACAGTGATATATTGCATCTCCTGTAATTAATGTCACTTATGATCCTGTGTCTAATAATCCCCCAAATATCTGATCATTTCTTTTTCACCAATGCACAGTTATTCTGGTAAAGGCTGTAGGTCTCTTTGGGGAAAGCTGGGAGGAAGATGAACAGTATAAATTTTTGGCAGTGTAACA
Organism: Tolypeutes matacus; assembly: GCA_026826555.1. NCBI lineage: Eukaryota > Metazoa > Chordata > Mammalia > Cingulata > Chlamyphoridae > Tolypeutes > Tolypeutes matacus. The sequence continues at coordinate 3,818,736 of JAKSZT010053888.1, read as the reverse complement.
GGCCCTTCTCCCAAGGAGACCTAGCCTTCCCCTCATTCAAGGGGCTCTGGGTCAGTAAACTGTCTCATGTCTGGAATTGATTAAGGGCTGTGACTCTCTGTTTCTGTAGCAGTTAGCATTTTCTTCACTAGACCTAGAATTCTTCTGCTTATACAGATCAAGTAGGAAGTTTTTAGACTGTCCATCTAGGTACCCCATGATTTATAAGCCGACACTATAGGTTTATGTGTTTATGCGACTCAGACTCTTGATTGCTGTATTTTTGAGTCTGCTTTACATTGTGGTAGCCACACACACCTTTTCTTTGGTGATTAAGTGTTGCCATTGGCTTCTGATGGCCCAGGATCCAATCATTCCCATAGTGTTTAAGGATCCTAGTTTCTGTGACAGCAGTTCTTATAGTAATATCTGATCTACAGAGAAGAGCAACCACAGAGCTCTTCAGGGAAGATGGAGTTAGTCTCTTCCTCACAGTCCTGGTGAAATGTGTCCCCTCTGGATATTCCTGGGGTGGGTGGGCAGGTCTTAGATGGTAAATCCATTCTAACATTCTAATCTCTCTAAGCCTTTGGAATCTGCTCATCTACAGTATACCAGGAAATTCTTTCTAACCCCTTAAGCTACAACATTGAATCCAGAATCTCTGTTTAGAGGGCCTATATCAATAAATTCATGCTGATCCAACTTTATATTCCTTCTACCACTATCCCATGCCCTTAATATCCATTCCCACACATATTCCCCTGGTTTCTATCTATATAAATTGGAAAACTCATGTCGTTCATTTGGATTATGGTGTACTTCCTCATGGGTCACACTTTGTACTTCACCTTTGGGGACTTGTTATGACTTTAGTCTAGTTATATGTCTGGAAGAAAAGAAGGGTGTTGGAGAATGGGTTAAGGAGAAACATTAGAAGGGTCTTGCAAACCAATTACCTCAGAGCATTACATTGCAGTTTCATCTGGTGAGACAGGATTAATCTCTTTTGGTGGAGGTTAGAAGGCAGACCCCTCAAGGCAGGGTGGAATTTGGATGGTGCAGACTTGAGATTGGGTGGCTATCTCACCAGGGCAGACCATTACAGGTTTATCTGGCAAGTCTCAGCAGAATTTAGGGTTTCTATGTCCTCATTGCCATCATCAACCCATATATCTCCATCCCAATCCTCAAGGTTCCACTCCTTTCCAATCAATGCCCTCGCTTTAACAGCAGACACCCTGTAAGGGTGAGAATTTAGTTTCTGTTGTAACTCTGCTACTCACACAATGAGACTCTGAGTCAGAGATCTCAAGTCTACAGTTGCAAGAAACAAGATTTTCTTTCAGAGCACACATAGAAACTTTCACATCATTCATGCAGTGCCTTACTTGCAAATTTGAAGACTTCAGCTCATCCCTTTCTTTTGTAACTTTATTCAGCTAATTTAGGAACAGCTAGCCAACATTATTGTACCTTTCAACTCCACAAAACTCTGTTAAAGTGTTAAAAACACTCTCACCCAGAGCCTTGCCTCTTATAAGCACGGAAGTAGTCATATCAAGTGGTGATATTTTGTGTATCTCTACTGCCAACTCACTCCATGGACTGTCAGTGGCCTCTGGAGTACTGGAAACAGAGTCATTAGTGCCCTTGAATCTAATCTGAATGGAGAGAGAATTGCAAAAGTCTCAGAACCAATTCAGAAGTCCCATTTTTAAGATTCTGTTTCTCACAAAACACTCCTGGCACCAAGCTGCATTAGTCAGGGTTCTCTAGGGAAACAGAACTGACAAGAGCTATGTGTAAATAGTATGAGATTTTATAAAATTTCTCATGCTACCATGGGAATGTACAATTCCAAATTCTATAGGGCAGGCTGCAAGCCAGGGACTCCAATGAAGGTCTTTCATGAGCTCCACAGGAGATTAACCCAGTGCTTGCTTGACTAAACAACTGGCACAGTTGGCTGAGTTGACACTTAGCCTAACCATCACACCCACAAAGACATTATCAAGTCCTAACCTCTGGTTCTGTGGCTGTGAATTAATTTGTAAATGAGATCTTTAAAGATCTGATTAAGATGTGGACAAACTGAAACAGGGTGGGCCTTAATCCAATATGAATAGATTCAAATGATTGGAATCCTTATATGGAAAGATATTAGGCTTTTTATATATTCTGGACAAAGCAATAGAAGCCACATGAAGAAACCAAAGGTAACAGATAGCCAGGTGATGGAGGCAGATATTGATTGACAGCAAATCACTATCGGAACAGTATAAACTTTGGAGAAAACCTAACCTTGACTTTTGATTTCTGGTTTCCAGAACTGTGAGGCAAATTCCTGTTGTTGAAGCCACAAAGTCTGTGATATTTGTCATTGTAGCCTGGAAAACTAAGACTCTGTAATGTTTTCATTAGTTTGCTTTTTAAATCCACTCTGTTAATCTATGTTTTTTTATTCGTGTATTTGCACCATTAACATTTATGGTAATTATTGATATGTTAGCCCATAAATCTGCCATTTACGTGTTTGTGCTCTGTTTCCTCTAGTTCTTTTTCCTTTGTTTCTCCACTTGCCTTCCTGTTTATTATGTGAACATGTACTATGATTCCTTCTTGATTTATTTATAGTATTTTTTAGCATGTTACATTGTATAATTTTCTCAGTGGTTTCTCCAAGTATTCGTATATATATATATGTAAAACTTATCACAATCTATTGGAATCAATATTTTACCACCACAGTGAAGTACAGAATATTTCCTTCTCTTTAGATCCATTTTTCTTCCCCCCAAACCTTGAGTATGAGAAGTGTTATACTTTTTATTTCAAGCATTGAATATGATTTATAAAACAGATGACAGAAAGGATACTCTACTGTATGTATTAATAAGTCTGATGTTCCCATTGTTCTTCCTTTCTTCCTGGTGCTCCAAAATTCCTTCTTTTATCATTTCCTTTCTGTTTGAAGAACTCCCTGTAGCCTGGGGGTTCTTAACCATTTTTGCTCAAAGAACCCCTTTGCCAGTCAGGTAAAAACCATGAACTCCTTACTAAGTCCACACTATCTTGTGTATTATTTAATAAATAGATCACACAAGTCCCCACAAGAATAATGTTTTTTGAATTTTCAATTCAAGTTCATGGACCCCCTGAAATCTTTCCATGGACCCCTTGGGCATCCATGGACCCCTGGTTAGAAATCCCTGCTTTAGCCGTTCTTTAAGGGTAGTATGCAAGTGACAAATTCTAGTTTTCTTTCCTCTGAGCATGTCTGTATTTCCCTTCATTCTTGAAGGATAGTTTCACTGGATATAGAATTAGCTATTGACAGGTCTTTTATTTGAGCACTTGAAAAATGTGGTACCACTTCTTTCTGGCCTCCATGGTTTCAGATAAGAAATATGTTGTCATATGATATCATGTCTTATTTTTAGTAGTGTGTTGTTTCTCTCTGTCTGTTTTTGCTTTCAATATTTATTCTCTGAGTTGGTTTACAGAAATTTACTTATGCTGTGTCTTGACATGGGTGTTTTTAAGTGTATATATTTTTTGAAGTGTGCTCAGCTTCTTGGATATGTAGCTTTGTGTTTTTTAAACAAATTTGGAAATTTCTCTTTTTTAATATCCTTGCACACTAACCTTTTTCTTCTTCTTCTGGGACTAAAATGATATGGATTTGGGCTCTTTTTTGTCCCACAGGTCCCTTAGACTCTGTTTATTTCTTTTCAGTCTTTTTTCTTTCTTTCTTTTAGCTTGGACACATCTATTTTTTTTTAATTAATTTATTTTTTATTATGGGTAAAAATAAAAATTTTCACAATATATACCAATATTTGTAAAATGATATATAAATATATATGCATATATGTGCATTTGCTTACAGAAATGTTATATATATATATATATATTTTTTAAGAGGTGCTTAGATTACCTAAAATATTACACGGAACCTACCGGCATTCCCATGTTCCTCACCTCCCACACCTCCCACCACATCCCACACAAACATCTCCCACAAGTGTGGCCCATCACCCTCAATGGACTTACACATCCTGGGGCCTTGCCATCAACCATAGACCATAGTTCACATCGTAGACCACACTCTCTCCCACATAGTTCTGAATGGTGTGTGCTGATTTAAAATGGCCTACAGCCTGGACACATCTATTGATCAGTCTTCAAGTTCACTGATATTCTCTGTCATTTGCAATCTATTCTAGAGCCCTTCCACCAAATTTGACTTATTTATTATATTTTATAGTCATATAATTTACTTTGGGTTATTTTTACAGCTTCTATTTTTCCTGAGATTTTCTATATTTTAAAATTTGTTTCAAGACCATTTAAAATTGATTGTTGGGAAACGGATGTGGCCCAAGAGGTTCGGCATCCATCTACCATATGGAGAGACCGGGGTTCGGTTCCCAGTACCTCCTGGTAAATAAAAAAAAAAAAAAAAAAAGAATAAAATTGATTGTTGAAGCATTTTTATGATGGCTGCTCTAAAATTCTTGTCAGATAATTCCAAAATTCATTTCATCTGAATGTTGAAACATCCAGATATTTCACTCAATTACCTTTTCTCATTCAACTTGTGATCTTCCTGGTTGTTGATATAACAGGAAAGTTTAGATTGTATCCTTAAAATTTTGTTTATTATGTTAGGAGACTCTGAGACCTATTTAAATATGTTGTTTAAGCTGGCAGTCACCCACTTTAGGTTCAGCATGCAGGTCCTGGCCTACTTTTTTGTGCTCTCATTCTAGGGACAGTTTAATTTTCAGAGTTTTTGTGGTGTTAATAAGGTCTGTTTTGTTTATCTGGGACCCCTGGGACACGTACTAGTCTCTACTGGTGCTACCACCTCAGGAAGTGGAAGGGATTTCTCTGGGCCAGACAAGAGGGTACTTCTCAGTGGGCAAGAGGAATCTCAGGACTCAGGAACAGAGTTTTCCCAGGTTGAGCCACTTGTTGTGGTAGGGCCTTTAACCACTGCTTTCTGTCTACCGTGGTGTCTCTGTTTTGGAAAAAGCAGTCTCAGACTCATGGTCACAAAGAAGCATCATCATAGGCCAGTCCACTTATTGCCTCACAGACCTTCTTGCCTGGGGTCCCTGGACTCTCTGGTGTCTTTCAGTGGGGAAACAGTGTCTCAGGCCCAAAGGAACAAAGATGTATACTTTTTTCATAGGTTTTGTATGGGTTTTTCATAGGTTGGGCCATTTATTAAGGCAGGGTTTCTCTTGCTGATAACCTTCTGGCTGCCCCTTGTCTCTGGAGAAGAAGTGAAGTCTCAGGGCACCAGAATGAACAGGCTTCCCAGGCCAGACTACTTGTTCATGTGGGGACTCTCTTGCTGGTGCCATATGGCCAACTCCATATCTCTTAGCAGGGGAGGAGAGTGTCAGGCCTTGAGAAAAGGAGTACATTTCCCTTGTCCTCTTATTGTTAGGGATTCCCTGTCAAATCCCCTTGCTAGTGGTTCTGGGCTCTCCTATGTTGTCGGCAGGACTCCCATTCAAGCCAGGGAAGGAGTGGGTTTGCCTGGGCCTCATTTCGGCTAGGTTGGGAATTGGGAAATGTCGGGTCTTGATTGCCTTCTTCTTCAGTCAGGGAATATGAGATACCCTACCCCTACTACACTGCAGCTTCAGTCCAGAGAACCCAAATGTGTTTTCATTCCTCTTACCACCTTTCAGACTTCTCCTTCATTGTTCCTTGCATTTTTTCTGGGGTTTATAATTCTATTCATTGGGGAGAAGAAAGGAAAATTGTGTCTACGCCATCTTGGCTGAACTGGAAGTCTGTACATACTTTTTTTTAAAAGATTTATTTTATTTATCCCCACCCCCCATCCCCCTTGCTGCTTGCACTCGCTGTCTGCTTTCTGGGTCCATTCGCTGCATGTTCTTCTGCGTTTGCTTGTGTTCTCTTCTCATCTTCTCTTTAGGAGGCACCGGGAACTGATTCTGGGAACTTCCAATGTGGGAGGAGAGGCATTCAATCGCTTGAGCCACCTCAACTCCCTGGTTTGTTCTGTCTCTCATTGTCTTTTTCCTCTGTGTCTCTTTTTTGTTGTATCGTCTTTGTTGCACCAGCTCTCCACAGGAGCTGCTAGCTCTCTGCGCAGGCCCACTTTTTCCCCAGGAATTAAACCCAGGACCTTCCATATGGTAGACGGGAGCCCCATCACTTGAGCCACATCTACTTCCCTGTACATACTTTTAAAGGATTGTTTAAATTAGACCTACCCAGGGTCTTCTCCCTCTTGATGAACTCAAAATCAACTGATTAGGACCTTTGCAAAATTCCTTCACCTTGGTCATATAATTTAACCCTGGCATGGGAGTTATGTGCTATCATGTTCAGAGGCCCACCCTTCATTTAGGTGGATGGGATTATACAGGGTGGGTACATGGTGGTGGTTGTGTGTTGAGTCTTGGGGGCTATCTTAGAATTCTGCTTCCCACTTCTTAACTATTTTGTTTAATAACTGTTGGCATGAGTAAACTTAAAATTTACTTTTCACATAATAGAATATGAAGTTGGGATTGTGATCGAATTAGATGAGAAATCAGTATTACTTTTAGATGGATATTGTGACTAATGAGCTTTTGTACTTCACCTCTTTGGGGAGATGATGAGAATGTCTTCATTTGTACAAGGCATACTTGCATCCTATTGAGGCTGAAGCAGTTGGTGTTGTTATAATGTTTGTATGGAAGTTAAGTGTGGGAGGAAAGGTGAGAGAGGATGCTGAGTAGTCAAACTACAAACTACATAAAAATACAAACTACTTGCAAACTGTAAACTATAAATTGTATTTTGCCTGCGAACTACATTTCACATGTTCCACTGTCTGCTGTTCCAAGTAATGTATTTGCAAGGGGAGGCATTGACAGAATATTGGAAATCAAAAGACAAGCATTCTCTTTCTTTGGTGATGTCTCACAGCAGTGGGAGGGTATAGGCCCCCATGGCTTTCAGTGATTCTGGCAGGGTTAACAGTGGGAGGCTGTCCATAAATAGTGTTGGAAGTTCCGGAAGCAGTGGTTTCAACCACAGTACCCTTCTCCACCATTGTCAGCAGCTACTAAACTCCTGGGTCCTGGTAATACTACCTCCTTCCCTTCATTCCGCCAGCCCCTTGGGAGGTAGCTATTCTCTGCAGTGACTATTTTCTGGGTACATTCACCTTCCCATTTTTTTTTTTTTTTTATTATGGGTAAAAACCAAAATTCTCACAATACATACAAACATTTGCAAAATGATATATAAATATATATGCATATATGTGTATTTGCTTACAAAAATGTTATCACCCTCCCATTTTTGTTCCCTCAAGCCTTCACATATTTTAGCAACTCTTTGTGTTAAAATTCCTCTGGTTGAAATTCCTGGCAGGTTTGTCTTTACCTAACTAGGCCTTGATTTGCAATTAGCAATTGGATTCTATCTCCTTAGAATTCAAAATATTAACAGACATACAGTGACTGAAAAATTTGTAGCTGGGTTACTAGAGTCCATGAGAAAGACTCAGTGGATTTCTACTACTGACATCTCAGAGCTTTCCTAGTCCCTCTCTCCCAAATCATGGAGGTGTAGCACTGCCTTCACTCTCCCAGTGAGATTCAAGTAACACTCCCTTTTCTGTGTTAAGTTAGTAAGAGCTAGTGTCTTATAATTAACTAAAAATTATAGATAGCAGATAGGACTGTTGAGATAAGCAGGTTCCAGGTCATCCTAGACCTTGTACTCTCGCTAAAGAACTTGGATTTATTACAAAACAGTCAGAGAAACTTGAATATTTAAAACAAGAATGACATTTATTTGTATAGGAAAAGCAAAATTGATGACTGTGTATACTAGTTTGTGTACTAACAAGAAAAATCCCAAATTTTTAGCAGCCTAACAAATAGAAATTCATTTCTGCTTACATAGCAATCCAGAACAGGTGCTCCAGAGTAGTGGATGGCTTTCCACATGGTCATTCAGAACTCATATTCCTTTTACTTTGTGGCTGTATCATCCCCTACAGTTCTTCACTGACATCACCTGCACCAAACAGGCAGCAGGGGAATGCAAATACCACTTCCATTCACATTCCATTGACAAGAACTAGATTTGGGGCCTTACCTACATGAACTGGGGGCTGGGAAATAGTCTACTGGCATGAGGTGTTACTTCCCAGGATCAATTCCATACTATGGAAGGTGACACAAATTTTGGTAGCCTAGTAGCTCTCTGTACCACCGGTGGAGAAAGAGATAATAAAGAAATTAGCTTGGTACAATTTTATGATTAATTGTGTGTGGTTTTTTTTTTGGGAGGTGGGTAGGAAAGGGATTGTGAAGAATTGACAAGGGTTTTAGATGACTTCTGTATTTCTCATCTAAATGAACTGGTATGAGTTTATGTCACATAGAAAGAGAAATAATCAAAAAAAAAGAGTTTAGAAAAGGGAAAGAGAATAAATTCAGTTTTTGTATTTATGAAATCTGACATGTTTGTGATATATTTCAGTAGAAGTGTCTACTAAGCCATTGAATACCAGTCTCTATTAAAGTCATAAGTAAATGGGCTTTGGTTAACCGGTTTGAACAAAAAGAACAAGAATAGAATAATAATAATAATAATAAACACCAAAAAGAAAACCTAGGGGAATGTCAGCATTCAAAGTACAGTCAGAGAAAATGTTCAGGGGGAGTTCCTTTGCTGGGCAGGGGGAAGCACCTGCTTTCTCACAAGAGACCACAGTCTGCCTTGGCCATGATTTGATCCTACTTGTTTTGGCAAAATTATGCCAGCTTCCCTCTTTTTGAAAGGGTCAGGGGTGGGGGCATAATCCTACCCAGTTCAGCTTTGACTTTGAAATGGGAGACGTTGCCCCAGTTCTTGAAAAGATCATGGGGGTTGATAGTGGAATGGGTGTGGGAAGAGAGTATGTGGGAATGAGTTTCCAGATCATTAACCAGATAATCCCCTTGGATTTCCCAGTGCTCATATGGCTATTGTATCTATCAAATAAGGACCTATACTGGCAAATCTAAGTCCTTTACAAACATGCCGTTGTAGAGATAGAATTCTGGAGAAAAGGAATTTTCAGCAGGAAATAGAATGTACATTCCCTGACTTAGGAGCTAGACTGCTGCATGGTAGAAAACATAGCATGACTAGAGCAGCAAGTAGAGAGAGGAGGTTAGTCCAGTGGCAATGAAAAGAGCAAAGCAACATAACATTTCTAAGGAGAGCCTATGAAAACTCTTAAGAAATAAAAGTTGAATATCAATGGCAATTTAGGCCCACAGATATGTTGAGTTTTGTCATCAGCTAATCAGTGGGTTTATCCATTCTCTGTCAGTTGAAGAAACAATCTGGCCATGTTACAGGAAAAACAGTCATAGGAGAAAGAAACAAGTTTGTGGTTTTTGCCCCTGAAACCACTTCCAATTTCTACAGCAATCATGAATCAGACCTCAAAATTTGTAAATTCCTGGTGGGATGTCATGAAACGATATTCCCTGAGACTTTCTCTCTAGTAATGAATCAATATGCTATTGCTTCATCAGGACACATTTGTGTTTTTCCAGAATTCCTGAATTTTATTCAGTGGGAATATTTTTTTTGTGTTATGAACAATATGCTAAGTAACTGCTGTATGCCTTTCTTTCTTTGTTAGAACACTGTACAGGGAGAATCTCTATGGCCAATGAAAGAAGACTAGGGAAGCAGCAGTCACAATTCAAGGTCTGATGAGTCTGGAAGAAGGATTAACAGTAATTCATCCCTATTCTCTAGGATCAAATAGAGAAATATAACTAGGTATCGAATGGTCAAACAAGCAGACATTAGTTGTCTAGGATCTGGAAAAGAATCAACAAAAACTTCAGCCTTGGATTCAAAGATGTCAGTCCAGAATCCAGGTAAGCAATTATGTAGACCAAGAGTAGAAAAATTACAGTCACTCGCCTGTTTTTGTAAATAAAGTTTGGTAAAACACAGCACAGCACACACTTAATTTACAAATTTCTATGGCTGTTTCACACCTCACCAGTATATTTAAGTATTTGCAACACAGACAAAACGGCCTGCAAAATCTAAAATATTTACCATCTGCTCTTTACCAGTAGACATTTGACTTCTCTAAGTTTTCATTTCTTAACCTTAGCATTAAGGAATCATCTTTAACGTCCCTCTAATATTCTATCATTTCATGGGGAAATCAATCTTCAGGTTTCTTATGTGAAGGTGGATTTTTCCCCCAGTTACATTTGATCACAGGCAAAAAAGAATGTAAAATTGGAAAGTAAGGAATTAACAACAAATGCTTATTTTCTCATGCCAAGAATATAACATGAAAGTGAAAATAATCAATTTCAGTGTGCTGACTCTGCTTCAGGTAATTAGGTTTATGGAACCAGAGTTCAGGTTCCCATTGTGGCCTGGAAGAACCCATACTGTTATACTCCTGCCGTGGATGTCAGCATGGACCATCACAATCTGGAAGTGCAGTGCTTCCACAGGTGCTATTCTTTGAGACATTTCTGACTATCCCATGGCTCACAGACCAAGTCCTCCCTTTTGTGTTCTCAATACTATTATTTCCAGAAGAATTATTTTCTAGTCATCATTTTGGGGGTGCTTCTGAGGCAAAATATGTGAAATAATTTCTGACGTGGTTTTCTGAATTTAGTCTAGGTAGGAGGGAGCAAAAAGGAGATGTTGATCTTGCTTTTTTTCATCTTAGGAGTCAAGAATCATCTGTACTTCATTTAATGCTTGAAAATCATGAGAAGATAGGACAAATAGGACACAAAGAATAAGTATGAAAAAATGATGGATATTTTAAGAAAACTAAAAATCATACTTAAAAAAAATATTTTGAAAAGTCAAAACAGCAAAAATTAAAAACAGTAGTTTTCTACAGCAAAGGTCACCAACTGGAAACCTGCAGATCTGATGTGGCCCTACAGATCCGCCCTTCAGATAGGTCCTTTTTGTTCTGCATAAAATTGCTGAGCCGTAGTTGTATGTGTTTGTTTGTTTATTTAGTTGGTTGTCAGTGTAAAATTCACCTAATACTTTAGATTTCCACATTTATTGAGAAATGCAAAATTCTGGCATCATTAGACCCATATTGCCATGCAGCGAACACCACTGGGAGCTAAGTGTCAAGCTCGTGAGATATCCTGTGTGCTCTCTAGATCAAGTGCCAGCTGGTCTCCACATAGTCTCCTTTGGCCCTCAAACAACCATTTCCATTTATCATCAAACTCATGTTATTGTGTTTCTATGGGAGACAGAATATTTTTGGAGAAATGAAGAATATTCCTCGTTTAAAAGGCAGAAGCTAAGGATATCTATGCTCTAATAATCCAACCTCAGGCACCATTTTGAAACTTAAACTTGCCTGCTTCCCTCACTCAGGGTACCTGCCATTCCTGCTGGCATTTCAGTTTGCAGGTCCACTTTCTCAACAAATATAACTGGAGGCCCTGATGATCATGTTTTCTCTACTTTCCCAGTTTGATTTCTTATCTTAGACCAAGCAATATAGTTTAAATGAATGGCCTTTGGCTGTTTGGCTGTCTGTACAATCTGATTTTTGTTTAGGAAAAAAACTCATTGTGACTCAATCTGGGTATTCTTGCTCTTCATACTCTACACCCAAATGGACTTCATCTAAGCACTGAGCTTTTCTCCCCACCCCCCCGAATGCTACATATCCCGACTGTATCTAGACTATATAACATATATGACTAATGAGACTATGTCAAAACTGATACTACTACATCAGAAGAAATCAGAACTCAAGTTTCTGTGTCAGATTTCAGGTGTTATAGATCATTTTTGTAACAGTTTGAAATTATTTTATGAATCCCCAAATGAGAAAGATCATGTTTTTAAACTAATCTATACCCTTTGACTGCATTAAATTCTGTTGAGAGTCCTTAGATTAGATCACTTGATAAGATCAATTTAGGGCTTTTGATTAGACTATGTCAGTGAGGCATAAGCCAGCTTGGGTCTTGGCCCTCTGGCTGGGTCTGATATAAATGCAGTCACAGAGAGACAGATACAGACACAGGAAAAGGAAACTGCCATTTTTGATCCTGCCATATGAGAGAGGACTAGAGGATCACTTGAGCACGAAGCCCCCCTGAGGTTGGGTCCATGGAGCAGCGCAAGAGATGAACCCTACTATATACCTGATAGTTTACAGCTGAACTCAGGGAGAAAAATGAGCAGCTGAGACTAATAGAAGAGGCCCAGAAAGAAACAAGCCTTATGCCTAGTTGCTTGCAGCTGAGATCTGGGAGCTGGATTCCAAGATAAGGTGAGCCTGGAGGAGAAGGCAGGGGACCTTGGCAGAGATCGGTGGCCATCTTGCTTTGCCATGTGCCTGGACAACAGGATCGACAGTAGCTGAATTTGGTGAGAAAGCAACTCTTATGGTGCCTCAATATGGACTTTTCATGGCCTTGGGACTGTAAGCTTTTATCCCGAATAAATCCTCTTTATAAGAGCCAACTCATTTCTGGTACTTTGCATCAGCAGCCCTTTGGCAAACTGAAACAATTTTCTACTATTTCAAGTGTACCATGAGAGATGGTATCTGTCATAAAATTCCCTTCCCCACTTCCCCATCCCGGGCAGATTTTAACATTAAAGAGCTTTCACATATTCTTTCGGGACATTATGTTTGCTTCAATGGTTTAGAGATCCCTCTATTGGCCTCTTCCAGGATTTGATAGCAACAGTATCCCTCTGATGTTTGTTATCTTCCAGGTTAGCATTTCAATTCACTTTGGAAGAAACTGGAAGTTCAGTAGAGTTATATATCTACCACATTTCCATTGATTTTTGGACAATTTATATTCTAGAAGCCACTTATAGCTTACTTAAAGTAGATCCCAAGACAGAGCTTTTCCTTTTAGTTTCAGAGAGATAATATTCTAATACTCTGCAGACTGCTTGAATAGACCAGAGTTGTGAACAAATTCAGATAATATCTCTTACATTCCAAGCCTCGCTAAGCTCAGGGGAGAATTTATGAAATAACAATATACAAGTAGAAAGTATTAAGGGATGCACAGCCAGCTGCCTTCCCTCTTCACTTAGGGTAGTGTTGAATAAAATAACATATTGCCCCTACATTAAATAGAGCTGTTTGCTAAAACACTGAAACAAGCCTAGGAAGACTGTGGAACTTCTTCTTATGGAAATATTTTATAGTAACCAATATTCTACATATTACACAGGAGTATGGGCCAGAATACTGATTTCTGGCTATTTTGTTATGGAAAAAATAGTGCTTGCTGAAGGGCATAGACATTAAGTATAAATGTACAAAGGTCACTTCCCTATGAAAGTTAAGCCAATCCAAAGGCAGTTTTCCAAAGCTAATAGAGTATCTCGTATTTCCAGTTGAGCTACAGACAATAATTTCTCTCCTACATTTTAACTTTTTGGTGTCTAGTAGGTTTTTCTGATGCCAGGAACCTTTTTACTTCTTTACACTATTTTTCTGGGTACAGAGCAATTTGGGAAGGAGCAGCTGTTGGTATCTAACTTCCAACATTCTATGAGGGCCTGAAAACCCAAGATTCCCAGTGAGGTGCATATTGAATGAGTGTACCAGCACATCAGGGTAGAAGCCAATGTCACCTCTTTCCTTTTCCAGGTGAAAATATCTTCTTTGGTTTATCTCTCAATGTCAAGAAATCATTTGGCTGAATGTCTTCATTGTTTCTGAAGACTAAATATTAGGAAAAGGCTAGCACCTTAGTTTGCCAGGGCTGCTATGACAAATAGCACCCAATGGGTTGGCTTATAAAGCAGGAATGTACTGTTTCACTGTTTTGGAGACTACATGTAAAACATCAAGATACTGGCAGGGCTTGCTTTTCCCCAGAATCTGTAGCTTTCCAGCAATCCTCTATCACATGGCTATCTCTCTCTTTGATCTCCTGTAGCTTTCTCTGTGTCTCAATTTCCTTTGCTTATAGACATTCCAATTATATAGACTAAAGCCCACCCTGATTCAATTTTGCCTCATCTAAATAAGACATTCCAGGGACCTATTCACAACTGAGTCCACACCTTAACTAATAATAACATCTTCAAAGGTCCTATTTACCCACAGGCCTGGTGTCTTTATGGGGGACATGATTCAATCCCCAACAACTAGGCAGCTCAGATTGGAGGGCTAACAACTATTCTCAAGTGTACTTGGCTAAGACTCATAAATTCCCAGCTATTTGTATATTGTTAGCCCACATGCTTCGAGCATTTCCCTACCAGTAATACATAGGAAAGGGTTCTAGAAAATTTAACTTCAAGATAGGCATTAAGGAAAAACTGATATAGGGAGAGGAGGTTCTTAGCTACGAGAGGCATGACCACTTTTAAGAGCTCTCTCAGGACATCTTCTGTCCAAAAGGATGGAGCTATGTACGGGACTGTGGCAGGGAGCTCCACGGGGTATAAAGTATGACTTTCAGAACATGGGTATTGAGATAGAGATTTAGGTGCCCCCTCACAACTGTCTGCTGATTAATTGGCCTCTGAGGTGCTCAAATAAAGCAAGTGTACCATTTTGATTTCCTGTCAGAGAGAAAGGCCCTTCTGACTTTTTTGGCATGAATTTTGAAGGCCTCCTACCTCTGAGCTTTGTGCATGGCTGATGTTTAGGTGGTTTGGGCAGTATGCAGGTGCAGTCACACGAGAAGAAATGAAATCAAAGTCACACAGCCAAAGCAGGATCCTCCATAGGATCCGCATCATGAACATTACTGGGTAAAACAATCCTAGGTGAGTTTGGGTGAACTGTGAATACTTTCTTTCAATACCTCCATGTTTTAAAGGAAATTAGTCTTCCTAGAAAAAGAGAAAGTCCCTTCATCTGAATTCTTACTAATGAAAGTCACAGATGTTCTAATACTGTAGAGAGAAAATGGGAGTTTGAAGATGCCCATAATGATAATACATTATGAGAAAATCAATTAATGAGGAATGATAAGAAAGAAGTGCCAAATTCTTTTTGTCATGCCATTGTGTTCAACCAGTGTGTTGAAAGGAAAGAGTGAGTTGCTAAGTGAGCCTCAGATTTGAGTCTGTTGACAAATCATTTACTTTCTTATTAGCTTCAATTTCATCATCTGTAAAACAGGGCTAATGATTACTGTTTGCAAAGTTTTGTTACAAGGAAGACATAAGGAAATCCATATTACATAAACATCACCTGGACTTTATGACATTCAATTTAGAGCAAAAAACAAAAATGAAAGAAATTAGTGCTTGGACACTGGTTTCACTTTTAATAGAATTTTTTGGTTTACTTGTGTCAATGAGTGTAGGAAAAGGCTCTTTATTAGGAAGGAAAAGCATGAAAATTAAGAGCAGAAAATAATGTGCAAACAATAATTGTTGTAATTATAAAAACTTTATTTCACTCTTACTTTAATTAAATTTTTATAAGCACCATGTCATGTACTGGCGATCTAGAAAGAGGATACTGGAATGCTTTAGTCAATAAACTGCAAGCTGATGATGTGGAGTTACAGCTACATGGAGCGTGTGAACAAGAACACATTTATAAAGGTTCACGTGGGAATCTCGTGACAATGCACAAAACAGGAATCTGGAATTGATTTAGTCATACTTTCTATGGGCAGAACCCAAAGCTTGTGCATGTAAACATCAAAAGAAACATTTCATCACCTTGACAGTTTACAGTTTGCTACAACTTGACCCTGAAAGCATAAATGTTGCCATCTTGTCTTCTTGACCAGTGCTTGGCCACAGGCTGAAAAGCTCGATTCCTTTAAAATTTAAACAATGCATAAAGGCTGAGTTCAACATTGCTCAAGTCCTCAGCAAGGCCTTTGGAAGTGTGCATTCTTCATCTGTGATCACCAAACCATTATTTACCTCACAAAATGGGAAAACTATACATTTTCAGCAAAATGTTTTAATTTGGTCCTATGTTAGAAGACCCAATTGCCAAGGTGTTTTACATAAATTTAATTCACAAGCATGTACACAAGAGAATCACTATAAAGAACATTGCTTCCTGGTTTATGGATAAAAAGTTTGTCCTCTACTTACACTAAAACATACAAAAAATAATCTACAAAAATCGTTTACAATTGATTTTAGCTAAAGCAAAAGCTTTCTTCAGGAGGAAAAATGATTGTGTGGTGGTAGTATTTTAGCCATCAAAAAAGGAATGCAAGTAACCAATAAATATAATGTGCTTTCTCCATATAGACATATTTACACTTGAGTCTTTGGCTTATGTTATTATCTAAAAAGAACTTTAAATGATCCAGCCATCATTGCACATTAAAAGAAAATAAGCCAGTTATATATATTTATATATTTATAGAGAGATCTGCTACACTTGTAACATATAAAAAAATGAACTTTACCATGAATTTGCACAGCTCTTCTTTTTTCATCCTTTAAAGATTCAATGTCTTTAACCTTACAAAGGGAGTAAAATGCCACATAGGAAGTATTAATTCATGCAACAAAGGGTGGTTTCTCTACTGAAACCAGGAGAGAGGCTGCATATTAACTGTACAAGTTCTCATTTGACCAGGTCTTTTGAATCTGGTTCTTTTAAAATATAGTTTATGTGGCATGAAATAGTGATGCTTTAATACAGTAATAGAAACTAATTGAGTCCTTTTTATTAAGATACACAACTTCATAAGAAAAATACTTTTACCTCTCGAATGTAAAAGTCCCCCACCCCCCACTTTAAAATCTTTCTGCACAGGTGTAGCAGGTACAACTGCTGGCTCAACAGATGAACAGGATTCTGTTTGGATGCACTTTTGAAAGTCTCACCCAACTAAGATGATTCCAGGTACTCCAGAGCTACATCATAACAGAAACGGTACTGCTCCTGAAAGATGTTCAAACAAAAGGGTTGAGAAAAGTTAAGAAAAACAAGGCTAATCATGAATACTAGCTAAGAAATAAATACTTAACAACCTGTTTATTCAAGAACAATATGTTTTTTTCTACATACATTTAATATCTGGTTTTATACATATTTTACATGAGTCTAATGATCCCAGTTTAAGAAAAAGAAGCTTAATGTAAAAAGGTGATCTTTGCCTCCTTTTCATTTATCAAATTATTTTTAAATTTACAGAAAGTTTTTATGTGATTATAGTCATAATATCAGATCATTATAGAAAAAATTTCCAGCACAGAAAAATATAGACTCAGAAAAAGGGCTTCTACAATTCTATTATCAGAAGAAAATCACCTTACTTGCTTCAGGCTATTTTTATACATGGTTTAAATAATTATTTCAGGGTAAGTATAATTATATATGTATATTTCAGAATATAATTTTATATTTTTTTCTTGTGCTTATCATTATGTTTTGTGCCTTTTCCATGTTACTAAACATTACTTTTAAGATAATTTTAATACCATAAAATATAAAATATGGATTTTTTGACTATCAGATTGCTTTTATTTTTCTATTATAAGTAGCTACAATAAATATGTGCAAATATTATTCTCCACATTTCAGATCATTACTTTAGGATTTTTTTAAAAAAGAAGCCAGCCATTTTAAACTGCTATTTCTCAATTACAAATTCTTAGTTTCTGATGCAGTTTTTGGTCTATCAGAATATTCAAGTAAATATTTCAAGTATGTTAATGGTTCTTAAATTACAAACATTTATTTGTGTTGCCTTTATATATTTAAGACAACTTGGTTGACATTAAGTTTTTGTTACAACCGCCTCCCCTTCCAAGTCCATTTGTGTTGCTCCATTATCAAGGATTTAGAAACATTCAGACTGTACCCTAAATTACTACTTATAATATGTAATTTATTGAAAACTCCCCAACTCAGACCAACTCAGGTTGAACTGCAGAACAACAGAACAATCTAAAAAGCAGGTTATTTATAAAGAGAGCTCCCAGGTGTCTCCAGCAATAAACTAGGTTTAAAAAACAAAAACAAAAACAAAAACAAAAAAATAAAACTAATTTTCCCCAAGAGGCCTTTATCAATCCTACCCAATTATCAAGTGGGAATGATTTAAATTAGCCTGCCATTGTGGCAAGTGCATCCAAAGAAGGGAAAAGTGCTTGTGTTTTTAATTGGTCTCCAGCAATTTTGTTTGCACTCTAAATTTCCTTGCCAGATTTGTCAAACTCAACAGCACATTGTTGATCCCGATTAAGCACAAATCAGAATTTGGGGTGTGGAGACAAGATACATGGGACATAAATGTAAAGGAAAATAGTTAATCTTTGGAATGTTCTAGAATGGCAGAGTTTAAACACAGAATTGTTTTGTTTTTTAAAGTAATGTCGGGGAACCAGGATTATGTTTAGAGTTAAAGAGTTGAATTCAAAAGCCAGGATCTGCCCCGCTGATGATTTTAAAAAGAGTTGATCTGAGAGATGGAGACAGGGGTTTAAATGAAAAATCTTAAAACGTGAAGAGCTTAATTAGCTAACCACCATTGCACATCCAATCTGTGAGAAAGACCTGAGAGTTCTACCTCTCAAATATCTCAAATCTATCCCCCTTTCTCCATTGCCATTGCAAGCATCTCGACTGAAATGGACATCATCTCATTCAGACAATGGCAAAAACTGCCAGAAGGTCGGGATGGGGTAGAGGGAATTTGAAGGGATTTGGAGAAGGGGTAGAAGTCTGCTATTATCTGTAAAAGTGAAACAGTAATAAACCTTACTCTTCAGATTTTTTCTCATGAAGCATTGCACCTCTTGTGTGAACAATCCATGAGCAGGAAGTGGTGAAAATACCTTAAAGGTTTGTTGAACTACTCACTTTAGTTATCTGATCATCTTGGTAAATGTAGGGCAAGCAACAATGATGCCTTGGTTTTTCTGGTTTACTTTTCTGTGAGCCTAAGTACACAGGTGCTCCAGACCTAATTCCACCACACACATACATGTAAACCACAGAATTGCTTCTTTTTCTTTAGAAGTAAAACTTGTTAGAGAAGTTTAACTTTCTTTCTCACTTGGCATACACACCCCTCCATGGGTCCCCACATACACATACCTATTAACTCACAATTTGTAAACATGTAGAGGCTGTGTTCTGATTTTATGAGCCCTAAAAAACTAAAGTAGCATCATATGAACTGTGTGGTCTTGAGTTCTGAGGATTTTAGAAAGCATTACGCAAATAAAGGAGTTCTCTGCCATAACCTACTAATTATCATAAAGATTATTCAAAATATCAATTAAATCAGCAGTTATCACTAGCAGAGTGTGCAAAATATTCAATGCCATACACCTGAGATTCCATGGTGATAGAGGGGGAGAGAAAAAAAAAAGGTTGTGGGTACTAAAAAAAAAAATTGCGCTTATGCCACTCAAAATTAATGAAACAGAAAACCACTTTCAGTATAAATAAGCAAACATCCTTTTTTTCTGCCTTGACTACAGAGGTAGCTATCTGATAAGGCAGTGGGTTCTCCAGGGAAGGCTGATCTAATGAGCAGGTTGAGTAAGCTCTACGCTTTCCCCAGATGAGGAAGTCGATTTTCCTCTATAGTGCCACTCACTGGGTTGGCTAGAGCTGGGACTGACTCCCCAAGGGGCAGGGGGCTGCCTCAAATTACTTCTTCATGTCAGTAGTTGAGCAACCTAATCTAAAAGCAAAAGTTTCCTAGATGGTGGTCCATAACAGCACACAGTAGTAAAAATAGAATCATCATTCCTAGTCTCAGAAAGTCAGGGTCTATTTACACATAGGAGCATGGCTGACAGAAGTTACCCACACTTGGGTGTGGTTCCTACAATTTCCTGCTTTGACTCAGGTTAATGACCATCTAAGAAGTACTTCTCCAAATGTGCCACACACATGGTTTTCCCCAACTATGACATATTTACTATTAATTTTCCTCTTCCAAGCACTAGTTTCTATGGACAGCAGATTAAAACTGATTTACAGCCTCTGTAGTTAGCCTGATTTCAAAATGGTGCTCTACAGTTGCTAAAAGCTGAAAACTATCAAGGACAGTTTAGCAATTTATAACCTGATAATGAATTATGGATAATGACTAAATCACCACCCCAAGATCCTCAAGATTGGGGAATGAACAATGGACTAAAGGAGACTTATTATTATTCTAGCAATGAAAAAACGTGTACTATTGATATAAAGGCAGTGGCTACTAGAGATTCTGAGGGGAGGGAGAGGGAAGAATAGGTATAACATGGGGGCATTCTTGGGACACTGGAATTGTCTTGCATGACATTGCAATGACAGATACAGGCCATTATATGTTTTGTCATAACCTATAAAATTGTGTGGGGCAGAGTGTAAACTATAATATAAACTATAGTCCACGGTTAGTAACAGGGCTTCAATAGGTGTTCATCAACTATAACAAATGTACCACACTAATGACGGATGTTGTTAATGTTGGAAAGTGTGGGAGGGGGAAGGGGTGGGAAATATGGGAATCCCCTATATTTTCTATGTAACATTTATGTAATCTAAAGCTTCTTTAAAAATTAAAAAAATAAAAATAAAAATAAATTGGGTGTCAAAAGTACTGATGAAACCTATCAGTGCATCCCTCAGATTAATGTTTGCCAGTTAACGCAATACTTTCTAAGAAATAGAAATAACAAGAATAAAGACTAGAGAGGAGAATTTATTCTTATTATAAAACCATTTACCAAAGGTTATTGCAGCAAATAACAGTGTTTGGGCTATAATAAATAGATGAAAACTGCTTTCTCTGTCATTTGCATTTGTATGTGATACATGATTATGACTTTCTGTGGGTAGGGGGGGACCCAGCAATCGATCAGTAAAGGCACACTTACGTATCTGATTACCTGGGTATGTATCAAGTCAAATCAACAAGTAAGTATGTGGCAAGCTAACTTCTCAGGTCCCTTTGAAGGGTAAGGTCCCGTGACTCACCGGTGCTTCCACCATGTTTGGCTTGCTGTTCCTTAGTGTCTTCACTGCATGGAAAACATCAACAACATTTTGTCGTTTCACCATTTCAACAACAATGCCTATAGCACAGAACATGCCACTTCGTCCGCCACCATTTCTGAAAGCAAAGAAGGCAAAGGCATTTTAGACGGCATCTTTTGGTGACCATGGGTCATGCTGTTATTATGCTGGGGGAAGAAAACATTATCATGTTGGCTTTCTATTCCAGACACCTCTAAATTTAGCTTTGTATGTGAGTGTGGATGTCTATAGTGTAGAGAGGGAGGAAACTTGATCAGGTTAGCTCAGTATCTTATACCTATGCTACAGGCATAGATTGCTACAACTTAGCATCTTGAGAATCTGTTCTATTTGCAAACCGTGTAAATCAGAGAAGTGGTTCAGAGTTGTGTTCAACATAGTTATAATCTGTATTTTTAAAAAAATACAATAATTAGAGTTGGTAGTTAATTGTAAGAAAATGAAGAAAATGAATTATGGATAATGACTAAATCACCATCCCAAGCCCATTTGAAAAATAACTCTGCAGGTCCATAAGATATGAGTTGGGTACTCCTTTACATAGGGAAGGCAAAGCAATGACACCAAGGCCCCCTGAGTGGCCAGGCCAAGCAGCCACACTCACAGGCAGTGAATGATCGTCCGGCCTTCCCCTTCCTCGCACTCCTCCTGCCATTTTTCCACCTGGAGTATCAGTTTCAAAAATGACCGTTTGGAGCCAGGCACTTCTCGATGAGAAGCCCACCCTAGATACTGAAACTGCTGCACCATCAGATAACCTTCTTGTGGCTGTCGAGAGAAAAAGATTTTTATGGAAACAAGCTGGGATTGAATTTTTAATAAAAACTAATAGGGTGCACATCAATAATACCATGATAAATGATATTTACATTTGTTAAGTCTAGCCAATAAATATCCTAAATATTACACACCAGTACAGAAACATGCTAAATTACACAAGCAAGAAATATGAGAATCATCCTTTATACCTCCCTCACCCCCCATATTCAATAATTAAGTTCCAGGATTATATTTCCTAAATAATGTTCAAATCCATTTCCTTCTCCTAATTTATTCTTATTGCAGCCATCAAGAGTATTTTGAAATGCAAATATGATCTTGTAATTCCCATGCTACATTGGTTTCCAAATAATCTTAGCATAAAATCCAAATCCCTACCATGGCTTAAAAATCCTTACATGATCAGGGCTCCACCACCTTCCACCACCTTTCCTTCACTCTAACACACTATTCAAGTTCAAGTTTAATCCACTGATCAAATCATATTCTTTTCTGCCTTGGGGTCTCTGCACATACTGTTCTCTTTGCCTTGAATACTTCCTTCTTCCTTGCCCTTCTCAATCCTAAACAGGGTTACCAACTTGCCCTGGTTTGCCTGGGCTTTTCTAGTTTTAATACTGAAGCTTATGTGTTCTGAGAAATCTCTCAATGGTAGGCAAACCAGGACACTGTTGGATTACCCTACTCCCAAGTACTTGCTAATGATTCTTTAGATTTTGGCTTAAACATCACTTCCTCAAAGAACTCTTCTCTGATCTCCCAGCAATGTCAGATCACCAAGGTAAATATTTTGTATTCTGTACTTTTTTTCTGTAAAATTTATCATATTTGTAAATAAATGATAATATAATGAGTTGTTTAATGTTTGTCTTCCCCAATAAAATATAAACTCCTTAAGGACACTCACTTTTTACTCTATATCACAAGAACCTCTCACTTTTTACTCTATATCACAAGAACCTAGCATAATAGTTTCCAGAGTATTACTGTTGAAAGAATGAATCAAAATCTTATACTTTCAAATGAAAATGTAAGAGACTATGGAATAAATAAGTAAGTCACATAGCATAAGGCAGCAGACCTGAAGCTCTCCATGTAAGGGCTCATGTATCTTTTGGTAAGACTTCCCTAATATAATACCCAATTTGAGGTTGGTACATAATAGTTTAAGCAGGGGTGATATTAAAT
The DNA here is from genome assembly GCA_026826555.1 of Tolypeutes matacus. Taxonomy (NCBI): domain Eukaryota; kingdom Metazoa; phylum Chordata; class Mammalia; order Cingulata; family Chlamyphoridae; genus Tolypeutes; species Tolypeutes matacus. The sequence continues at coordinate 3,795,764 of JAKSZT010053888.1, read as the reverse complement.
GGTTATATTAGGAACAGAAAAAAAACAAACCATGAACTACCTGGGACCAATACACCAAATAGGGAAGAAATAAAATAAAATAAAATAAAAAAATAAACAAAATGCTGACAAAAAATGTAATACAGATTTCAGTTCCTAGAATTTTTTACCAGTAAACAGCTCGATAAACAGGTCTTACTTTCTTAGTTCAACAGCTATGGTTTCTCATCTAAATTATTACTAGAACCAAAAATATAACAGATGTGAAGACATAATGTGATTCCACTTAAGTTAACATCTAAGATACGCATGACTATTATGACATGATTGAAGTTTTCCTTTATTCTCCACTATAATGAACCATAGAATTGGGTACGATCTTATCCTCTGCTTATAGTTATTTATTTATAGACTTATTAACAAGACACACATGTAGATCATTTTGCTATGAAACACACTGGAACATGACAAACAATCCTAATCACATACTTAAAATAATAGAGCTGGTAGTTTAAAAACAGAGCAATTTTTCTCTTTAAAGAGCAAAACTCCATGAAATTTACTAAGGCTTTCTTTCCAAATTCTGCTTGCCATTTGGTTACATAATCTAATGTTTTGATTAGTGTACATTTGTTCTGGAAGGAGAGTTCCCCCCAAACTTAATTTGTCATTTAGTGAAATGACATGAAGAGTCAGGGAAAGGAAGACTACCAAGGATGACAGTTTCCAGTTCATTCCTGGGTAAAGGTAAAGTGGCAGCAGCTCTGGTTCTACTTACAGATCAGGGAGGAGCCAGAGGTTGGAGCTTTAGAAAGATGAAATCATGGGTGGGAGGAGAGTCAGTGACGACTGTGACATACCTTTCCCTTCATGCCTTTATGCCCAGGACTTGGAAGAGTGACCTGGAGCTCTTCTCCTCTCCTGCCAAGGGACAGCTTCTCTATTATTATTACCACTGTTGGTGTCACTGTACCACCATTTTTCAATTGCTAGCTTTTCTGGGCTGCACATACTAATAAAACACGCAGGTATTCCTGAGGTAAGCCTAGCACAAACTCAGGGGCCAGGCCCAGGCAATCACACTGGATTGAGCCAGTGCACCTGAATCTGGATTTCCACAAACAGTGTTATTCTAGCACCTCCCTAGAAAGCCCAGCTTCCAGCATTTCTCCTGAATGCATGCTTGGTTTCTGCACTAAGGCCTAAGAGGAGTCACTACTTTGGGCTGACTATTGTGGTGCTTTTTCCTTATGTTCTCCCTGTTGTCTGAATGGAATTCACCATCGTGGCTATGATTATGATTGTCACTCCTGCTGTGGATCAGCTCGGTTAGAATAATTCAGCGATGACTTACTCTTGTTAGATTGCATATCCTAAAGATCCGGTTGATGACATCACAGTCCATTGAACAAGACATACATTCCACTTGGATAGGGCCATATCGCAGCATCCCTTCTTCAGGCCAGTACTGAGGACAGCCCTGGGTGAGGAGTGTTATGAGAGGAAAGAGAAAATGGGCATGATTTTTTCTATTTAGGATAATATAACACAGATTAAGGCAATTTATTACTATTGTATCAACTTGTGTACAAGGCATTAACCTGGGACAGGTCGACTTCATTTAACATCACAATGGAGGTACAGCCATAATCATACACTAATCTCCAGAAGTCTTTCACAGTGTTTGGCAGAGGGTATTGTGTGACGATGAAAGCAGCAGGTTGCCTGTAGCTCTGTGAAGAAACAAGGTGGTTGAAGAAACATAAGAACTTAAAATATAGGATGAGTTGCACAAGCAGATTCAATACCTTTCAATGTAGGGACCTAATAGCTCTACAAAGAGATTGAGCCAGATTGCTATATGAACCAGGGAATAACAGATTTGGACTACTGGAATGTACTGGAACTGGAAATGAGTCATTTTGGTGGTAAGAGTGCAATCTTCCCTGGCAGTAAGTCTAAAGACAAGAATTGGGTTTTAAATTTGTTGAGAGAAATAAACACAGGACAAAGAAAAAAGGAAAAACTAATAACTTCTGGAGGCTAAGTTGTCCATGAGGTACCTGTTTAACTGGTTCAGTTTTCCAAAGGTAATCTGTCTCTGAGAGACTGAAAGCAAAGTAAGTACAACATTTCCTGGTGTGTGCCTCTCTGTCTGTCTGTCTATCCATCCATCCATCCATCCATCCATCCATCCATCCATCCATCCATCCATCAACTGTTATGTGTATCTAACTGTTGGCTCTCCTTTACACCAAATAAGAAAAGCCACATGCACATCAAACTCATGTGCATTTACATTATATGGGATATTATCAGCACATCTTGTACATCTTATAGGAAATCCACTTCCCATAGTTTCCTGGGCATTTCCTAGGTATATCAATGGTCAGAAAGACAGTTTCAATCATTTAAGAGTCTCAACGTATGCACCACCCACCCCCACTCAAAGTAATGGCTCCTTGTCCACCAAGTGCTCTTTGATGGGGACACAATACATGGTCTCTTCTCAGAGGAAGGGCACTAAAAACTAAGCTCATCTGGCCTGGGCAATCTGTCATTCTGCAGATGTTAAAATAGAAGTGTACTTCTTCAGAGAAAATTACTTCTACGCAATGTTGTAAGCTAATGATTTGTAAAAAAACTACCTAGACAGTTGTCCAGGATACAATTTCTTAATGCCACTAAAAATGTCAGAGTTCTTCTAACTCATTTGTATCACACTAAAGATTAGTGTGATACAAATGAGCACTTAAAGAGTAAGTGCTTCAAAGTGTCTTAACATCTGATCCTTGGACTTTATTGATCTTACCACCATTGAGACATGCTACTAACCATGGCATTCCACTCCATGGAAGAATGCAGATAAATCTGAGGAGGTGGTAATTCTAAACGACCTCAAGACTTACAGAGTTGTACACGCAGCTGGGCTGGGTGCCTCCTAAGAAAGGTGTGAAGGCTCACGAGTAAGCTCTCCTCCCAATTAAATGTCTGCTCCTTGGGGAAAGTAAGGCAGAGCAGGCTGATAGTTGTTTGCTCATTTTCTGTGTCACAGGGGAGGGGAGATGAATGTGGAGGAGATGATACAGGAGAAGACTGAAGATTTCCTATTTCTCTCTTCACTAAATACAGGAGCACAGAATCCTTGGCTTTACCTCGCAATCATTTATGGCTAAGGCAAAAAGACGTGTCAAAGTAACTACAGGGGAAGGTTGAGCAATGAGCCCTGTTCTTTAATCCAAACCAAACCATCTCTAAAGGTCCAATCACACAACTAAAGCCACCAAGGAGTTCATCTCTGCAGTACATATTTGTTGAATCATAGGGAATGATGTAGAAAGTAGGAGATGACAGAGTACATGGTTCAGTATTAATACTGGCTCGAAGACAACCAGGAAAATGAAAAAAAAAATTAAGATGCCAAGACAAAAAACTCAAAGGCATCGATACTTTTCCTAATATTATTATTTTCTCTTTCCCATTTTTACACACCACTTTTCTTTCCAAATCTAGTCTCAGAGATGTAAAATCTCGTGTGTTCTCTCTGTATTTCGTATATTTGCCTTCCCAAACAATGAAAATGGGAAGAGAAGGCACAGTAAGGATCTAGTGTAATGGCCAGGCAAGGCTCTGGTCACAGCAAGGATGGGGATGTTGTATTTGAGCTGGCCTTTGACTATTCTGCCATGCAGCATGAAGAAAAGCAAAATAACCGCCTAAAAGACTATCCCTAGAAGTAGAATGTGGGCTTTTCTAAGTCTTTCTTACCTGACTACTACTTTATAGAAGTTAATTTTTATAAAATACAATAGGGAAAACTTAAGAGTCCTCATTATTAGGTCATAGGCAATGGACCCCGACTTTGGATTTCTCCTTGCTTTGGTTCCATAGGGAAAAGGGCAAAAGCTAGAAATGTTGACATGATGTGGACAATGAACTGTTGAAAAGGATTCTGAACCTTGATATCCTTTTTGGTTCTTCTCAAGGCAACCAAAGCAAGGTGGCCAAAAGCATAATTCAAAATTCTCTTCATGTTGTTCTGCAAACACAGAGTACATGCTTGCTCTCTGCAGTTTATGACGACTGGAGCTGGGCAAGAGAGTTCTTTGGTTATGAATGTGCTGACCTGATGTCTTCCCTATCCATATATTAATCTGAACTGAAATACAGATTTAAAGTTACTTACAAATAATCTCTATTAATTAATGTCCAATAAAACATGCTAGCTGTAAATTATTAGAGCATTAAATGTCAAAGATTGAAATTTCCCAAATTAACATGACTTCTGTAGAATATGGCTTTCTGTGATTTTAAAAATTCCTTCTTAACTGTATTCAAAATGGAGAAGCATAAGTTTCTTTTCTGAAAATAATTAAGTTGAAAATTATCACCTGCAGATATTTCCTATAGTGAATATAACAATTGACATGCAAGCTCCAAACTTACAATGAAGCTATAAAAATGACAGTTCCTAAGAATCCCTGTAGGGGAAATCCAAACTCATTCTCAAAAAAAAAAAAAAAAAAAAATTGCATTTTAATGAAAGTTTCCAGTTTTCCTTTCAGGCCATTTTAACTTCCTAGAAAAGAAAACTAGCCAGTAATGAGGTACATTATGCCACTTTTCACGGCACTTTACATGAACAAAGAAGGTAGTTTCTTACATCCATAAGAGCAGCATTGATGTAGTTACTGCTCTCCCCATCAATTGTAATTAAAAAAGGCAGACATCTGTCAGGTGGCAGCATGTCCATGAAACGGTTCTTGTCGTGGTTCCTTGGCAGGCATGCTATGCTGCAGTCTTCAGCTTGTAGCCGAGGGGTGACCGAATTCAACGTCTAAAAAGAAAAGGGAACCCAGGTTCAAATTCAGTGACCCATTTAACAGCACAACACAGATCCATCAGGTATTGAGGAGGCCAAGTAGAAAGTGCAAGATTTGTGCATTTGCCATAGACTCTGTACTTAAAGCTAAAGAAAGGCTGAGAAGTGACACACACACACACACAAACACACACAAAAAACCACATTGTTCTATGTGCCCCATCTTAAAAGGGAAGTGGGAACCAAAGAACACAGCTACCTGCAAAATGCATTGCCTGACCAAAGGAAAGACAGTCTGGGTGGTCCACAAGCATAACCCTTCATCAAAGATGGAAACAATCAAATAACCTTCTGCCATGCCATGGTTGAAAACATGCTGTAGCATCATGTGCAGAGCACTGGACCAAGAATCAAAATGTTAAATTTCTACAGCTACTCTTTATTTTCCTTTATTTTTAACAAAGTTTTAGATTACATAAAAGTTTCATTGAAAATAAAGGGAATTCCCATATACCCCACCCCTCCCTCCTCACACTCTCCCTCATCAACGACATCTTTCATTAGTGTGGTACACTTGTTACAATTGATGAACAAATACTGAAGCACTGCTACTAGGCATGGTCTACAGTTTACATTATGGTTTACACTTTGAACCACACAATTTTGTAGATTTTGACAAAATGAATAATGGCCTGTATCGTCATTGTAATATCATGCAGAGCAGATCCAATGTCCCCAAAATGCCCCATGTTACACCTATTCTTTTCTTTCCCTCCCCTCAGAACCTCTGGTGACCACTGTCTTTATATCTATATTATAAGTTCTTCCATTATTATAATAATAATAAGTCTACTATGGTCCATAGTTGCATTCACCCCTTATGTTTGGTCATTCCTCAATCTTGAGGATTTTAGGATAGTGATGCCCACTCTGTTTCTTATTGACAGGGGGCTTAGATCCCATGGGGCAGATGGATAAACTGTCTAGCTTGCAGTTGTAGATACTCTCTCTTTTTTGGGTTGGGCATTGTCCATTATCTCCTTTTGTTAGTTGTCCTGGACAAGTCCGATGAACTGGAGGGTAGGTGCTGGCTGCAACTTTGCTGAGATTCAGGCATAAGAACAGACTGAAGATTTAAGTCTCTGGGACATATATTTAATGGGTATAGTGCTAATTATAGGTTCAAATAAAAGGGGCAGAAGAACCATGTATAGCAAAATTATAAATGAGTCTAACTCTGTTACACTGGGGAGATAGGTTATCATATATTCCAAGGTAAGGCTCATTGATGGGGTGCTGATTTCTTGGGGTTGTCTGTCCTGCCTATAGTGTCCAGATGTCTCGAACCCTCAGGAGCAGTCCTGCTTGAGGCACTGTTTACTGTGGCAATCAGTGAGATCCTTCTAAGACATGTGCATAAGTGTAACTTCTGGAATGACCTCCTGACTCACTTAGAAATCTCTTAGCTATAAAACTCATTTGCATTTATATATCATTTTGCAAATGTTGGTATGTATTGTGAAAATTTTGATTTTTACCCACAATAAAAATAAAAATAAAAACAACAACAACAAAAAAACTCATTTGTATTTATGTTTCCCCCTTTTGGTCAAGATTCTAGAGCTACTCTTGGTTTCATATTCCCATACCTTCAGCAATGTTTGAAGGGCAGTGAAAACAGTTGGAACTATTTAGAGACAATGTTCAGTATAAACTTCAACTATTATTAATAGTTGCTTGATCTCCCAACATTGTAAGTGATACAAAAGGTCAATCTATTAGACCTCATGAAAAAAAAGGGTTTGTAAATACACATAAATCATCACCAAATTAGACTTTTATGATACTATTTTCCTATCCTATTCCTTGAATCTGAACTCATTTGTCCTTCAAGATACAGCAGATATGAGCTCATTAATACAAAAGTGACTCCATAATACATACAATGAAAGAGACAGGTATTACATTATATTAATATCAGGTCAAAGGATGGAAATTTGACTTGAAAGACCTTCCTTAAAAGAATTAGTAGTGCACAGAACAAATTCTAATAAGTTGATCATAAAAGAGGTTCCAGAATTAGTGAATACCTGAAATTCATCTTTGAGATGTGAAGAGTTAGTCTGAGAGTCTATTCTAATCATATCAAAATATGCAGCTTTAAATTCACAGACAGGGATGGCAGTTTCTCCACATAAGCAGGCTTCTAAAATGGCATCATGTATAAAAATGTACTGTTCCTATCAAAAGAAGGAAAAATAAAATTTTCAAACAAATTTAATAAAACTTTTGTCATCAAAGGTAGATAATTTTCTGTATATGGAAATATTAATTTAAAACACCAATATTTTCCTATATGACTTGATGAGCTAATATTGATTCTATGAGAAAAACATATACTGTTCTGTTTGATACATGTTTGAAGGCAGAAATTAAAGATAAATCAGCACACCTCTGTTTGGACCATATTGATCCGACGAGATCTTAAGGCTTTGACACAGTTGTAGATGTCAACAACGCCCTCTCTTTCAGCCATGTCCAGCATAATGTCGATCACAATGTAACAGCCAGTTCGTCCTGCACCAGCACTGAAAAAACAAAAAACCAAGTTGTAGGAAGCATAATTGTCTGTTATTCACCTTAAATAAAGATCCCTTCTACTTTCAGATAGGTGGAGCCAAACTGATTTAACAAAGTGGATGACATAATTTGTACATTATTTTATTGAACTGGTAGATTTATTTTATTGAAATTATTGAACGAAAAACTTCATGGAGAACATATGCTTTGGTGTAAACTGAAGAGTGGATCAAGAGTTCCAAATTAGAGGATATAACTTAAATCAAATTGTGTTTTGAAAAATATGTGTATTCATTGTTCGAGAAAGTTTTCTTACACAGTCCTCATTTTATGTAAACTTGAAACTCATAATCAAGCTCATAGAATTGATCAAGTGGTGGATTCATGCCTTAAAATCTAACTCTACATTGAAAAACTTTCATAGTCATGCAGTAGTGGACCTTGTGGTAAAATCCAAGAATGCTGCTTTGCTGTCTTAGAGAGACTCTTGTAAATACCAAGACAAAAGGAAATTAGTAACAAGACCTTTAATTGGGAAATCTGAGGAGCTACAATTGAGGGATAAGGAAGAAAATGGTGGTTATCAAAGGGGAGGAGACTGAGAGTAGAAAACATACTTGAACAGTGATCTGAAGGAAAAATAAATGAATTGCTAGGTGGAGAGTATGATTCCAGGGGATCTCACAGCACCATCCTACTGTATTCACTTTAGAAGTTGAATCAAAATATGCTGTTGATTATTTTTCCCCTTTGAAATGTTTCTCTAATTTTATATATAGAAGTCAATGGAAGGAACAAGATAGGTTTTTTTTTTTTTTTTAATTCACTTTGTTGTTGGCGTCTTCCATAAATCCAGAGATACCTCTATGTAAGTGGAAAATGACACTTCTGTTTCAAGGGAGTGCCTGAGAATTTGGTGCGCTTTTGAAACAAGCAATTCATAAGAAAGCAAATCTCTATGATAAGTCTAGAGATCTCTGAATTGAAAACCTATTTATCTCCCTTTCTAAATGCTTACATGGGCTATTAGCATAATTTCTTTGTTGTTGAGATTTGGTCACTTCTCTTAAACTCACTGTTCTTTTAGAAATTTAAGCAAAAGCCATTGCAGCTATCTCGAGTTCTTTTTTCTCCCTACCATCTTCTCAATCACTGTTCCCAGGGTTTGAGAAACGAAAGCAACTGAAGAATGCATCAGATTTCTTGAGGAGGATTGAATTTAAGGGCCTTTTTTTTTCAGGGCACATAGTATCTGATCCTTATGGGATGCTTTACCTTTATTTTATTCTCTGTTTTTTGTTTTCTTTATGCCTATGGTCATTTAAATACTGAACAGGTTGTATTTTCAGAAAGGAAAATGCTCAACTACAACCTATTATCTACCTTGGAGGCAGTAGTATTTGAGAATGGTGTGCAGCACTTAGGAAAATCTTTTCCAATTCAGTACTTATTTTTCTGGTCACATCTCAAAATAAGGCCATGTAATTTGCTTTCAGGGTCTCTGAATGCTTGTTTTAAGAGAAGCTTCTAATCAGAAGAAAGTTTGGATATAATGTTCATGCCTCTTTGGCATATATTTGCTGGATTTCCCTGAAGTACTTTTCAAGGTCCTTTGTTGGATGGCTCTTCTTCTTCTTCTTTTTTTTTTTTTAATTCTTATATAGCTGTTCTGAAGCACAAAATCTTGCAATTCAGGCCATTTATTAACTCTGTGCATCTCAAATTTAGTTTTAAAAGCTGGGATTCTCTTGGGAATTTACTATATTGGCAAGCAATCTCTATTTCAACCTACCATTCCGTACAACATGGGATTTGCAAAAGTGATAAAAAACAAAAAACACAGATGTTGCCACCAAAAGGCAGATTTCTACATTCACAATTGTGGCCAACACTCCACGCATTAGGGTGAATGTATTTATTTCTTAAGTTTCTATTTTACATCCTACTCACAGCTACTCTTATTTTATCGCTGTTTACTTCATCTATACTACATGCCAGCTGGCACCAGGCAGACATGCCTTAGCTTTTGTGCTTAAATGCTCTTTCTTGAGGCTCCAAGTAAAGCCGACTGCAAACAGCCAATGCCCTTCGGACCAGCACTCACCTGCAATGCACAACAATGGGACCGGCGCTTGGGGGGTTGGAGAACTTGACTCGCCGGATAAAGGAGAGGAGCCCGGTGGCATGGTATGGCACTCCGTGGTCAGGCCAGCCAGTGAAATGAAACTGTTTAACTTCACGGATTTCACTGTATCCCCTCTGTGCAAAGATGCAAAGCAGTGTTTTCAAAACGGACCAAAATAAAGCCCTGAAACACAATCTCGGGCAGCAGAAATGATCAACAATGATAAAAATGAAAAGTGTACCAAAGATCAGGTTTTTGTTGGAAAAAGGATTCTGGCCTGACATGGCCTTCGTGCTTATCTTTATTGTCACACAACTGCCAAAGAAAGAAAATGAGAAGACTTGTTCAGCTATATAAGTCTGGGTAAATTTTATTTATCTTGACAGTGTGTTCCTTTGTGGGAATGACAACATGTAAAATTATGAGAGGAAAAGGAGGAAATGGGAAAGCTAAAATGCTGCCCTACTGACCCACGGCATCGAGTTCTCAAGAGGTGTATAAAAGCAACTTTCCAGCTTCTCACCCACAGAGAGATTTTAATGCCTTGCTTATCCATGTTGAAAATGGTTTTGAAGCATAGCATGTAGGGATTTTCCAGGACAGTGCTACTCCAGATTGGTTTGTGAAAATATATACATAGCTAAACTGTTCTTTGGGCAAACTATTTTTCTTAGCTCTGTGAAATTATTCAGCACACAGAGTATTAGCTCTGTGTAACAAAAACACAAAATGAAAGAAGTGAAACATGAACTGTTTGTGTCTCTCTCCTACTGGGTTAATTTAAGAGAACTCTTTAAATGCACATTTCAAAGGTTTTTCTTTCCTTTTGGCTAAAAGAAGGCTGTAGATTGTGGTAGCACAGGTTGGGGAGCACGGATGAAGTGCTGCAGAAATGATTTTTTTTAAAAATTCATATTTGTAGCAAAAATAAATATCATCACCTATATAATTCCAATTCTACTGTGAACCATTCATGAAATCTCAATATCATTTGTTCAATCAGAAAAGGTGGAAACATATATGAAATACATAAATTAAACTGAGAAAGACCATTTAACTTTATATTTTATCCTATATGGTCAATGCCACCAAAATCTTGGAAGTCAGAGATCATGTTTTATAATTCTCTTTATTTCCAGTTCCGAGCTCAGCACCCTACACCAAGCAAAGCTCATCAAATAATGACAATAGTGAAAATGATAAAAATCATCATGAAATCATGCAAATGGAAAAATCACCTTCTTTGCTCTTTTCAAGACAACTCTAGTGAGGAAAGGAATAAATTGTTCAAAAGCCCGACTTTAGACAATTACTTCAGCTTTTCTATATTAAACTTATTAATAGAGCTGCTTTACAGGGCTTGCTCATTTTTAGTAAATTTTAATATCTGGCAGCACATGTTCCCCTATCATTCTTTTTACTTAAATTTTTCTGAATAATTACAAATATATCATTTTTCCAAAAAAAAAAAAAAAAAAAAAAACTTTAAAAATCACTCTTCCAGTTCCAAAATAAAAAACAAAAAACAAACAAACAAAAAAAACATATTGATGTTCCAAGTAGATTTGCATTAAATTTTTAGGGTGATATTAATATCAAGCATCCTCATTCTGGGACCTGGTATGTCTTAGTTATGTCCCTCAATAGTCTTTTGTGGTTTTATTTACTTAGGACCTGTGTCTTTCTTATAAACTATATTCCTAGATATTTTCAAATTTGTTGTTATTATACAGGGATCTTTAAAAATTTCTATTTCTGTTTTTTTGCTTATATAAAGGTTGAAATATTCTTCCATTCTTAGGAGAAACTCCTGATAGATTGTGTCGTAACATTTTCTTATCTCTGCTAGACCCAAATTTTCAATAATTTATTTAAAATTTTTTCAATAGTGTTCTTGAATGAAATTGGTTTGCAGTTGTGTGTACTCCTTTTTAGAGGGAGAGATGGAAAGAGAGCTCTCTTTATCTGGTTCTATTATTATAGTTATGCTAAACTTTATAATATATTTAGTTGCTTTTAATGTTTTTTTTTTTTAATTGCCTACTTTGTTTGAATAACATAGGCATTAGCTACTCTTTAAAGGATAAAGAAACCACAAATACAAATCTTCTCAGGTTTCTACCCCTTCGTAGGTCAGATTCTGAGAATTATTATTTGCTAGAAAATCAGTGTCTCTAGACTAAAATCAATCCCTAAGTTTACTCATATTTTCATATTTCTCCTAGTAGCATATACAGTTATGGTTATAATTTTCCAGGACTATAAATGAAGTCTTTATATTTTGAATAAGTTTCTTAGGATAGATTCATGGAAGGTAAACTTCTTAGTCAAAGGGCATCAATATTTTAAAGCCCTGGAGACCCTCTGCTTTCTTGATTTACAGAAAGTTTATAGCAATTTAACTACAATCAGTAATATGTGAAAATATCTGTCTCACCACAGACTTACAAGCAATGAGGATTATCATTTTTCTGATTTGAAAGTGCCAAATGATATATGAATACATGAAGTTAAACAATTTTAATAGGCACGTTAATAACTGCATTTCTTTGGGGAATCTGTTTTTCTTTCTACTTGTATTAAGGATACTAGAATAAGATAAACAATTACAGGTTTCTTTTGTGTATGTGTACCTTTTAATATTTTTCATACAATGAATTTTCCCTTTTTGTGTTATCAAATCTATTAAATTTTACCTTAATGTTTTATTCCATTGCTTCTATGTTCCATTTCAGTCTACTCACACCGCCCACCCTGATTTCATCTTTCTTTGACATAACTTGAGTGATCCCATCAGAAATAAGAGTTAAATCATGTTACCTCTGTGCTCAACCCCCACCAAAATTGTCAGCCTTGCTTTTAATACTAAACTAGAGTCCTAGAAGCCCCTACCTTGGCTGGTGGTCCCATTATCTCTAACTTCATCTCACATTTCTTTCTACTCTGTTACCCCTCTCCCTATCCCCTGGCCTCCTTGTTCTTTCTTAGGATGACAGTCATATTCATGCCTCAGGGCCTCTGAAAGGACTCTTCTCTCTGCCGGAAGCATTTTTCACCCTTGGACATCACCCATGGTTACCTCCCTCAAGTTCTTCAGGTACTACCCCAATGAGTCCCTCCCTAAGAATCCTTTTAAAATTACTAACCATTCTTTTCCTTCCCCCAGTTCTCTCTACTTCCATTTTCAACATTATTTTTTTCCATAGAAACTTATAATATAGTATATATTTGCTTATTTACTTATTTTTATCACCTCAATAGGTTATAAGCTCCACCACAGCAGGGATTTTAATATGTGTCTCGTGGCCTAGACATGTGCATGGCACATGTCAAGCTCTCAAATAAATATTTTTGCAGTGAATAAATCAATGAATGAATGAAAAAACTGATTTTATAGCACCATCTAAACAAAGCTTGACAGGAATTTTAAAGAGAAAAAACAATTTCACCATGTAGCTTTTTATAGAATTTTAGGCTACTTACCCTTTCCAGGGTGAATGTCCTAACCACATATTCAGCAAGTGGTTCCATTTCTACACAAGTTACTTTGAAGTCACCATAAACTTCAGTATCATCAGGCCAATACTTATAGCACTTAACCTAAATGACAAAAAGAATACGTAGATGGACCCAAATAAGATAATACACATCAAGCAAGGTGATTTAATTTCAGTGGTAAGTATTCAAATGAGTCACAATATAGGAGTTGAATTTAAAAATGTACAAATGAGATAAAAGAACCTGTTACACAGTAATTAAAAGGCTTTCTAGTCTCATAAAAATAAAAATATACATTCCTCATAATACAATTAGATTTCAGTATGAAATCAAAATTTTTTTTATTATTTAATGAAAAATTAATTACTCAGCCAGTGAAGGTCTACTTAGGAGCAATGGTTTGAAATGCTGTGCTTATCGATTATTTTTATTTTTAATTTTATTTTACAATTGAATGATTTTAAGTGTAGTATGGTTTGCTATTCAACATATTATCATGTTTTGTAATTTAAAAAAAATCTTTTTTCCTTACCCGGCCAACCTCAACTAAATTTGTAACCATTACAATGCAGGCAGACTGTTCTTGCCAGATCATTCTCCAGAAATCATATACCGTTTCGTGAACTGGGCCTATGAGGAAATTAATTAGAATATTATGTTATCAGAGCACTTTTGTAGTTAGGAAAAAAATTTAGATAAGATAAAAAATCAGAGTAAACTAAAACCAAAACAGAGAGTTAAAAAGTCTAACACAAAATGCTACTGTAATCACTTATATTCAGCTCATATCCAAATTCACACTAGAGGCAAAAAGCATAGGCATATGCAAGTATTTTCTGTTTTCCCAAATTACTGTCTCTCCCTCCCAGTTCAGATAAAAGTTATCATTGTTTCTAGGGTATTTATATCTGTTATTAAGTCTTTTTAATCCATCTTCAAAATAAATGTGGAAAAATTAAGAATGCTTAGGCCACCATCAACCACCCAGCATATATTGCCAATTAAATACATGCACATCCTTTATAAACAGGGCATGTTTATGGGTTAATAAAGAGGCATCCTTAGAGATAAGGACCCAACCTAATCTTATCATCTCCAAACTGCAGAAGCCTGTACGCAACTCTACCATAAAACTAGGATATTTTCACCATGATTGGCCTTTCGAACTTTAAAGAGTATATAACTAAACTTTGGTACTCCAAAGATATGTGAAAACAATTAGAATATAACCTCTATCAAAAAGGGTACTGGGGGACGGATGTGGCTCAAATGCTTGGGTGTCCGTCTCCCATATGGAGGGACCTGGGTTCGATCCCCAGGACCTCCCGTTAAAAAAAAAAAAAAAAAAGGGTACCAAATATAGCTGATGTTTTACTTTCTTCTTCTATAAGTAGAGGTACAGAGTTTTCTTCAGATGGCCAGTGGTCAATTTGGAGAGATAATTAAAGATGTTAAGATTCTTTTATTCCCCAATATACCACTATGATAAGATTTCCTTGCTTTCTTCTTATTTTCCACGAAGAATGAACTTGACTAAGTTCCCTCTAGCCCTTGGTTTTGTCTCAGTCTTGGCTTGTAATAAAATTGGAGGAAGACAATAAAACATCTTATTACAATAACATTGGTTTTGGGTCCTATTGCGTCTGGGCTGACAAACTATGCTTCAAGGATACAGGAGCTTTATACCAAGGTGAGGTCTCTCTTCCCTTTCATCAGAAATAAGTTATTTCCCTGCCCTGAACTATTGATTACTACTCTGAGACCTCAGGATACCAAGAACCGAATCATTAAAAACTACCAGCAGCTTCTCTCTTTCTTTTTTCCTTTCTTCCTTTCTCCCTCCCTCCCTTCCTTCCTTATTTAGTTTTGTTTTCATTCCCCCTTTTTTTGCTTTGTTATTTTCTAAACCTTATTTTACTTTTTACTTTTTAAAAAAATCAAGCTTTAATTTATGTTTTATAAAGAAAATAGTCTGCATCATACAAATGAATAAAGAACAGAGTTACACAAGGAGCTGAACTTTTTGCCAATTCAGACAGAAATGCAAAAACCATCCACATGGATCCTTTGAATAAGCAAATTTGTTAGTTCCAGAACATTTAAAAAGGCAATGTTTTACCTTGGGTTGCAATGTAGTGGCTGGGTCTCTGGTAGCCCTAAAACAGGAAAAGAAATTGGTTATTATTTTAGCTCAGGATCAGAAATAAAGGAATGAAGGCATAAAAAGATGAAGACAACCACCTGTTAAGATTAAATAGTAAAAAGTCCAGATATGAATAGTGAACACTTATAGTTCACTCTCAAACTTAGGTTATCTGAAAGGTAAACATAAAACAAAAATTAAATATTTTTAAAGGCTCTGATTAGGATATAGATTGTATAAATGATTTTTGTTGGCTATGCAATCACCTCATAGAATTTGTTTGGTTTCCCTAAAATGTTTATGCCTTCATGTTAATCTTTAGTCATTCATTCCTGGTAAAACTGTGTTAAGAGATATTCTCATTTTATCATCCAAAAGTACAACACACTGCATTACAAATGGACAACAACATATTAGAACCATAAGAAAATGACAAACATTCCAATGTTAGAGCTGGACAATGCATGTGTGCATCAAGTCAAAGACCTGCTGAGATTTTTTTAGAGAATATTGCTGTCCTATAATATGTTCAGGAATCTGCCAAAACTATTTTGTGTGTACTGATAATGTTAATTTACGCACACATCATTATAGAATCACACATATATAGGGAAAGAAGAGTTTAAGAAAATGCATCTTGTCCTGAACAAAGAGTTTAGTACTTTTTAAAAAGTGTGTCAAGAGCTCTGTATGGGTAAATATTTATTTAATTTTCAACAAAAAAATTGCTCTGGTAAGGAATAACTTGTCAGCTGCCCTCAATTGGTTTTGAATTCATGCCTAGATCATGAGTTTCAAAAATGTTGGTGGTACAGTTAGGGTTAAATTCTGAATTTGTTGTGCATTCAGCAAACAAGCTTTAGTAAAAGGCTGTGGTACAATTAGTCTACATTTTTGAGTGGCCAACTCAATACACATATAACTGCATGTTAACTGAGGTCGCCAGTTTAAAATTAGATAGACCTGAGCATAACCCTACTGCAAACTTTGGAAGATTTTTATTTCTTACTTTACTAACATAGCACAATGTTTTATGGAAAATATTATTACTCTAAGCTTTATAAGCATTTCATCTACTGTTATTCATGACAAATTTACCAACTGCAGAGGATGTCTGTTAAGTATAATAAACAAATGGGAAGGGGAAAGTTATGAAACTGTGCAGAAATCTGACAAAATACACTGGGGTCTTAACAGAAAGATTAGATAACAGTACAATCTAACACAGTCACCATAGGAACTGTAAAGCATATTATAACAAGGCTCCAGTGTATATACCTTGGCAGAAAACCAAACAGAGAAGGGCAACTACATATCTGTTAGAGAACTGCTGATTTTTTTTTATTCTACAGTAGACCATTAACTTCATTTTCCATGATGACAGCCTGATTAATATAATAATGAATGAGATTAAGATTATGATCAGAAATTTAACTATCATGCTCATATACTAGACTTATTAAAATACATAATTCAAATATACAAAAATTACAAATCACAAAATAACTGCAAAACTTAATAATTGTGATGAAAATTATTTTCTATTTATGGAAATTAGAGCAAGTCAGGTCCTAAGTTTCACTATGTTTTACGTATACAAATGTATGCATTTATGTTATTATACTTGATACTTAATTGTTCTACCTTTTGCCTTACAACTAATGCATATTTTGAGTACAAATTCAACACACCCAGATTTTAACTATAGTGAAAAGAGCTGAAGTCTAATGAATACTTTCTATGTGCTAGGCATTATACTAAATGCCTAGCTTGCATTTTTCCATTTGTTCTCACTACAAAGTGATGAGGTTAGTACTATTTTCATCATCCTCATTGTAAAGATGAGGAAACTGAGGCACAGGGTTAAATGATATTCCCAAGATCTACAGTGTGATTTGTTACAAGGTGGTATGGCCAATAAGCCTATTTTATCAACTAATATACTGCCTCCTTAACAATATTTTATCTTTTATTGGTTAATCACTTTTCCTTAAATAAGGAATTTGCATGTGTATGTCTGTGCAAAAATTTAGCAGTAGAGTATGGTCAAAACAAACTATTTGATTTGTACAATTTGATATATATGTGTGCCATGCATATTTAGCAACTGCAGTTTAGTGATGATTTTGTCTGAATAATATTATTATTTCACAGGCCAACGCCACTCACCACCAAATAGACCCCCTACCCACTTTTAACACCAGAAGTCAAATGTCAAAAGTAAAATTTCAGAAACACTAATACACACCCTACTATCCAGCTTCTCACATATTGTTCGGGGAAGGGTAAGAATAAAAGCCAGAAACAATCCATCAACAAATAAAACTCGGGGACATAATAAATAGTCTGAAAATGATCCTGTTTTTCTAAACATAGAAAAAGGAAGGAGGTAAAAAAGATTTCTACACATATAAAGGAGTTACAAAAAATGAACACCATATGAGGCTAATTAGGTGAAGCATGCAGAGATAACTAGTAGTAAGCATTAATAATAACTGTGATTAAGAGTAGTTATAGTAAATATTTATAATGGGGTCTGTTATTTACATATAATGGTACTTACATCCCTGTACAGCCAAATCTACAGCCCAAACCAAAGTCAGGTGTGAAAGAAAGCACAACAATGTCAGTAAGTACTAGGACGGAGAACAAGGAAAAGTGTAACAGTTTTTCTTTATTTAAAAAAGCTAGCAACCACTTTATAGGTAATAACATGCAAAAAGATTCACACACACACACACACATATATATATATATATATAAGCCAACAAAGTGGGGCAACTGAACTATCAAAATACTTACATCAATGTAGTTGGCATTAATATAATCTGAAGAAGGATCATCCTCAACGGGTTGCAAAATTACTCTGGAGTGATCATCTAAAATTTTTAAATAATAAAATATAAGCTACAAAGTTTCCACCTTGTTCTGAGACAAGACTGGTGATGGTTTACACCAGTAATGATTTAAAATAATGCAATGAATGCTAATGGCTTATCCATAATATACTCCTTTAAAAATTTCCTTAAGCATCAATCATTTGAAGAAATATGAAAACTTTAACAAGCTTCTTACTTATAATTCTCTGTGACTAAAGCATCAATAACTTACATCTTCATAGTGAGAAAGCTTTTAGAGGAAACCATAATGTCTGATGAATCAATATTTGAGCCACGAACTTGCCTAAAGAACTGAACTTGCCTTACTCCGAATTTTAATTCCGAGGCATGATTTTAAATGGGTGGGATCCTTTGCCTCTGCACTTTAGAGCAAACAAGCCACAGAACCAGAGAGTGAATTTCGAATTTCTGCTCTTGACTTCTTATTCCTTGACAGTCAAGGTTAAATTTCAATTTATTAATAAAATACTTTAAAATAATTTAAATTGAGACTAGAGGAGTGGAAATCCATCAGCAGCTAGTTATAAGTTATACTGTCACTTTCCTTACTGCTCCTGATGTTTCATATGATAATCACTTTCTTTATCCCATGTTTATATCTTGAAGACTTAATTAGGAGGAAGGCCCTAATGCTAATCACCAAAGAGCACCTGCAGTTCAGGCACTGGCTCTGAAGGAATAAGGGGAGTGACACTGTCCCCTTGAATGTGTTTGGTGGAAGTCAATTCGCAGTTTATAACCTAGAAAAGATCTTTCTTTTCCATTCCTTGATATTATCAGCTGTTTAATAGCACCCCATGCATTTATCTACAAATATGAAACCAAACAGCACGTTATCTTCACAGGGTATAGAGGCTCCATCATTTAATTAATGATGTTGATGACAATTTCAGAGTCACTGTACATGGCCAATGCTGTTTGAATATTAAATAGATAACTTTAAAAACAGATGAGCTACCCTCTGGGAGTCTCTTAAAGTTTAAGATTTAAACCATTATTTACCTAATGGAAATATGAAAAACTATACATTTTCAGCAGAATGTTTTAATTTGGCCCTGTATTAGAAGATCTGGATGGCCAAGGTGTTTTACATAAATTTCATTCACAAGCATGCACACAAGGAGGAAATGCAACTCCCTAATCATTTTCATACACACTATTATTTACATTCACCAAGAATTATATGGGAACTTACATGCTATAATGTTTCCATATCGGTTTTTTGCTCTGTTTTGATCTTTCTTAGCTACATCCCAAGATGCTGACTGTCCTTCAAAGAAGCTCTGGAAAATAAAGTTAACAAACACAATGAATTTAATTCCATTTTCTGAACTGGGCTTACCGTTCTAAAGACCAATATAGTAAAAGCCACTTTCTCAGGAAGAACGATGTCCTCCTGTAGTAAACAAGGTTTAGTCTCAGACTTCAAAGCTAATTTGCTGGACTCATACTTGCTCATCTTGGGTTGGACTGAGTTCAAACTCAGGCCAAGAAAGAACTTTAGAGAAAAAAAGAATGCTGAAAGTTGTGAGAAGGAAGTAGAAAAAGCATCATTCATTTCCAAACCTACTGAAAAATAATACATCAAAAACTTTGAAGCTACTTTTTAGTTAAATTCTTTCAATGTCTTTTATAGCATTCAAAACAGGAGAAAGAAAACCTGCTTTATTCATAATTATTCATTAAATAGTGTGTAAAACATCACATTCCAGTTTCTTTGAAGATCATGAAAAGGACTGAGTCTCTACAGCAAGGGACCATCAGAAAATTAGAGTTACCATCTCCAAGAATCTTGGAATAGGTTAATTTGTTGACTGGTTTAATTACCAAATGCAGTAATTAAAAATATGCACATAGGTTTATTTTTG
This sequence comes from Tolypeutes matacus, assembly GCA_026826555.1. Lineage (NCBI taxonomy): Eukaryota > Metazoa > Chordata > Mammalia > Cingulata > Chlamyphoridae > Tolypeutes > Tolypeutes matacus. Next base: position 3,775,849 of record JAKSZT010053888.1, on the reverse strand, counting down.
CAGAAAATCTTAAACTTTGCTCAACACAGGAAATGGGGTTTTCAAAGAGCCAACACTCTTTGAAGTGAGGTGTACACATGAAATGAACAAAAAGAACCAGCTCTGGCAGAATATTCTACTTCTTTACACTTAATTTGTTACTACAGCACTGTGTTTCCAGCATATATCTAAAACCAACTTTCAAAATTCAAATATAATTTGTCACCCCCCAAAATAAGGTATATAAGTAATCTGTAAATAAACTAAGGGGGTGTTTGTGTAAAAGATTCTTTATGCAGTTAGATGTAATTAAGCATTCTGTCAAAGCTACATATTATTTGGATTCTTTTACTTTGAATGTGTGTGTGTGTGTTTGGTGGTGGTTTTGGATGAGGGTTTCCTCCAATGCCCCAGAATGACAATTCTTAGTAAGTGAAGAATAGAAAAGAAACCATTTCCTTTTTGCTATATTATGTTAATCGGCACGTTCACTTTAAATCGCTTCCTTTGTAATTTAAATCCTGATATTTTGGTTTGAACAGGGAAAGAAAATAAGGTTGGAAGAAGGATTTCCCACAACCATCTTTTGGCTTCTTAAAGTTGCTTACATGAGTACAAGCAGAACAGTTATACTGGAAGGCATGATCTATGATCTGATTTCTTAACCAGAGGGCTGACTAGCAAAGGAGCATCGAAGTACCTCACTGAAGTCATTCCAATGATGGAATCCGTAATGTTACAATGGGGTTCTGTCTTGTAAAGGACTTTTGAGTGGGTAAATACAAGCTCTAAACAAGTGTTTTTAAGTAACATAGTAAAATTATGGAATCAAACATTTAAAAATTCTTATAATGGACTTGGACCCAGATAGATCCATGGGATGTGCCCCTCCCACCCCCTGCTGCCACTTGATTATACACTTATAAACACGAGGTTAGAAAACCTAAGAAGCATTTCACTCCTTGCTATGGTGAAGACAGAACAATAATATTAAATTCCAATAAGCATCTTGGTTAAAAATCAAATTCAATACAGTACTGAAGCTTTCACCTCGTATTCCTCTTTGAACCCATAGCTGTCTGATGTCTTCATGAGATTAATGTGCTGCAGCAAGTCGGCCACTCTGATGGCTGGATGCAGCTGTCCCGTCTGGTAAGGGGATTCCGCGCCCTCGCAGAGGTAGCGAGGGACATCCAGGAGACGGCTGGACTCTGCTGTAGCACTGTGGTTCTCATCTGGCATTTTCCAGATTCCAGAAGATTGAAAAGAAAACAAAGTTATCTTGCTTAATACATCACAATGCAAAGAGATTTTAAGTCCTTGAGATCTTTCTGACAACAGGAGGGAGGGAATGATCTACCAGACAGTGAAGGGCCTTTTACTTCAGCTCTAGGTTTGAGGTCACAGTATATTATGTACACATCAGCAAGCAACAGATGCTGTGAGATGCAGGGAGACACGTGATCCACTTTAAAAAGGGGTACATGGGAGGTTTCTCTGAGTTCTTACTTTTTCGTGCCTCTGCAGAATGGGAGCAGAGAAGCAAGTTGTCAGTTGGAGAGGCGTTTTCGTTGTCGGTGACACAGAACAAACTCCTTCCCACCCCAACCCCACCCTCCCCTCAGGGGCCCGTCTAGGCAACCCAGCCCCACAGGGCTGCTCTTGCTGCCCCTGCGGTCCCAGGCCATGCCCACCACCCGCCTTCTCACCACCAACACTGCACACTGGGCAATGTGGCCTTCTACAGGATCTCCCCCGGCCCCACCATGTCTGCTAACCGCGGACAAGTGTATTTATACTCACACTTCACCCACTTGGCTTAGGGTTATTATTGTTGCTTTTTAATTCCTAAGATATTTTTGACTCTTTTGACCACTGTGTATGAGTGAATAGGGCATGTCTCCCCAGTGGAACCCAGGACACCACCTCGGGAATTCTTCCCTAGCCATCCAGGCTGGGTTTCAAAGGTCCTGCTTCATGTGCCATAGCCCATAGTTCTGATCCGTGCCATTTCACTTGCCCTCTATTTCAACCATTTGTTTAACTTGTCTATTGTCTGCTCTAAACTCTTAATAATATAGAGATCCAGTGCCTGAACATAGCAGCCACTCAAATATTTCAATGAATGAATTACTTAAAAATCAACTGAATCCCTTACTACCCACATTTAAATGTAGGCCCCAGCCCAACTGCATTCTTAGCTTAAAGTGAAAAGAAACTTTTAAGTCCCTCTCTATCATAAGGAAGAAAAGAACAAGAACATTTTACCTATGAAGAATAAATATTATTTTAATGACCATAGTACTAATGATTACAATGAGAAGCATGCTTATATTCATCACATTTTAAACTTACCACTTTAAAGCAAATGTTTTATGGGGGGGTTACTTTAAAAAGCATTATACTGCTATACTCATTAACAGAAGAAAAAGTACACTCTTAGGGGAACTTTTGTTTTTAATGATAATGCATACTGTAGAGAACGATATTTAATTAACAGTTAAAACATATTTCAAGTGCTGGTACATTTGCCTGTTCTATTACCAACTCTACAAATAGGATATGGCAAAAAATGAATTGTTGTCCCCATGATAAACATTTTTTCTTCCTGGAGAAGGGAAAAAAAAAGAACCCCACAATCAGATTCTTGTGTCTCTTTAATTTAGTTTGATTGCATTTATCTTTATCTTTACTCCCTCTTATTAGACTAAGCGTAAATTTTTTTTTTTTTTTTTGCATTCACTCCCACAAATCCCACATTGAATTAAAAAGTCCCTGGTGGATTCTTTTGTGACCTAACCACCCAAATGAATGAAAACCTTTGCTCAGGTTCTGCCCACCCCTCTACACGCAAACATTTTGCCAGCAAAACATGATTCATAAGTTTCGTCTTCTTCCTGTGAGCGCACACTAGATTGATTTAATTTTGCTAAAATATTACAAGCAATAGACTGACATAAAGAATAAATTCAGAAGCCATTGATTTGGGCACTGTAACAGAATATCCAGCTTAGGAAGAGAAGTAAAGAGAACAGATAATTTCAAAGAGGCAACATGCGCTCCTCCAAGCTGGAATAATGCAGCCAGGCTCTGTGGACCTGCCCCAGAACTCACGATGTACCTGCTGGAGCAGCAGCACCTTGACAGTTGTAAAGGGCTCAGGGAGAAACACAGATTGCACCCATATTTCAAATCTTACACATAGTTGTGTCCCAGTGAGACACAGACAGTGTCTTTGGGCTTGCACTAAGCTTTAATACAGTAGTAGTACAGTGCAGACAGGTCTTAAAAAGAATCACATATGAATTATTAACCTCAATACATTTCTACCTCATTAACTGCCCAATAATGTGACTCATAGTGAGGATACACGTACTAATCATTATCCTTATTACACATTTAAGAATAATCATTTCAAATATTTCCTTGATTGAAATGTTTCCTAGAGTTCTTTGCAACACACTTACCAGTTATAGGGACTTTAACCAAATGAAGCAGTAAACACAAAAGAAACAAAACCATGAATCAATACAAAGTTTCTAAGCCCCTCTTAAAATGGTGGCATTTTAATATTGAGCAATATTCTAAGTGATTTCAAAAATTGTTTCATAAATGCAATATCAATTGGATGCAAAATTAATATAAACACCATGACTCCAAGGATGAAAAATGCAAGAAATCATTTCTACACGAACATGATTAATGACAGATTTAGCTTCTAAAGAATGTCAATTAAAAAAAAAAATCAGTTTGACTTTCAAAATGAAATAAAATACATAATGATTATATATGCAAACAGATCTTATTACTCTATTATGTTAACCCTAGCCTTCCTTAAAACATAAATACCCTTTTAATAGGGAAAATTATTACAATCATCTTTTAAACTTGATAGCTTGTAAAGTCTTTCATCTACATCATCTTATTTTCTCATTACAAAAACATGTGCAAAAGTTGGGTAGGAAGCATTATACTCTGTTTTACAGATGGGGAAGCAAAGGTGGGAAGACTGAGGCATGGACCCAATTCTACAAGCTCTTTCCTGAATTTCATGATCGGATAACTATTTTTCCCCTATGAGTTTCATAATATTTGAATTGAACTGTACTCCTCAGGTATTCCTTTGATGCTGTCCAAATTCTACAGTGCTTTTAGTGGTCATTAGGTACCTCCCGAAGACCCCAGTTCCTTGTTCCTCCCTCCAGGAGGAGACCGCCCTGTGGGACCAACCCTCCAGTTCACTTCTCTGCCATTATTTTTGTGAACATTAAAGGGAGAGCACAGCCAGAGGCAGAGATCATCTACATTCCAATTCTCTTAAAACACATATTCTTCCTATCAGTTCTAACACTATGAATTTAAATAATTATTTTAGTGAATAAAGGAGTGCATTTTACCTAAGTGAACTGTTGTATTGTTCAGATTTTTTCTTTAACTCCTCTTATACCTAAGTGACAAACTGGTGGTAGCTTTGCCTCTACTCGGGCAAAACTCTTCTAAGAAATGAACTGCACATGTTATATACACATATTGTACCAGACATGTTTGTTCATTTTTGGTATTTATTTCAATTTGATTTTCATATCTCTAGGTGAATTTAGAAATTTTGAAAATGTAGTCGAATACTGAATATATGGATAAAATGCAAACAAAAGCTCTATGTCTGTAAGAAATAAATATAAATATCACACATAAGAATTGGGAATTTTTAAGTAATAAAATATCCTCATATTTCTTAGTTTAAAAGTTTAAGTATTAAAAACACTGTGGTAAAGCTGGTATGGAACTTGTGCTCATACAAGCAAACTGGTCATGAATCACTGGTGGGTAACTAATCAAGAAATAGGGTGCAAATTGAAATGGAACTCATTCCTTTCTTAAATATATAATTATATTAAAAAATCAACCTACCCCTGAAAAGGCCCTAATCATCAAGAGAGCAAAAGTAGTTGTCTTTAATGTTTCACAGTGGTGAATCAAGTGGCTTGTTCTAAATTTCTTGAAATAAAACTCTGCTTATCACAGAAGGCTTGTATAGAAAGCAAAACCCCACATCCAGGTTCTGCCAACCTTACCTGCATTTATAAATTCTTAATAAAGACAAAAAATAAAACAAACTCACACATTGCTAACCTTTGCTTGTAAATGTATTCGTTAGTTTCTAAGATTTAGGAAGATTTAGACAATCCCTTTCTGGCAAGTAGATTTTCTATAAGAAAGCTAATTTTTATTCAGGTGGCATTTGGCCCCTAAGACTGACACATGTGGGTTCATTCTACTAGCTTAGAGGTATAAATATCAGCCATTTATCAAACTTCTACCACATATTAAGGGCAGTTGTACCTTTGTTACCAATCTATCAGGACTAAGAAATTTAAAATATAAGTAGCATACATTCACTAATTTGAAATCTACCTGAGCTGATAGGGTTGGCTACAGCTGTTCTCTGATAAGGGCATATTTGCCTATTTTCAAAATCAAGCTGCTTCCTGCCCTGTAAATAATGCTCTGTGGACAAAACTGTAACCCATGCAAGGAGGTGTGATCCATGCAAGAAAAGATGATAAAGAATTAGGGCCTCACCTAACACAGCAGTCGGCACAAGTGGATCATTGGGCACTGTGGGAAGACAAAGTTCATGAAGGAATATGTTGCCCTAAAGTTGTGTTTCAAACTTGTTTCTTTTTTCATTAAACTAGACTGATATCTTCTTTTAAAATATAATTATTAAACATTCTTCAGTTACTGCAACCTGCAGGATTAAAATTCTCCCTTCCAGCTTGGGTAAGTTACCGCAAAACAAAGGGAAAAGCGCACCTGTAATTTTTTTTTTTTTTTTAATTCCATGCTCTGCTCAATTCCAAAAGCCAAGAGGATTCAACTTTCCATTAAAAAGACAATAAAATTAGAAGAAACAGTTATTCAGTTAAGTGTAGAAAACAGATTTGTTTCTTCAAGTTCGTAAGTAGATATTTATGGGTGCTGAATCAAGCTTCCTAATAAGGTACTAGATAGCAATGTTTGGGGAAGGAAATGCTTTAAAACTCTTCATTGATTAAATATTAAATCAAATAGTTTGAGAGATGGTACTTCTATATTTTCAACAAACTACTTTTAATAATAATAGTATATTATGTTCTCCCATCCTTTCCCATTTATTTTACAGTGAAATAAAAACAATATAGATCAGAAAGGCCCTATCATGATTTAAACTAAATTCTGAAATGACTCACATAGCATTTCTAAATACTAATGTGATATAGATAAATACCTGGGAAAATGACAGACTGCATTTAGGGCCAATAATTACTGAAAAATTTCAACAAGCTAAACATTTCAGAAATAACTTCCCTTTCCCAAAATCCTGCAAATATTTTATGTTCTCAACCTTTCCATGACATGTTTATAAAGCTATATAGGAAATAATACTTCCGTAGTTTATTTCTTTCTTCATACATGTGTTTTTCAAACTGGGGTAAGCATCCATGGGATCTGTGGCAGAATGCCTCTGTATATACAAGGTCATGGGATAAACATAATTTGTCTTCCTTAAGCATCAATTTTACTTAAGAATTTAAAGAAACAAAATCAGATAATTTAACTTGTAAGTAACTTAAACACAGGGGTGATAGAATATAAAATCCATAGGAATTTTGAAGATGAAACAGTAAAATTGATTGTGGTACAAATTATCCAAATCATCTGAAAATAGATAGTACTTCAGTGGGAATATTTTAAAAGGTCCATCTTCATAGATCAGTATTAGAAATTCTTAATATGGGTGGATGGGTAGATGGACAGATGGATAGATGGATGGATGGATGGGTGGGTGGATGGATGGATGGATGGAGGCAGAAAGGGAGGGAAGGAGGGATGGAGGGATGGATAGAGGGGTTTCAGTATCACCTGTCAATTCCCCAATACAAGTACAACTTTGTACTATACACCTGATACTTAAAAGCATGTAGACTTCTCTTTCCCCTAGTTAAAGCTTTATTATTGCAATTCTCTGTGAGTCCACAGTACAATGTTTTAGTGGAATAATTTTACCCATGCCAATAATTCCCAGAAAGAACTGTTTTGTTTTCTCATATCTCAAAAAGAAATTTATCTTGTGCTAACTTACCTTACGCAAATTCCAGCAAGAACTTTTATTTAGGCAGCAGATTACTTTAACTTAATCAAAACAATACATATGATTTGTTCTGAGTGGTGTAGGTTTGGAAGATCTTTTCAGACTGAAAATAATATTTTCTATCTCTTTTTCTCTCTGTCGTCTTTGCCCCACTTTTTATTAGGCAATTTGTAGCTTCCAAAAGGGACTTTGAGTTTGAAAAACCATTAATTAAAAGTTTAATGAAGAACTTACATCTTGGACTAAAATTATGTTGGTCCATGTAGGTGATGGAAAGAGGGTCTTCTGCATGTAGTGTGCTTTGGTCAGCATAACTTCGATCCATAGCATTCACCATGTGAGTCATCTCCTGGCGGGTGTTCCCCATGGCATCTTTGCGTTTCTTAGCGAGCTTGCTGCCAAGGCAAATATAAAAGAGAAGCCTTAGTCTGCGGCTTGAAGGAGAGTTGACACCAGCAGTAAGTAGCTCAGGATAGCCTGAGTTTAGAAACTCTAAGGACCGGTCACAATTTCAGGAATTGAGGTTGACATTCAAACAATTATATTTTTTGGTTGATGTGGAACTATGTTTTTTTGTCACCTGTATATTTCAATATTCAAGTGTTAACTCAAACTACTCAGCATTTCCTGTATTTCATCCTATGGCTAAAATAAATGCCAGAAAATATAACTATGTTTTATGAAAACCATAAAGATTTCCCTTGTAGAGATGTTCAAGGAAGATTTAAGCTAAAGCTAAAGTTTGGTTTTCCTCCTGGGTGACTAATTATGTTGATCAATTTTAAGAAGCTACTCTTGCGGACACATACTACTTTTTCAAGTTTTATTATCACACAATCAAAATAAACAAAGAATTATTCCGCTCTTCATTCTCCATGCTATTACTAATTAAAAATGCAAAATGTGTAGCATTAACATATTTAGCAATATATTTATAACACTGATCCAAACCTAACTGGAAGACTTTTAGAATCAACCACAGCCAGATATAATTCTATTATACATGAGTATGTGGTATTAAATTCTATACTGTATAAGCAAAGTACTCTGAAAAAGTTTTAAAAATACTATGTAAATGTATTATACAAAATATCAACACCTTGGATTACAGACATGGTCAAATACTAAAAATTTGTTTTGGAACTACCTGACAAAGTATCCAATACTGAACTGCCTTAATCGTGCAGCAGGATAAATGACTTGTGGGATTTGGAAATTAGCAGAGCTTGAATTTTGAGCTACACAAATACTGTCATCTTTATCTTACATATCAAGGATGTAAAATGTATTCTGGTTTTTTGTGAATGTTACACATGAAAAATGTAAAGAAAAAAGGATTAAAGGTATAATAAAGTATTTAATTACATTAACAAGGCAATTTATATATAATACAAGAATCAGCACTCAAAAAGTCTATAAAAGTCATACAATTAGTTAATTCACAGGTATGGGTAAACATTTTGTGATTTGGGGTGGTGAGACTAGTGATGGTATGGAGAAAAAAGCCTATGCAAGGCAGATTATGTTGTTAAACTTATGGCAGGAGCTTATGTTACCTTAGAAATATTCTTCAGTTGTTTTAACACAACCACTTTTTTTTTTTTTTTTTTTTTTAAGATTTTATTTATTTATTCATTTATCCCCCCCTTGCTGCCTGTGCTCGCTGGGTCAGCTAACCACGCCGTGCGGGCGGGCTTGCCTTCATCAGGAGGCCCCAGGAACCGAACCCGGGGCCTCCCATATGGTAAACGGGAGCCCCACTGATTGAGCCACAGCCGCCTCCCAACACAACCACTTTTAAGCTAGAATATACTAGGATATTTTCTTCAGATTGTCATGTAGTATCTATACTAAAGTAAATATGCTACAAATATTTTTAAAAGTCTCATTTAATAGATTGAGTTTATGCCCAAAGGATTTTCCTTCATGAAAATAAATCTAGCAATTTGAGAGCTGCTCCTGCATAGAATATTTTTCTCTGAGAATTATAGTACTGTATTAGTCTGCCAAAGGGGTACCAATGAGTGCCTGAAATCTGTTGGCTTTTATAATGGGTATTTATTTTGGATAAAAGCTCTGATTTCAGTTGGAGGTTGCATAGGGCTTGTCTCTTAGGGTTTCCTATATCAGTCTCAGCTATCCTACTCTATTCCCAAGGTCAGCTGCAAACTATCAGGTGAATGGCTCATCTCTCCCCAGCGCCCTGCTCTAGCCTTCTCTCTGTCATATGGCAGGATCAAAAATGACAGCACTCCCTCTTCCATGTGTCTGTCTGTGTGTAGGTGACCATTTATATAAGACCCATCAAGGGGTGGGGACTCAACCTGAGTCACACCTTACCTATGTGGTCAAATCAAAAAGCCCCCAATGTAATTTTAGCAGATAATCTAATCAAAGACACCTCAGCTGAATTTAATATAATCAAAGGCTATCAAACCCAGAGGAATAGACTAGCTTACAAACATGATCTCTTTCTTTTTGGGATTCATAAAATAATATCCCACACTATACCCTCTGAATCCCAAAAAGGCCTCATAATATTCTGAAAATACTTAAATCATTTCAGTAGCAATGCTATGTACAAAATCACATCAAAATCAGTTACAGGAATAGTTTGTTTTGGGGCAAATTCCCTCTGGCTGTAGATCTGTGAAACTTACAAAACAAGCTATCTGCTTCCAATATACTACTGAGGCAGATATATGGTAAACATTTCCATTACCATAGGAAAATTTTGGAGGGAATCATGTGTCACTGGTCACCAACAGTTCTGAAACCTGCAGGGTATACTCTATTAGATTTCCAAGTCCGTGAATGATCCTTAAATGATGGTTTCTTCTTCTCCTCAGGGTCTTATGGGGGCCCACTCTTTCCACAGGCTTGCCCAACATCTATTTTCTTTTTTCCACCCTCATCAAGCGTCTGGATGGTGACCGAGCCCCAGACCTCATTCTCTGAGAATATTTGGGTGATAGCCACACTTTCTCCAGTCTCTGGAGTACAGTCTCAACTCCCTTACTACAGTGAGGTGGTGGCAACATTGTCCCTAATCTCTGCACACAAGCCCTCAGAGCAGAGGGATGGTGACCTAACTTCCCCCAGCTTATGGGGAACAGGCCGACCTCCCTCAGAGAAGTGGGGTGGTGACCTCACTCTCCCCAACCTATAGGTAACAGGTCCACCTCCTTCAGAGAAGTGGAGTGGTGACCTAACTCTCCTTAACCACTGAAGAATGCACACCACCCTCTCTATAGTTTGGGGCAGCCAAACTTTCCCTGAACAGCAGGCTGGAACATCCATCTTCTTCAAATGCTGGGGTAAATTCACCTTCTCCATACACATGTGTGGGATCCTTCTCTTGGCCCAAGGAGACATCTCATTCCAGACCTCAGATTCCATGGTTTTCCTCTTAAAGCCATTTTCCCTTCCATCTCTCCCATCCGAGTCCTTTTTAGTCCAGGCTGAAATTGGTTTCCTTCATACAGATCTCTCAAAAAACTTGTTGGTTTAGCATGCAGGAAGCAGCAGTCCAAGCTATCAGACAGTAAGACTTTCCACAAGTCTTTCCTGGATAATTGCATTTTCAATCCTGACTTAGAAGTTCCAAGTTTAGTTAATTCCTCAAATGGGGTACTATCATCTGGGGGCTTGATTTCCACAGGCTTGGAATTTCTGGAATCAGTCTCTGGATTCTTTGTGCCCAACTATTCAGTTCTCAACTTATCTATTTCCTCTTGCATTTTGCTCTAAGACGCAAGAAGAAACCAGGCCACATTCTCCACATTTAGTTTGGAAATCTCCTTAGTTAAGTGTCCAAGGTTGTCATGTTCAAATCCTGCCTTCCATATAATACCAGGAGACAATCTTGCTAAGTTCTCTGTAACTTTAAAACATGGATCACCTTTTCTCCAGTTTCCAATAAGAGTTTCATCATTTCCTTCTAAAGTCTTATCAGAAATAACTTTAGGCTCCATATTCCTACCAACAGTCTCTTCAGAGCAATCTAGCCCTTTTCTATCAAGCATCTCGCAATTCCTCCAAAATATACCTTACCCATTTATAAAACCATTACAATATTTTTGGTAATTGAAAGCAGCATGACCCCACTCTCCTTGTACCAATTTCTATATTAGTCTGCCAAAGGGCTGCCAATGAAGAGTACCAGAAATCGGTTGGCTTTTATAATGAGTATTTATATGGGATAAAACTTACAGTCCCAAGGCCATGGAAAGTCCAACTCAAGGTACCATATTAGCTACTTTCTCACCAAAGTCAGCTGCCACGTGTTGCAGCAAGATGGCAGTCAATCTCTGCTGTGTTTCAGCCTTCCCCTCTTGGCTTCCTCTCTTCCCGATTTCAGTTGGAGGTTGGCATAGGGCTTCCTTTTTCAGTCTTAACTATCCTGCTCTCTTCCCAAGGTCAGCTGCAAACTATCAGGCAAATGGCTCATCTCTCCCCAGGGTCCTGCTCTAGCCTTCTTCTTTCTGTCACATGGCAGGCTCAAAAATGACAGAGCTCTCTCTCTTCCATGTGTCTGTCTGTGTGTGGGTGACCATTTATATCAGACCCATCAAGGGATGGGAACTCAACCTGAGTCACACCTTACCTATGTGGTCAAATCAAAAAGCCCCCAATGTAATCTTATCAGGTAAGCTAATCAAAGACACCTCAGCTGAATTTAATATAATCAAAGGCTATCAAACCCACAGGAATAGACTAGCTTACAAACATGATCTCTCTCTCTTTTTGGGATTCATAAAATAATCTCAAACTGCCACAATTACCATGCCTAAGGAAGTGCACACCCAGATCTCTGTCACAGCAGAACTGACACCTAAATGAGATAGTTAAAAGTTCAACTGGGGAATTGAAATGGCCTTAATTTTTTAAAAGAAATTTGATAACAACAGTATTCATAATAATAAAATGAAAACAATGACAAAAATATAAGAACTACTACTACTACAACCACCATCACCACCATCACTATACTACAGTATCACCATCACCCACCATCACCATCATTTATTAGCCATGATTGTTCTATTCATTGAAAGTGCTATTACCTACTTTTTTCTAAGTATGTGTGGGAGGATAAAAACTTGTGCAAATTTGTAGGTTTCAGAATGGTAATGCAAATGAGTGATGTTGCCAATGCTTAGACACCATATTGGAAAGGTGAGGACTGTGAAGGCAGCTTGTTTAAATGACTATTGGCATTTGATTGTGGTGTTGAGCTTCTGGCTATTTGATTTTTTAAGAGAAACCATGAATCTGATGTTTATATTAAATTCCTTGATTTCTCTTAATTTTTTTTTTTGTTTGTTTGTTTTGAAAAACTGAGTGGACCGAAGTAAACATCAGCAGGTACTATTTAGCCTATAGGCTTCCAGATTCCAAACATTCCTCCAGGCCATCTTATGGGATGTTTTTCTTTGACCTACAACATTCTCTTACGTCTAATATCTGGGTAACTTCCATCCATTCTGCATCAGCTTTAAGGCCATTTCACCAGGGAGGTTTTATCTGACAACCTGTCTTAGGCTAGGATTCTGTGCTAAGTGTTTTTATAGCTCTGAGTTCTCTCCCTCTAATAACACTCATCACATATTGCAATTACTCTTTGGATTGTGTTTTACCTGCTGTGTATTCCATGCGGGTCTCTGTCTCTCTGTATATTTCTAACATTTACAGCAGTGCCTGGCACATGGTAGGCACTCAATAAATACTTGTTGAATGGATGAATTAGGTCTGTTATATGCTTGGCACTTTTCATTTGTTAACTCACTTAATTCTCAGATCAACCCGATAAAAAAGGCATAAGGATTTTAGATGTATAGGTGAGTCACTGTGGCTCAGATAAGTCTAATAACTTGCTCAAGGTTATTTATCTAATAAAAAGTAAAGGATGACATGGTTCCAAAGACTAAGATCTTATATGGTATATAGTTGCTCCCATTTTTTCTTTTGGCCACATTATAAAATATAGTATAATATAAAGCATCTACTTAACTCTAGATTCTAGGAGTTAAACATTAGTTGTGATAAATTTGGGAAGAGTAATGTGAATGCAGAACAGATGTTTTGCCATTTGTCAAGTTTAGAACAGCAAAATAATAGTTTAAAAAATAACGTAAAATTTTTGTCTCTTGGACAAGAAGAATGAATAATTTCTAAAATAAATTGAGATTGAATCGGATGAAAATGACATACCTCAAATTTGGATTCAAAATAATGTTAAAATTTTGAAGATGACCAGTTCAGACCAAGTGGCAGAGACAAGTTTTAACTTTGAGATTTTACTTTAAAACATGTATAATGTATATGTATTTCAGCATTGAAGGAAAGAAAACGTGACGAATTTGTCAAATGCCTGACAGCTAAATGTTTTCATGACAACGAAGGATTTTCATTTTTCAGATTTACAAATCTTTATTAGTTGATATGCTACAGGGGAATATAACCTTTATTATTATCTGCCAGCCATGCATTATCAGCTTGGTTCTTAAACAGTAATCCTCACAAAAACCCTGTGAGGTAAGCTTTTATTCAGGTTATCTCAAAACAAACAAAAATTAATGCCAGAATTAAGTATTTTTTAACCAAAAACTGACAGTTACTAATGATAATGCCAGTGAATGCTAGCTCAAAGAGCTCATCTAGTTTTCCAGTTCTACTATAATTTATTTATACTTTTATTTAAAAGCCTCTAATTCAGATCAGCTTCACCAGGTATGATCAAGCAGCCTTTTAAAGCATATCTCTGACATTCTTTCTAGTTATTATTGATAATGCCAATAGACCGAAATATGACAAATGCATTATCATAATCTGCTACATAGTTTTGTATATAGCAATGTCATCCACCCACCAACAAAGGCAATCCCATTCTATTACTACAAATACATTGATGATTAATGGCAAGCTTATTGACATGCCCATAATTAAACACTTAATTGGTTCTCTGTATGTTTGTTGCTTTGTCTCTTCCTGAGCAACCAGCATATATAATCTGCACTTCAGGACAGTCAAGCAATCATTTTGCAACTACTTGAGTTTGACAGATGGGCAAATGACTTGCATTATCAAAGCAGCCAACAGTATAAACTTTTGCAGGTGGATGTATGGGTGGGCTATAAAGGGGAAATGTGCTTCATCATTGTATGAAACTGTACAGTTAATTACCTTTGGCTTCATCAAACGTGATTTAACCAGGATAGCATGATTCATCACAATAAGCTAGAAGCACTGTTCATTTACACCTGCTTACTTTAGCAGATTTTAGGAAGCCAAATGTGAATGATATTTAAAGTGTTGGCAGGATTCTATAATAGTCATTGAGATTGTTATTTCATTTTGTTGTAAAGCTAGTGATATAAATACTACATAATAATATATATTATACTATATATATTAAAATATAATAATATATAATAAATATAATAGTGATATAAATACTGTTTATAATAGTGAAATAAATAATAGTGATATAAATACTTGTTGTAAAGCTGGTGATATAAATACTGTGGGATATATGCCCCAACTAAAGTTAATCTCAATTCTTAAGTGTTGAAAGTTGGTGGATCAAATATTGTTCAGGAAAAATCCAAGAATGCTTTGTTGTATCATTCCTTTAGATGGAAGGAATAACTACTCTGACCTCTAAGGTGGTAAAATGAAAATGATTCAGGAAGAAGAGTACATGATTCTATATAATCTTATCCAAATGAGCATTCCATACCAAAGTCTAGGATGAACCCAGAGACTCCGGAGGAGAAAAGGAGAAATGGGATCCCTGTGTTTACCTGTGGGTGTTGACAAGAGGCTTTTTTGGCCTTGCCAAATAATAATAAATAAATAATAGGCAAAAATTAAATAATAAATAAATAAATAAATAAACAAACCATTGCCATATTTAAGGTTTAATAAGCAAACTGAATTTTCCTTCTCTAGAAAGAATTTTTCTTTCTTTGTCATTGTAACATTATGATTTTATCCATTTGTTTTCACAAGAGCATACTGATTGCCATGATAGCCAGAGCAAGGGTGTTCTAACCCTTTAGGTTTATAACCCATCATGGATTCCTGGAAATGTGGAGAGAGATGTTATCACAGGCAGACCTGACCTGATTTGCATCCTGAAGGCATTTTGAATGTTTTCCTAATAATACATTAGAATACAGTACTTTGCTCATTTTGTCAACTATAACATTATTGTATGAAGACAAGGATTAGTGAGTTACAATCACGATCTCTACTTTATCAGATGTTTGAGGTACCCATATTTTAGGCTCAGGAACAGGTTTGACATAAGTAAATAAATGATGCTTTTGGCTGTAACTAAAGCTACTCATGGAAACTTGTAAATAAAATTTAAAGTAGCTGAACATATAGATATACAATATCCCTTTTAAAAAAAGATTAGCAAAATAAGTAATGAGTAAACTTTATAGATTTAGAGTCCAGAAGAATATACTTTTTGAAAATGTCTCCAAAATTGCAAACATTCTCTCTTGTTGTTTTTTGAAAAGGGATACTGCATCTTTAAGACATGTAAAGTCGGACATCACCCGTTTTCTACTTACAGGTAGTAGGAGTAAGAATAGTAGCTCCTCCTGGCAAGCAAATCACAGACAGTGGAAAAAGAGAAGCAATGGTGAATGAAAAGCGTGACTCGGTCACATTCAATAAAGCAGAAAAATGTGCGTTAAAAATAAAAATAAAATAAAATTCATGTTTCTTTGGTTTGCATTTCAATTTGCTCATGCATTGGTTAGATTTCTTTTGCCATGCAATTAAATAGACAGATATGCAACAGAAAAATAAAATTTAAATACAAATTTGGAAAAAAAATAACATGCTGACATTTCTTTTATTGCCAAAAAAATAGAAAAATTAAATGGATTGTGTATTATCAACATGCAGTTAAGCATAATATCATCCATTACCATCTAAATGTCATGACAGATGGAACAGCTATGTATAGAACTTGTATACTAAATGGGCTATTTTTCTTTAGATACAAAACATAAAGATCTAATAGGTTAATGACACCTAAATTTCTAGAAACAAGTCATTTTAACTTCATGGCACACAGGTATATAGGTATGTTATGTGACTATACATATGTACCATATACTATATATATATATATATATATATATATATATATATATATATACACACACACAAATTATTTCTTCAGTAGATGTATGTGAACACAATATGCACAAACATTTACTGCATTGAAAATAATTTCAAATTTTGTATTTGAAAATATTAGTCTATTCATGCTACACATTTAAATTATAATGCATAACCAATGAAGAATGCCATACACTTGGAAATAATTCAACAGCAATTAAATTAAAAAATGACATTGCGTTTTGAAAGATGCATGATCCCTTTTCTTGGCCTAAAAAGTTACTTTATATATACCCTCAACTGAAAAATTGTACTAAACTGAATTCCAACCTATTTTTTAAAATAAAATGACCAGAAATACATGGAACCTGCTTCAACATGATAAATATACCTACATGCAGTAATCCCAGTGATGGGTAGAGTGTTATTAGAGAAACAATTTCTCATAAAAATACAGATTAGAAGCTAAAATAATTTGCTTTTCCAAAATTTTATTATAAATGTGTTAAAAAGGGAAACTACGTTATATACTGAAATTGTTTGGCTAGCCTTGATAATATCCAAACTCATTATTAAAATCTATGCTTTTGTGCATGTACAATAAACATACTTCTGATTAAATCATACATGTATGATGTATACTACTTATATGTAGAAATAATTACAAAGTTGCTTAGCTAAATCAGGGGTTCAAAAGTAATTTAGATATAACAATCAGAGGTCACATATTTAACTATCTATAAAATTTATCTATCTATAAAATCACAACTCGTCCTAGCAAAAGAGGTGAGGGTAGGAACAGGGGAAAAAAACAAAACAAAACAAAACAAAACAAAACAAAACAAAACAAAACAAAACAAAATACCAAAAAACCCTAGACTGCTTTCTATCAAAAGACAATAAATTAAAGCAAACTTATGAAAAATTAAAAAATTAACAAACTTTAAACATCTTAATAAACAGGCTCATTTATCCAACCATTTAAGATATGAACTAGAAAAAGAACAGTTTGATACATTATACCATTTTACAGTGCTGTCAGAGAGCATTTTGACCCCCCAAAAAAGATCTTGTTTAGTGTCTGTTTGAGTGTATGTTAGGAATTTTAAATCTCAACCTTTTTTTATGTTCCTAAAACAGAGATCCATGGATAAGGAGATTTATCAATCCCAAATAAATGTTTCCAAATACATAGCAAATAAACACAATCATTAAGTTTATCCCAATTCTATCTGAGAGAGGGCATAATCTGAAGTCACTTCCAAGCTCTCAGATCCAGCCTGAAGTTCCTGGAAAAATTTTAGTTATGAAGCAAGGTTTAGCTAACTCTCTAAATTGCTTAGTTTAGTTAACTCTCCAAACTAAATTTAAACTAAATAGGGACATAAGATCTCAAGGTTGTAGTCAATGATTTTATGGGTCTTTTCTGTTACTAAAATGCTTAGATCTTCTTGCCTCACATACGATATATTTTCCAACCACAAGAGGTAGACAGCAGCAAAAAGAGGAAGCACTATTGGGGAAAGCACGTATGTAGCTAATTTAACACAAAACACTATAAGGCATACCTAATATTTCTAATGCAGATGTGTCTTCTCCAACATATATATCTCCAAGGGATAATTGTAAAGAGGCAATACATTAAAATAAACTCTGATGGAATTGTTAAGACATGTAGTATGAGTCTTATCTTATCTATAATGTCAATGCTTTATTGAGTATAAAAAAATAATAATAATGATCCACTATATGATGTAATGTAAGCAACATTGATTATTGTATTATTCATTATAATCCATAAATAAGATTTCTATACGTAAACCTGTTTTAGGATAGTATTCTGTGTGTAAATTAAAAAAAAAAAAAAAAAGTCCAAATTGTAGCATTATCTAAAATACATGATTGGAAGGATTGGAGTTTTGTTGGTTTTTAAGACAATGCCTTACAGACTATGACATTTTATATAATGGGAAAAATGTTCAAATTATTAAAAAAAAAAAAAACTTTGAAAGGCTTTTCAGCAGTATATTTTAATCTACAGAATAGAGTTTAATTTAAATTGCAATAGGTCTTAGCACCTTCATATAATTCCAGAAGATGGCGATATTGGTTGATACAGTATAAAATACTGTTTAATTAAAAAAACTTTGACTTCATTTTTAAATGCTGAAGTTTTTAGCCAGAGAATATTTAACATAAAATTTCACTAAATAATGTTTATAGTTTTTCTCATATCTTATTTTTAATGAAAATATAGAAAAATACAGAGTAAGAATACAAGAGAAGTCATAGACCATAGCTAAGCATCACAATAAATCCTTATTTTGACATTCTTAATAAATACACTTCAAACTTAAGATAAAACATCAAAATTATCTTTGCCTTTGAGAGATATAAATTCTTACATCAATTTAAAAGTCAACTTGATGAAAAGAATATATATGCATATATCCAAAATTAAACTGCAAGTAAACAATTTTTTCAAAGTATGAGAAATAGATGCTGGCAACATTGTTAAAATTCAATTCTTCTTGTTAAAAGAGCTCAAGAAAAAACAGGTGTTTGAAAAGTAGTAACATAAACCCTTGAATGGGACAGGACAATATAAAATCTTACCTCTTCTTTACAATTAATATAACAACTAGGAGTAGGAGGATGAACACCAAAATTCCAGCACTAATTCCTGCTATTTTCACCACTCTGTCTGTCTGCTTGGCTGGATCTGGAATCACTTCTGGCTCTTCTGTTGCTGCTGCTAAATGAATTAAAAAAATAAGTTACTGAAAGGGGCTAATTAACACAGAAAGGGAAATTATTTCCAGCCAAAAATTACTACAAAAAGGCAAATTTTTAAATTTTATTTTAATAAAAGTAATCTGAAAAGACACATACAGAAGCATGCTATAAAATATAGCTTGAGGGGTTTAGACTAGATCAAAGGAGAAATTCTCTAACTTTTTTCGCAATGTAAAAAAATGAAGAAAAAAAAAAAAAGCCAAAAAAAAAAAGCCAAAAAAAAAAAAAAAACCTACCAAAG